>CM075994.1:1414836-1447325 GCA_038087875.1 Malacoraja senta
CCTTTATAATGTGAAAAAATGAGATTTGGAGGCTGTACATCACTCATTCATTCTCTCATTCATTCACTCATTCATACATTCACTCATCCACTCATTCCTTCACTCATTCCTTCACTCATTCACTCATTCATTCATTCATTCACTCACTCATTCATTCATTCACTCATCCACTCATTCATTCACTCATTCCTTCACTCATTCACTCATTCATTCATTCATTCATTCACTCATCCACTCATTCATTCACTCACTCACTCATTCATGCACTCATTCATTTATTCATGAAGTTGAGGGCCTAACTATGTGTATCCATAGTTAAATCCTTCTCAGCTGATCGGACGATTCGCTGCAGCCTCCAGGTGTCGTGCTTGGTGGCTGAGCCAAACCAGACCATGATGGAGAAGGTGAGAACAGACTCTACGATGGCCGTGTAGAATTGGACCAATAACCCAAATTCCCGGTTCCAGGTGGGAGCCCGTTGTGCTCAAGCTCTGCCTGTCTCTCTGCAGGATACGTCTCAGGAACATCATGTCTGTGTCGGTGCTGCTTCCTGCTCTCGGTCACCGCTTTAACGCTTCATCTCCCTCACTGCTAGTTTCCAACCAGCTCCACTTTCCTCTGCTCAAGCCCCAACTTTTCCCTTCGCCTTCTCGCCGTCTCTGTCTCCGTTTCAGAGAAAACGCGAGTGACCAAAGTCCATTCGAAGCTCATGGACGCCATCTGCTATTTCGTCTATCCACGACCCCAGAAGCAACCCGCTTACATTTACACTATGTCCTCGCATCTCTTTTAGGAGACCCCAAAGTGCTTTACTGGTGGAATTCTCTTTGAAGTGCAGCCACGAATGGCAATTGAAATGCAGGAGTCAATTTGCAGACAGAGTTTAAAAGCATGCTATACTGTCCAAATCGATTATGGTTTATTTCAATTATAGTATTGGAAGCAACAAGCACATAATTTGAATAAACACAATCTTTTCTATTCGGTTCTTATGAATGTTACTGGTCGTGCGAATTATCCAACTTCAACAACAGGGTATTAAATGTATCTGTTGTATTAATCTACTGACCTACAATATTGTAAGTGGATTTGATTTCAATGAACAAACCCCTTTTACATGTTTTCCTCTTGATTATCTGCCTCTGTTTCTTCCCTTCTTTCACACAATCCATCAGGTGAAACTTTAATCACCGCCCTCAGCCCAAGAGAGATAAATAGTCATGAGTTGTTAATTGTCATATGTACTGGGGTGGAGTAATGAAATTCTTACTTGCCCTTAATCTGAGTTTGCACCTATATCACTGCTCACAACTTTCCCTCCTTAAACTGCGGGACACACTTCTGTTCCTGACTCCACTGTTAGTAAATAATCTTCACTCCACATTCAAGAAATGTTGCCATTCCATCCCCATGTCTGTAATCTTCCAGACTTGTAATCAGCATTACCAACAAAGTCTTGGTAGCTGGAATCACAAATTGGATCGAATGCCCTCGTCTGCTCCTAATTGGTTTGGGTTTGGTGTAGGTCTTGTAATCTATGTCGAGCTGACCATTTAACATTTTGTAAAAACAGGTCAAACGGTGAGCTTCACGTCTGTCTTGGAGAGGGTTCCACCCCAGAGAATTCAGAAGTTTGGTAAAACTCGCTTCTACCCCTCTTCTACCCCTCTTCTCCCCCTTCTCTCCCCTTCTCTCAACCCCCCCTCTCTGCGCTCTCCAAAGAACTTTCCGAACTGTGCTGTTCATCGCGGGTGTGAATTTCAGACAGCGCTCCCCCGCTTTCCCTGGTCGCGCCCGCTTCGACCGTCGGCGCCCCGGTCATGTTGAGGCGCCGCAGCGGCCGGTGATCAGACGGAGCAGCGAATGGTGCCCGACTGGCCATGAGACGGGCCGAGTGGGGAGCGACCGCCGGCCTCCCCTGTCACTGGCCCCTTTCAAATACGAGTCCGTTGCTCGTCGGGTTGGGAGTCTTTATCAAAGCGGCAATCGGCAGAAACATCTTGTGGGCAGCGCTTCTCAGCCTTTGGCAAACATCAAGCGCAGGATGTGTTGTCAGTTTTCTGGGTCAGAGGTGAATCCATGCTGGTTGAGACACAAGTTCACAAGTTGTATAGTAGAATTAGGCCATTCGGCCCATTGAGTCTACTCCACCATTCAATCATGGCTGATCTATCTCTTCCTCCTTATCCCATTTTCCTGCTTTCTCCCCATAACTCTTGACACCCGTTCTAGTCAACAGTTTATCCATCTCTGCCGTAAAAATATCCGCTGACTTGGCCTCCACTGCCCACTGTGGCCATGAGTTCCACAGATTAATTGCCTCCTCATCTCCTTTTTTAAAAGAGCGTCCTTTATTTCTGAGGCTCTGTCCTAGACTCTCCCACCAGTGGAAACATCCTTTCCACATCCACTCTATCTATGCCTTTCATTATTATCAGGGACCACCTAACACTTCTTTGCAGCTCAACAGTTCGCTTTGACCAAGATGACTGCAGTGTCGAGTTTGGCAGGAACACAGGGTATTCGGAATACCCTGCGAGTGGCGGTGAAGCACCTCATCAAGGGGAGCCCCTTCTGAATTGACCTCTTCACCACGAAGGTGCTGCTGCAGACCTGCAGGTTTTAGGCCAAGGACGTCTTCTGCCACCAGGAATACTCGAACAACATATACTTTGATTTTAAATTCAAGCCTCTGGCGGATGCCAGACGCTGCTCCAGGACATCCGTGAGAAGCGGAATGAAACTCTGCTGTCGCTCCTGAAGATGAAGCCTCTCTTGACCCTCCCCACTCGAAAGGAACGGATGGTCACGGTGCACATGTGTAACCCCCACGTGCTGGTCATGGATGTCCTTGCCTTCCTGGCTCGAGGTGAAGGATATGTCTTGGAGCTGGACCAGTAAGTGATGATGAAGCTGAGGGTGGGTGACAAAGGAGCCATCATCCATACTCGCTCAGTGTTCGTTATCAGAGGGAACCAAGGGTTCATGACACACAGGACAGCCCTGAGTGTGTTGTATGTGCAATAAACCCTTACATGTGGCGAGCAAATGTAGCACATTATTTGTATGATCTGTAAGAGGCAAGGCAAGAGATCACGTGGGCATGAGGGCACGGGGTAAGCTAGTACTGCAACCTGTGGCGCATTGGTAGAGTTGCTGCCTTACAGCACTAGAGACCCAGGTTCGATCCTGACAACGGGAGCTGTTTGCATGAAGTGGATTCCCTCTCACACCCCAAAGGCATACAGGTTTGTGGGTTAATTGGCTTTGGCCTAAATTGTAAGTTGTCTCCAGTGTGTAGGATAGTATTGGCGTACGGGGGTGGGGGCGGGGTGGGTGATCGCTGATCCGCACGGTCTCAGTGGGTGGAAGGGCTTGTTTCCACAGTGTATCTTTAAAGTCTGATGCCTGCACCGCGAAGCTGGCCACATCCACAGGGCCTGCCCAAAATGAACCCACACCTATGCACAGCCGACGAGGGGCAGCTGTCAACATCCCCAGAGACGTTGATGCACCCTATGCCACCACTGAGACCACATCAGAAACCGAGACTAGGAGGAGTGATGAGAGACAGAACACCTTGAACCCCCAACCTGCAGACAGGGACCCTCAGACCCCACTCCAGGAGAGAGAGTCGATGGAAAGGGAGTCGGGAACGAACAAGAAGGGGCATCGCAGACAGTGGCGAATATGAAGGAAAGCAACAGAAGGCACTATCTAAGAAGCAGAGGAGAGATAGGGGTAAACGGCACTGGCATAAAAAGATCTCTGCCACAGTTGGACACAGACAGACACCAGGAACCTCGCCTCATCGGAGAATTAATCGAATTCCACAAGCCAACGACAGAGGCAGAGGTGGATGAAAAACGCGGAGGCCTGGAATGAAAATGGCAGCCAACCCACAGGCACAGGCGAGGGGATAAATATGCCTGCTGCCCATCAGCTCTGGGAGAGCGGGAACTGTGAATCACCCAGCGCAACCCAGCTCCAAGAGACTGGGAGCAGTAAACTGCCCATCGAGCCCCAGCTCTGGGAGATGGAGTGTCTAGAGCTTACAGAAGGGAAATGAACGAGGAGGGATCTTCCCACCCTGCTTCCTGCAACGACTCTATCCCCTACCACCAATTCCTCCGTCTGTGCCGCATCTGCGCCCAACATGAGGTGTTCCATACCAGGATATCCGAGATGTCCCCATTCTTTGGGGAATGGGGGTTCTCATCTTCTCCTCTACCATCATAGATGAGGCCGTCACTTATGTCTTCTGGGTATCGCGCAGCTCCGCCCTTGATCCCCCTCTCCCTGGTCGCAAGAGAAAGAGAGTCCCCCTAGTCCTTGCCTTTCACCGTATCGGCTGTCGCATACAACACATAACCCTCCGATATTTTTGCCACGTCCAACGGGATCCCACCGCTAATCAAAGCTTCCTATCTCCAACAATCTTTCCACCTTCCACAAAGACCATTCCCTCCACAACTCCCTGGTTAGTTTCCACCCAGACCACTCCCTCCCCAGGTACCTTCCCCTGCAACCGCAGGAGATGCAACACCTGTCCCTATACTTCCTCCCTCGACTCTGTCCAGGGACTCCGACAGTCCTTTCAGGTTAGGCAGAGCTTCACTTGCACCTCCTCTGACCTCATCTACTGTATCTGTTCTAGATGTGGAATATTATACATCGGCGAGACCAAACGCAGACTTGGCAATTGTTTCGCTGAACACCTTCGCTTAGTCCGCCTGTGCCAACCTGCTCTCCTGGTGGCTAAACACTTTAATTCTCCTCCCCATTCCTACAGAGATCTTTCTGTCCAAGGTCTCCTTTATTGTCAGAGTGAGGCAAAACGCAAATTGGAGGAGCAGCATCTCATATCTCGCTTGGGCAGCCCATTGGTATGAATATTGATTTATCTAACTTCAAGTAACCCAGGAATTCTCTCTTCTCCATCCCTCCCCCATCCAAGTTGCACCAGCTTCTCGTTAGCACCCAACAAACAGCTAACAATGGCCTGTTTCCTTTTTCTTTGTTACTTTTTTACATATCTATCATCAATTTTCTTTACATCCTCGTCTATATTTCTCATTTCCCTTTCCACTGATTAGTCTGAAGAAGGGTCTTGACCCGAAACGCCAACCATTCCTTTTCCCCAGAGATGCTGCCTGTCCTGCTGAGTTACTCCAGCTTTTTATGTCTATCTTCGGTTTAAACCAGCATCTGCAGTTCCTTCTTACACGTGGACTATAAGATCCTGTCCAAGGCCATCCCTAACCGGGTCAAGTGGAACAGGTGATCCACTTGGAATAAGCCTGTGCTGTACCTGGCAGGAAAATCTCGGACAGCCTGGCGCTGTTCAAATTCAAGATTCAAGAGAATTGATTGTCATGTGTCCCTGATAGGACAATGAAATTCTTGCTTTGCTTCAGCACAACAGAACACAGTAGGCATGACTACAGAACAGATCAGTGTGACCATATACCATTATATAAATTTATACACACATGAATAAATAAACTCATAAAGTGCAAATAAACAGATAGTGGGTTATTAATGTTCTGAATTTTGTCCGAGCCGAGTTTAATAGCTTGACGGCTGTGGGGAAGTAGTTATTCCTGAACCTGGTCGTTGCAGTCTTCAGGCTCCTGTAGCCGGGATATGAGTGTGTGGCCAGGATGGTGTGGGTCCTTGATGATACTGCCAGACGATATACCATTGTCTACGTGCAGGACAGGGGGGTTCATGCCTGCCTGGTCAGCGTGGACCAGGAGAAGGACTTCGACAGGATATTGCACATGTACATGATGGACGTGCTCTCCAAAATGGGCATTGGGGAGGGTATCAGGAACTGGATCCAACTGCTCTACACTGATATATATCTGTGCAGTCCAAGGCAATGGATGGGAATCAGATAGCTTCCCTGGCAGGTCTGGAGTCAGGCAGGGTTGCCCACTTTCCCCTGTCTTGTTCGTCTGTTGTATTGAACCAATTGCCAAATCCATCAGGAGGTTTGAGAGCATAAGAGTAGTGACATTGCCGGGCAGTGGGGGCACTCAGGTCAATACCTCCCAGTACATGGACGATGTCGCAGTTTTTGACTTGGAACCTGGTCAGCAGATTGATCAGTATCCGTGACCACTTTGAGATGGTATCGGGAGCCAGACTCAACCGCAGTAAGTGCGAGGCAGGGCTCTTCGGCAACTGGCCGGACCGATCTTCTGTCCCCTTCACTATCATGTGCGACTTCAGAAGGTTTGGGGGACCTGGTTCGCTAGAGGGGTGGGGGCAAGGGGGGCGGGGAGGCATGTGACTAGAATTGGCTGGAGCAAAGAAACAACAGCAAATATGTGTCTGGAGTACAAATTAGTTTTCCAGGGGACTTTATGTAAAGTTTTACCGTCCATTCGGGGCGGTGGGAAGGAGGAAGGGTAGCTGGCGGACATACTGAAGAACAGGGAGCAGTCACCATTCAAACACCAGGCACTGACCACATGGCTGGATGACAAGGCACAGGAGATGATGGTTATGGGACTTTGCCTCAGAATATTGAATGATATACCAGTTGTGAAATCAGAGAGTGAGTTACATGAAATGTTGATGGATTTAGCAACAGTTTATGTGGTCTGCTTTACATTTACAACATTACATAATGAGGATCTCTACCTGTCAGAAGCAAACAACTACCTCCAATCTCCCACAGCTCAGAAAATGGAGACACAACCTCCTGTTGATGGAGCCTGTGCACAACAACAAAGTGACTCCTGGTTTAACTTCCCATCTGTATCCCGGAAGATGAGGCAGCTATCAGCATCATTCCTGGAATTTGCCACCGCCAATATAGCAGATGGGAAAATAAAATTTGCTGTTGGATCTGTGAGGGGTGACAGCAACAAGGGAGCGTCAATTTATCTGTATGATAGAGGATGTCTGGAAAACCGGTGCTTTGTTCCTCCGTCACAGCCCGAGATACCTACGTCTAGTAGAACAACACATGACAGTGTGACTCTGCAGTTACAGCCTCCAAAATTTGGTGCCAGTGTGATTGTGGGCTACAAGGTAGAGTACCGAGGTAGCCAGCAGCAGGAATGGACAATTCTGGATACACCTGATCAATGTGACTCCTTCACAATACCTGGGTTACAGCCACACCAGGAGTATCACTTCCGATACAGAGCAGTGACCAAGGTAGGGGTCAGCAAGGCTAGTGAGAGCTACAGGGGCATCACCCGGCCAGCAAGTCCACCTGGTAAACCAGTCTTCCAGAATTTCTCACCCATCCCAACACTGTACTGGAACAAACCAGGTCAGATTGGAGCTGATGTTAATATATTTCGGTACAGCATTGAATATAGAGAAGAACCGGCAGATAATTTAAACATGAAAGATGGATTATGGGAGGAAGTTAAGACAACAGACGCACAATGCCACTATCGTTTAGAGGGACTGAAACCCACGACCGTCTACCGAGTCCGAGTGTCAGCTGACTGTGGAGAAACAGGGTCGAGTGAAGCAAGTGAGGAGGTTTCAATAAAAATAGTAAACACATCAAAAAGAACAGCCCGGAAACATCGCAGTGACACGCAATTAATATCCAAAGGAAACCTTTCCATTTACAAGCTCAAATCACAGGAGGTGGTAACTGATACATTTCAACAGTTTGTGAAATGCTCCTTCGGAAAACCCACCACAAAACACACAATGAAGACAATTATGGTTCTGGGAGAAACTGGCACAGGAGAGACGACCCTCATCAATGGCATGATCAACTACATCTTGGGCGTGGAATGGGGAGACTACTTCAGATACAAGTTAATACAGAAAGAGACAGGAAAATCCCAGGCTGAGAGTCAGACATTGTGCCATTTGTTTTGTAAGCATTTTTTGCTCATTGCTCTAATCGTCTAATACTCATTTTTTAAATTCCATCTTCTCTCTTTTGTTCATTTCTTGATAACTTTTGTATTCCAACAGCAATAGGATAAATGTCTAACATTGAGAGCATGAAAAGAGTGATACAACACCTGAAACAAACATTAAGCTCTTGGAATACACAAAGAACTGCAGATGCTGGAATTTGTTTAGGTACAAAGTGCCCGAGTAATTCAGCGGGTCAGGCAGCATCTCAGGAAGACACGGATAGACGATATATCAGGTCAGCTCCCTTCTTAAAAGCAATGTCATTGGGGAGAGTGGGGAGGTACACTTGACAGGCTTTGTCCCGCCCCATTCCTTCACCAGCTTTCTCCATCCTATTGTGAAACGTCGCCTATCCGTGTAGATGCTGCTTGACCTGCTGAGTTACTCCAGCAGTTATTGTTCGACTCATTATCCTTGCAAACGTAATGTGTGAATTTCCAATGAACTATTGATCCTATTATATTACGTTGTTGCTACTGCATATTCGGGCATGTATACCTGGTAGACATTGCATTGTAATGAAGATGTGGCTTGTTGCAAATAAGCTTTTTTAATTAACAATTCTAGATGCGCTGAGTTTGATTACCGAACCGTGTGTGCACAATTTGATTCGTTGGGAAGTTAGGTTCTTGCTCTGGGAGAAAGGAGTAGGCTAATGGGAAGAGATAAATCAAGTAGAATGAACACACCCAATCGAGTATTGATCAGGATATCTGAAAACTGGGAGGCAGAACAAAGTAACTGTATCAATCAAAGAATAGCAGTAAAGTAAGGGAAATGTGACGAGGGGACGGAAACGGAAAGAGTGATAACAGATGAGAAATATTGAAGGTGAAAGGGAGAAGGGTAAGCGGTTAGACAGAGGAGGGTACACAAAAATGCTGGAGAAACTCAGCGGGTGCAGCAGCATCTATGGAGCGAAGGAAATAGGCAATGATTCAGGCCGAAACCCTTCTTCAGAGGGAAAGGTGTCAGAGAGAAAAAAACCTCGGAACTACAGGCGTCGGAGAATGGGGGCGACACTAGGGAAAGAGGGAGGTGTTGGTGAGGGAGAAAGATGATGGAGAGAGACGACAAGATGGTTTCGAGGTGACTAAGTAGGCTGAGCCAACGGGGTGAAGAGAAAACGAAGGTGATGAAGATTAGTGAGTGGAGTCAAAAAACACAGAGAGGTAATGGAGAGGAGCAGAGAAAGTGGTGGATAGATCGGGGGGGGGGGGGTAGAGGTGATCGAGAGAGACAGGGATGTGGTGACGTAAACAGAGGAGGTTAGCGGCAACATGACGTGGGGCAATGGGAGAGGCAACAGAGAGTGAGGCAATGGGAGAGGCAACATAGAGTGAGGAAATGGGATATGTGACAGAGAGGGGGGCAATGGGAGTGGTGACAGAGGGGGGGAAATGGGAGAGGTGACAGAGTGGGGCAATGTGATAGGTGACAGAAAGTGAGGAAAGATATGTGACAGAGAGTGGGGCAATGGGAGAGGTGGCAGAGTGGGGCAATGGGAGAGATGACAGAGTGGGGCAATGGGAGAAGTGACTGAGTGGGGCAATGGGAGAGGTGACAGAGTGGGGCAATGGGAGAGGTGACAGAGTGGGGCAATGGGAGAGGTGGCAGAGTGGGGAAATGGGAGAGGTGACAGAGTGGGGCAATGGGAGAGGTGACAGAGTGGGGCAATGGGAGAAGTGACAGAGTGGGGCAATGGGAGAGGTGACAGAGTGGGGCAATGGGAGATATGTGCCCGATGGAGTCAAAAGAGGGAAACATAAGATGTAGTACAGACCCGAACTATACATTTCTTCCAGAACCAAGTAATCTCTTCCCCTGCGTTATTTTGTAGTTGTTCAGTAATCAAATAATAAATGATTCATAAAATGAAATAAAATGCTTGATGCTCTCAATACCAGTGTCTGGTTGTTGATTCCTCTCCACTAGCAAAATAAATCATATGATTTCTTTAAAATAATACATTACATGAAAATTATGGTGGTAATAGCTGTAAATTAAGCAGCCAGTTATAACAATCTCCAGGAGAAACAGAGTTATGAAATAGGCAGGTGAAAACAGGGATAATATGATTCAATGAAGGGCAAAGGGTCAGTGGGGGTCATGATGATATTACTGATAAAGAACCAGGTGGAGAGATGCAGAGGGTCGTTGGAGAATGCTCGTCCCTCAGGTACACGGTTCTTACTCATGTTTGGATAAGGGTGAGGATAACAGAGAATGTGTACACACTGTCCATGGAACATGCGACCATTCAAGTGCAGGGCGAAAGGAGTAATGCAGTAGCGACAGAGGGTGGCATGATCGAGGGAACGGACGCTGCTCTCTGCAGCAGAGACAGAGAGCAAATCCACCATGTGGAAACAAGGAATGACAGATGATGGAATCATGAGCACAACAACTTGCTGCAGTAACTCAACGGGGCAGGCAGCATCCAAAGAAGAATGCTGACCCGAAACGTCGTCCATCCATGTTCTCCAGACCGGCTGCCTGACACGCTGAGTTACTCCAGCACTGTGTGTTTTATTTAAGGTAATCTCTTCTGGGATAGAGAAGAACTTGGAATAAGTAGGAAATGATCAACTCGTTATGTCTACGTAAGCACTGATGGCCAGGAAGAGTGTTCCACTGAAGGTTTGTGAATAATTTAAGGCAAAATTAGAAAGCAAAACCTCCAATTTGATAGCCCCTGGGTTTTCACCAGAGCCAATTGCAAATTGTCAGAGGATTGAATTTAAGGCCGGGTAAATAAACATGTAGCACAAAGTAGAAGTTGTGCAACTTCAGGATATTAAAGGCATTATGTGGAACGCCTGGATATTAAAGGCAACCATGATCTGGGTGAACAGAGTAGGGTCGACTCCAATGACTAACAGTTTATAGAGTAGAAGGAAGGAACTGCAGATGCTGGTCTACATAAAAAGACACCATCAGTCGCGGGGGGTTCAGTGTCCTGGCTCCCGGACGTGGAAGCTGGAAGTGGTCGAGTGGTCATGTGATGTACAGGAAGCAGGGTGGGAACAAGTGTAGTCGATATAATTGTGGGAGTCCATGGGTGTGTAATAGACCTGAATCGATAGTCTATCACCTGTGATGGAGACGGTGGGTTCAAGAAAGGGGAGCGAGGTGTCATAAATGGTCTAAGTAAACTTGAGGGCTGGATGAAAATTAGTAGTAGAAACATAGAAAAAATAGGTGGAGGAGTAGGCCATTCGGCCCTTCGAGCCAGCACCTCCATTCAATATGATCATGGCTGATCATCTAAAATCAGTACCCCGTTCCAGCGTTCTCCCCATATCCCTTGATTCTGTTTTCTCTAAGAGCCACATCTAGCTCTTTCTTGAATATACTGTATCCAATGAATTGGCCTCCTCTTCCTTCTGTGGCAGAGTATTCCACAGATTCACAACTCTCTGGGTGAAAATATTTGTCCTCATCTCAGTCCTAAATCGCCTACGTTTTATTCTTAAACTGTGACCTCTGGTTCTGGACTCCCCCAACATTGGCAACATTTTTCCTGCATCTACCCTGTCCAATCACAAAATTATTTTCTATGTTTCTATAAGATATCATCTCAACCTTCTTAATTCCAGTGAATACAAGCCCAGTCAATCCATTATTTCATATTATTTCAGTCCCGCCATCCCGGGAATTAACCTGGTGAACCTACGCTGCACTCCCTCAATAGCAAGAATGTCCTTCCTCAAATTGGGAGACGAAAACTCCACACAATACTCCAGTTGTGATCTCACCAGGGACCTGTACAACTGCACTTGGACCTCCTGTCTCCTATACTCAAATCCTCTCGCTATGTCCAACATGCCATTTGCTTTCTTCACTGCCTGCTGTACATGCATGCTTACTTTCAGTGACTGATGTACAAAGACACCCAGATTCGTTGCATCTCTCCTTTTCCTAATCTGAGACCATTCAGATAATAACCTGCCTGCTTGTTCTTGCCACCAAAGTAGAAAACCTCACATTTATACACATGTATCTGCCATGTATCTGCCCATTCACCTAATCTATCCAATCACCTTGCAGCCTCATGGCATCCTCTTCGTACCTCACACTGCCACCCAGCTTTGTGTCATCCGCAAACTTGGAGATGTTACATTTAGCTCCTTCATCTAAATGAAATGAACGAAGTCTATGGGTTCGGCATGGGTGCAGGAGGTAGCACCGATGCAGTCATCAATGTAACGGAGATAGAGATCGGCTGATTGGGCCAGTGTACGCCTGGAACAGGGATTGTTGAACTTACCCTACAAAGAGGCCGGCATAAGTGGAAATGCAGTGTCAGCTTTCATTTGGGGAACTAGAATAAAAAAGCAAGCATGTAATGCTGAGGCTTTATAACAGTGCTCTTCCACCTGAGACGTACCGCCCACTAGTGGGCCATTTAAGCTTCCAGGTGGGCGGCAGAATAATTACAGGCTGTATTAAAAACATCCAAAATATACAAACTCAAATCTGTGAGAGAATGTATGTGAAAAGAAAAAAGTTACTAACATTTTAGAGAAAAGTATTTGAATTATGTATTTAAAATGTTTATGCTACATTAATTTTTAACCATGTAACCATTAACTATTGTAATGTTTAATCGCCATCAAACCCCCCGGGAGCTGGAGCGGAGCCAGGCTGGAGCCGGCGCCGAGCCCCCTCCGTGCCGGCTGCGAGCCCGGCCCGACACCTCAGGCCGCGGCCGGACGGGAACGGCCGAGCGGCGGATCGGTGGCGCCGGAGACCCACGCCCACTCCGGGGCTCTCGATTGGCCCGGCAGGGCGGCGGTACTTCTGCACGCTGGCTGTGGTCCAACCGACAGCCACCGGAGAGACAGGACATCGGAACTCTCCTGCAGACACCCGCCCAATAAAAGCCCCTCTCCAGTTCCCCAATCCCTGCATCCTCTCTCCTCCCAACTATCCCGTTGACCGCCGCTCCTTTGCTGGAATCGCTCTTCAGTGATTCCCGTCGTTACACTGACAGTGGCCGGAGCTTCGGGTCTGTGGAGAATCGCACCTGCCCTTCCCTGTCGCTGCTTTGGAGCCGAGGGGGGCAAACGATTGCCACTGGAAAAGGCGAGAGGCGCAGCGGACGGTCACCTGCCCGCCGAGGTCGCTCTGGACATGTGAAGATGCCGAATGATTAGGGTCCCACTCACTGTGGGGGGAGGGCAGGTGCGATTCCCCACAGACCCGGAGCTCCGGCCTCAGACGGTGCAGTGACGGAAATCGCTGAGCAGCGGTTCCCGCAAAGGAGCGGCAGTCAACGGGATAGATGGCAGGGACTGAGGAACGGGAGAGAGAATCTCCCCCCCCCCCCCCTACCACCCCTCGCTGGCTGCAAGTCCGGGTCCGCCACCGAACCGGGACTGGCACGTCCAGCCGCCCTTCTGCATGGACCAGTGGAGAAATGAGAACTAGTGTCGCTAACTCCAGTAGCAATTCAACAGCGGGTGCAGCATGGGATAACCGGTTCGATCCAATATTTTTCTCCAGTGAATCTATGGCCTGGGCAGTCGGAATACCGAACTCGCTAATACGGGTATTGAACATACATAAGACAAGATTGTGCCAAAACGTTTTCATTCAACGAGCCACGATATTGATTCACTGGTGCACACAGCCTCTGTGACTCAGTCGAAACGTATATTGCTGGTGCGTGATATTGCCATTGATGAGATCCTGATTTGTTCGTATTATTATTATTGTGTAGTGACTTTGAATAATTTGTGTAACAAATATTAAAACCATGTCTCATAAAAAAGAAATAGGCTCGTGGCTATTTACCAGAGTATCTGAAGATTTATTTCATCGAATCGGTTACAAACAGCTTCCAATGTGTTTACTGTGCCGCAAGACATTTTCTAACGAAGCAATGAAACCAAGTCGATTGTGAGAACATCTTGCTACAAAGCATCCAAAAGATAAAGATAGGCCTATTGAATATTTTCAAGAACAGTATGAAAGATTAAAAATAGTCCTACAATAACTGCATCATTCAAGAAACAAAATGCAAAGAAAGAAGATGGATTAACTGCAGCTTATCGTGTATCACAATTACTTGCAAAAAGTGGTAAAAGCCATAACATTGGAGAAACTTTGATAATACCCTCAATCAAGTAGTGCATCAGGATCTAACTGAAATTATAAAAACATTGCCCCTTGGCGATACCACAGTAAAAAGGCGACGCATTGATGAAATGGCGGTTATGTTGAAAATAATCATAGCTATTCTCCAAAATTCATCATTTTCCATGCAGTTGGACGAGTCTACCATTGCAGATAATAATGCTTTATTGATGGCATCTGTACGCCATTTGATGAAAACAGTACTTTGCAAGAATAAATGTTATTCACTTTAAATCTTATTACAGATACAAAAGGATTATCAATATTTACTGCTGTGAAATCGTACTTTGCAAAAAATAATGTGCCCTATATCTATATTGTTGCATGCGCGACTGATGGAGCACCATCAATGATAGGTCGCCATTGTGGTTTTGTTGCTTATTTGAAGGAGGAAGTGCCAATGTGTATTCATTGTGTGGTACATAGGCAACATCCTGTAGGAAAACATTTGAGTACAAGCCTTCATTCATAATTAAGTATAATAATTATGGCTATAAATAAGATCAAATCGAATGCCCAAAATGATAGAATGTTTCGACAGCCGTCCCAGGACAATAATAAGCAATTTATTAGGTTACCGTTACACACAGAAGTTTGTTGGCTCTCAAAGGGTGCATGCTTGACTCGTTTTGTTGAATTATATGAGATTGTCATAAGTTTTTTGAAAGTGAAAATGAGGCTGGTCTCTGTCAACAATTAAAAACAATAAAGCATCATGCATTTTATTTGGCAGGCATTTTAAAGAAATGTTATGAACCTAATTTTCAGCTTCAAGGAGCCAACATAACACTTATCAGTTGCAAAAATGTTGTGTAATTATTTATCGAAAAACTTGATCTTTTCCGTCATAAACTTTTGAAGAGGGAATTTTATCAGTTTCCGGAATTGTCATCAATAAAAGATCATGTGACTCCAGAGGAGATTGAATGTTTCAGTGGTCACCTCAATTAACTAAAATTGGATATGGAAAAAGGATTTAGTGATAGTTTGAACTTGAAGGTGTACGACTGGACGGTGAATCCTTTTACTACAAATACTGTTGAGGCTGATATAACATGCCAAGAAGAACTATTAGAACTTAAATATGGTGAAGAGAGCAAATCAAATTTCAATAGTGGATACCAAAAATTAAAAAAAATGGCTGCCTTATATCCAAATATGTGGAAAATGACATTAATTTATTGTTACCATTCCCTGCCTCATATCTAGTGGAATCAGGCTTTAGTGTTGTGAGTCATATTGTCACCAAACAGAGAAACTCTGAAAATCACTGAAAGAGGAGACCTTCACTTCGTTCCTTACGAAAATCGAACCAGATATCCAAAATTTAGTTTCTCAGCTTCAGGCTCAAGGATCTCATTAAATTAAAGGTAATTTCAATTAATGTTATTGATTTATGCAGGGTATGTAACTTTAAAAAAATTAAATATTAGTGGGCGGTACGGAAATGTATCCCTCACGAAAGTTACAAAAGTTGGCGCTAAGTATTAAAAGTTTGAAGAGCACTGCTTTAAAAGGCAGCTCATCAGACCACATTTAGAATATTGTGAGCAGTTTGGGAAACATATCACAGGAAGGATATACTAGCATTGGAAAGTGTCCAGATGTGATTACGAGAATAATCCTGGTGATGATTGGGTGAACAGTGCAAAGTGTTTTATGGCTATGGGCGTGTATCAATGGCGATTAGAAGTTGAGGAAGGTTCTTAAAGAAACCTACTATATCTTATAATGACAGAGTGGACGTGGAGAGGATGTTTCTAGTAGTTGGAGAGTCTGGGGCCTGAGCGCAACAAAGTAAAAGGATGTTTAAGAAGGAACTGCAGATGCTGGAAAATCAAAGGTAGACGAAAGTGCTGGAGAAACTCAGCGGGTGCAGCAGCATCTATGGAGCGAAGGAAATAGGCAACGTTTCAGAGGGAGAGAGGGAGAGAGGGAGAGGGGGAGAGGGGGAGGGGGAGAGAGGGGGAGAGGGGGAGAGGGGGAGAGGGGGGGAGAGGGAGAGGGAGAGGGAGAGGGAGAGGGAGAGGGAGAGGGAGAGAGAGAGAGAGAGAGCACATGAAAACACACAGATTCCAGCTGCTGCTCACTTCCCTATGGCCGCTCCAACCACTCTGAGCTGCACTCAGCCCACCAATACACCATTAGTGAACACCCCTTCTGTTACACAGCTTGCCCCAGGTACACAGTCAACAGGCAACCCTCACCCTAGCTTCACCCTACCTCCTTCCTCCCAGTCTGAAGAGCAAAACCCCCAGGTAATCCTACTGACTGATTCAAACGGGAAGTTTCTGGACCCCCAGAGGCTGTTCCAAGGTCGCCAGGTATTGGTCAAAACATGCAGCACCACAGACCAGGCAATGAGGGTCCTGAGCAAAGACACCATCGGGAGCCCTCAACACATTGTGATCCATAAAGGCACGAATGATTTGCGCACGTTACGTCATGGTACTGCTGGGGCAATAACGAGGATGGCAGAAAAGGCCAGCAAGGAATTCCTGATTCGAGGATCGTGATCTCTACCCTGCTGCCCAGGACGAATACCCCACCCCATGTGATTCACAATACCAAGATGGAGATCAACAGAGGATGTGCCGCCCTCCCTAATGTCCAATTGGCCCACCACCCGACCATCGGCACATGGGACCTCCATGATGGAATACATCTAAACAGACAGGGGGTGAGGGTCTTCGCAAAGAACCCTCAAATATACTGTTCTGGGACGTAACCTTCCACCCCCTCGATCAATGGGAACCCAAGAGGCCAATCTGGACTCCCTTCCCCCACCATGTCAGGACCACCCGCCAAACTGCGAGGCGACATAACAGCCCAGCCAGGGCCGCCACTGCCCCCGGCTCATCATTCGAGCCACAGCCGCGGATCACCTCGGAGATGGGAGAGACCAGGCAGCTGCTGCACACCCTTTGTTCCCACCTCCTATGGTAACAAAGGATACAAATATATAAACAGTCCCCTTCCGAGTGACTGATAAAAATAGCATATGATTGCACTGAATTAGTACTGTTGATATTGTTGATATGTTTGCACTGAATTAGTACTGTTGATATTGTTGATATTGCTATTAATACAGTTGATATTGCTATTAATAATATAGTTATTATTACTAGGTGGCAGTACGAGTCTGCCTTACCATAGCCATACAAAACTTTACCTAACATTCCCCAATTAGAGAAAAAACAGTGTTTTCGCTCCTGTCCCACAAAATAGGTTTTATTTTAAATTAAAAAAGAAAAGAATATAAATAGAATATAAATGAGTTCATTTCATATAGGATGCTGGGATATCCAGGGTCTCTACTCTTCAACCTTCGGGTGAAGACTGGGAACCCTGAGTTCTTAAAGTCTATAGAAGACACTGATATAATGATATTAACGGAAACATGCTACCGAAAGGATACGTTCATTCACTGCCCCTCAGGGTACCATGAAGTCATGGTGCCCTCAGTAAAAACTACTGATATACGTAAGGGCAGAACCTCTGGGGGGGGTCTTGGTATGGTACAAAGAAGAACTAGACAGTCACATTACATCAATAAAACAGGGGAAATCACATATATGGTGAAACTAGATAAAACAATTGGAATAACTGGAAAAGATATATTTATGTGCCGCCTACATACCCCCAATAGAATCACCATATTTTGAAGAGGATATATTTGAAACGCTCCACATGGAAATCAATCATTTCCAGGCCCAGGGAAATGTGCTACTATGTGGAGACCTGAATGCAAGGACCGGATGTGAACCCGATTCCATAGACCCACAGGGCAACAACGATGTGTTCGGTCAAACCCCCTTGTAGGTCACACCAACTATCATTAACCGGAACAACCTTGACTGTGAAATAAATAAAAGTGGTAAAGAGGTAGTGCATCTCTGGCGAGCCTTGGGCCTGTACATAGTTAATGGTAGGCTCAGAGGGGACTCGATGGGAACGTTTACTTATTCCTCAGCTCTTGGGTCTAGCGTGGTAGGCTACGCAATTACTGACATAGACCCCTGCACTATCAGTGCATTCACTGTTAGGCAGCAGTCCCCTCTTTCAGACCATAGTCAAATCAATGTGTACCTAAAATTTCCTGTTCAAACTAAAGACGTAAAAAAGGAACCAAGTAAGCTGTATAAACTAAATCAGACCTACAGATGGGCTTCAGATAGTGGAGATAAATTCATCGTGGCTCTGAATTCACCTGATCTCACAAATAAAATATTGAATTCAAGACAAACCCATATGAGACTACTAGATTGGGGTAAACATGGCTATAAATGACATTAATATGATCTTTCACAAGGCAGCTATCAAAGCTGACCTTGTGAAAGAAGAGAAAAATTACCAAAAAAAAACAACCATGAAAAATGGTTCGACCACGAGTGTAAAAATGTCAGAAAAGTTCTGAGGAAAAATATCGAACCAAAAACACCGTCAATCAAACAATCCAGACTTACGCATTAGATATAATGAAACTCTTAAAAGGTATAACACACGATTAGGAACAAATGACAAAATCACACTCACAAAAGACTTGAAGAAATAGAAAATTCCATAAATGAAAACCAATTTTGGGATATGTGGAATAACCTGAGCACAACAAAACTACAAACATTAGCAATTCAAGACGGTGATATCGGGAGAGCACATTTCAAACATCTATATAAAGACATCCCCAATAAATAAAATAAACTCAAATCATTCTCATATCAAAGAAAAACTCCAAACACTAGAAATAGTAATTAAAGATGATCAAAACGCCCTTGATGTCCCAATTACTTAGGAAGAACTGACCTTAAAAATAAAAATCTCTTCACTCAATGAAAGCTTGTGGTCCAGATAGCATTAAAAATGAAATGCTCAAGTACAGCACTCCGGAGATGCAGGACATAGTGCGTAGGCTGTTCAACATCATACTACGTTCAGGTTATTTCCCTGATATTTGGTGCCAAGGGCTTATTTCACCCGTTTATAAGAGTGGAAACAAACTAGACCCAAATAATTATCGCGGCATCTGTGTCAGCAGCTGCCTAGGGAAGTTATTCTGCAGTATCATAAATAACAGAATGCAGGATTTCCTTAACAAATACAACATTCTCAGTAAAAACCAAATTGGCTTCCTCCCAAAACACCGTACCACTGACCACATTGCACCCTCCCACTCTCATTGAAAAACATGTACACAAGCAAAAAATGGAAAATATTTGCCTGTTTTATTGACTTTGAGAAAACATTTGCCTCTATTTGGCATGAAGGGCTCTATTACAAACTCCTCTGTTGTGGTATAGGAGGAAAGGTATATGACCTTATCAAATCAATGTATCTGAATAATAAACGTGGCGTTAAAATTGGGGACAAATGCACTGATCTCTCGCCCAGAGAAGAGGGGTTTGGCAAGGCTACAATCTGAGCCCGACACTGTTTAATGTATATATCAACGATTTGGCAGTAAAGCTGGACCAGAGCACTGCGCCGGGCCTCTGTCTTCTGGGACGGAGAGGTAAAATCCCTGTTTTATGCGGATGACTTGGTTCTGCTGTCCCCCACAGAACAGGGACTGCAGCAACAGTTGGACCTACTTGATGAGTACTGCCTAAATTGGGCCCTGCCAGTAAATCTAAAGAAAACCAACATCATGATTTTTCAGAAAAGACCCAGATGTCAGGAAGATAATACAAATTTACTCTCAATGGTATTATTATCGAACACACTATGAGCTATACTTACCTTGGTCTAACTGTTGCAGCATCAGGGAGCTTCAATATGGCAGTGAATGCACTAAAAGAGAAAGCTTGAAAAGCTCTGTATGCAATATAAAGAATATTCTACAACATCCAAATTCCAATTAAAATCTGGCTTAAAATATTTGACAGTGTAATCCAGCCTATTGTGCTTTATGGTAGTGAAGTAAGGGGGCCGCTCAGTCACCATAGTTATAGTAAATGGGAAAAGCATACAACGGAGGCCCTGCATGCGGAATTTTGTCGGAACATCCTCCGCATCCAAAGGAAAACACCAACAACGCATGTAGTGCGGAATTAGGCAGATACCCACTGATAATAAATATCCAGAAAAGAGCACTAAATTTTTGGAATCACCTTAAATCTAGCCCACAGATGCCTCCAGTTTAAAGCCCTTAAAACCCAAGAGGGGAGCCCAGAAAAGATTTCCCTGTGTCAGTTGGTACTGAGACTAACTACCCCCATTCAGTTAAACCCCATCCAGTTAAATCCTGACCAGCCTCAGATGAATACTGATCCCCAATCTCCAGTGAGAGTGAACCAATTATCAAACAATGTAAAAGAAACGTATTTGGAACATTGGGATAAAGAAACCAAAGCCAAAGCAGATTAGAATGTTACCGTGCCCTAAAAAGAGATTATAAATTGGCAGACTATCTCTCAACTGTTAGAGACATAAAACAGAGAGAGACCCTCACCAAATACAGGCTGAATGACCATTATTTGGCCAGTTGAAAAAGGAAGACAGAAGAGATTCTGGCAACCAAGAGAAAACAGAATATGCGGCCACTGTTTGACAGATGAGGTTGAAACAGAGGTGCACTTCCTCCTAAAATGCAAACAAATTGACAAAACAAGGAAAACATACTTTGACAAACTCAGTCAGGCAACCCCTGATTTTAAAGGACTTGATGATACATCAAAACTGATAATAATCCATGGTGAAGGAAATACGGCACATCTTGGTGCACAATACGTAACAGCATGCCATAACCTGAGAGACGGTGAATGACCAATATGCACATATGTACGCACACACTAATTGACATTAACTGACACTAAGAAATTAATATTGAATTGCTAAATTTGCTATCCTGGTGTACTGCTTACAGCTGCAAGAACGTGTAGCAATCAATAAAGGGCTATAGGCCTCTTGCGAGTTTATGTACAGGGACATATCTATCCATGCACTGTATACTTGTATTTATACTTATGCATTTTAAATATGTATGTCATGTTTTATACTTTGGCAATATAACAATGTATTTTTTATCATGCCAAATTAAGTTTTTTAATTGAAAATTGAATTGAAGAAAGAGAGAGAGAGAGAGAGAGAGAGAGAGAGAGAGAGAGAGAGAGAGAGAGAGAGAGAGAGAGAGAGAGAGAGAGAGAGAGAGAGAGAGAGAGGAGAGGGAGAGGGAGAGGGAGAGAGGGAGAGGGAAGGGAGAGGGAGAGGGAGAGGGAGAGGGAAAGGGAGAGGGAGAGGGAGAGGGAGAGGGAGAGGGAGAGTGAGAGAGAGAGAGAGAGAGAGAGAGAGAGTGAGAGAGAGAGAGAGAGGGAGAGGGAGAGCGCAAGCAGGCAGGCATGCAGGATAATCTGAGGAAGATAAAAAAGGACTGTGCAGTTCAATGGTTGGCCTTCAGTTAGCAGAGGGAGACAAAGGGGAGGCTGGGGAAATGATTGGAATTTGGCTCCTAGTGCACCTCCACTCCCTATCAGCCCCCGGGTCAAACTCCACCCACACCACAGTCCGAGCCCTAGTCAGTGGTGACAGGAATTTACCCAAGTTTACCCAAGGCAGAGTCAGGAACCGACAGTGCATCCACCTCAGGCGTCTGACCCAAGAGAAAGGAGAAGCCCCAGTTTACAGACCCGTAGCATGGCATACTAGGTCCAGTCTAGAGACCAGGCAGCGAAGGACAGGAGGAAAGGAGGTCACACAGTTGGGACTGTAGAAGGGAGCACTTGGCTGAGAAGCCAAACCTAGAGCAACAAGAGAAGGTGCTGAAATAGACGGAATAAGAAAGCATTCTCCAGGCGCCAATATCCTGTCAGAAGGGTCCCTAACCCCAGAGCCCTAATACCTCCTCCACCCAACGAACACAACGGCGAAACAGCCATGAATAATGTGTGGCTGCCGTGGAAACCAAATGAGATGATGGCAATTTTGTTGGGAGTGCATAATAAGAATCCACAAGGTTTCATTGAATTTTTAAGAACAACGATATCTGTATATCACTCAGATTCCAGACCATTTATGGGCACTACTTCAGCAAGTATTAACAGCAATTGAGCATACCAGATTCTTGGTTCACTTAACCTATGACAACCACACAGCCTTAGGGGCGGCGCACCCAGGGGCAGGTAACAATGAGGATCGATAACAGCTTATGTTGACAGCCGTGGGCCTCACTCTCAGCAGCCAATCGATATATCGAAGGTTTTGGGTATGAAACCAGAGGAAGGAGAGGCTGCAGAAGATTTTTCTGGAAAGGTTGAAAACCATCTACGGCAACCAGTCAGGTGACACTCAGTATCAGCAAGGAAATGACTCGCCACAGTTTTGTGCTATGCTTATGAACTGCTTGCCTTCCAGCGTCGCAATGGCTATTAAAACCAATAATATGGACTGGTCAGAGTCTTCATCAGCCCGCATGTCAAGAGCTGTGAGAGCCTTTTCGAAAGTCTATACTATTGGAGACAGGGAAGGCCAGGTAAAGGTAATAAAACGAATATGTGATGAGAGAAACGAGAGAAGGGCTATCTGCAAATATTACATGGATTCCCAATATGCTTTTGGAGTGGTTCATGATTACGGACAATTAAAGGAAGATCGGGGGTTTCTAACCTCTTCAGGGACAGCGATATCTCACACAAATTGGTTTCTAATTCGCTACAGACCATTCAGTTACCCAGTCAGCATGCTGTTATCAAAGTTAGAACCCATACTACAGGCCAAAGCCCCCATAGACATAGGAAATTGCCTTGCCGACGGGGCAGCTAAGAAAGCTTCTAGGAGTTACCAAATTGTTGAGCCCCACATGATGAGGCAGACTAATAGTTTGAATCCTTATTTTGCTATATGGTTAGGAATATGCGACTGATTACCGGACTGACTAACTGAAGGACGTTTAAATTGAGTGAATAGTTGTTTAAGCCAATTAGTAAGAAATGAGCTTTTTGTGAGCCTTTGCATATTCCAGATAAATTAAAATGAGGCGATTCGTCCTACTATGCATCCTGATGCTACTACAGATGGAGGGAAATGAAGGAAAAATTCAACGATGTGTCCCGGGACAAACAAGCAGAGTCTTTCACCTCTGCAAAGGAGATGTGGTACAGTGCAATGGCCCAGATGCCTTTGGATCTCGGAGCGTCACCAAGATTGACTATTGCAATGGGATACTGCGTCAGCCCGATCGGTGGGTAGACTTAGATAACCGAAACCTGTGGGAATTACCCTGTTGGTTTCAGGAGTGCAAATTTGACTTTTTCTGCAGACGGAATCCCTTGGAAGACAACTCGGCAAAGAAACATTTGTATGATGGACTATGCTATCGAGAAGCATTAGAGGTCTACCCTTGTTTACAGGAGAAAGAAACTGGGGAAAAACACGGGAAAAATGGGCATTGGAAAAAACTGACTCGAACATGTTTATACAAGCCCATAATGAACTATTTGATGAAGGACAAATTGTGTGTTACCTTGCTATGAAATCAGTTAGTTGCCTATTGCAGTGTCTACAGAGTGCGGGAGGACTGAACGGTTAGTAAGGTGTCAAGTTGAGAAGTCAGTTCCGGTCGAAACTGTCACCTAATTTTTGCCACTACCTCGTGACAATGAGCATTCTTACCCGGGTTTGAGGACAAGACTTATGCGGTGTACTATCAGAAATAGGTCTGTTCTCTTTACAGAATAGATATGCCTTATACTATCTGTTGGCCCGTGAGGGAGGGGTGTGTGCTATTGTGAAAGACAGATGTATGGTCAGGTCAGGTCAGAACTAGTAACATCACCAAACAGCAAAATGACATTATTACCCTGCTGAATGGGATGAAGGAGGGTATTGAATGGGGAGACTGGGGATTTAGGGGATTATATAATTGGATCATTAGTATGGCCATATATGCAGCAACATGTGGTTTTGTGTTTGTTCGTGGGAATTGCTTTCGTTAAATGTATTATTGCTAGACTAATGACATCCCTGGGTAATGTGGAAACTGGAGAAGATATTATTGAGATATTATTGCAACATCTAGAAGAAGACATTCCAATGTTGAAGGATGAGGTAGTTGAAAGTATGGTAAATGCGCAGGTTGAGAAGGAATTGTTAGCACTGTGGAGGAGGTGGGTACACGCCCCTAGTAACGTTACTCCCTGCCCTGCTCACAGGTCTGTGACCAACCTGGAGTACATCAGTGTCAGTACAGTGGAGGAGGTCGGTACACGCCGCTAGTAACCTTACTCCCCACCCTGACAGCTATGAACGATTATTCATCACGGAGCCACATTGTCTTTCAGCTGCACATGGAAGGGAGTGACTCTGCCAACGGCCTGGTGTGTAGATGTGAGTAATTGCACCATTGTGAGTGGCTGGCACCGACGTGCAGGGCACCCTGGCCCAGTGTGGCTGCCGTCCTGTCTGTGTCTGTGTTTGGCCGGGGTCCTGTGAGGTAACAGTCCCACCTGGTTGAGCCACTGTGGGTGACACAAAGCTGGGTGCAGTGTGAACTGTGAGGAGGATGCTATGAGAATGCACGGTGACTTGGACAGGTTGGGGGAGTGGGCAGATTCATGGCAGATGAAATTTAATGCGGTTAAATGTGAGGTTGTCCACTTTGGTGGCAAAAACAGGAAGGCAGAAAGGCAGATTACTATCTAAATGGCATCAAGTTGGGAAAATAGGAAGTACAACGGGATCTGGGGGGTCCTTGTTCATCAGTCTATGAAAGTAAGCATGCAGGTACAGCAGGCAGTGAAGAAACCGAATGGCATGTTGCCCTTTATAACAAGAGGAATCGAATACAGGAGCAAAGATTTCCTTCTGCAGTTGTACAAGGCCCTAGTGACACCACACCTGGAGTATTGTGTGCAGTTTTGGTTCCCCAATTTGAGGAAGGACATTCTTGCTATTGAGGGAGTGCAGCGTAGGTTTACAAGGTTAATTCCAGGGATGACTGGAGTGTCATATGCGGCTAGGATTGTACACTCTGGAGTTTAGAAGGATGAGAGGAGATCTCATTTAGAAGGATGAGAGTGGCACAGACTGGCTGAACAGATACGGACCACTCCTTTTGCTACGGCACTTACGCCTGCGGAAATCATATATGGTCGACGTTTACGGACGCCATGGAATGACCATGCCCCCGCAGCGGTCCATTTCCACCAGATGACTGAGGAAATGACATCCTATTTATTAACTTTAACCGGTGCTTTGCGAACTTCTCATTCACAGGTCAGGGCTGCATATGATGTGGCGCCAGCGCTCAAAGTTCCATCTAATATTGAGCCAGGTTGCTACGTGCTGGTCAGGAACTGGACGCATAAGCACTTGGACCCAATTCGGTGATCCCAATTTCAAAACCCTGCTGGTATATCACAAGAAAAGGTGCCATATGAAGAAAATGCGAAAAAAGTGCTAAATAACATAAATAATACAAAAAACAGGATTTAAAGATACTGTACGTGCAGTGAGCTTCCGTGGATGTTAAATGCAATTAGCTCCGCCCCTTACAAAGTAATATTGCAAAAAAAACATCGGACTAAGCAGGATATTATGTAAACAGAAAAAAACAGAACAAAGACTGTAAATAATTTCCTCTAAGAGGGTTACATTTATTCTTATAGCTTGCCTCTAAGTGGGTATTTACTATTTAAATACCCTATTTAAATTAAAAAATCTTGCTTATTGATATTCGTGTGTTAAATACAAAACCGGTTGAAGGGGTTAATTGAAATATCCAGCATTCTCACCGGAAAATCTCTCTCTCTCTCTCTCTCTCTCTCTCTCTCTCTCTCTCTCTCTCTCTCTCTCTCTCTCTCTCTCTCTCTCTCTCTCTCTTTTTTCTTTTTCAAAAACTTTATTCAACACACTCAATAATACATCACATCAATACATAATCAAAAGATACATTATATCAAACCACATCATTATAGTACAACATTACATTCATTATTTATTATACTCTCCACCCCACGCGGTGACCATCGCCCACGGAAGGCATCCAGAGTCCCCGTGGACACCGCATATTCCCGCTCCAGGGACACCCGTGCACGGACGTACGCCCGGAAGAGGGGCAGGCAGCCAACTCTCGCCTCACCATCGACCGCCCGCTGCCTGGACCCACGAATGGCCATCTTAACCAGGCCCAGGAGCAAACCGACAGGGAGGTCCCAACCCCCCACTTGACTCTCCCCACACCCTACTTTATGCCCACACACTAGAATCGTGGGACTAAAATGCAACCAAAACTTAAGGAACAACCCCTTCAGATATTGGTACAGGGGCAGTAACCTCTCACACTCCATGTATACGTGGAACACAGTTTCTTCCTCGCCACAGAAAATACACGCGGCGGACGAACCCGTGAACCGACTCAAAAGTTTATTACAAACCACCGCTCCATGCAACAGTCTCCACCCCAGGTCCCCAATGTAAAGGGGGACAACTCCCGTATAGAAGGACCCCCACCAGGGACCCCCCCCCACCATCAGGTGGTAACACCGTCCGCCACGGTGTGTCAGGACGGGAAACAAAGGCAAGGAGGTGCAGAATGTGCAGGAACATCCTATACAATGTGCGTCTCTTCGCATCACGAAACGGTATGCTGATCATCTCAGAAAGGCGGCTCAGGTTGTGTAGAGCCGGTTCCCGAGATATATCCCGGAGCCTTGGCCCGATGAGCAGATCTGACGGAGCAATTGAAAGCTCATCCAGAACCACTCTAGGCACTCGCCTCTCCTCGACACCCGCCATGACTGGGCGAGGACCGGCCACTCCCGCAGCCGCACCACCCCCCTCCCCTCGTAGAACAACACGCTGACTGAAAACAACCAAATTCCTCACTCTGATCACATCCCGGTAGAAAACAGGCAAACCCCTTAGGGCGGGTCTACTGATGCCCGCCACCGGGAGCCGCGAGACCCCCCCTAGGCAACGACCACGACGAAAAAAATACGTGGCCAGAGCGTGCCATCTGGGGGGGCTCTCTACATACATATACCTCCGCAGAGTCCTGAGACGGAGAGCCGCCACCTGGGTACGCACGCATACCAAGGACTGGCCGCCCTCCTCTAACGGGAGACTCAGGACCGCTGCAGAGACCCAGTGCTTCCTATTCCCCCAGAAGAAATCTACCAGCTTCTTCTGAAGAGCATTTACAAATATGGAAGGTGGGACAAGAGTAGCCAGCCGGTACCATAACATAGAGGCCACCAGCTGGTTTATGACCAGCACCCTCCCCCGGAAAGAAAGAACTCCAAGCAAGCCCGACCAGCGCCCCAGCCGGGCAACCACCTTCGTCTCCAACTCCTGCCAGTTCGCCGGCCAAGCATCCTCAGGTAAACCCCCAGATAGAGGAGATGTGTAGTGCTCCACACATACCTTGCCATCTCCTCCGGCAGGGAATCCACTGCCACTGACCCACTAAAAGACCAGAACACTTACTCCAGTTAATCCTTGCAGAAGATGCAGCTGAGAAAATCTCCTGGCAGTCACGCATCCTCCGCAGGTCACCAGGATCAGTGAACATAAGGAGGACATCATCTGCATACGCTGAAAGAACCACCTCCAACCCCGGCCCAGGTAGGCCAGGCCTGTCAACCTCCTCCGAAGAAGACACAGGAACGGCTCCACACAGACCGAGTACAACTGACCCGACATGGGGCACCCCTGACGGACCCCCCTCCCAAACTGAAAGGGAGCCAACAACGCACCATTAACCTTCACCAGGCACTCCGCTGCAGCGTACAAAAGCCGGACCCGGGCCACAAAATGCGGTCCAAATCCAAACGCTTGCAACGTCCCGAATAGGTAATCATGCTCTACCCTATCAAAAGCCTTCTCCTGATCAAGAGACAGAAAAGCAGCTGACTGACCAGTACCCTGAACTATATGAATTAGGTCCCTAACCAGGTGGATGTTATCCTGAATGGACCTGCCAGGGACCGTATAGGACTGGTCAGGATGAATTATTTGAGACAGCACAGGGCCCAGGCGATTTGCCATTGCCCGTGCAAATACTTTATACTCTGTACATAGGAGAGATACCGGCCTCCAGTTCTTCAACACGCGGAGTTTGCCCTTCTTGGGCAGCAAGACAACAACTGCCCTACGCCACGATAGGGGCATCGCCCGGCCGCCAAACTCTCCCCCAGCACCAACATGTAATCACCCCCCAGGATATCCCAGAAAGCTCTGACAAACTCCACCGTCAACCCATCCATCCCGGGTGACTTACCCTTCCTGAGCTGAAACAATGCACAAGTCACCTCCTCCAAAGATAAGGGGCCATCAAGAAGATCGGCCACCTCCCTATCAATAGTCGGTATACCCTCCCACAATTCCTTCTGAGCCTCCCCGTTATACCCCCCTCCGGAGAACAGGGACCCATAAAATGACCTGACCTCCTCACTGATCCTCTCCGGATCAGTGACTGAGGATCCATCATCTGCGAGCAGCTCTACGAGCTGCTTGCAGGCTCCCCTCCCTTTCTCCAAAGAGAAAAAGAAAGGCGACGCTCGGTCCAGATCTTGCATCATCTGTACCCGCGCCCTCACGAAAGCGCCTCGGGACCGCTCAAGCAGCAGATTCCTCAAGGCTTCCTTCTTCTCCTGAAACTCTCCCCATTCACAGGAGTCCTCACCATCCCGACCCAGGCGAGACTCTGCACCCTGTAGCTCCCTCTCAAGCCTCGCGACCGCTGAGTCCCTCCGTCCTGTCGACCCCCACGTATACTCCTTACAAAATAGACGAATGTGAGCCTTCCCCCACATCCCACCACTGCCTAAGGGAAGAGAAGCACCTCCGCCCCTCTCTCCACTTCCCCCAAAACCTACTGAATGACTCCCGGAAACACCGATCCTCCAGCAACCGGTTGTTAAAGTGCCAGTACGCGGACCCAGCCCTAGCGCGCGCCGGATTGAATTCCACACGCACCAGACAGTGATCCGAGCATGGCACCACCCGCATTGAAGCCTCTGAGACACGGGCAACAAACGCTCGGGAAATATATATTCTGTCAATACGGGAACCACCACCCTCATACCTCCGCGAAAAAGCATTGGAATCCGGATGGAGGTTCCGCCATGCATCAACCAACTCAAAGGATTCAATCATCCCTCTCAACTTCTTCGCTACAGCAGGGGCACACTGAGTACCAGAACGATCTCCCGCCTCAAGTGTGCAATTAAAGTCCCCACCAAGGAAAACACACTCTCCCCTATCAATAGTGCTCAACAGAGCAGTCACCTCCTGAATTAGGCCAGCCTGCATCGTACCGGAGCTAGGGGCATACACGTTAATGAAATGCAACGGCATGCCATCCAAGCTCACTGCCAGATGGAGCAAACGACCTGGCACAACTTCATTCACTTTTAAAATCGTTGGCAGAAAATTCTGGGCCAACAGAAAGGCCACCCCACTCGAATTTGAGCTGAGATGGCTCATGTAAACCCCCCCTTCCCACTCCAGTCTCCAGGTAGGTTCATCACTAACAACTGTGTGCGTCTCCTGCAGAAAACACACTGCAAATCTCCCCTCTTTAAGGCCTGATAAAAGCTGAAATCTACTAGTGGATTTACTAGTAGCGTGGATAGGGGAGAACCAGTGGATGTGGTGTATCTGGACTTCCAGAAGGCTTTCGACAAGGTCCCACATAAGAGATTAGTATACAAACTTAAAGCACATGGCATTGGGGGTTCAGTATTGATGT
Organism: Malacoraja senta; assembly: GCA_038087875.1. Classification (NCBI taxonomy): domain Eukaryota; kingdom Metazoa; phylum Chordata; class Chondrichthyes; order Rajiformes; family Rajidae; genus Malacoraja; species Malacoraja senta. The sequence goes on from CM075994.1 coordinate 1,444,565, forward strand.
GGATAGAGAACTGGCTGGCAAACAGGAAGCAAAGAGTAGGAGTAAACGGGTCCTTTTCACAATGGCAGGCAGTGACTAGTGGGGTACCGCAAGGCTCAGTGCTGGGACCCCAGCTATTTACAATATATATTAATGACCTGGATGAGGGAATTGAAGGCAATATCTCCAAGTTTGCGGATGACACTAAGCTGGGGGGCAGTGTTAGCTGTGAGGAGGATGCTAGGAGACTGCAAGGTGACTTGGATAGGCTGGGTGAGTGGGCAAATGTTTGGCAGATGCAGTATAATGTGGATAAATGTGAGGTTATCCATTTTGGTGGCAAAAACAGGAAAGCAGACTATTTTCTAAATGGTGGCCGACTAGGAAAAGGGGAGATGCAGCGAGACCTGGGTATCATGGTACACCAGTCATTGAAAGTAGGCATGCAGGTGCAGCAGGCAGTGAAGAAAGCGAATGGTATGTTAGCTTTCATAGCAAAAGGATTTGAGTATAGGAGCAGGGAGGTTCTACTGCAGTTGTACAGGGTCTTGGTGAGACCACACCTGGAGTATTGCGTACAGTTTTGGTCTCCAAATCTGAGGAAGGACATTATTGCCATAGAGGGAGTGCAGAGAAGGTTCACCAGACTGATTCCTGGGATGTCAGGACTGTCTTATGAAGAAAGACTGGATAGACTTGGTTTATACTCACTAGAATTTAGGAGATTGAGAGGGGATCTTATAGAAACTTACAAAATTCTTAAGGGGTTGGACAGGCTAGATGCAGGAAGATTGCTCCCGATGTTGGGGAAGTCCAGGACAAGGGGTCACAGCTTAAGGATAAGGGGGAAATCCTTTAAAACCGAGATGAGAAGAACTTTTTTCACACAGAGAGTGGTGAATCTCTGGAACTCTCTGCCACAGAGGGTAGTCGAGGCCAGTTCATTGGCTATATTTAAGAGGGAGCTAGATGTGGCCCTTGTGGCTAAAGGGATCAGAGGGTATGGAGAGAAGGCAGGTACGGGATACTGAGTTGGATGATCAGCCATGATCATATTGAATGGCGGTGCAGGCTCGAAGGGCCGAATGGCCTACTCCTGCACCTAATTTCTATGTTTCTATGTTTCTAAAACTCGATCTACTCCCGTTTAAGTTTAATGTTGCGACGGTGAATGTAAAGGCACACTTCATTAAACCCCCTCAGTCCCCGTAGACACAACAAATTTCTCTCTGAGTAACACCAAAAAGTCCCCAAACTGCCCCACCTCTAAGTCAGTAAGATCACTCTCCCTGCTGCCAAGAATATCCTCGAGAGTCGGAATCAAACCAGGCAGATCATCCCACCGCCTACCAGCAGCATCCAATCTTGTTCTTGCGGAGCGGCTTGTTCTGAGAAACTCTCGAACCACCTTTATCTCACAATCAAGAGCCTCGGCCTTGGAGTCTGGGCACTCGGCCAACGCACTTGCACCTGCACCATCAGACTCCACAACACAACGTTCAAGGGCTCTTTCTGTAACTGAACGCCCAGAGCTCTCCAAAAGCTCTCCACCCCCACTACCCAAACTTTCCGATTCACCCTCCCCTCCTCCTGCAAGACACCACCCCCAGGATCACTGCCAGGTAAGGGCCCCTAAACCCCCAACTGCAACAAGCATCCCCCTGACTGGCTTGGCCCCTGCACGCTACCCTCACCCTCCACGCCTTGGCCTGGGGAAGCAAAAACACTAGGCTCCCCCAGGGCCTGGGATACACTGACACCCCTTGAACCTAAAGGGACATCACCACCCAAACTATCCCCGACCTCCACACCACCTATAGCATCCCCACCACTAGCAACACCCAGAGGCTCGCCTCTTACTTTTAGCCTCTCCCCTTCCACCTCATCCGGCGATGCAGCACACCCCCCATTACCACCACTGGCACTGATGTGCAGCATAGACTGGAACACCACAGCCCCCGACCCACCCCCCTCAGGCTGACTCTGCTCATCCTCCATCTCAGGGGCCCCCCTACCAGGGGCACATACCCCATCCTCTGGCGTTCCATCACCCTCAAGAGGCCTCTGAAACGAGGGGACCTCCTCCGACCCAGAGGACACCCCCCCAGGGGAGCTCACCTCACCACCCGATGAGATAACTCCATCGGAAGACCCCTGAAATGAAGGGACAGCCACCCGCCCAGAGGACACAACTCCAGCGGAATCAACCCCCTCACCTGCCCTAATTTTCGCCTCACGCCCTTCCTCTTCCTCGCCAGGCCTATTCCTTTTCACCCCACTAGCATGCGGCAGTACGGTGACCTCCATAAAGGAAGGTCTTCCACCCCCTCCCTACCCCCATCCACTATACCCCCCGCACCCTTTACCAACCCTTCCCCCGTCTGAGCGATCTCATCGCCTTGCTGGGCCACATCAAGCACACTCTGGACCTCACTAGAACTAACACGCATATTTTTACTCTCCGGATGGCCCTTTCCCTTCTTCTTCCTCCCCTTCTTCACCTCCCACTTCCCCTCCCCGTCTTCATCCTCCCCCTCTCCACCCTCTCCCTCCCCCTCACCATTAGCCACCACCACCTCCACAGTCTCAGGACGCAGGGGCCTGAGGCCTTCCCCGCCCCGGGTCCCCAAGGCAGAACTTTCAGACCCAGATGGCCTATCACTTCCGCCCCGGATCCCCGAGGTAGAGCTAGCCGCCCTAGCCAGGTCAGCAGTGCCGCCCCCCGCGCCACCGAGGCATGATGTACCACCCCGGATGGGCCAGCATTGCAATCCTGGGCCAC
>CM075994.1:1447525-1523617 GCA_038087875.1 Malacoraja senta
GTATTAATATGATCGTTGATTCCGCTAGTGTTTCAGGTAGGTTTTGCTCTTTATAAGCATATGTATACATTTTTTGTAATCGTGGAGTAACTATATCATAAAAGATTTATAAAATTCATTACTGAATCCGTCTGGTCCTGGTGTTTTTCCATTTTTTAGTGTTTTTATTGTGTCTTCTATCTCCTTAGAAGTAATTTGTGCTCCCAGTTCCTCTTGTTCCCTGCGTTCTAATTGTGGTAGATTACAATTATCTAAAAATTCTGAGATTTTATTATTGTCTATTGACGTTTTAGATGTGTATAGATTCTGGTAAAATTGAGCAAATCTTTTATTAATATCCTTGGGTAGTGTTAATACTTCCCCTCTATCTGATTTAATCTTTAATATTGCATTCTCTTTTTCCCGTTTTTTAAGTATGATTGGAATTTGGCTCCTAGTGCACCTCCACTTCCCTATCAGCCCCCGGGTCAAACTCCACCCACACCACAGTCCGAGCCCTAGTCAGTGGTGACAGGAATTTACCCAAGTTTACCCAAGGCAGAGTCAGGAACCGACAGTGCATCCACCTCAGGCGTCTGACCCAAGAGAAAGGAGAAGCCCCAGTTTACAGACCCCGTAGCATGGCATACTAGGTCCCAGTCTAGAGACCAGGCGCAAGAAGGACAGGAGGAAAGGAGGTCACACAGTTGGGACTGTAGAAGGGAGCACTTGGCTGAGAAAGCCAAACCTAGAGCAACAAGAGAAGGTGCTGAAATAGACGGAATAAGAAAGCATTCTCCAGGCGCCAATATCCTGTCAGAAGGGTCCCTAACCCCAGAGCCCTAATACCTCCTCCACCCAACGAACACAACGGCGAAACAGCCATGAATAATGTGTGGCTGCCGTGGAAACCAAATGAGATGATGGCAATTTTGTTGGGAGTGCATAATAAGAATCCACAAGGTTTCATTGAATTTTTAAGAACAACGATATCTGTATATCACTCAGATTCCAGACATTTATGGGCACTACTTCAGCAAGTATTAACAGCAATTGAGCATACCAGATTCTTGGTTCACTTAACCTATGACAACCACACAGCCTTAGAGGCGGCGCACCCAGGGGCAGGTAACAATGAGGATCGATAACAGCTTATGTTGACAGCCGTGGGCCTCACTCTCCAGCAGCCAATCGATATATCGAAGGTTTTGGGTATGAAACCAGAGGAAGGAGAGGCTGCAGAAGATTTTCTGGAAAGGTTGAAAACCATCTACGGCAACCAGTCAGGTGACACTCAGTATCAGCAAGGAAATGACTCGCCACAGTTTTGTGCTATGCTTATGAACTGCTTGCCTTCCAGCGTCGCAATGGCTATTAAAACCAATAATATGGACTGGTCAGAGTCTTCATCAGCCCGCATGTCAAGAGCTGTGAGAGCCTTTTCGAAAGTCTATACTATTGGAGACAGGGAAGGCCAGGTAAAGGTAATAAAACGAATATGTGATGAGAGAAACGAGAGAAGGGCTATCTGCAAATATTACATGGATTCCCAATATGCTTTTGGAGTGGTTCATGATTACGGACAATTAAGGAAGAATCGGGGGTTTCTAACCTCTTCAGGGACAGCGATATCTCACACAAATTGGTTTCTAATTCGCTACAGACCATTCAGTTACCCAGTCAGCATGCTGTTATCAAAGTTAGAACCCATACTACAGGCCAAAGCCCCCATAGACATAGGAAATTGCCTTGCCGACGGGGCAGCTAAGAAAGCTTCTAGGAGTTACCAAATTGTTGAGCCCCACATGATGAGGCAGACTAATAGTTTTGAATCCTTATTTTGCTATATGGTTAGGAATATGCGACTGATTACCGGACTGACTAACTGAAGGACGTTTAATTGAGTGAATAGTTGTTTAAGCCAATTAAGTAAGAAATGAGCTTTTTGTGAGCCTTTGCATATTCCAGATAAATTAAAATGAGGCGATTCGTCCTACTATGCATCCTGATGCTACTACAGATGGAGGGAAATGAAGGAAAAATTCAACGATGTGTCCCGGGACAAACAAGCAGAGTCTTTCACCTCTGCAAAGGAGATGTGGTACAGTGCAATGGCCCAGATGCCTTTGGATCTCGGAGCGTCACCAAGATTGACTATTGCAATGGGATACTGCGTCAGCCCGATCGGTGGGTAGACTTAGATAACCGAAACCTGTGGGAATTACCCTGTTGGTTTCAGGAGTGCAAATTTGACTTTTTCTGCAGACGGAATCCCTTGGAAGACAACTCGGCAAAGAAACATTTGTATGATGGACTATGCTATCGAGAAGCATTAGAGGTCTACCCTTGTTTACAGGAGAAAGAACATGGGGAAAAACACGGGAAAAATGGGCATTGGAAAAAACTGACTCGAACATGTTTATACAAGCCCATAATGAACTATTTGATGAAGGACAAATTGTGTGTTACCTTGCTATGAAATCAGTTAGTTGCCTATTTGCAGTGTCTACAGAGTGCGGGAGGACTGAACGGTTAGTAAGGTGTCAAGTTGAGAAGTCAGTTCCGGTCGAAACTGTCACCTAATTTTTGCCACTACCTCGTGACAATGAGCATTCTTACCCGGGTTATGAGGACAAGACTTATGCGGTGTACTATCAGAAATAGGTCTGTTCTCTTTACAGAATAGATATGCCTTATACTATCTGTTGGCCCGTGAGGGAGGGTTGTGTGCTATTGTGAAAGACAGATGTATGGTCAGGTCAGGTCAGAACTAGTAACATCACCAAACAGCAAAATGACATTATTACCCTGCTGAATGGGATGAAGGAGGGTATTGAATGGGGAGACTGGGGATTTAGGGGATTATATAATTGGATCATTAGTATGGCCATATATGCAGCAACAGTGGTTTTGTGTTTGTTCGTGGGAATTGCTTTCGTTAAATGTATTATTGCTAGACTAATGACATCCCTGGGTAATGTGGAAACTGGTGAGAAGATATTATTGCAACATCTAGAAGAAGACATTCCAATGTTGAAGGATGAGGTAGTTGAAAGTATGGTAAATGCGCAGGTTGAGAAGGAATTGTTAGCACTGTGGAGGAGGTGGGTACACGCCCCTAGTAACGTTACTCCCTGCCCTGCTCACAGGTCTGTGACCAACCTGGAGTACATCAGTGTCAGTACAGTGGAGGAGGTCGGTACACGCCGCTAGTAACCTTACTCCCCACCCTGACAGCTATGAACGATTATTCATCACGGAGCCACATTGTCTTTCAGCTGCACATGGAAGGGAGTGACTCTGCCAACGGCCTGGTGTGTAGATGTGAGTAATTGCACCATTGTGAGTGGCTGGCACCGACGTGCAGGGCACCCTGGCCCAGTGTGGCTGCCGTCCTGTCTGTGTCTGTGTTTGGCCGGGGTCCTGTGAGGTAACAGTCCCACCTGGTTGAGCCACTGTGGGTGACACAAAGCTGGGTGCAGTGTGAACTGTGAGGAGGATGCTATGAGAATGCACGGTGACTTGGACAGGTTGGGGGAGTGGGCAGATTCATGGCAGATGAAATTTAATGCGGTTAAATGTGAGGTTGTCCACTTTGGTGGCAAAAACAGGAAGGCAGATTGCTATCTAAATGGCATCAAGTTGGGAAAAGGGGAAGTACAACGGGATCTGGGGGGTCCTTGTTCATCAGTCTATGAAAGTAAGCATGCAGATACAGGAGGCAGTGAAGAAACCGAATGGCATGTTGGCCTTTATAACAAGAGGAATCGAATATAGGAGCAAAGATGTCCTTCTGCAGTTGTACAAAGCCCTAGTGACACCACACCTGGAGTATTGTGTGCAGTTTTGGTCTCCTAATTTGAGGAAGGACATTCTTGCTATTGAGGGAGTGCAGAGTAGGTTTACAAGGTTAATTCCCGGGATGACTGGACTGTCATATGCGGCTAGGATTGTACACTCTGAAGTTTAGAATGATGAGAGGGGATCTCATTTAGAAGGATGAGAGTGGCACAGACTGGCTTAACATGGTTAAAACTGCTTCCTGTATCTCTTTTTCCGATACGGACCACTCCTTTTGGTACGGCACGACTTACGCCTGCGGAAATCATATATGGTCGATGTTTACGGACGCCATGGAATGACCATGTCCCCGCAGCGGTCCATTACCACCAGATAACTGAGGAAATGACATCCTATGTGTTAACTTTAACCGGTGCTTTGCGAACTTCTCATTCACAGGGCAGGGCTGCATATGGTGTGGCGCCAGCGCTCAAAGTTCCATCTAATATTGAGCCCTGGCTACGTGCTGGTCAGGAACTGGACGCATAAGCACTTGGACCCAATTCGGTGATCCCAATTTCAAAACCCTGCTGGTATATCACAAGAAAAAGTGCCATATGAAGAAAATACGAAGAAAGTGCTAAATAACATAAATAATACAAAAAACAGGATTTAAAGATACTGTACGTGCAGCCCACCCCCTGGTGGGAAATTTACAGTGAACTTCCGTGGATGTTAATTGCAATTAGCTCCGCCCCTTACAAAGTAATATTGCCTGTGTAGGCAAAAGTAACGTGGCAATGATGACATGCTTTAATGTCATAGACTCTAAAACTCTTGTGGAAACGGTGACACAACTAAGGCCATCCAACTGCTGCTTTGATGCTTTACCTACCAACTTCTTTAAGAATGTTTTTGACTGCCTAGCAATAGACATACTGCAAATAGTTAACAGCTCTCTTCAATCAGGCAATTTCCCAAAAGTCTTGAAAACTGCAGTTATTAAACCGCTTTTAAAAAAGCGGAGCCTAGATGCCTCTATTATTAACAACTATAGACCAATATCAAACCTACCTTTCATAAGTAAAATCATTGAGAAAGTTGTCCTCCAGCAACTTAATCACTTCCTGGTTCAACTGGCTGCTACGACAACTTCCAGTCAGGATTTCGACCTCTTCATAGCACTGAGACCGCCCTTATTAATGTTGTAGACGACATCCATCTTAACACAGACTCTGGCAAAGTTTCAATATTAATGCTATTAGACCTCAGTGCTGCATTCGACACTCAATACTTTTGGACAGGTTGGAAAAATGGGTGGGGCTTTCAGGCACCGTCTTAAGTTGGTTCAGGTCATATCTGCAAGATGGGAACTATTTTGTTTCCATTGGTGACTTTGTATCAGAACCAACCAACATGACGTGTGGAGTCCCGCAAGGTTCGATCTTAGGGCCCTCTTTATTCAACATCTACATGCTCCCACTAGGGCAAATCATGCGAAATAATAATATTCACAACCACTGCTATGCCGATGACACTCAAATGTATGTAGCGCTATCACCAAATGACTATCGCCCCATAGATCTGCTGTGCCAGTGCATTGAGCAAGTCAAAGACTGGATGTGCCAAAATTTCCTCCAACTAAATAAGGACAAAACGGAGATAATTGTTTTTGGTGCTAAAAAAGAAAGGCCTATAGTAACCCAACACCTTCACTCTCTGTCCCTGAAAACTTCAAACAAAGCCAGAAATCTCGGGGTTATTATGGATTCAGATTTACATTTCGACAGTCACATCAAATCAGTAACAAAATCGGCCAGTTGCAACAAAAAAAATCGGAATAAACAGGATATTATGTAAACAGAAAAAACAGAACAAAGTCTGTAAATAATTTCCTCTAACAGGGTTACATTTCTTCTTATAGCTTGCCTCCAAGTTGGGTGTTTACTATTTAAATACCCTCTTTAAATTAAGACATCTTGCTTAATGATATTCGTAAGTTAAATACAGAACCGGTTAAAGACCGTCAGGCTTGAAGGGGTTAATTAAAATCTCCAGCATTCTCACCGGTAGCACGAGAGCTAGCTAGCTCTCTCTCTCTCTCTCTCTCTCTCTCTCTCTCTCTCTCTCTCTCTCTCTCTCTCTCTCTCTCTCTCTCTCTCTCTCTCTCTCTCTCTCTCTCTCTCTCTCTCTCTCTCTCTCTCTCTCTCTCTCTCTCTCTCTCTCTCTCTCTCTCTCTCTCTCTCTCTCTCTCTCTCTCTCTCTCTCTCTCTCTCTCTCTCTCTCTCTCTCTCTCTCTCTCTCTCTCTCTCTCTCTCTCTCTCTCTCTCTCTCTCTCTCTCTCTCACATGGACCTGTGGGCAGGGTGGGGAGTAACCTTGCTAGGGGGCGTGTACCCACCTCCACTGTACTGACACTGATGTACTCCAGGTTGGTCACGGACCTGTGGGCAAGGTGGGGAGTAACGTTACTAGGGGCGTGTACCCACCTCCTCCACTGTGCCGACACTGATGTACTCCAGGTTGGTGAAGTACAGCTGCTCACTCTTGTTACTCCGTTGCTTGATCTCGTACACAACTGCCTTCTGTGATTTGGTTACCAACAGGTCACGGATGGTCTCTTTGTAGATCTCCAGAAAGCTGGCCGTGAACTTGTACTGAAACCACAGCACACAAACAGTGCTGGTGTAGCTCCCACAATGCTCACACTGGGCAGCACCCAGAGCCCAGAGCCCACAGAAGGGGCTGCAAAAGGGCCCAGAGCCCAGAGAAGGGGCTGCAACAGGGTCCAGAGGCAGAGGCTGCCACAACGCCCAGAGCCCAGAGGCAAGGGCCGCCACAGGGCCCAGAGCCCAGAGAAGGGGCTGCCACAGGGCCCACACCCCAGAGAAGGGGCTGTTACAGGGCTCAGAGCCCAGAGAAGGGGCTGCCACAGGGTCCAGAGGCAGAGGCTGCCACAGGGCCCGGAGCCCAGAGGCAAGGGCTGCCACAGGGCTTTGTGTGAGGTGCAGCTTGTGTGTGCAGCCAGGCGGTGGTGCCAGGAACAAGCTACCAGTGGGAAGGCTGTGTCCAAGGCAGAGGGGCAGACAGGGACATCATGTAACAGCTGCACCAGGCCACTCCAGGCCTCTCCAGGCCTGACAGCAGTGAGAGCTTGCACTTAGCCAGGTACCAATCTCAGGGCCACAGAGTTGGAGATGTCTGTTTACACAGGAACAGTGGGTTGGGGGAAAGCTAGAAGGCTCCTACCAGTTGTGAAGTGTTTTGTGTCTAGACTCCTGCCTGCCTGCCTGCTGGCCACACTGCAGATACTCACCAGCCGTCCCATGGTCTTGAGTCTACGCGCAGTGACGTAGATCTGATCGCCTGCGCGTGGAATCATCCCCTAGGTGTCACACGTCAGCTCGTCTGGCCTCTCCATGGTGTAGGTCTTGCCACTGCCTGTTTGACCGTAGGCAAAGATACAAACGTTGTAGCCATCCAAGGCAGACTGGGAGAGAAAGGCAGGCAGCGTCACGACAGGAGAGTCCGTCCATTCATAATGCCCACAACCTCTTTGATGCCCATGTCAACCATTCCAACACAGTGGTGACAAGACAGCATCCGTTACCCACCCACCTCACCAATGGTGGGACGGGCTCATAGACCAGGGTGTGTCTACGTTACTGTCATGCCCATCCACTGTGGAAGGGTGACAATAAATGCTGCAGTAACTCAGCAGGTCAGACAGCATCTCTCGGGAGAAGGAACGGGTGATGTTTCAGGTCGAGACCCTTCTTCTGAAGACCATTCTTCATCTGAAGAGGGGTCTCGAGCTGAAATGTCACCATTCCTTCTCTCCAGAGACGCAGCCCTTCCCGCTGAGTTACTCCAGCTTTCTGTGTCTATCTTGGGTTTAAACCAGCATCAATCTGCAGTTCCTTCTTCCCCTGTGGAAGGGTGTCTACGGACACTGAGCAATATTAGACAGAAGCCTTGAACAGGCGTAGCAGGGGGATCCACACAGAGTGAGTGGATCAGTGATGTGTACACCAGACTAACCTGCATCAGCTGAGAGATGTCTTCAAACACTTCTTCCTGCTTTGCCACTGGCTGGAAAATGTGGTCAAAACTGAAGTCGTGTTTCACCGCATCTTTCCGGTTGTTCCCAGTGCGAGACTATAAATAATTTGAGGAAAGTTCAGTTTGCAGCTGAACATTGAATGGCGTCATCAGTTAGGGCAGGCTCAGCACGAGGTCTTGATCAAATCCCATTACACTATATGCACCATGTTTACATGTAGGAACAACCGAGACCGACTCCTTCCTCAGCCTGACCACCACAGGAGATCATGCAGACAGTGTGATAGAGCCCTGTGCCAACCGAACTCCCCTACACACCGAAACGGAGTCCTCCCTCAGCCTGAACACCACAGGAGACGCCATTGAATGGCGGTGCTGGTTCAAAGGGCAGAATGGCCTACTCCTGCACCTATTGTCTATTGAGACAATGCAGCCAGTGTTATAGAGGCCTGTGTCACCAGATGTCCCCTAGACACCACCTCACCACAAGGTAATGGAGTCAAGAGCACGCAGCCAGTGTGTTAGAGACCTGGGCCACCAGAAATGCACTTGACACCATCCCACTAGTCACCACCTCACCACCAGTTAATGGAGTCAGGAACACCGCAGATAGTGTGGGAGCCCTGTCCCACTATAACACTGTACACCACCAGTTAATAGAGTCAGCACCGTGCACAGTGTGATAGAAACAGAAACATAGAAACATAGAAAACAGGTGCAGGAGGAGGCCATTCGGCCCTTCGAGCCTGCACCGCCATTCAATATGATCATGGCTGATCATCCAACTCAATATCCTGTACCTGGCTTCTCTCCATACCCCCTGATCCCTTTAGCCACAAGGGCCACATCTAACTCCCTCTTAAATATAGCCAATGAACTGCCCTCAACTACCTTCTGTGGCAGAGAATTCCAGAGATTCACCACTCTCTGTGTGAAAAATATTTTGCTCATATCGTTCCTAAAGGATTTCCCCCTCATCCTTAAACTATGACCGCTTGTCCTGGACTTCCCCAACATCGGGAACAATCTTCCTGCATCTAGCCTTTCCAACCCCTTAAGAATGTTGTAAGTTTCTATAAGATCCCCCCTCAATCTTCTAAATTCTAGCGAGGACAAGCCGAGTCTATCCAGTCTTTCTTCATATGAAAGTCCTGACATCCCAGGAATCAGTCTGATGAACCTTCTCTGTACTCCCTCTATGGCAAGAAAGTCTTTCCTCAGATTTGGAGACCAAAACTGTACGCAATACTCCAGGTGTGGTCTCACCAAGGCCCTGTACAACTGCAGTAGAACCTCCCCGCTCCTATACTCAAATCCTTTTGCTATGAATGCTAACATACCATTCGCTTTCTTCACTGCCTGCTGCACCTGCATGCCTACTTTCAATGACTGGTGTACCATGACACCCAGGTCTCGTTGCATCTCCCCTTTTCCTAATCGGCCACCATTCAGATAATAGTCTACTTTCCTGTTTTTGCCACCAAAATGGATAACCTCACATGTATCCACATTATACTGCATCTGCCATGCATTTGTCCACTCACCCAGCCTATCCAAGTCACCTTGCAGCCTCCTAGCATCCTCCTCACAGCTAACACTGCCCCCCAGCTTCGTGTCATCCGCAAACTTGGAGATGTTGCATTTAATTCCCTCGTCCAAATCATTAATATATATTGCAAATAGCTGGGGTCCCAGCACTGAGCCTTGCGGTACCCCACTAGTCACTGCCTGCCATTCTGAAAATGACCAGTTTACTCCTACTCTTTGCTTCCTGTCTGCCAGCCAGTTCTCTATCCAAACCAATACTGAACCCCCAATACCGTGTGCTTTAAGTTTGTATACTAATCTCTTATGTAGGACCTTGTCAAAAGCTTTCTGAAAGTCCAGATATAACACATCCATTGGTTCTCCCTTATCCACTCTACTAGTTACATCCTCGAAAAATTCTATAAGATTCGTCAGACATGATTTACCTATCATAAATCCATGCTGACTTTGTCCAATGATTTCACCACTTTCCAAATGTGCTGCTATCCCATCTTTAATAACTGACTCTAGCAGTTTCCCCACTACCGATGTTAGACTAACTGGTCTGTAATTCCCTGTTTTCTCTCTCCCTCCCTTTTTAAAAAGTGGGGTTACATTAGCTACCCTCCAATCCTCAGGAACTACTCCAGAATCTAAAGAGTTTTGAAAAATTATCACTAATGCATCCACTATTTCTGGGGCTACTTCCTTAAGTACTCTGGGATGCAGCCTATCTGGCCCTGGGGATTTATCAGCCTTTAATCCATTCAATTTACCTAACACTACTTCCCGGCTAACCTGGATTTCACTCAGTTCCTCCATCTCATTTGACCCTCGGTCCCCTGCTATTTCAGGCAGATTATTTATGTCTTCTTTAGTGAAGACAGAACCAAAGTAGTTATTCAATTGGTCTGCCATGTCCTTGTTCCCCATGATCAATTCACCTGTTTCTGACTGGATGGGACCTACATTTGTTTTAACTAATCTTTTTCTCTTCACATATCTATAACATCTTTTGCAGTCAGTTTTTATGTTCCCTGCTAGTTTTCTTTCATAATCTATTTTCCCTTTCCTAATTAAGCCCTTTGTCCTTCTCTGCAGACTCTGAATTTCTCCCAGTCCTCTGGTAGGCTACTTATTCTGGCTAATTTGTATGCTTCATCTTTTGTTTTGATACTATCCCTGATTTCCCTTGTTATCCACGGATGCACTACCTTCCCTGATTTATTCTTTTGCCAAACTGAGATGAACAATTGTTGTAGTTCAGCCATGCAGCCTTTAAATGCCTTCCATTGCATAGCCACCGTCAACCCTTTAAGAATCAATTGCCAGTCTATCTTGGCCAATTCACGTCTCATACCCTCAAAGTTACCTTTCTTTAACTTCAGAACCCTTGTTTCTGAATTGATAATGTCACTCTCCATCCTAATGAAGGACTCAACCATATTATGGTCACTCTTGCCCAAGGGGCCACGCACAACAAGACTGCTAACTAACCCTTCCTCATTACTCAATACCCAGTCTAGAATAGCCTGCTCTCTCGTTGGTTCCTCTACCTGTTGGTTTAGAAAACTATCCCGCATATATTCCAAGAAATCCTCTTCCTCAGCACCCCTGCCAATTTGATACACCCAATCTATATGTAGATTGAAGTCACCCATTATAACTGTTTTACCTTTGTTGCACGCATTTCTAATTTCCTGTTGGTGCCATCCCCAACTCCCTGTTAGGTGGCCCAACTACTACTGTTAGGGGCCTGTACACAACTCCCACTAGCGTTGTCTGCCCCTTAGTGTTTCGCAGCTCTACCCATATCGATTCCACATCCTCCAAGCTAATATCCTTCCTTCTATTGCGTTACTCTCCTCTCTAACCAGCAACGCTACCCCGCCTCCTTTTCCTTTCTGTCTATCCCTCCAGAATATTGAATATCCTGGATGTTCTGCTCCCAGCCTTGGTCACCCTGTAGCCATGTCTCCGTGATCCCAACTATATCATAGTCATTAATAGCTATCTGCACATTCAACTCATCTACCTTATTACGAATGCTCCTTGCATTGAGACACAAAGCCTTCAGGCTTGTTTTTACAACACTCTTACCCCTTATACAATTATGTTGAAAAGTGGTCCTTTTTGATTTTTGCCCAGATTTGTCTGCCTGCCACTTTTACTTTTCACCTTGCTACCTATTGCTTCTACCCTCATTTACACCCCTCTGTCTCTCTGCTCACACATTTAAGAAACCCTTTCCCTTTAACTCCATCCTCGACTATCACCATTTGACACCCCACCCCCATTATTCAGTTAAAAACCACCCGTGTAGCAGTGGCAACCTGCCTGCCAGAATGCTAGTCCCCCACCTGGTAAGATGCAATCCCTCCCTTTTGTACAGTTCCCCTTTACTCCAAAACAGATCCCAGTGATCTAAAATCTAAATCCCTGCCCCTTGCACCAGTTCCTCAGCCACACATTCATGTACCATATCTCCCTGTTCCTGCTCTCGCCTGCACGAGGGAACTGGAATCAAACAGGAGATAACAACCCTGGAGGTCCTGCTTTTCAACATTTTCCGAGCTCCTAAAGTCACGCTGCAGAATATTCATCCCCTTTTTCCGACATCGTTTGTGCCGGACATGCACTACCACTTCCGGCTGTTCACCTTGCCCTTGAGGATTTTCTGCACTCTGTCCGTGACATCCTGGATCCTGGCACCAGGAAGGCAGCACACCATCCTCGAATCCCGTCTATTGCCGGCAAACCCCCTGTCCGTACCTCTAACAATGGAGTCTCCAACTACATGGCATTGCCTGACGTTGGCCTCTTTTGGTTTTGGCTCAACAGCCCTTTTTGCTTCGCAAGCCTGTCCGCCGCTCAGTGTAATAACGTCTTCTGTCCCGACGGCTTCTAAGTGGGTGAACCTGTTCACAAGAGGTACAACACCCGGGGACGTTGCCTTCCCATGCTTCCCTCCCTTTCTCACCGTTCACCCACCTTATCTCTTCCAGGACCTTAGGTGTAACAATCTTACTGTAGGACTTGTCGAGGAATGACTCAGTTTCTCGGACGAACCTGAGGTCATCCACTTGCTTCTCCAGTTCCCCAACACGGTCCTTCAGGAGCTGTACCTGGATGCACTGTCTCACATTTGTAGCTGCCAGAGGCACCAGCAGTGTCCTTGACCTTCCACATACTGCAAGCATCACATTGAATCAGCTTGCCTTGACATCTCCTTCTTTCGTCTCTCCCTCTGCAGCGTTTTGTGTAGCCTCCTCCTCAGCCTCCACGCCGAAGACTCGCACTTTTCTCTCAGGGCACTTCCCTCACAAGGCCGCTTCCTAAGAGCTGTCTTGCTTATTGACTGATAAATTGCCTAATTTACCAATTCACAAACCAAATTCCTCAGTTTTAAACTGTTTTCCCCCTCTGACTGACTTCTAACCCACCTCCCGCTCAGGGCTAGAGCCACTCAGTGTTTTCTCCTGCTTCTCTTTGTTGAGACCTGTCCCACTATAACACTGCACCACCAGTTAATGGAGTCAGGACCGTGCATAGTGTGGACGAGCCCTGGTCCCCACTATAACAACTGGACACCACCACCAGTGAATGGAGTCAGACTATGCACAGCGTGATACTACTCACTATAACACTGCACACCACCACCACCCACCCGGGCACAAGGCCACCAGTCAGCGGCAACCTTTTGATGTCTCTGTGGCCTTTCAACAAAAGCCTGGCCTGGGTCTTCGTGGCACCCCTGCACATTACTGAACAAGATGCTGATGAGGCCACTGTTAGGAAAGTCATGTGTTCAGTTTTGGTCAGTCTGCCATTAGATACATAGATACATAGATACATAGAAAATAGTTGCAGGAGTAGGCCCATTTCGGCCCTTCGAGCCTGCACCGCCATTCAATATGATCATGGCTGATCATCCAACTCAGTATCCCGTACCTGCCTTCTCTCCATACACCCTGATCCCTTTAGCCACAAGGGCCACATCTAACTCCCCTTAAATAAAGCCAATGAACTGGCCTCAACTACCCTCTGTGGCAGAGAGTTCCAGAGATTCACCACTCTCTGTGTGAAAAAGTTTTTCCACATCTCGGTCTTAAAGGATTTCCCCCTTATCCTTAAGCTGTGACCCCTTGTCCTGGACTTCGCCAACATCGGGAACAATCTTCCTGCATCTAGCCTGTCCAACCCCATAAGAATTTTGTACGTTTCTATAAGATCCCTCTCAATCTCCTAAATTCTAGCGAGTATAAGCCAAGTCTATCCAGTCTTTCTTCATATGAAAGTCCTGACATCCAGGAATCAGTCTGGTGAACCTTCTCTGCACTCCATCTATGGCTATAATGTCCTTCCTCAGATTTGGAGACCAAACTGACGCAATACTCCAGGTGTGGTCTCACCAAGACCATGTACAACTGCAGTAGGACCTCCCTGCCCCTATACTCAAATCCTCTTGCTATGAAGGCCAACATACCATTCGCTTTTCTTCACTGCCTGCTGCACCTGCATGCCTACTTTCAATGACTGGTGTACCATGACACCCAGGTCTCGCTGCATCTCCCATTTCCTAATCGGCCACCATTTAGATAATAGTCTGCTTTCCGTTTTTGGCCACCAAAGTGGATAACCTCACATTTCTCCACATTATACTGCATCTGCCAAACATTTGCCCACTCACCCAGCCTATCCAAGTCACCTTGCAGTCCCCTAGCATCCTCCCTCCAGGCTAACACTGCCCCCCAGCTTAGTGTTATCCGCAAACCTGGAGATGTTGCTTTCAATTCCCTCGTCCAGATCATTAATATAATTTGTAAATAGCTGGGGTCCCAGCACTGAGCCTTGGGTACCCCACTAGTCACTGCCTGGCCATTGTGAAAAGGACCCGTTTACTCCTACTCTTTTGCTTCCTGTTTGCCAGCCAGTCTCTATCCACATCAATACTGAACCCCCAATACCGTGTGATTTAAGTTGTATCCTAATCTCTTATGTGCTACCTTGTCGAAAGCCTTCTGAAGTCCAGATACAACACTCCACTGGTTCTCCCCTATCCACTCTACTAGTTACATCCTCGAAAAATTCTATAAGATTCGTCAGACACGATTTACCTTTCGTAAATCCATGCTGACTTTGTCCAATGATTTCACCACTTTCCAAATGTCTGCTATCCCATCTTTAATAACTGACTCTAGCAGTTTCCCACTACCGATGTTAGACTAACTGGTCTGTAATTCCCGTTTTCTCTCTTCCCTCCCTTCTTAAAAGTGGGGTTACGTTTGCTACCCTCCAATCTCATGAACTACTCCAGAATCTAAAGAGTTTTGAAAAATATCACTAATGCATCCACTATTTCTGGAGCTACTTCCTTAAGTACTCTGGGATGCAGCTATCTGGCCCTGGTGGATTTTCCGGCCTTTAATCCATTCAATTTACCCAACACCACTTCCCGACTAACCTGGATTTCACTCAGTTCCTCCACTCCTTTGACCCGCGGCCCCCTGTTATTTCCGGCAGATTATTTATGTCTTCCTTGGTGAAGACGGAACCAAAGTAGTTATTCAATTGGTCCGCCATATCCTTGTTCACCATGATCAATTCACCTGTTTCTGACTGCAAGGGACCTACATTTGTTTTAACTAATCTCTTTCTCTTCACATATCTATAAAAACTTTTGCAGTCAGTTTTTATGTTCCCTGCCAGTTTCCTTTTCATAAATCTATTTTCCCTTTCCTAATTAAGCCCTTTGTCCTCCTCTGCTGGTCTCTGAATTTCTCCCAGCCCTCTGGTATGCTGCTTTTTCTGGCTAATTTGTACGCATATCTTTGCGTTGATACTATCCCTGATTTCCCTTGTTATCCACGGATGCACTACCTTCCCTGATTTATTCTTTTGCCAAACTGGGATGAACAATTTTTGTAGTTCATCCATGCAGTCTTTAAATGCCTTCCATTGCATATCCACCGTCAACCATTTTAGAACTAATTGCCAGTCAATCTTGGCCAATTCACGTCTCATACCCTCAAAGTTACCTTTCTTTAAGTTCAGAACCGTTGTTTCTGAATTAACAATGTCACTCTCCATCCTAATGAAGAAGTCAACCATATTATGGTCACTCTTGCCAAGGGGGCACGCACACAAGTCTGCTAACTAACCCTTCCTCATTACTCAATACCCAGTCTAGAATAGCCTGCTCTCTCGTTGGTTCCTCTACATGTTGGTTTAGATAGCTATCCCTCATACATTCCAAGAAATCCTCTTCCTCAGCACCCCTGCCAATTTGATTCACCCAATCTATATGTAGAATTGAAGTCACCCATTATAACTGTTTTGCCTTTGTTGCACGCATTTATAATTTTCCTGTTTGATGCCATCCCCAACTTCACTGCTACTGCTAGGTGGCCTGTACACAACACCCACCCAAGCGTTTTCTGCCCCTTAGTGTTTCGCAGCTCTACCCATACCGATTCCACATCCTCCAAGCTAATGTCCTTCCTTTTCACTGCGTTAACTCCTCTCTAACCAGCAACGCTACCCCACCTCCTTTTCCTTTCTCTCTATCCCTCCTGAATATTGAATATCCCTGGATGTTCAGCTCCCAGCCTTGGTCACCCTGGAGCCATGTCTCCGTATCCCAACTATATCATAATCATTAATTACTATCTGCACGTTCAACTCATCCACCTTATTACGAATGCTCCTTGCATTGAGACACAAAGCCTTCAGCTTGTTTTTACAACGCTCTTACCCTTATACAATTATGTTGAAAAGTGGCTCTTTTTGATTTTTGCCCTGGATTTTGGTCTGCCTGCCACTTTACTTTTCACCTTGCTACCTATTGCTTCCGCCCGCATTTTACACCCTCTGTTTCTCTGCTCACCCATTTAAAAACCCCACCACCTCTTATTCTCTGTTTATTATTGTTTTATTCTTTCCCCCTACATGTTGGGTCTGAGTGCTTTCCTTCCTGCCTCCTGCCTCACACACTGTCTAATAGCATTCTCTATTGAGTCCCTCCCCCCAACCATTCTAGTTTAAAGTCTCCCCAGTAGCCTTGCAGATCTCCCCGCCAGGTATCGGTCCCCCTCAGGTTCAAGTGGCAGCCCATCCTTTTTGTACAGGTCGAACCTTCCACAAACAGAGGTCCCAATGATCCAGAAATGTGAATCCCTGCCTTCTGCACCAGTCCTTCAGCCACGCATTTATCCTCCACCTCGCTCCATTCCTACTCTCACTGTCGCGTGGCAAGGCAGTAATCCGAGATTGTTACCTTTGCTGTCTTTCTCTTTAACTCCCCTCCTAACTCCTAAATTCTCCTTTCAGGACCTCTTCTCTTTTTTTACCTATGTCATTGGTACCTATATGTATCACGGACCTCGGGGCTCCTCTCCCTGCCCTTTCAGGGTATCTTGGACACGTTGAGACACATCACAGACCCTGGCACCAGGGAGGCAAACTACCATCCGGGTCTCCCGACTGCTCTCCACAGAGATCGCCTGTCTGACCCCCTAACTATAGAGTCCCCTATTAGTATTGCCCTCCTCTTCTTTTCCTTACCTTTCTGAGCAACAGGACCGGTCTCTATACCGGAGGCCCGGCCGCTGTCGCTACCCCCAGGTAGGCTGTCACCCCAACAGTGCTCAAACAGGAGTACTTATTGTCAAGGTGTACAGCCACCGGGGTACTCTCTAGTCCCTGCCTGTGCCCCTTGCCTCTCCAAACCGTGATCCACTTGCCTGCCTCCTGTGGCGTTGAAGTGACCACATCCCTGTAACTCCTCTCAGATGACTTCCCTCGCTCTCCCTGACCAGACCGTAGATCATCGAGCTGCTGCTCCAGGTTCCTAATTACGGTCCATTAGGAGCTCCATCTCGATACACCTGGCGCAGATGTGGACGTCTGGAGGGATATCAGACCCCATCACTTCCCACATCTGACATCCAGAACATTAGGAAAGATGTTGTTATGCTGGAAAGCGTATAGAGGAATTGAGGATGTATAGACTTGAGGGTGTGGGCTCTAGGGGGATGTTGGACAGGCTAGAGAATGTAGGAGGATGAGGGGTGATCTTATAGAGGTGTACAAGATCATGAGGAAATAGATCAGGTAGTCTTTTACCCAGAGTTAGACAATAGGTGCAGGAGTAGGCCATTTGGCCTTTCGAGCCAGCACCGCCATGGCTGATCATCCACAATCAGTATCCAGTTCCTGCCTTCTCCCATACCCCTTGACCCACTATCTTTAAGATGTCTATCTTAACTCTCTCTTGAAAGCATCAGAAAACCGACCTCCACAAACTCACAACTCTCTGGGTGAAAAAGTGTTTCCTCATCCCCGTTCTAAATGGCTTACCCCTTATTCTTAACGTGTGTGACCTGGTTCTGGACTCAACATCGGGAACACGTTTCCTTCCTCCAGCGTGTCCCAAACCCTTAACAAACATATATGTTTCAATGAGATCACCTCTCATCCTTCTAAACTCCATATTAAGGGAATGAAGAGCTGAGGACATGGGTTTAATGTGAGGGGAAAGATTGAACAGAACCCAAGCGGCAACGTTTTCCCACACGTGTATGAAATGAGCTACAGGAGGTAGTTGAGCAAGGAACATAACAACATGGTCAGTGGGGAAGGCTGGGCTGAAGGGCCTGTTATCACTCTATGAGCAGACTGATGTGTGAAATGCATGGACTTACCTCCTGCTCCTTTGTTAGGGTGATCACCTTCTCATCACTGGGCAGGAACTGAATGTGCATCATATCATTGTGCC
The DNA here is from genome assembly GCA_038087875.1 of Malacoraja senta. Classification (NCBI taxonomy): domain Eukaryota; kingdom Metazoa; phylum Chordata; class Chondrichthyes; order Rajiformes; family Rajidae; genus Malacoraja; species Malacoraja senta. Next base: position 1,465,649 of record CM075994.1, read on the forward strand.
TCTCCCGTCCAGAAGCGGCGAACACTGGCAGATAACATGGATATACCCATGTAAGAGGCAAGGCAGGGAGAACATCACTGGCTGCAGAGAGCACACAGCGCGGAGTAAACACCGGGGCCAAGAGGCAAGGAAAACGTCACTGGCTGTAACAGCACACAGCACTGGGAAACGCAGGGCCAAGAGTAAGGAGAACGTCACTGGCTGTACACAGCACACAGCACTGGGCAAACGCCACCACAGCACTGGACAAACACCGGGGCCAAGGGGCAAGGCAGAGGACACAGCACTTGGCAAACGGCAGGGCCAAGAGGCAAGGAGAACGTCACTGGCTGTACACAGCACTGGGCAACGCCAACACAGCTCTGGGCAAATGGCAGGCCAAGAGGCAAGGCAGAGACACAGCACTGGGCAAACGCCAGGGGCAAGTGAATGGCCAGTTGAGAGATAGACCAAAATGCTGGAGAAACTCAGCGGGTGCAGCAGCATCTATGGAGCGAAGGAGATAGGCAACTTTTCGGCGCGAAACCCTTCTTCAGTTGAAGGTGGCTGGCTACAGGACGATGGAATCCATTACTGGCTGCCGTGCCAGTAGCTCTGGTGCCCACATATAGAGCCTCTCACAACCCTCTCCCATGGCCAATGAGTCGGCTCCAGATTCAGGGACAGTTCCACCCAGCTGTTATCAGGCAACTGAACCGTCCTCTCACCAACTGGAGAGCGGTCCTGACCTCCCATTTACCTCATTGGAGACCTTTGAACTATCTTGAATTGGACGTTGTTTAGAAAGAACTGCAGATGCCGATAAAATCGAAGGAAGACAAAAAAGCTGGAGAAACTCAACGGGTGAGGCAGCATCTATGGAGGGAAGGAATTAGCGACGTTTCGGGTCGAGACCCTTCTTCAGACTGATGTCGGGGGGGGGGGGAGAAAGGAAGTTGGCGGAGACAGTAGGACGTGGGAGAACTGGGTAATGGGAGGGGAAGGAGGGAGAATTGAACTTTGTCTTGCACTGAACGTATTCCCTTTATCCTGTTTCTGTACACTGGAGACGGCTTCGATTGTAATCTCGTAGAGTCTTTTTGTGGACTGGATGAACAAAGATTGTCACTGGACATCAGTACACGTGATCACAATAATAACAAACTAAATTATCAATGAAGACAATAGGAGGAAGATTGGAAATGTGTTGAATGTTGACAGAACAATCTTGAACAAGAGCAAGGGGATTGTTGATTGTTGACGGGGAAAACAGGATCCATGGGCAGTTGGTGGTGGAGAGAGTGAACAACTTCATCGCTGCCTGGGCCACGTACATCTCCGACCACTTGGCCTGAGGCCCGCACACTGATGCAATCATACAGACACTTTAGCAATGCACAAGAAGGTTGAAAGATTCATAATGCAGATATAGATTCTTCCCATAACTATCCGGCCCCTCAACACTAAATTAACGATGAACTGTCTTTGACTTCACCAAGGCCTTTAGGCTTTGTTTACACTAGTATTGGGGCTGGAAATTAATTGAATGTGTTTATTATATTTTCTCTCTGTGTATGTTACTGGTAATGTTCCAGGATCAGTACATGAGGATTAAACACGTCTGTGGTGAGCTGACGGTACCTTCAGCTGCTGCACAACATTGTGTGTGTGTGTGTTTATTATATTTTCTCTGTGTATCATGTTACTATATGTTACTGGTAATGTTACAGGGTCAGTACATGAGGATATGGGCTGACGGTACATTCAGCTCCTGCACGATGTTGTGGTGTGTGTGTGTGTGTGTGTATGTGTGTGTGTGTGTGTGTGTGTGTGTGTGTGTGTGTGTGTGTGTGTGTGTGTGGTGTGTGTGTGTGTGTGTGTGTGTGTGTGTGTGTGTGTGTGTGTGTGTGTGTGTGTGTGTGTATGTGTGTGTGTATTTGTGTGTGTGTGTGTGTGTGTGTGTGTGTGCGTGCGTGCGTGCGTGCGTGCGTGCGTGCGTGCGTGCGTGGGTGCGTGCGTGCGTGCGTACGTGTGTGTGTGTGTGTGTGTTTATTATATTTTCTCTCTATGTTACTGGGTAATACTAGTTGTCAGCACATGAGGATTAAACACTGACCTTATCCTCTTCAGCATCCTGCACGATGTTGTGTATTTGTACTGGGTAATATTAGTGTTAGTACACGAGGATGTGGGCCAAAGGTACCTTCGGCTCCTGAACAGTGTGTGTGTCTGTTTATTATATTTGCTCTCTATGAGCTACTGGATAATAGTAGTGTCAGTACATGAGGATTGAACAAGACGGTACCTTCAGCTCCTGCACAGAGAGAGAGTGAGTGAGTGTGAGTGAGTGAGTGAGTGAGTGAGGAGTGAGTGAGTGAGTTGAGTGAGTGAGTGAGTGAGTGAGTGAGTGAGTGAGTGAGTGTGTGTGTGTGTGTGTGTGTGTGTGTGTGTGTGTGTGTGTGTGTGTTGTGGTGTGTTTATTATATTTTCTCTCCATGTGTTTTGGGTAATATTAGTGTCAGTACATGAGGATTAAACACGACGGTACCTTCAGCTCCTGCACGGCGTTGTGCAATCTGCGTCTTTCCTGCTCCACGTTTGTCAGTGCCTGCTCCATATGCTGAAGCTTCTCCTCCAGACTGCCGATGAGCTTGTGTTTTTCATCCGCACAGGCAACCTTCTGGTCCAGCTACCGCTGTGTGTACACCAGTGTACTCTGGAGCAAGCAAGCATTGCCAGTCAGCAGAGTACATCCACACGCTAGGAGACAGACCGACACCTCACGTGGACATCCCTTTACAGTGGCATGGTGCAAACTTTAGAGATACAGTGTGGAAACAGGCCTTCGGCCCAACTAGTCTATGCTGACCAGCAATTACCCCGTACATTAACACTATCCCTGCACACTTGGGACAATTTATTTTACCAAAGCTAATTTACCCAAGTACCCATCCCTGTGAACTTGCTCTGGATGTGTTCTGAAATAGCCACAGCTCATCCAAAGGACAGCCACCCCTCTCCTGGACATTTCAACCCTCTCTCACTGGCCCATAAGGTTTCTGCATTCCCCACTCACCCACACGTCACACACACCTCTACCATGACTCAGGTCTTGTGTAGGATATGTGAGCCCAGACCAGATAGTAGGTATGTTACAAAACTTACCTTCAGTCGCGCTGTAATTCTGCCACTGGCCGTGTGCGCGATTTTGGCGCCTTTAAGGGGGGGGCGGGGTTAAAACGCGGTTTCTCCTCCTTGTCCTGAAATATTTGTTGGAGTACAAAACTTCGCTGACAAAATCGTTCCTACCGGCGATTTGTGAATTTTTTTTTTAATTAAATCGTCAATGTCAGCGCTACAGTCATTTTAAAAGCAGCTCCTGAAGCGTCAACGCCAATAACGGGGACGGATTTCACACAATGGACAGGTAAACAAAAGTGCTTTCTTTAAATGTATAAAAGTGCTTCTTAAGAAGCCTTTAATTCACATTTTGTCATGCGACACGGTGATTTATCCCCGAATTAACGGCAGTATTTTTCATGCCAATACGGGGGTTAAATTCACCGCAAATCACGTTCCAAAAGATCGCGTTCCAGAAATTCTCACTCGCAAGATGAATTTAAATGCCCATTAATTTACAGGTATTAAACATTCAATTCCTTCCATTTGCCTGTAAATTCATGAAAATTAGATTTAAAAATTATGTTATATTGTGAATTATTGTGTGAATGTTATTTGGACACTTAGGCTATTTAAAAATGTTAACTCTATTCTAAGAAATTGATAGATGTTTAGATCTAGTAATTGAATTTTGTAATTAGCTACAATTAGGTAACTAACTAATTATATGCTTTACTTTCATGTCTTCGAAGTAAGATTGTTTCATATTTGTTCAGAATGCTTCAATCTATAATACCTGAAAATTTCTTTCAGTTACCATAATTTTTAAGAAAGTTATGGGCTTTCAACTGTCCTCGATCACAGCTTTTGTGTTAAGTCAATGGAAAAGCAATAGGGAACTAGATGCTAATTTCTGAGTATGATAATGGCCATAACTTTTTTAATACTGAAGATATGAAAGTGAATTAAGTGTCAAATTTAAACTTCTTTTTATGCTTTATCTGATGGGATAAATTGCAGACTTATTTTTAAATCTCAAAATTTTGTAACATTGCTACAGATAGTGCCCAGCCAAGTGATTCTGCGGGACATGTGTCAGCTTCCCCAAATCATACTTTTACTGGGCCATAATAATAACATTCAGAAGTGCGGCTTTATCTTGGTGTCTTTCAGAGTGGTGGAGTGTTCTTTCACTTCAGTAGGTAAGCTGCTGATTTGAGCTTCCCGGAGCGGCAACACCTTCTGCAGGGCAGTGTTGTCATGTCGAAACTGATCTAGCTCTGATTCCCTGCTCTGCAGCTGAGACTCCGCTGTCCGAAACAGATATGGACAATGATCAGGTAAGGAGCAAAGCAAAACTCTGCTCATTTCATCACCAATGGAGGTAGACAATTAAACACAACGGCTTTCACTGCACCTGTGGCAATAAAGTGGTATTAATTGAATGCATGGAAGGAAGTGATTCCAAAATTATCTTGTTAAAGGAGGAACTGCAGATGCTGGAAAATCGAAGGTACACAAAAATGCTGGAGAAACTCAGCGGGTGCAGCAGCATCTATGGAACGAAGGAAATAGGCAACGTTTCGGGCCGAAGATTCTGAAGAGTCTGAAGAAGGGTTTCGGCCCGAACGTTGCCTATTTCCTTCGCTCCACAGATGCTGCTGCACCCGCTGAGTTTCTCCAGCATTTTTGTGTACCTCCAAAATTATCTTCATCCCCTGGTGAATGGGATGTGTAAAGGCTCAGCTTCACAAGATGAGAGCTGCAACAAGATGGGAGCCCAGGACACAGACAAACATGCTCACCAACAGCACAACAGGCAAGAACTCGTAGATGGAAGCGACCCAACAGTGGTTAGTGGGGCCGTGTGTACTGACCCTGATAGCAACTAATCTCATGTACCTGCATGCAAACTATACGCCTCCATTCCCTGCCTGTCTAGAGTTGCAGATGCCTGTCTAATCAACATAGAAAATAGATGCAGAGCAACAGGGCCTTCGGCCCACAATGTTGATCCCCAACATGATTCCAAGTTAAACTAATCTCCTCTGCCTGCACACAATCCATATCCCTCCACTCCCCGCATATCCATGCGCCCATCTCATTGTTCCCAATGTTGGGAGAGTCCAGAACCAGGGGCCACAGTTTAAGAATAAGGGGTAAGCCATTCAGAACGGAGATGAGGAAAAAACATTTTCACACAGAGTTGTGAATCTGTGGAATTCTCTGCCTCAGAAGGCGGCGGAGGCCATTCCTCTGGATGTTTTCAAGAGAGGGTCAGATAGAGCTTTTAAAGATAGCGTAGTCAGGAGATATGGGAGAAGACAGGAACGGGGTCACAAGTGTCAGCGACATTATGCATGCAGACACTAAGTAAAACTATCCAGCTTGACCTGCCATGAAGCACCAAGGTGTGGAATGAAATTCAATGACAATCATCCTTTCCCAGAGCTGCTGGAAATCCTCAAGTAAAGAACAAAATCACATTTGTACTGTAACTGTTAACAGCATAGATCATGGTATATTCGCCATATTTGCAGTCACAAAGTAACTTCATTGACACCACCACTTCCTTGGAAGACTAATACTCTGTTGAACTTCTAATACTCTGTTGAACCTCTAATACCCTGTTGAACTTCTACAGGTGCACAGTAAAGACTGGTTGAACCATGGCCTGCCAACCCGAGCGCCCAGAATCTAAAGGAGATTGCAAAGGGTGGCAGACCATGCCCGGTCAATAGACAATAGATGCACGAGTAGGCCTTTCGGCCCTCGAGCCAGCACTGGCATTCACTGTGATCATGGCTGATCATCCACATTCAGTACCTCGTTCCTGCCTTCTCCCCATATCCCCTGACTCCGCTATCTTTAAGAGCTCTATCTAACTCTTTCTAAGTATCCAGAGAATTGGCCTCCACTGCCCTCTGAGGCAGAGAATTCCACAGACTCACAACTGTCTGGGAGAAAACGTTTTTCCTCGTCTCCGTTCTAAATGGCCTACCCCTTATTCTTAAACTGTGGCCCCTGGTTCTCCCCCAACATCGGGAACATGTTTCCTGCCTCTAACCCCTTAATAATCTTATATGTTTCCTTAAGATCTCCTCTCATCCTAAATTCCAGAGTGTACAAGCCCAGCCGCTCCATTCTCTCAGCATATGACAGTCACGCCATCCCGGGAATTAACATTACAAACCTACGCTGCACTCCCTCAATAGCAATAATGTCCTTCCTCAAATTTGGAGACCAAAACTGCACACAATACTCCAGGTGTGGTCTCACTAGAGCCCTGTACAACTGCAGAAGGACCTCTTTGCTCCTATACTCAACTCCTCTTGTTATGAAGGCCAACATGCCATTTGCTTTTTTCACTGCCTGCTGTACCTGCATGCTTACTTTCAGTGACTGATGAACATGGACTCCCAGATCATGATGCACTTCCCATTTTCCTTACTTGTCACAATTCAGATAATAATCTGCCTTCCTGTTCTTGTCGCCAGTGGATAACCTCACATTTATCCACATTAAACTACATCTGCCATGCATCTGCCCGCTCACCCAACCTGCCCAAGTCACCTTGCATCGTCATAGCATCCTCCTCACAATTCACACTGCCATCCAGCTTTGTGTCATCTGCAAATTTACTAATGTTACTTTTAATCCCTTCATCTAAATCATTAATGCTTTGGTCCTAGCACCGAGCCTTGCGGTACCCCACTAGTCACTACGTGCCATTCTGAAAAGGACCCGTTTATCCCTACTTTTTGTTTCCTGTCTGCCAACCAATTTTCTATCCAGTCTCCCAGTGCAATATCATCATCATCTTCTTCTTCTGCTTGCTTAGCATCTCCTTTTCAGTAACATTCACTTTGGTCAAATTCAGCTAACCATGTTTCCGCAACTTCCATGGATTCATCATAATACTCTGTATTTTCTGAATACCACTTATAATGTATTTCATGTTCCTCTTGAGATCGCTCTGCTTCCAGCAGTGTGTTCTGCTTTTCTTTAAGCTCATTATTAAGGCTACGTATCAGGCGTAATTTATCCTCCACATTTACCAGATTAGCATCTGATTCCATAGCTACCTTCACACTTTCAAGTAGCCTTCTAATCCTCTGCCAGAACTTGTTTCTATCCGATTCAGTTTCCTTATTGTAGCATCCACTTCTATTGAGAGAGCAGCTAGCTCAGCTTTAGCTCCCAATCGAGCAGAAGCCCTCGAAACCGAACTGGCTGAAGAACCAGATTTATATCCTGAACTATCTGAGCTGCTACTGCAGCCTCTGCTCCTGCTGTCGGCTTTTTTGGACACAGACTTTGCAGGCAGTAATGAAGGCTTGGCCTTTACCATTCGTAGTTGGGTTACGGGGGTCTTCAACTGAGGCTCTTCATCGCTTGAAGATTCTTCAGTACTTTCAGTATCGGACTCACTGTCCGAGCTGGTACTAGCCTTGGCCGCAGGCTTCTGAGCGGCAGCAGCCGCCTTGGCCAGCGTGGGGTCAGCTTTCCTCTGTGGAATTGTTGTGGCTGGTTTTAGGGTTGCCTCTTCATCACTACTGTCTGAGCTGTCGTCTGACAAGTCACTGATTTCCATTTTACTCACTCCTGAGGCTATTTTCTTCTTGGTCACGCCTGCTTTTCCATTCTGAACTTTGGGAGGTGGTACAGCACTGTACAAACCTTGTTGTACTTTGACTTTCGCAGGAGACTCATCATATGACCTGTTCACTGCTTGAATTTTCATCTTCCATTCTAGCACCTTGTTGCTTCGCACTTCCAGCTACTAAGCTCGTAACTTGTGACATAATTTCAGATAACCACTTCTCTGCCTTTTTCATGAAACCATTGAATTTCTTCTTCCTGTCTTCATCCCACTAGGTATGTCTTCTGCGTTCTTCCCAAGACGGCTCTGAAAACAGCAGTACATGTTGTTTCTTGCCAACCTTCTGGATGAGGTTCCATAGTTGGCTCGTATTAGATTTCACCTTGATCATGTTCTGTTCTGATTCCATTGGTTTTTTCTGTGTATTAATTAATCTGTTAACCTGTAACCATAATTAGTTTCTCTCTCTCTTGGTTTCTCTCAAAGACGCAGCTAGTGAAATATCTGTTTCTTCAAGTTGTCTCGGTCTTTCTTTACCACCACGTGGTTCGTCTGGCATAGCTCTTTCTTCATCATCTAAATTCCTGATTTTAAAGAGGTCTTGACAGATTGCCAAGTCTTTAAATTAATCGAACAAGAGTCTCTGCTAATAGCTGTGGCTTTGTTTGGTCAACATTCCTTTCAAAATGATAACATACTGATAATGTAGAGAACATCTCTCTAACTCCAGGTGCAAAACGAATGATACTAATTCACTTATCACAAGCGATTCAAAACAATCCAAGGTCGGTCTGCTTTCCCCAGACAAGCTGGAGAAAACACATCCTGGTGGCTCTGTTACAGAAGTCTTTAAAAATAATGCCGTGATTTCAATTCAAAGAGTAATAATCGATTTGTACTCACAAATCCAGTGATACGTCTTCAGATACGTCTCGATGCTGTAGATAGACCTCAAGGCCCTTCTCTGGCCGAGATCTAGTTCCTCCTGGAACCACTTTCTTCTGGCTAAAACCTCTCCGAGAATCTTAGCCATTTTTCTGTCCCAATCTCTGGGACTGGTATTTTCTTCAGTTCCACGACTGGAACCAGTCTTCTTCTGGCTAAACCTCTCCGAGACTTTAGCCTGGTCGTCCTGCTTCGATTTAATCTTCTGTCCCTCTCTCTGGGACTGGTATTTAACCCCCCTGCCGGAGGTACCCTTCTACTTAATGTAGCGGCAGACTTTCATATCTTTCAGGTAATTAGCACCCTAGCCACTATTTGGATGAGAAGGGTTGAAGGGGGTGTCTTCTAAACGCATGCTAGCTCACCCACAGAGACCTTTAGAGCTTCTTCTCAGATATGGCTTCAAAACACAGTCTTTTGATGAATAAATGCTTTATTGTTGATAGAAAACAGTGAGATACATCCCAATTTCTTCCGACTCGTTACTACAATCTTCTTCGAACTCCAGCTTATTACTTTAGACATTAGAAAACTCCTCGTGTCTCCGTAACACTGACAAGATCTGGCATGTTCCGCATGATAGAAGGGTTAACCTTTCCCATCGTCTCTCCAAACTAATCTAAAAACTAAACTTCTGCGCAAGCATCTAAGCTCCAAACATGCCCAAAAACACGTCATAAATCCCACCCACAATATAACGGCCAGTCTAAAATTTAAAGGCGCATGCCATCATCAATGACATGCAAAACAGGCCAAATGGCCACAACACCCCCAACTCGACTTGTTATGTCAAATAGTTAGGCAATTATTTTATAGTTTTGTAGTATAAAGAGCACTGTGTTAATTGTGGTACTTTATCCACATTAAATTGATTAAAGGTTACATTTATTAGTATAGGAAATAGTTTGTAAAGTACATGAATTTGTGACCTCAAAGTTGATGGTGGAGATGTGATTTAAATGCTAGTGCCATCTTGAAACATTTGTACTTGTTTTCAATGTGTAAATGCCAGTGTCCTCTTGAGGCGAGGAGTACAAGCTGGAGGTGTGCCTGTGCCTCGTGACTAATGACAAGTGACCTTCTAGTAGTTTCTGTTGGTTGTTGGAATAAACACTTCTTACAAGATGTCGGCCGTGTATTAATTGTGCTAGTCACAACAGGATCATACAGCAGACATTATAAAATTATATAAGGACTGGACAAGCTAGATGCAGGAAAAATGTTCCCAATGTTGGGCGAGTCCAGAACCAGGGGCCACAGCCTTAGAATCAAGGGCAGGCCATTTAAGACTGAGGTGAGTAAAAAGCTTTTCACCCAGAGAGTTGTGAATTTGTGAAATTTCCTGCCACAGAGGGCAGTTGAGGCCAAATCACGGGATGGATTTAAGAGAGAGTTAGATAGAGCTCTAGGGGCTAGTGGAATCAAAGGATATGGGGAGAAGGCAGGCACGGGTTACTGATTGGGGACGATCAGCCACGATCACATTGAATGGCGGTGCTGGCTCGAAGGGCCGAATGGCCTCCTCCTGCACCTATTTTCTATGTTTCTATATTAAACACACACACACCATCACGGATCCTCACCCCCACACCCTGACACCCCACCCTGACACCCACACACTGACCCCCACACCCACACACTGACCCCCACACACTGACCCCCACACCCACACACTGATCCCCACCCACTGACTGCACGCCCACACTGACCCCCACACACTGACCCCCACACATTGACCCCCACACCCACACTGATCCCCACCCACTGACCCCAATCCCACACTGACCCCCACACACTGACCCCCACCCCCACACACTGACCCCCACCCCCACACACTGACCCCCACACACCGACCCACACACTGACCCCCACACACTGACCCCCACACACTGACCCCCACTCCCACACACTGACCCCACACACTGACCCCCACACACTGACCCCCACACACTGACCCCACACACTGACCCCCACACACTGACCCCCACACACTGACCCCCACACACTGACCCCCACACTTACCCACACACTGACCCCCATACACTGACCCCCACACACTGATCCACACACTGACCCCCACACTGACCCGCACACACTGACTCCCACACACTGACTCCCACACACTGACCCCCACACACTGACCCCCAAACACTGACCCCCACACTGACCCCCACACTGACCGCCACACATTGACCCCCACACACTGACCCCCATACTGACCCACACACTGACCCCCACACACTGACCCCCACACACTGACCCACACACACTGACCCCCACACACTGACCCACACACTGACCCCCACACACTGATCCCCACACTGTCCCCCACACACTGACCCCCACACACTGACCCCCACACACTGCCCCCCACACTGTCCCCCACACACTGACCCCCACACTGACCCCCACCCCCACACACTGACCCCCACCCCCACACTGACCCCCACACACTGAACCCCACTGACCCCCACACACTGACCCCCACACACTGCCCCCCACACTTTCCGCCACACACTGACCCCCACCCCCACACACTGAACCCCACACACTGACCCGCACACTGACCCCCACACGCTGACCCCCACCCCCACACACTGACCCCCACACACTGACCCCCACACACTGACCCCACACACTGACCCCCACACACTGACCCCCACACACTGACCCCCACACACTGACCCCCACACTGACCCACACACTGACTCCCACACACTGACCCCCACACACTGACCCACACACTGACCCCCACACTGACCCGCACACACTGACTCCCACACACTGACTCCCACACACTGACCCCCACACACTGACCCCCACACACTGACCCCCACACTGACCCCCACAATGACCCCCACACACTGACCCCCACACACTGACCCCCACACTGACCCACACACTGACCCCCACACACTGACCCCCACATACTGACCCCCACACACTGAACCCCACACACTGACCCACACACTGACCGCCACACACTGACCCCCACCCCCACCCCCACACACGGAGTCCCACACTGACCCCCACACCCACACTGACCCTCACCCCCTGGTCCCCCGGGGGGGGGGAGGGGGGACCCAATGAGACCTAATATCTAGGATATGTGTCGGAAATCATCCGGCCAGCAGGCATATTTTTATCAATTAATTTTCATCCTCGTTACTCAGAACTTGAATTTGCCAAACACTTTAATTCTCCTTCCTTTCCCCTACTGACATTTCCGTCCTAGGCCTCCTCCATTGTCATAGTGAGGCGAACAGCAAATTTGAGGAACAGCATCTCATATTTTCCGTGGGCAGCTTACAACCCAGTGGTTTGAATTTTGATTTCTCTAACTTCAAATAACCACTGTATTCCCTCTCTCTCTCTCTCTCTTCCCTGAGGCTGGTTCTCCATGGTGAAGGTCGATCGTCCATCTGGTGACAGTGCCGAGGACATGGAAGATGCTGATCTATACCCGGCCAGGGTGTGCTTCGTCATTGATGATGCTGCTGGCGTTGCCGAGGCAGCGTGAGGTGTAAATGGAGTCAATGGAAAGGAGGTTGGTTTGTGTGATGGTCCACAATTCTTTGCAACTACTTGTGATTTGGATGGAGCTGTTCCTAAATCATGCTGTGATGCATCCCGATAAAGTGCTTTCTATGAGAGTGGTTGGGAACATGATGAGCATCCCAAGCCTTCTAAGGAAGTAGAGCCGTTGGTGAGCGGGCAGGGCCGTTGAGTTCAGCTGCCGGGCGCTGCGTGAGGGGACACCCTCGTGTGCGCGTCTGTGGGATGTGCTTCCGCTGGCCGTGCCCGCTCGACGGTCAACGGCGCTTCCACAGCGGGGGGGGGGGGGGACCGAGGAGAACACCGTGTGCCGGAAGCGGTTTCACACATGCAGTGACCCGGGCCCACACCGGACCATCCACAGCGGCGAGAAGCCGCTCGGGTGGCCGAGCGCACCAGGGGGTTCAACAGCCGCAGTAAACTCAGGGAACACCGGCGCATTCACGGCGCACACTGGCATCTCGACTGCCCGGAGTATCAGAAGAGGGTTCACACGCTGATCCGCCGCGTGAGGGAAAGCGTTTGAATGCACCTTGTATAACGAGCGGATTTCACATCGGGGACATCTCTCGCTCCGCTCCATCCGAGTGATTGAGAGTTCAAATGACCACGGAATACCGAACCTTCTCCATCCTTCGCCCGAACCCGAGGTCCGTGTGTACATGGACATAGGCCAGGAACAGACAACTCGGCCCCTCCAGGACAGTGTGTACACGGACATGGGCCAGGAAAAGGCCACTCGGCCCCTCTAAGACCATGTGTACCCGGACAGAGATCGGTAACAGGCCACTCCGCCCCTCTAAAACCTTGTGTACACGGACATAGATCGGAACAGGCCACTCGGCCCCTCAATGGCCATGTGATCACGGAGATAGACCAGGAACAGGCCATTCGGCTCCTCAAGGACAGTGTGTACAGGGACAAGGCCCAGTAACAAGCCGCACCGCCCCTCCCGGACAGTGAGTACACGGACATGGGCCAGAACAGGCACCCGGCTCCTCCAAGACCATGTGCACACGGATATAGATCAGGAACAGGCAACTCTGCCCCTCCAAGACCGTTTGCACACAGACATAGATCGGGAACAGGCCACTCGGCCTTGTGCTACTTCTTGGCCATCCACGTAATCTCTCTCCATCCCTCTCTATCGGCACAACGCACTGCTCCGTGCATCGTTTTCTGAGCAGCAAATGTGGCTACAGTGCACTCGGTCCCTTCATCTGTACAGATGGTAAACAGAGGCCCAGCCCTGATCGCTGTGACACCGCCAGTCATTACTGATCCCTACATTCTGTTTTATATGTAAGTCACGTGAGTGACTATGTGAAGACCCCGCCAGCCCGCATTCGATCACTACGTCGACGCATGGCGCGGGAGTCGGAGCAGTTCGAAAATGCTCTGGCAGGTAAGTTAATTTTGTTTTCAGCGGGCCACTGCGGTCCAGCGGGCCCGCAGTAGCTGACGGGCGCAGCCTGTGCGGCTGCCGCCGTTGGAGCTCCGAACGGGAGCAGGCGGCCTGATTTGGAGGCCTCCGTGGAGGCTCCACAAGGAGCTGGGAATCGATTTTGCGGCTGCCGGCGTTGGAGCTCCGAACGGGAGCAGGCGGCCGGATTGGGAGGCCGCCATGGAGGCTCCGTAAGGAGCTAGGATATGATATTGCGGCTGCCCGCGCAGCCAGGTCAGCGATCGCTGCAAAAGATTAGCAGCAGCCGGTGGGTTAAAAATAGCCGCGGCCAGGAGAAACCGCCAGGTAAGCTCAGCTGCCGTAGCACCGAGCAATTTTAAAGATAGATGCTGCCGGTTGAGGTCGGCTCAGCTTACGCTGGAGCAGCATATAGTTTATGCTCTATTTATAGGGCGGCTATAAATAGAGTTGGCAGGTTTTTAATGGCGGTTGCCGCTCGGTCACGTTTGTGACTATCGTAGCAGATAGGATACAAAGGTCATGTTTAATACTTTGGCAATATAACGATGTATCTTATCATGCCAATAAAGTTTTAAATTGAAAATGAATTAAATTGAATACAAAGGACATTTATTATCACATACACCAAATAATGTAGTGATATTTGACTTGCCATTGCAGTCCAGAGCTCCTGGCTGAGACACAGCTCAAAATAGGCTTCCTATCAGACACCTGTGGGAGCTACACCTGGTTCAGGGTGGCGTCATGATAATTTCCGCTCAGTAGAGGGGACTGTTGGAGATTCTTTCATAAGAGACTCCAACTATGTGGTTATCGATATGGCAGACGAATCTCTGATCTAATGGGGATATGCTTCTTTTAATCATATGAACAAACTCTGCTCCGTACACCGGAGGCATTAACAGGCGGCTCCAGCCATATGCCTGTGATAACACCTGGCAGGGTTGCAGTATTTCTCCCACTCTGTCGTGGGGAGTATCGGAAAGAGGTGACTCCGATTACGATGCCGGCTCATCCAGGTCATATGGGGGCCAGAGGCCTGAGGTAGCAACACCTTGTGCAGGGTTGCGCTCTATTTCCTTCCCTGATATACTCAGTTAAGGCTCCAGAAGGGAGCAAGGACTCGGAGTCACTAACAGGTGCAACCCGCCTGGTAAGTATAATAAATAATGATGATTTATTCCGACAGCAGAGGATCGCGGCAGTGCGGAAAGCCGACGGCCACTTCGGAGTCTCTGGCAGCGCCGATATGCACAGCTAGTTGCGATTCGGCTCCGACAGTGAGCAGCTTGCCAACCCCGAGTCTGGACAAAGCCAAAGCCAAGTATATGAGACAAGCCCTGTCGGACGATTCGGGACAAGAGGATTCTGTCCCCACATCTATGGCAGATGTAATTGGCCGTTTGTCTCAATTGGAACATCTGATGGATCAGATGGTGGCACAAAATATGCTCCGTATTACGGAGGCATACACAGGCAGTTCGAGTCATACGCCTGTAGCAACACTTGCTTCAGGGTTGCAATATGCCTTCCACTCGGATAAAGAGAGTGTTGGAGATGGTGGCCCAAAATATGCTCCGTGTTACGGAGGCATGCACAGGCAGTTCGTCATACGCCTGTAGCAACACCTGATTCAGGGTTGCAGTATTTCCTCCACTCTGTCGAGGGGAGTGTCGGAGATCAGTATGGAGCTGACTGCGAACATGAGTATGTGCCTCAATCCCATGCTTTAGTGCATGATGTACGAGAGTCGCAGAAGGAAGAGCTGTCAGCTCTTGCCTGTACATTTGCTGTTCCCTCGGGGATGGGCAAGCCACTACAAGAGGAGTTGGCCAGCGGCAACAGCTACCTAACATCACACCAGCTGAAGGAATGGCAAGCATGGGGCTGAAGATGTGGTCAGACAGGATCTGCATATGGAACTTCGCCGAAGCTCCAACAAGCAGATCGACCCGGGTTCAGAGACGCTGGCAGGTAAGGTCTCTTTATTAACCTCCGTAAAACTCCGAAATGGAGCAGACTGTCGTCCCAGGTTTGGGTTTACTGGCAGCATGGGCTGTCTCGTATCTTTTCACTGTCTCTGGGAAAGATCAGGTTGATGCAGAGACATTGGCAGGGTGCCTTGCATAGTAACCTCTGTAAGTTCCAAGAAGGAACAGCTTTGTTACCCGGGTTCAGGGTAGACCATCATGGCACTGGCTGGCTATATGGGCCATATTGACCAGGGAAGCACTTCCTCAACATCTGTGATTGAGGTTATCAGGCTGCTCAGTAGAATGAAGTAGTTCAAGTCTCCCTCAACACATGTTTAAATTTCTGCTCAGTTATTGGAGTTCCCATTTCGTTGGAAACATCATTGCCATCCTCTCTGGGATAGGTAGCTACCAGCAGGAAGCTGGTCTGGCATATAGTAATTTTATCTGACCTGCAGGTTCATGTTGTGAATCAAAAATGTATTTATAATAATCCGTAGGCTCTCAATACCAGTATTCCTGATTGAGTGGCGGGTCGAAGAGATTGTGTTGCGCACTCTGGCGACTCAGACAAGTGGTTTCAGTCAGAGGACTGCGAAGCAATTCCTGATTCAGGCTTGCATTATGCTAAATTCCACTCTGAGGAAGAACGCTGAGAATGCGTAGTGACTCTTATAGTCAAGAGGTGACAGGGAACTCGTATTCCCACATCAAGGGGATACTGTGTTTTCAGCTCTAGTCATAAGCTTCTGGTGATATGTTATCAGAGAAATGTATGAATAACTAGATAATGCATCTTCCGCGGCAAGAGAAGCCAAAAATGTTCCGTCCGTATGGTCAATAGAGGTATGGTGGTTCCAAGTGGAATCAGTGACATCTCACGGAGGATGAGTGGTCTGCCCAAGAACAAGAGGGGTATATTTCTGATACTTCTCAAGATTACAGAAACATGGAGCATGCCGAATCAGGTTAGGATTTGGATAATCTGATCATGTGTTTAGTTCCCCAGTTTAAGATGAATGATTGGTTTCAGCAATTTAACTGATTCAGAGAATAGATCTTGAAGATGCATACTTCGCCATATCTATACACATGAGGCACAGATTATCTGGTGTTTTGATAACAAAGCCAGTGGTGGAAGCTAAAGCTGCCCTACTCAGATCAAAGGGAATTGTGTCATCGAGTTTTAGATAACACGCAACATTTGCAGCTGATAAAAGGTAGGGGTTTATCAGTAGATACTTCTTGCGATATTAAAGATGAAGCAACATGAAATTTAATAGCGCCAACTTTGCCTATTCATTCAGAGTGATGGCTGGGGCAGCCTGTCTTCTCGGGCAGCTAGCTCTGCGCGATTGTATGGGAAGTTTGTGAACAAAATATGTAAGTTACTTTTAAACGGAAGTAACAGAGGTTTGTGTGGCTTTCAGTTTCGTCTTAGAGAAGCGTTTATGTGATAGCACAATTGACACTGCTTGTGCTGCTTTGTCATTCTCTATAGTACCACAAGTGGGACAATAAATGATTGGTTATTCACCCGCTGTTCACTAGCGTTATGCAGGGTGTCTTTTATATGACCGCTCTAAAAGCCTACACTCATTGTAGTGAGCGATGTATATCAGTAAATTATTATGCAAATATTCTTCTACTGTATTCCTAATGGGAGCAGTATTTTTAAGTTGATTATGCTTTTAGCAACTGACTTCAGCACAAAGAACACAGTCTGTCCTCAATCTCTGGCTCGGTCTCTGGGTCATAACTGACATTAGGGTACCTTGTTATGGGAATGATCTCATAAGCAAAATGGGCATGATTCTGTACATTTGGAGTTGACAGCATACCCACCAGTGCGGAGATTGGGGTATCATTAGGTATACAAGTACACTGAGCTCGCTAGAACCTATGAGATGAAAGATAGTTTCTTTATTGTTATTCAATAGTCTCTCAAGATATTGCTGATGGCTCATTAGCAGCCAATAGAATGGATAGTCCCCTTTCATCATACAGCAAGAGGCTTACATAATGCGTGTTAATAAGTTATACAATTTGGTTGAATATGTCTGGATATTTGCAGATAGAATTCTGCACAGTGTTGCATGAGTTATTACTCAAAGTTAATTGGGACTATGGTCCGTTTACGAACAATGGTCATGTATGCAAGTTAGCATCATGGTAATAATAACCCATGTTTTCTACCATTAATGGTTTATCTGTTTAAATGTTTCACACACAGATTAGGTTACTGCATGAAACCACAGAGCGTTGAAGGCTTCACGTAGTCACACGTGACTTCGATATAAAATATAAAGATTAAACGAGAACTTACCGTTTGAAGTTTGATCTTTATTTTATGAGAAGTTGAAGTGAGGGAATACGTGCCCTCCAATCCCAACCCTACTTCTCATAAAGATCATTCGGCAATTCTAAGGTCGTTAATCTTTCTATAGCTTAAGTTCAGCAACTAGTCTGTGGTTTCATACAGCTGCTCTGAAGATTGACGCGCATGCGGACTGTCGGGCTCTTCACGTATTCCCTCACATCAACTTCTCATAATATCAAGATCAAACTTCAAACGGTAAGTTCTCATTTAATCTTTCTATTTTCTGTGGCCTAACCACTGCGATATACACGCCCAAACGTCCCCTTAACCCCGTGGCCCCTTGTGCTGGGTCTTTATGTTGCACGATATTAAATGTCAAATATACAACATCTACTTATCCATCTGTTGCTTCCATCATCATTGAAATTCAACAGATTCGTCAAACACAACTTCACACTCAGTAGACCACGCTGGCTCTGTTCGCACTGATGATGAAAATTTCCGGCCACAGCGCCCGAATTATGGAGACAGCATTTCACCAGAGACAGATGACGGGGGAACTGGCCGAGAGATTCCTGCTTCTGCCTCCCTCCTTGAACGGTGGTGTCGAATCTTCTAGCCTATAACCAGTAGTTCACCATCTCTACCCGTCCCCGGTAATGCGAACGATGTGCCCGGCACTGATGCCGCGTAATGTGCCCGTCCGCTGGACATTTACGCACCTCCTGTCCTTTGTGGAAAGCCTCTTCCAGGCCAACAGCCAGCCGGCGGTTACCCTTCCACGTTAATTCCATCACCGAGTAGCTGGTCCGGAGTCCTCTGTGTCTAAGAGATTCATGGCTCGTCTGGACACTTCCTCAATCCTGGCAATGTCTGAGCTTGAACCATTCTCTCAAAGTGTTGCAGGTACCCCCCGGGATGTGGGTGAAGTCACCTCAGATTCCTCTCAACCCCCCACCTCGCCCTTATCCGAAATAATCCATTTTAATCTACCTCTGATATTGAGACAGGTTTCCCGGGGTCTATCCTGTCTAGAGTGCTCATAGTGGTTTTATACCTCTTCATGTCCCCTCTTACCTCCTCTGCTCCACCAGTGAGAAGAGGCGCTCTTTCTCCAGTCGCTCACCGTTACTGAAACGCTGTGTCCCAGGCAATATCCAGAGGAATCTCCTCCGCACTCTCCCCGGTAGAGTCCCATCCGCCCGACAGCGTGCGCCAGATATCTGACCTCGCTTGGATGAGGGTGAAAGCAGCCTCCTGCACCGTCAGAACCTCACTACCAGCGTACGTTGCCCTCGGGACGGCTGCTATGGAGATGAGACGGTTGCCCACCACTTCGTAGAGTGTGGATTTGCAAAGAGAGTCTAGAGAAGTTTGCAAGGATCGCAATCACGGTTTATTCCAAACAGCTCCGTAATAGAAGACTCTCTGATTCACGGCTGTTCCCAAGGACACGTTCAGAGACGGAGTCAAATGCTGCTGTAAGGGCATTAACTCGGTGAAAGATACTCGTTGGTCTTCCCGAACTTTGTTGACCTCCCAGCACAGCAAGATGTCCGTCAGGGAATGTTGCCGACTGCCCGCTCCAGACTGCAAATGTACGTGCTGAGTGATGGACTGAGCTCTGGACAATGTGTATTTTGTATATTATAAAAACATATACAAAAAAAGAACAGTGCAAACACTTCTTGGCCATTCTGAGCGGGCACATAACTATATTACTAAAAGTAAGATCTTGACCGCTTTTGACTAACTGTGATGTGATTTCCGAGAGAACTCCGCCACTTACGGCCGTCATTTTTGGCCACCTCGTTCAGAGCGCCCCTCCGCCGGAATGGACCGGAGGACTTTTCCCATCGATGAAAAATCAGAGATATATCAATGTTTAAATTTTTTTCGCCATTCTCTCTGCTGCCCTCTCTGGCGGCATGTGGGAGGGACTATAAAACCCGGAAGTGTCGTGGCTCTCCCAGTCTCTGCAGATGGAGGAAGCGAGAGGGTCACGGCGCTTTGAGCTGCGAATAACGCTGAACGCACGTCTACTCCACGGTGAGTCCCCGGGATGTGGTTTTCAGCAAATGTATTTGTTGTTTGCAAAGTGTTTGCCCAATTGGGTTGGCTTTTTAAAGGGCTTTCAGCAAATGTGTTTTGTTGGCTTGCAACGTGTTTTTGCCCAATTGGGTTGGCTTTTTAAAGGGCTTTCAGCAAATATGTTTTGTTGGCTTGCAAATTGTTTTTGCACAATTGGGTTGGCTTTCATAAGGGCTTTCAGCAAACGTGTTTTGTTGGCTTGCAAAGTGTTTTTGTCCAATTGTCTTGGCTTTTAAAGGGCTTGCTTGCAACAGTTTTCGGATGGATAAAGTGTGAATAAACATTTTATTATATCAGGAATGTTTAATTTCAAAATTGGCGCTCATTCTGTGATTTTCGCTTAGATGCAAGATGGCGCCGATTACGTCATTTCCGGTTAGCGGCATGCTGGAGCTGAGTGCGTCATTTCCGGTTCGCGGCAAGAAGCGAGAGGGTGACGTCAAGATGGCGCCGAGTGCAGGCGCCGTTGAATATTT
Organism: Malacoraja senta; assembly: GCA_038087875.1. Lineage (NCBI taxonomy): Eukaryota > Metazoa > Chordata > Chondrichthyes > Rajiformes > Rajidae > Malacoraja > Malacoraja senta. The sequence continues at coordinate 1,486,137 of CM075994.1, forward strand.
CAAGGGAGCTGACTGCAGTGTCTATGGTGAGTGTGTTTGTCGGATGTTATTTAAAGCACGTTTTTGCTTCAGCACCAGGAGGCTTTAAACAACACAAGATGGCTGCCGTTGCTGCGTGAGGGTTTTACACAAGCTCTAGCCTGCAGGCTCAACTATTTGTCAATTTGATGGCGTTCTGAGATTCCTTCTAAACTCTAACTCGCCTGGTGTCAATGAACAATTTTTGGTGAATTTAAAAAGCAAGGTAGAACAACTCAACTAATTATTAATTACTGGACTATCTTCTATCTTCTACCTTCTATTACCTTCTTCCTTCTACTTTTCGCTGAGTGGAAAAGACTACTGGTTTTACAATGGGCGAGCCAATTGCCCACAAATTGTCTTGGATAATATGCATCAAATGCAGCTCAACATGATATTACATATGGACAATAAAATTGATCCAATTGGAGTAAGCCTGATTAACATTGAAGGCTCACTTCAAACGCTGGGAGAGCAAGTAACGGAGCTTGAGCATAGAGTTAGCTCCAACGAGGATAATATAATGGACCTGGTCGGACGTGTAAAATTACTTGAAAAAGAAAACGCTGACCTGAAAACTTGGGCAGATGACGCTGAGAACAGAAGCACACGTTCCAACTTACGTTTTGTCGGCATCCCCGAGAGGGTCGAGTCAAAAGATATTTCCGGATTCATAGGCCGTCTGATACCGCAGCTTTTTGGTGAGGCGAATTTCCCCACTCCTCTAGAGATTGAGCGTTGTCACCGTGCTGGTCGCAAGGATAACTCCAGAGCCAAGGGTCCGAGGCCTATCCTGGTGAAGTTCCACTATTTCCAGGATAAGCTGAAGATAATGAAGCTCTCCCGGGAGAAAAATGTGCCCCTTGATTACAATGGAGCTCGGGTTCATGTCTACCCAGACTTCAGCGCTGGTCTTGTCCGGAGACGCCGGGAGTATGATGCGGCTAAGAAGAAGCTACGCGACCGTGACATTAAATATGCATTGATCTTTCCCTGCACACTGAGAGTTGTCTACGCTGGCAAGACACAGTTCTTTCGTACTCCTGATGAAGTTGAGACATTTTTTGGTGAGGTTTCCTCCACTAACTCCTCCATGGACTCTGATATAACAGCCTAATGTTGGTGGCCAGTGGCTGGTGATAGCGTTAGCACAATAATGCTGTTTGCCTATGAACGTTGTGTTTATCTGGTTTTGGTTGCATTTTTCTTGATTTTGATAAACTGATGCCAGTGGGTCCTCTTGTAATTATATAATCGCTGGACAACCATTGATTTTTCTGTTTTATTTGCAAAGTTAAAACTGGCATGATAGTTGTTATGATTGATGCTGCTTTACTACTGTTGCAGTAAAAGGTGTTGCAATTGCCGTAAAAACGTTGTAAAACTAAGAGTTGTTATTTTAGGCTTCATAATGCCCCATTAATTTAAACATAAATGGTCCAGGACCTCATACTTTCATCTATTTGCATAAATATGAGCTACGCAGACTGAGGTGTGTATGCTCACTTTGTTTTCTTCTTTTTCTCTCTCTCTCAATGACGCAGCCTGATCTTGTGTGCTTTGTCTGTCCTGTCTTTTGTGTGTGTTTGTCTGTGTTAATCTGTGTATGTGGCTCTCTCGTCCCCTTTCTCATGCTATTTCCCTGCCTCACTCCCGTGACTTTATCTACACCCAATTGATCCATAATTGGTACAGCTAAAGGTCTAAAAATTATCCACTTGAACATTAGGAGTCTTCTTCCAAAGATAGATTTAATTAGAGTTTGGATTGCACAGAATAAACCTGACATAATAACATTTTCAGAAACATGGTTACATAGTGAAATTTGTGACAATGATATTCATATTGATAATTTTGTATTATATAGAGCAGATAGGCCTACGAGAGCTGGAGGTGTGGCTTGTTATGTGTCAACTTGTTTTATATCTGAACTTGCCATCCCTAAAGCAACCTCACTCCTCTTTGAAAGCCTTTTTATTAGGTTAAAACTTCATGACTATAAACATCTAATTATTGGCACTATCTATCGATCTCCCCCTGTTCACCCTGACTCAACTAAGTCCTTAATTTCTACTCTCACCTCTATTGAACACCCATGCGAATTACTGCTTCTTGGTGACTTCAATAAAAACTGGCTCGATCGCTCCTCTTCTGACGACAAACACGTGCTTAAAAGTATAAACCTGACCCAGTTAATCAATGAACCTACTAGAGTTCATGGCAATTCTACATCACTATTAGATTGGATTCTTGTTACCCATCCTGACCGAATCTTAACATCTGGTGTTTTGTCAGATTGCTTTAGCGATCACTCTGCTATTTTCTGTGTGTGGAAGATTAAACCCTCCCGTCTCCCTCCTAAACATATTCGTGTTAGGCAATGTAGAAAATTAAATTATGATAATTATATGCATGACCTGATTGCAATAAACTGGGATAGGTTTCAACTTATACCAACTGTCGAGGATGCCTGGAATTATTTATACACTGAAGTCTCAAGAGTTATTGATAAGCATGCCCCCTGGAGAGAAATAAAAGTCAAGGGAAAACATTTACCATGGATTAGTGCTGATTTGATCAACCTTTTTAATGAGCGAGATAAAGTTTGGAAGACTTTCAGGGAAACAAAGGACCCTGCTGACTGGGAAAAATATAGGTCCTTAAGGAATCAGTGTACGACAAAAACATGTAATGCTAAATCAAGTTATTTTAAAAAACATCTTTCTGAAGACATGCATAATCCAAAAAAGTTTTGGAAAAGACTAAACAATGTTCTTAATAAATCAAATCAAAATATTAGAACTCAGATTCGGGTCAATAATGACATCATTCAGGACCCTGCTGTTATATCCAATGCTTTTAACCAGCACTTCTCCACTGTAGGTAGCTCTACTGTATTTGATTCATCTATTATATGTGACTTTCCAGCTACCTCTACAAGTAGAAGCTCTTTTTCTTTTCAAAAAATCAAACCTGTTGATGTTCAACATGTTATTAATGAACTAAAGGATGATTGTGGATCTGGACCAGCTGGTATTGAGACTAAATTCATTAAGTTAGGAGCTAATATTTTAATGTACCCACTATGCGACCTGTTTAATTTGTCTTTCTCAACTTGTACCCTCCCTTCCGCATGGAAGTGTGCCAATGTTACTCCACTGCATAAGGGAGGCGACCCACAAGATATTAACAATTACCGCCCCATCTCAATTATCAACTCGGTGGCTAAAATCCTTGAGAAACTAGTGTTCAACCAGCTATCACATTATGTCTCAACATTCAATATTCTATCTCCATGCCAGTCTGGGTTCAGACCTAAACACTCCACAACTACAGCTCTGTTAAAACTTACCAGCGATGTGTTCACTGCTTCCGAGGATGGTAAACTCACCGGTGCCATCTTTCTTGATCTAACCAAGGCCTTTGATGTTGTTGACCACTACCTACTGCTTGATAAACTTTACTCTATTGGTCTTTCTCGAAACAATCTATTGTGGTTTAACTCATACCTTCATAACAGACGCCAATGTGTCACCATTAATGGAAGTCAATCCAATGTCTTAATTGTTGAGAAGGGGGTCCCGCAAGGTTCGTCCTTGGGACCACTCCTTTTCTCTATTTTCATAAACGACCTCCCCAATATCTGTTCTGACTGTCAAATACAACTATATGCCGATGATGCGGTGCTATATACATCTAGTACTAACAAGTCTGAAATTGAAAGAACCCTTCAATCAGATCTTATTTCTGTTCAGAAATGGCTATTATTTAACAAGTTAATTTTAAATAAAAATAAATCATGCAGTATGTTATTTGGTACCAGACAAGGCCTTGGTAATTCTGTAGATCTGACTATATCATTTAATGAAGGATCACCATTAGAACAAGTATTGAACTTCAAATATCTTGGTGTTTGGCTTGACCCAACGCTTTCATTTACGCAGCATAGTGAGACGATTACTAAAAAACTTAGCTGTAATCTAGCTATTCTTTACCGCCATATAAATTGTTTCACCTTTCAGATGAGAAAAATAATTGTCTCTCAACTACTACTACCAACACTGAATTATGCTGATATTGTCTATCAGAATACATTTGATATACATCTTCAACCCCTTAATGTAGTTTATAATAGTCTTTGCAGATTTATTTTAAGGTGTCCATATACAACTCACCACTGTTCTATGTACGAAACTTTAAACTGGTTATCCCCCCACGCTCGAAGATACTACCACTGGTTCCAGTTCATCTTTAAATGCATCCATCTTAATTACCCCTCTTATTTAAAACAAGACCTATTACCATACACACCCTCATATTCACTAAGACATATTCAACAACCCTTCTTTTTGATTCCAAGAACTAACAAAGAAATTGGGAGACGTGCATTTAAATATAAAGCTCCTTCTGACTGGAACACTCTGCCCAGTACCATAAGAACCATTAGTTCATTTTGTCTATTTAAAAATACACTTTTAACATTTCTCATAAAACCATGTACCTGTTTCTAGTATTAGAGTATTGTATAGCGACTAACATTATGCTGTAATACATAACTTTTGTTATTATTGGATTTAAGTTAATTAACAATTGTTATAAACTATAACAAGTGGGGATGGAGGGGTTTTGGGTTTGGTGTGTGTGTAGGTGGGTCAATGAGAGCCTTTATGTATGTTATGTCTTGTGCTGTATGTTCTATGTTGGACCCCCTCGAAAACGAGATGACTGTCCATCTCAAGGGGTTATCCATAAATAAACTTGTTGAAACTTGTTGAAACTTGTTTTACACACTGTATATTAAACACGATCTGAAGTTACTTGGCATTTTAGTATTGGGTGTGTGTGTGTGTGTGTGTGTGTGTGTGTGTGTGTGTGTGTGTGTGTGTGTGTGTGTGTGTGTGTGTGTGTGTGTGTGTGTGTGTGTGTGTGTGTGTGTGTGTGTGTGTGTGTGTGTGTGTGTGTGTGTGTGTGTGTGTGTGTGTGTGTGTGTGTGTGTGTGTGTGTGTGTGTGTGTGTGTGTGTGTGTGTGTGTGTGTGTGTGTGTGTGTGTGTGTGTGTGTGTGTGTGTGTGTGTGTGTGTGTGTGTGTGTGTGTGTGTGTGTGTGTGTGTGTGTGTGTGTGTGTGTGTGTGTGTGTGTGTGTGTGTGTGTGTGTGTGTGTGTGTGTGTGTGTGTGTGTGTGTGTGTGTGTGTGTGTGTGTGTGTGTGTGTGTGTGTGTGTGTGTGTGTGTGTGTGTGTGTGTGTGTGTGTGTGTGTGTGTGTGTGTGTGTGTGTGTGTGTGTGTGTGTGTGTGTGTGTGTGTGTGTGTGTGTGTGTGTGTGTGTGTGTGTGTGTGTGTGTGTGTGTGTGTGTGTGTGTGTGTGTGTGTGTGTGTGTGTGTGTGTGTGTGTGTGTGTGTGTGTGTGTGTGTGTGTGTGTGTGTGTGTGTGTGTGTGTGTGTGTGTGTGTGTGTGTGTGTGTGTGTGTGTGTGTGTGTGTGTGTGTGTGTGTGTGTGTGTGTGTGTGTGTGTGTGTGTGTGTGTGTGTGTGTGTGTGTGTGTGTGTGTGTGTGTGTGTGTGTGTGTGTGTGTGTGTGTGTGTGTGTGTGTGTGTGTGTGTGTGTGTGTGTGTGTGTGTGTGTGTGTGTGTGTGTGTGTGTGTGTGTGTGTGTGTGTGTGTGTGTGTGTGTGTGTGTGTGTGTGTGTGTGTGTGTGTGTGTGTGTGTGTGTGTGTGTGTGTGTGTGTGTGTGTGTGTGTGTGTGTGTGTGTGTGTGTGTGTGTGTGTGTGTGTGTGTGTGTGTGTGTGTGTGTGTGTGTGTGTGTGTGTGTGTGTGTGTGTGTGTGTGTGTGTGTGTGTGACAAATAACAAATAGTAGAAACAAGAATAGTAGAAACAAGCTCACCAGAAAGCCCCCCCCCCGCCCAACTGGCCAGCAATATTGGAATAGGTGGAGAGGTGGAATATTGCGTTGGGTGACCAGCCCTCCCGTGTGATGCTGGGACCCAACGGGTCCCACTTAGTATAGTATTTATTAGAATTGTATTGGGTAGTGTTCAGAATTATCTTTATACCCGGCCCCCGTGCCACTCATGAGACCCCCTGGGCTAAAATCCCTTTCCTCATTTGAGGGGCGTCTCACCCCTCGCCGCGACTACTCCTCCCACACAACCCCCTTCGCACTCCCTCTTCCGGCCACCACGCAATCCCCGCCTCCACTAACCTCCGCTAGCTCATTGACAGCAGCATGTGGACAGCTCTTCACCCACAGGTACCTCCCGTCGCCCCACCCGCTCCATTCAACATTTCTGCCGAAATAAAACTTAGGTAGCTGTTAACCCTTGGACTCTATTAACTTCACCACTAGCTTCCATCCATTCAGTAACAAAGTGGCTTGTCCAACCTTGGCCTCGGCCTTCATTTGCTCTCCTCCTACTCCGCCATCGCTCAAGTTTAACGAACCGTCGATCTCCACATTGACGGTGCACTGGCCCATCCACCGTTACCTGTAGCAGAGAAGTCCTGGAAAGCACGTCTTGGCGATTCACGGATTTTTCTGCATTGTTAGTTTAGTTTAGAGATACCGCCAGATAGTCAAGATACTCCATTGATAGACACAAAATGATGGAGTAATTCAGCGGGACGCAGCATTTCCGGATAAAAGGATTGGGTGACGTTTCGTGTCGAGACCCTTCTTCACCAATGTTTCTCTCCAGAGATGTTGCTTGTCGCGCTGCCTGCTGCATGTTCGCATTACATCATCTCCCTCTCTCACACTTTAAACTAATATCCGCTGCTGTTTGAATCCCAGACCCTGAAAAAGACTGCGTGCATTCACCTATCACAGCCCCTCGTGGACTTGTATACGTCCATAACATCTACACTCCGATTCCCATAGCTTTTGTCCACTATCTTGAACCGCTGTTGATACCAAGGGTTGGATACATTCACGACGCAGATAGGATTACAGGATTCCTGGTATGAACAAAATAGTACTTTGAATCTGTATTCACCCTGGAGAAGGGTGTGGAATCTGGAGAGGGGGCGGTGAAACGTGGAACATATCATCCATAATGGACAGGATATTGGCTATTTTAGCAGAGTAAATTTAGTTTAGAGATACGGCGTGGCAATAGGCCCTGCGGACCACCAAATGCATGCCGGTCATCGAACACCCGTCCATTAGCTCTATATTATCCAACTTTCACATCCATTCTTGCACATTTGCGGCAAGTATACAGAGGCAATTTTCCATTAATCCGCGTCATCTTTGGCATGTGGGAGGAACACGGAGCACCCGTTGGAAAACCACACGGTCACTGGGAGAACATGCAAACTCAACACAGGCAATACCTGAGGTCAAAAGCGAACCCGGGTCGAGGCAGCTCTACCAGCTACGCCACTGTCTCGCCCTTAAATGTGGATAAATCCGCAGGCACGCCTGAGATGTATCCCCAAGTTGCTAATGGAGGGGGCATAGATGGATATTATTCGGGGCCTAATAAATATCTTTGTTGTTCACGATTGACAGGGCACAGGGCGGCACGGTGGTGCAGCTGGTAGGGTTGCTTACAGCGGCGAAAATCCGAGTTCGATTCTGACCACGGCTGCTGTCTGTTCGGAGTTGGTGCCGCATGGGTTTTCTCAGGGCGCTCCGATTTCCTCCCACACTCCAAATACGTGCAGGATTGTAGGTTAATTGGCTTCGGTAATGTTGTAAATTGTCACTAGTGCGTCTAGACTAATGTTAATGTGCTGGGACCGCTGGGCGGCGCGGACTCTGTGGGTCGAAGGACCTGTTTCCGCTGTGTATCTCTAAACTAATCTAAACACTGTTAAAATACCGCACGACGGACAGAGTAAATGAAGTAACTTTATTCAAGAAGAACAGCAGACAACAGGCAGGTCATTACAGAGCAGTGAATCTAACATCAGTGGCACGGGCGTTCTTAGTAAAGCTTCTGAGAGAAACAATTAATTCACACTTGGAAAACCAATGAATAGCTGAGCATTGCGTCGTTGGGGTGGAAGATCCTGCTTTGCAGGCTCTTCGGTTCAACTTGCCCACACCGGCAAACATGTCCCAGGCAAGTTGAGCCGGAGGGCCTGTTACCACGCTGAACGAGTCTGTGATATACTTGCCAACACCAGCTGCGGCATAGAACATGAAATCAGTGATGGTATGGTGCAATATCATAAACCACTGAGTTCGAAGAAGGGTCTCGACTCGAAATGTTACCTTTTCCTTCTACCCAGAGACGCTGCCTGTTCCAGTGAGTTTCCCAGCATTTTGTGTCCATCTTCGGTGTAAATCAGCATCCGCAGTTCCTTCCCCAACATTCATAAAATATTGCTTAGCTCACAGTTGCTGAGTGTACAGTTCTGGTCAATATAACCGTAAAAAGTACATGTTTGCAAATTAAAGAATGTCTAGATGATTCAACCGTTTATGTGATGGAACAACTAGATCAGAAGGAGAGACTCAATAGGATTGGATACCTGTAGATGCTGAGGCGGAATCTGGTCGATCTTCGCAACATTTTGGTGGGTGTTGGTGGTGTTTAACTGGAAAATGAGGATAATAATGTTACAGTCCCGATATTCATTAACGACCCAAACCAAGTCCTTTGTCGTGTTTCATGGTGACTTGTGTCAAGGTCGCGCTTTATTTTGAGATATGTTGTCACCTACCCCATTCCTGTTCAGAAAGGCCACACATCTTTACTCAGTCCGCCTTGGTCTAATCAATCTCCCGGTTGCCAAATACATTAATCCCCCTCCCATTCCCATACTGACCATTCTATCCTGGGTCTCCTCCACTGTCAGAGTGAGGGCAAATGCAAATAGGAGGAACAGCACCTCATATTTCACTCGGGTAGCTTATAACCTAGCGATATGAATATTCAATTCTCTAACTTCAAGTAACCCCTGCTTCCCCTCTCTCTGTGCCCCCATCCCACACGTTATCACCTTCTCCACAGTCAACAATGAACCAACGTGGGCTCCACCGTTCCATGATCACCGTTGCTGGCTTTGATTTGTCCTTTTCAATACCTGTTATTCATATTTTCTCTGTTCCTTTTCCTATCTATCGTTTCCCTATCGCCTGACTTCTAGTCTGAAGAAGGGTCTCGACCTGAAACGTCGGCGAGCTGCCGGACTCGCTGAGTTACTCCAAATTTTTGTGTCTATCAGAGAGAGAATGTCAAAAGATTAGACCTGCCCTTTGATAATTATGACGACAATCCCCATACATAGAACAATTGCATTATTGAAGAGCCCTCTGCAATCATCTCTTCTATGGAGACAGTGGCCAAACCTTGGAGAATAATTTCAAGCGGCGCAATGGTAGAGTTGCTGTCTTAGAGCACTTACATCGCTTGGGACCCGGGATCGATGCCGACTACGAGCGCTCTTTGTATGGAGTTTTACGGTCTCCCCGTGACCGCATGGGTATTCTCCGAGATTTTCGGTTTCCTGTCACATTCCAACGACATACAGGTTTGTAGGTTAATTGGCATGGTATAAGTGTAAATTGTCCCTAGTGTGTAGGACTAGTGTTAGTTAGCGACGATCGCTGCTCGGTGCGGACTTGCTGGGCCGAAGGGCCTATTTCTCCGTTGTATCTCTAAACTAAACGAAAACATTGTGTTTGTCTCAATTTACACGCAGGGATGCAGAGAAAGTCCATTCCTCGCACTGGTTCAATCCTACATTCCTAAAAGCATTGCGCACTCTGTAGAAGGTAATCCCTACGGAAATGTAACCTCCTACTTGCATAAGCCACATCATGAGTCCCAGCACAACGACCAATAAATCTGACATCTGGTTATAAAACAGTATTAAATAAAGAGCGAAAACTGGAACTATAGAATGGAAGAAAGGCCCTACGGCCCAACATACCTATACCCGCCAACATATCCCAACTACATTAGCAACACCTGCCTGCGCTTGGTCCATATCCCTCCTAACTTGTCCTATTCATGTACCTGTAACTGTTTTTTAAACGGTGGGATAATCACAATCTCAACTACTCCTCTAGCAGCTTGTTACATTCATCCACCACCCTTTGATTGAAAAAGTTACACCTCAGATTCCTAGTAAATCTTTTCTCCTTCTCATTGAACCTATGTCCTCTAGTCCTCGATTCCCCTACTCTGGGCATGAGATTATGTGCAGCTGCCAGATCTATTCCTCTCGTGATTTTATACTCCTCTATAAGATCACTCCTCATCCACCTGCGCTCCAAGGAATAGAGATCCCGCCTACTCATCCTCTCCCTATAGCTTACACGCTATAGTACTGGCAATATCCTAGTAAATCTTCTCTGAACCCTTTCAAGCCACTTTTCCAGAGTTTGTTTTTGCTGTGCAGTTCAACGAGAGTCTTAGAGTCATACAGCCTGGGAACAGTCCCTTTGGTCCAACTCATCGGCGCTGACCAAGATGCTCCATTTAGAGTTGACCACAGCTGTTCAGCTGCGGGGATCTGTTGGAACATAGAAACATAGAAACATAGAAAATAGGTGCAGGACTAGGCCACTCAGCCCTTCGAGCCTGCACCGCCATTCAATATGATCATGGCTGATCATCCAACTTAGTCCCCGTACCTGCCTTCTCTCCAAACCCCCTGATCCCCTTAGCCACAAGGGCCACATCTAACTCCCTCTTAAATATAGCCAATTAACTGGCCTCAACTACCTTCTGTGGCAGAGAATTCCAGAGATTCACCACTCTCTGTGTGAAAAATGTTTTTCTCATCTCAGTCTTAAAAGACTTCCCCCTTATCCTTAAACTGTGACCTCTTGTTCTGGACTTCCCGAACATGGGGAACAATCTTCCTGCATCTAGCCTGTCCAATCCTTTAAGAATTTTGTAAGTTTCAAAAAGACCCCCCCTCAATCTTCTAAATTCCAGAGAGTACAAGCCGAGTCTATCCAGTCTTGCTTCATATGAAATTCCAGACATCCCAGGAATCAGTCTGTTGAACCTTCTCTGGCAACTCCCTCTATGGCAAGAATGTCTTTCCTCAGATTAGGAGACCAAAACTGTACGCAATACTCCAGGTGTGGTCTCACCAAGACACTGTACAACTGCAGTAGAACCTTCCGGCTCCTATACTCAAATACTTTTGCTATGAATGCTAACATACCATTCGCTTTCTTCCCTGCCTGCTGCGCCTGCATGCCTACTTTCAATGACTGGTGTACCATGACACCCAGGTCTCGTTGCATCTCCCCTTTTCCTAATCGGCCACCATTCAGATAATAGTCTAGTTTCCTGTTTTTGCCACCAAAGTGGATAACCTCACATTTATCCACATTATACTGCATCTGCCATGCATTTCCACACTCACCCAGCCTATCCAAGTCACCTTGCAGCCTCCTAGCATCCTCCTCACAGCTAACACTGCCTCCCAGCTCCATGTAACCGCAAACTTGGAGATGTTGCATTCAATTCCCTCGTCCAAATCATTAATATATATTGTAAATAGCTGGGGTCCCAGCACTGAGGCTTGCGGTACCCCACTAGTCACTGCCTGCCATTCTGAAAAGAACCCGTTTACTTCCTGTCTGCCAGCCAGTTCTCTATCCTCATCAATACTGAACCCCCAATACCGTGTGCTTTAAGTTTGTATACTAATCTCTTATGTGGGACCTTGTCGAAAGCCTTCTGAAGGTCCAGATATAACACATCCACTGGTTCTCCCTTATCCACTCTACTAGTTACATCCTCGAAAAATTCTATAAGATTCGTCAGACATGATTTACCTTTCATAAATCCATGCTGTCTTTGTCCAATGATCTCACCACTTTCCAAATGTGCTGCTATCCCATCTTTAATAACTGACTCTAGCAGTTTCCCCACTACCGATGTTAGACTAACTGGTCTGTGATTCCCCGTTTTCTCTCTCCCTCCCTTTTTAAAAAGTGGGGTTACATTAGCTACCCTCCAATCTTCAGGAACTACTCCAGAATCCAAACAGTTTTGAAAAATTTTCACTAATGCATCCATTATTTCTGGGGCTACTTCCTTATGTACTCTGGGATGCAGCCTATCTGGCCCTGGGGATTTATCCGCCTTTAATCCATTCAATTTACCTAACACCACTTCCCGGCTAACCTGGATTTCACTCAGTTCCTCCATCTCATTTGACCACCGGTCCCCTGCTATTTCCGGCAGATTATTTATGTCTTCCTTAGTGAAGACAGAACCAAAGTAGTTATTCAATTGGTCTGCCATGTCCTTGTTCCCTATGATCAATCTCCCGTTTCTAACTGCAAGGGACCTACATTTGTTTTAACTAATCTTTTTTTCTTCACATATCTATAAAAACTTTTGCAGTCAGTTTTTATGTTCCCTGCCAATTTTCTTTCATAATCTATTTTCCCTTTCCTAATTAAGCCCTTTGTCCTCCTCTGCTGGAGTCTGAATTTCTCCCAGTCCTCTGGTAGGCTGCTTTTTCTGGCTAATTTGTATGCTTCGTCTTTTGTTTTGATACTATCCCTGATTTCCCTTGTTATCCACGGACGCACTACCTTCCCTGATTTATTCTTTTGCCAAACTGGGATGAACAATTGTTGTAGTTCATCCATGCAGTCTTTAACTGCCTTCCATTGCATATCCACCGTCAGAAAGGTTGCTAACATCCCTGATTCTGCGAATCTATTGCGATACAATACGTTAGAACTTTATTCGTCCCCTGAGGGAAATTGGTGTGCCAACAATCATAACACCCAACAAGGAACACGAAAACTTGAAATTAAAATTGAATTAAGAAGTGAAAAATAAAAAATAAAAAGACAATATACATGTCCATAGGTTTCTGCACGGCCCTCGCATGTGTCTGCAAAAATAGATCCGCAAATCCAGGAATATTTTTTCCATAACAACTGGAGAATGCTGGCATATTATGAAATGTGTGTTTCTAATTAAAATGTTATGGTTTGCTTCATTTCGGCGGAAAATATTGCGCACTAATTTAATTAGTCCTAATTGGCATCTGGCCAATTTTGCCTGTTTAAAAGACTGCCACTTGTCCCAATCATTTTACCCTGCTAATGAGTGACTAGATTTCTCCCGAGTATAAACTGTGACAGCATTGACTGGAAAGGCTAGTATGAAACAACCGGTAATAATTCAGCTAGAAAACATTTACTATCCGATCCTTGCTATCATCGGCGTTCCTGGTAAGCCGTTTATTATCATCTGTTAATCTTTTCGTTGTGTAGTACTGTGTTGTTAAGTGCAAGTGTATTCTTAATTGTCTGTTGGATTTAGTATTGGCAGCCAAATACTAATCGACATGTAACGAGCGAAAATAGCGTCCATCGTGTTTCTTTTAGAGGTACAACGTGGAAACAGGCCCTCGGGCCCACCGAGTACGCGCCGACAAACCATCATCCGTACGCGCGTTCTGTCCTACATATCAGGGATAATTTACAGAAGCCAATTTACCTCCCAACCCGCAGGTCTTTGGAATGTGGGAAGAAACCGGAGAACCGGAAGGAAACCCACAGTCACAGGGAGAAGTAATAACCTCCAGACTGAGAGCACTCGAGTTCATGGTCGAACCCGCGTATCTGGAGCCGCGAGACGGCATCTCTGCCAGCTCACTACTTTAATCTAGAAACCAGTGCGACTAACAATTTAAACCCCTCATTACAACGTGATCCCCAAATGTGTTCATTGCTTCTCGCTCTGAAGTCTGTGTCTGTATCTGGAGCAGATTTTTTTTTTACACAAAGGGCGGTGTGTACCTGGATTGCACTGGAAGTTGTGGTGACGGAGGCAGATGCAGCAGTGGCATTGATAAGTCTTTTAGTCTGAAGAAGGGTCTGGACCAGAAATTCTTTCTGGAATTTTTTGACGATGTAACTAGGAAAATGGACAAGGGGGAGCCAGTGGATGCATTGTATCTGGACTTTCAGAAAGTATTTGATAAAGTCCCACATAGGAGATTAGTGGGCAAAATTAGGGCACATGGTATTGGGGGTAGAGTGCTGACATGGATACAAAATTGGTTGGCGGACAGGAAACAAAGAGTAGGGTTTAACGTTTCCCTTTCAGAATGGCAGGCAATGACTCTTGGGGTACCGCAAGGTGCTGGGACCGCAGCTATTTCAGATTCAGATTCAGATTCAGAAAACTTTATTGTCTGTCGTAACAGAAAATCTTCTTTGGCGATATATGTTAATGATTTAGATGAAGGGATTACAAGTAACATTAACAAATTTGCAGATGACACAAAGCTGGGTGGCAGTGTGAACTGTGAGGAGGATGTTATGCGAATGCAGGGTTACTTGGACAGATTGGGTGAGTGGGCAGACGCATGGCAGATGCAGTTTAATGTGGATAAATGTGTGGTTCTCCACTTTGGTAGCAAAAACAGGGAGGAAGATTATTATCTAAATGGTGTCAAGTTGGGAAAAGGGAAAGTACAACGGGATCTGGGGCTCCTTGTTCTTCAGTCTATGAAAGAAAGCATGCAGGTACAGCAGGCAGTGATGAAAGCGAACGGCATGTTGGCCTTCATAACAAGTGGAGTTGAGTATAGGAGCAAAGAGGTCCTTCTTTGTACATGCAGCTGTACAGGGCCCTAGTGCGACCACACCTGGAGTATTGTGTGCAGTTTAGTCTCCAAATTTGGGGAAGGACATTCTTGCTATTGAGGGAATGCAGCGTAGGTTCACAAGCTTAATTCCCGGGATGGCGGGACTGTCATGTGCTAAGAGAATTGAGCGGTTCGGCTTGTATACTCTGGGATTTAGAAAGATGAGAGGGGATCTTACTGAAATATATAAGACTATTAAGGGTTTGGACACGCTAGACGCAGGAAACATGTTCCCGATGTTGGCCGAGTCCAGAACCAGGGGTCACAGTTTAAGAATAAGGGGCAAGCCATTTAGAACGGAGATGACGAAACACTTTTTCACACAGACAGTTGTGAGTCTGTGGAATTCTCTGCCTCAGAGGGCGGTGGAGGCCGGTTCTCTGGAAACTTTCAACAGAGAGCTAGATAGGGCTTACAAATAACGGATTCAGGGGATATGGGGAGAAGGCAGGAACATAATACTGATTGTGGATGATCAACCATGATCACATTGAATGGCGGTGCTGGCTTGAAGGGCCGTATGGCCTACTCCTTTACATATTTTCTATTATCTATTGTCACCAATTCGTTTTCTCCAGAGATGCTGCCTGACCCGGTGAGTTTCTCCAGCTTTGTATGTCTATTTTGTGTCTGTTTTAGATATGCACACGGATATGGTGAGAATGAAGAGAAATGGTCACTTGCAGGCAGAGAGGAATAATTTAGCTTGGAATAATTTATCATGTTCGGCATGGACATCGTGGGCCAAATGGTCTATTCATGTCCTGTACCGTTCCATAGAAACATAGAAACATAGAAAATAGGTGCAGGAGTAGGCCATTCGGCCCTTCGAGCCTGCACCGCCATTCAATATGATCATCGCTGATCATCCAACTCAGTATCCTGTACCTGCTTTCTCTCCATACCCCCTGATCCCTTTAGCCGCAAGGGCCACATCTAACTCCCTCTTAAATATAGCCAATGAACTGGCCTCAACTACCTTCTGTGGCAGAGAATTCCAGAGATTCACCACTCTCTGTGTGAAAAATGTTTTCCTCTTCTCGGTCCTAAAAGATTTCCCCCTTATCCTTAAACTGTGACCCCTTGTTCTGGACTTCCCCAACATCGGGAACAATCTTCCTGCATCTAGCCTGTCCAACCCCTTAAGAATTTTGTACGTTTCTCTATGAACCCGCCTCAATCTTCTAAATTCTAGCGAGTACAAATCGAGTCTATCCAGTCTTTCTTCATATGAAAGTCCTGACATCCCAAAAATCAGTCTGGTGAACCTTCTCTGTACTCCCTCTATGGCAAGAATGTCTTTCCTCAGTTTGGAGACCAAATCTCTACGCAATACTCCAGGTGTGGTCTCACCAAGACCCTGTACAACTGCACTAGAACCTCCCTGCTCCTATACTCAAATCCTTTTGCTATGAATGCTAACATACCATTCGCCTTCTTCACTGCCTGCTGCACCTGCATGCCTACTTTTAATGACTGGTGTACCATGACACCCAGGTCTCGTTGCATCTCCCCTTTTCCTAATCGGCCACCATTCAGATAATATTCTACTTTCCTGTTTTTGCCACCAAAGTGGATAACCTCACATATACCATCAGTGTGTCCATATACCTGGCTGCTGTCTGTACGGAGTTTGTACGTTCACACCGTGACCTGCGTGTTTTTTTCCGGTCATTCAGGTTGCCACCCACACCCCAAAGACGTACAGGTTTGTAGGTTGATTGGTTTTAGTGAAATTGGACGTTGTTCTTAGTGTGTAGGATTGTTCTAGTGTACGCTGTGATTGTGAAAAGTGCGGATTTCATGAACCGAAAGCCCCATTTCCGTGCTGAATAGCTAAAGTCTACAGTCTAAACGGGTGATCAGCTGTAAGCCGATATGTTTTCCCATCGAACATGAATTATAATGCGAGCGATATTTAGAACAGGGAAATGCATATCAGGGGAACTGCGGCTGGACTGCTGGAGGGTGTCTGGGTCAATATCGACCTCTGCACCTGTTTGTGTGGAGTTCATCAATTCTCCACGTAACCGCGCGGATTTCCTCTCTGCGCTGCGGTTTCCTCTCAAATGCCTAATCTGAGGTGTCGGTTGGTTAACACCCACTATAAATTGCTCATTGCATGCAGGAGACTGGGAGGATCAGGAAGAAGTGAAGGAAATCGGGAGGAAAATATCATGTGGCAAATTCGTGAGTAAACGCGCTTTGAGACGGCATAAATTAGACGGACTGAAATGGCCATTAAATCTCCAGGGGACATTTCATCCCATTCCTCATCAGCCAATTTCGGTTTTACGATAAAGGTGGCACGGAGGCGCAGCGGTTATTTACTGCCTTACCCTGCCACAGACCCAGGTTCGATCCTCAGCAGGGCTGCTGCGTTCACGAGTTTAGACGTTCCTTCCGTGACCTGCGTGGGTTTTCCCAGGGAGCTCCGGCTTCATTTCACATTCCAAAGACGTACAGGTTTGTTGGTTCATTCCCTTGGTAAAATTATAAATCGTCCCCAGTGTGTGTGTTGAGTAGTGTCGGTGTGCGGGGATCGCTGGACGGCGGCGACTCGGTGGGCCGAAAGGCCTGTTTCCGCGCTCTAGCTCCAAACAAAACTAAACAAAGCTGATAAAACATCATTAGTTTGAAGAAGTGTCCAGACCCGAAA
Source organism: Malacoraja senta (assembly GCA_038087875.1). Lineage (NCBI taxonomy): Eukaryota > Metazoa > Chordata > Chondrichthyes > Rajiformes > Rajidae > Malacoraja > Malacoraja senta. The sequence continues at coordinate 1,503,407 of CM075994.1, forward strand.
CATCGTCTCTCCATTTCCCTCCACAAAAGCTGCCTGCCTGTTGAGTCCATCCAACACTTTGTACTTCGCTCAACGTCCCGTTCTGCAGTCCCGTAATTGGATCTGCAGTCTCTCGTGTCTCGTAGAATATTTAGAGTCCACGGTTTGCACAAGAAGGAACTGCAGACGCCGGCTTACACCGGATAAAGAGACAACATTCTGGATCAACAGGTGCAGAGGCAGCAACCCTGGATAGAAGGAAAGGATGACACTCCGGATCGATCCCCCTGCATCTTGCACAGTCTGAGGATGGGTCTTGTCCCGAGGCATGATCGATTCCTTCTATCCAGGGATGCTGCCTGCCCCGCTGAGTTACTCCAACATTTTGTGTCTTTCCCGGGTTTGTTCACGTAGCTCTTGGAATAAGTGATCTGGCGGTACACTCGGTAAGTCAGGGCATCTAAGGACAGAACCAATTCAGTGGGCGAGCGACAATCCCCATGAATTAGCTTTATTAGCCGGATATTTTTTTAGGGTTTCGGCGGGAGAACTTTGGCAGTAAGAAAATAGAATGACATTATCCTTCCACGTTCCACCACCGCCCTCAAGAACCCCTTGGATGTCCAATTTCGCCAATCTATTCCCATTGACTCTTGCGATAGACGCATGACTAGAGACCCCCTCCATTTCATTCTAAAACTCGCCCTCTCATTTATCGAGGCTTAGTTTAGTGTAGTTTAGACATACAGCACGGATACCGGCCGTTCGGCCCACCGAACCCGCGCCGATCATTGATCACACCGTACACTAGCGCTATCCTACGCACTAGGGACACATTGCAATCTTTACCGAAGCCAAATTAAGTTGCAAACCGCAAGTCTTTGGAGTGTGGGAGGAGACCGGAGGTCCCGGAGAAAACTCACGCAGGTCAGGGGGAGAAGGTACAAACGCCATACGACAGGATATAACCCGGTTCCCTGGCGCTGTAAGGCAGCAACTCTAAAGCTCTGCCGCCCGTAATTAGATTTGGGGCATCTTGAAATACACCAGTGACAAGGTTAGGATTATTCATGGATGGAAAAGCATATTTCGGCAGACACTCATTACGGACGGATTCTCGTCACATGTAACGGAATTTATAGGATGAATATGCAGTTTATTTTCCCACGGTATGGGAATAAAAAAACCAGAAGACTTCGCTTTAAGGTGAGAGGTGAATGAGTTAAAAAGACCCTAAGGGGATTTTTTTCACTCAGAGGATCGAACGAGCTGCCAGAGGAAGTTGTTGAGGGAGGTACAATAAGAACATGTAAAATACATTTGGACAGGTACATGCATAGGTAATTAATAGATGAACATAGGCCAAACGCAGGCGTGGGACTAGCTCATATGGAGTATCTTGGTTGGCATAGACGAGTGAGGCCGATGGGCTTGTTTCGTTGTCGTGTGACACCATAACTCCCTGACATTTGACCCGGAGCACATTTTGACTGCATTTTATCTAAAAAGCGTATTTGCTTGTGAAGTGACAGAAGTGTTATACCGCAAGGCGCGGTTCTGGAGAGTGGTTACAAAAGGTCCCCTTTCTTGGTGCTCCACATTCCACTCTGGTCAATGACATAAGAATCACAATGCACAATATGCTACAGACCTGATTAGGTTATAACACAAAGTGAGATACGAGGACCGACACAAAATTTTGGAGTAATTCAGCAGGTCAGGCAGCATCTCTGGAGAAAAAGAATACGTGACGTTTTGGTCGAGACCCTTCTTCTGAGAGTCAGCGGTAGGGGAAGGGAGATGTATGGACGTTTGCAGAAAACAACGATAATCAAGGCCACAGGCTCCGAAAAACAGGACGTGCCTTTAGAAGCAAGGAGCGGAGGAATTCCTTTAGTCTGGGGGTGGTGAATCTGTGGAATTCATTGCCACCGTCGGCTGTGTAGGCCAAGACAATTACTATCGTTTTAAGGCGGAATTCGGGATGACGGGCCGAAAGCAGGAGAATTGGGTTGAATGGGATCGAGCTCTAAACAAGGGATATGGGGAGAAGGCAGAAATTGAATACTAATTGTGGATGATCAGCCAGGATCACATTGAATGGCGGTGCTGGCTAGAATGGCCGAAAGGCCTACTCCTGCATATAGTTTATATGTTTCTATGAGAGGGAAAGATAGATCCGCCATGATTCAATGGCGCAGTAGATTGAATGGATAGAATGACCGGATACGGGTCCAAGAAAGTATGAACAGCATAGCGGACTATAGGTGAAGTGTAAAGCCAGTGAGAGGGATATAGGTGGGGTGAGAGAGGAGCGTAGTTGGTAAGAGGGGCGGGATAGTGGGCGAATTGAATGATAAATGGGTGGGCACGTGGTTGTAGCGGAGTACAAGAGAGAGGGGGGAAGGGGGGTATTAGTTAAAAGTACAGTGATCAATGTTCATACGTTATCTGTTGGATCGTATGGCAAAGCGATATTTGGTCCAAAACTTATCCTTTTCGCAAAATCTGTCAGATTAACTTCGGCGGCACGGTGGCGTAGCGGTAGGATTGCTGCTTTACAGTGCAAGAGACCCGGGTTCCATCGTGACTGCTCCGTCTGTACGGAGTTTGTACTTTTCCTCTGTGATCGCATGGATTTTCTCCGGGTGTTCTGGTTTCCTCTCGGAACCCCAAAACGTGCAGGTCTGTAGATTAATTGGCTTCTGTAAATTGGCTCTAGTGTGTCGGATAGAACTACCGTGAACCGGTGATCGTTGGTCGGCGAGGACTCGGTGGGCCCAAGGTCCCGTTTCCAAGCTGTATCTCGAAACTAAACTTCCTGCAAGACCAAAGACCGATAGCAAAGTAATTTTAATTTCGTCTTTTCTACAGCTAACATGGTGGCAATCCTCATTCTCTCCCGAGGAAAGTGCGGTCTCTCCAAATGTATCACCCGCTACCTGGTATCCATGGCCGTGGGTGACTTAATGGTTCTGATTTTCGAGGTAATTCTGTACGAGATTAAAGATGGCTATTTCCCCAATTCATTTCTGAACTTAACTCCCGTTTGTAGCGTCAACTTGACCCTGCTTTTTATGTCCATTGATTGCTCTGTCTGGCTAACGGTAACTTTCACCTTCGATCGATTTGTTGCTATTTGTTGTCCAAAGTTACGAGGAAGATATTGCACTGAGAAAACGGCGACTTTGGTGATAGCAATTGTGTGTTCCCTGAGTGTTATTGAAAATATACCAATGTATTTTATCTACGCACCACGAGAAATCATTGACAACGTGGCTTGGTCCTGTGGCGTAACCCCAGACTTCTACACCTCGCCGTTATGGGTAGCATTTTCGTCGTTCAAAACTATTTTAACCCCATTTACACCATTTTTACTGATCATGCTCCTCAACGCCCTGACAATCAGACACATTATAGGCGCCAACAGAGTGAGGAGCGGTCTCCGAGCGAACAAGAAGGACGAGAGCGGCGCAGATCAAGAGGTGGAGAATAGAAGAAAATCCATCATTCTATTGCTGGCCGTATCCGGCAGTTTCGTCCTACTGTGGATGGTATTATCCGTGTGCTTCATTATCGTACACTTCCTAGACGTTCAGTTTTTAGCAACAGATTACGACGACCCTTTTACCGTTGCAGAACAGTCCGGATACATGCTGAGGTGTCTGAGTGCTTGCACCAACACGTTTATTTACGCCGTGTCACAGACGAAATTCAGGGAAGAATTAAAAATCCTGGTTATGGGGTCCATGCGGGTTCTAGTCTAATTCAGTAAAGCACTTTCAAAGTCTCAGTGAAACCACAATTCATTTCAAAGTGATGTTGTATTCGGGTTATTTTATTACATCCTGTTTTCTCATCCTCCTCCCTTTTCACCAGCTCGTCAAGGTCTTACTGTAATTTCTGATCCCATCTGTAATGTGTGGGACAACACATCGTTTAACTTCATTGTGTTTAGGCATAAGGAGCTGATAGTTCAATCTTGTACAAGTTCAAGATCAAGTTCAAGTGAGTTTATTGTCATGTGTCCCTGGTAGGACAATGAAATTCTTGCTTTGCTTCAGCACAACAGAACATAGTAGGCATTGACTACAAAACAGATCAGTGTGTCCATATACCATTATATAAATATATACACACAGGAATAAATAAACTGATCAAGTGCAAATAATAGATAATGGGTTATTAATGATCAGAGTTTTGTCCGAGCCAGGTTTAATGGCCTGATGGCTGTGGGGAAGTAGCTATTCCTGAACCTGGTCGTTGCAGTCTTCATGCTCCTTCTACCTGAAGGTAGCAGGGAGATGAGTGTGTGGCCAGGATGGTGTGGGTATTTGATGATACTGCATTGATATTCAGCATTGTTGCCAATAATGTGTCCTCCTGACCTCTTCGACACTTAAAGCCGATTTTCTGGAAATTCGCTGTGTACTACCTTGTACAGGTAAGAGCCCTTCCCTCCAAAAATCTACGTCCCTCTTTTAGCCCATCTACACTAATCTCAGTTTCCCACTTTGGTAGTTCACACTATGAACCGGTGATTGGGTCGTGAAGTCATACAGCGGGAAACATGCCCTTCTTCCAACTGGTCTGTATATGATTACGTTACACAGCCTGGAGTTTAAAGTCATCTTTAATTGTAACACATAGTATAGCGATACAGCAGGTTGTTAGTTGCTAGTTCATCATCGCCGCTTCCAGGACCACCTAGTGTAGGAAGTGGGAGTTAATATACAGCATACATTCGGGTGGGGTTAGTGATGCTACTCTACAATGATTGGTTCACATGACACTTGAGGCGACCGGGAGAGGTAGTGTTGTTGTTAGACAGAGGCGCGGGTCGCGGCGGTGAACGGGACATGCTGGGACTAGTGATGGCAGCAGCAGCAGACGGCTTGAACATCAGAGGTGGAGCAAAGGGATCGGCTGGTGGGGACGGGGTTCCTTTACAAACAGCAAGTGTTGGCGGCTCCCTCTGTACAGGGCACCATCGACGTCGACAAGGTAGGAGCGGGGTTCCTTAGACGGGCCAACAACGAAACCTAGACGGGAATGTCCCACAGTAGTTTGCAAGCGGACGACTTGGCCCCGCAGTAGCGGTTTCAGCGGTTTGCTGGACTTGTCATATGATCGTTTCTGGGTGTTGTGTTTCTCCTGGATGCGCTTCTGGACCGCGGCTGGCTTCAGCACCTGTGGCACCAGCTTCTGCTGGGCAATTCGTATCGGAGGTCGCGTTGTTCTAGACATCAGGCGTTAGGCTGGTGAGCCCAGGACTCCGTCTCTGGAGATGTTTCTGAGGTTTTGAAGGTCTAGATAAACATCTGACTTGGTCAGGTGGGAGCGTTCCATCAGCTGTTTTGCGCTTCTGACGGCCCGTTCAGCGAGCCCGGTACTTTGAGGGTACTCGGGGCTGCTCGTGACATGGTGGAAGTTCCTTCGGTTGGCAAATTCTTTGAATGCGTGGCTGGTAAATTGTCTTCCGTTGTCAGTTTGCAGACGGACTGGGGCGCCGAATGTGGAAAAGTGTCTCTGCAGCTTTTGAATGACCATTTCTGATGTGATGTGAACGGGTTCTACGGCAGCTTTGAAAGATAGAAACACAACCCCGTTACCCCCGCCCCCCCCCCCCGCACCCCCCTCCACCACCAGTCCTCCTCATTCATACCTACTCACAGACTGACTCAAATCTGCAAAGACTGGACCCTTCCCCACCCACTCCTCCCCATACACCACTTTACACCTACTTACAGCCTGACTCCAGTTTGCAAAGACAGGGCCCTCCTCCACTACGCACACCCTCATTGCTGCCCAACATCAGTCTGGTAACTTCCCCATCGCTAACAATAGAAATTGAGGAGGTGGAAAAGCTTTTCAGGTGACAGAAAAGCCGGAAATCTCCTGGACCGGACAATGTTTCTCCCTCGGTACACAAAAATGCTGGAGAAACTCAGCGGGTGCAGCAGCATCTATGGAGCGAAGGAAATAGGTAACGTTTCGGGCCGAAACCCTTCTTCAGACTGATAGGGGGTGGGGAGAAGAAAGGAAAAAAGGAAAAAGGCGGAGGAGGAGCCCGAGGGCTGGGGGAGGGGAGGAGACAACCAGATGGCTGATGAAGGGGAGGGGACAGCAAGGGCTAGCAGAATTGGGAGAATTCAATGTTCAGGCCACCAGGATGTAGACTGCCCAAGCGGAATATGAGGTGCATTTCCTCCAATTTACGATGTTGCTCGCTGTGGCCATGGAGGAGACCCAGGACAGAGAGGTCAGATACGGAATGGGAGGGGGAGTTGAAGTGCTGAGCCACCGGGAGTTCAGGTTGGTTATTGCGGACCGACCAGAGGTGTTCGGCGAAACGATCGCCAAGCCTCCGCTTGATCTCACCGATGTAGATCCGCTGGCATCTAGAGCAGCGAATGCAATAGATGAGGTTGGAGGAGATGCAGGTGAACCTCTGTCGCACCTGGAACGACTGCTTGGGTCCTTGAATGGAGTGGAGGGGGGAGGTGAAGGGACAAGTGTTGCATCTCTTGCGGTTGCAAGGGAAAGTACCAGGGGAGGGGGTGGTATGGGAGGGAAGGGAAGAATTGACAAGGGAGTTACGGAGGGAGCGGTCTTTGCGGAAGGCAGACATGGGGGGAGATGGGAAGATGTGGCGAGTGGTGGGGTCACGTTGGAGGTGGCGAAACTGACGGAGGATCACTTGTTGTATGTGACGGCTGGTGGGGTGAAAGGTGAGGACTAGGGGGACTCTGCCTTTGTTGTGAGTGGGGGGATGGGGAGAGAGAGCAGTGTTGCGGGGTATGGCAGAGACCCTGGTGCGAGCCTCATCTATGGTGGAGGAGGGAAACCCCCGTTCCCTGAAGAATGAGGACATTTCAGATGCCCTGGTGTGGAACGCCTCATCCTGGGAGCAGATGCGGCGTAGACGGAGGAATTGGGAGTGGGGGATGGAGTCCTTACAGGAAGCAGGGTGGGAAGAAGTGTAGTCCAGATAGCCATGGGAGTCGGTAGGTTTGTAGTGGATGTCGGTAAGGAGTCTATCACCTGCGATGGAGATAGTGAGGTCAAGGAATGGTAGGGAAGTGTCGGAAATGGTCCAGGTGTATTTGAGTGCCGGATGGAAGTTGGTGGTGAAGCGGATGAAGTCAGTCAGTTGTGTGTGGGTGCAGGATGTGCCACCAAAACAATCATCGATGTAGCGGAGGTAGAGGTCGGGGATGGGGCCCTGGTACGCATTGGACAAGGATTGTTCTACGTACCCGACAAAGAGGCAGGCGTAGCTGGGGCCCATGCGGGTGCCCATAGCTACGCATTGTATTTGGAGGAAATGGGAGGAGTCAAATGAAAAGTTATTAAGTGTAAGTACCAGCTCCGCTAGGCGGAGGAGGGTGTCAGTGGCCGGGTATAGATTGCTTCTCCGGTCGAGGAAAAAACGGAGGGCTTCGAGACCATCCTGGTGGGGGATGGAGGTGTACAGTGACTGGACGTCCATGGTGAAGATGAGGGGGTGAGGGCCTAGAGAGTGGAATGCGCGGAGATGACGGAGAGTGTCTGAGGTGTCTTGAACATAGGTAGGGAGGGATTTAACCAAGGGGGATAGGATGGAGTCGACGTAGGTGGAGATGAGTTCGGTGGGGCAAGAACAGGCAGAGACAATGGGTCTACCGGGACAGTCAGGTTTGTGGATTTTGGGGAGAAGGTAAAAGCGGGCTGTGCGGGGCTGGGGAACAATGAGGTTGGAGGCTCGTTCGGGCAGGGCGTGGGAGTGGATGAAGTCGGTGATGGTGCTGGAGATGGTGGCCTGGTGCTCGTCAGTGGGGTCATGGTCCAGGGGTAAGTAGGAGGAGGTGTCCGAGAGTTGGCGCGTGGCCTCAGCTTTGTATCCTCAATCCTCAAGTTCTGTGCCGAACAATTGGCACCAGGCTTCACAAACATTTCCAATCAGTCCATGCAAACCTGTACTGTCCCTGCCTGCTTCAATGTTTCCACTATTGTTCCTGTACTCCAAAAGTCAAGGATTAATACCCTTAATGACTCCAGACCGGTTGCACTTACCTCTGTAGTCATGAAAACCCTCTAAAGACGTGCTGCCCCACCTGAAAAGTATCACAAACCACCTGCTGGCCCCCCCAGCAGTTTGCATACAGGGCCAATCGATCAGTGGATGACGCAGTCCATCTGGGCCTGCACTTCATCCTCCAGCACCTAGACCGCCAGGGGACATATGCAAAGATTCCGCTTGTGGAGTTTAGGTTTGCATTCGCCACCATTTTGCCAGAGCTACTGCACTCAAACGTCTCCCAGCTGGCTGTGCCCGAACCCCTCTGTCAGTGGATCGCCAACTTCATGATATACAGGAACCAGCATGTGAGGCTGGGAAAGTACATCTCGGATCCGCTGACCTTCACCATAGGAGCACCTACCCTCTCCTTTAGTCTCTGTACACTAATGACTGGTACCATCGGGTGGCACTAATGACTGGTACCATCCGGCAGCCTCGCCAGCAGCTGTCCGCCCTCTAGAGTTGTTTTTGTTTTTGGTATGTCTAAAAGTATGTTTTAGTGTGGTGGTGGTGAGGGGAATAGGGGGAAACTGTTTTTTTGCCACTTACCTTGACGGAGATGTGACTTTTCTCCATGTCGCATCTTCGCCTCCCTCGCGGCCTAACAACTTGGACTGGTGCTGCCTGTACCGGAGTCGGGCCCAGAGCTTCATCAGCGGACGTAGTGCGGACTTTCCATCGCGGAACGGGGAGATCCCTTGCCGGGGATCGCCGGAGAAGAGCTCTGACCGCCGGCCTGCGGCCTGAAACATTGTGTAGCTGCGGACTCCGGTAGAAAGCGGCCGATTCGGAACCTGCAAGCCGCGGTGTGTTCGTCCGTCCCGACGTCGGAGTTTCGAGCATTCCGACGAGAGGGCCTATACATCGGGCCGTCCGTAGCGGCGACTTCGGAGGGTTCATGGACCCGACCACGGGTGAACCAAGGAGGACTGGCTGAACGTTATTGCCTTCCATCAAAGTGAAGAATGTTGATTCCACTGTGGTGGATGTTCATGTTATATTTTATTGTGTACTGTGTTCTTTTTTATTGTATGGCTGCATGGTAAACCAATTCCCACTGTACATTATTTCATGCATGCGGCACTAAATGTGGACTTGAACTTGAACTGGAACTTGACTGCACCTCCACAAACTCTTCTGTCAAGTTTCTCAAGTTTGTGGCCGACACAACGCTAATTGGACTGATCCAGGATGGGGAGAAATCTGCCTACGGACAGGAAGTGGCACAGCTGGCGGCACAGGAGTTCCGCCCTTTCTGTCCGACGTCCACACAGACCTTTCTGTCCTTGGGCTCCTCCGTTGTCAGAGTGAGGCTAATTGCAAATTGGAGGAACAGCATCTCATATTCCGCTTGGACAGCTTACAGCCCAGTGGTATGAATATTGATTTCTCTAACTTCAGGTAGCCCCGGCATTCCCTCTCCCTCCATCCCTGCCCCACCCAAGTCGCATCAGCTTCTCGTTTTCACCCAACAAACAGCCACCAGTGGCCAGTTTCCTTAATCATCGTTACTTTTTTGCATATCTTTCATTCATTGTTTTTCATCTCTCCACATCACCGTCTATATCTCTCTTTTCCCATATCCCTAACCAGTCTGAAGAAGGGTCTCGCCTCGAAATGTCACTGATTCCTTCTCTCCAGAGATGCTGCCTGTCCCGCTGAGTTACTCCAGCATTTTGTGTCTATCGTTGGTTTAAACCAGCATCTGCAGTTCCCTCTTACACAAATATTCTGCTTCCAGTTCAGATTCAACTTTATTGTCATTGTGCAGTGTACAGTACAGAGACAACGAAATGCAGTTAGCATCTCCCTAGAAGAGCGACATAAATATGAGCAGTAAATAAATAAATCTAATCTAATAAATCCTGGTGGGAGGAGTGTTCGGGGGGGGGGTGTGATTGGCAGTCACCGAGGTACAGTGTTGAGTAGTGTAACCGCCGCAGGGAAGAAGCTGTTCCTGGACCTGCTGGTCCGGCAACGGAGAGACCTGTAGCGCCTCCCGGATGATAGGAGGGTAAACAGTCTGTGGTTGGGGTGAGAGCAGTCCTTGGCGATGCTGAGCGCCCTTCGCAGACAACGCTTGCTTTGGACAGACTCAATGGTGGGGAGTGAGGAACCGGTGATGCGTTGGGCAATTTTCACCACCCTCTGCAGTGCTTTCCGGTCGGAGACAGAGCAGTTGCCATACCATACTGTGATGCAGTTGGTAAGGATGCTCTCGATGGTGCAGCGGTAGGAGTTCACCAGAATCCGAGGAGACAGATGGACCTTCTTTAGTCTCCTCAGGAAGAAGAGACGCTGGTGAGCCTTCTTGACCAGAGTTGAGGTATTGTTGGTCCAAGAGAGGTCATCGGAGATGTTGACCCCCAGGAACCTGAAGCTGGAAACACGTTCCACCTCCCTCCCGTTAATGTGGATGGGGGTGTGCATGCCGCCCCTAGACTTCCTGAATTCTACAATGAGCTCCTTGGTCTTCTTGGAGTTAAGGGCCAGGTTGTTGTCAGCGCACCATGCTGCTAGGAGCTGGACCTCCTCCCTATAGGACGACTCATCGTTGTTGCTGATGAGGCCAATCACCGTTGTATCATCTGCATACTTGATGATGGTGTTAGTACCATGTACAGGTGTGCAGTCGTAGGTGAAGAGGGAGTAGAGGAGGGGGCTCAGCACACAGCCCTGTGGAACGCCGGTGTTCAGGGTGAGGGTTGAAGAGGTGTGCTTGTCTAACCTAACAGACTGGGGTCTGTTGGTTAGAAAGTCCAGTATCCAGTTGCAGAGGGAGGGGTCGATGCCCAGGTCACCGAGTTTGGTGATCAGTTTAGAGGGTATGATGGTGTTGAATGCTGAGCTGTAATCGATGAACAGCATTCTTACGTAAGTGTCTCTGTTGTCGAGGTGGGAGAGGGCGGAGTGAAGTGCCGTTGAGATGGCATCCTCCGTACTCCTGTTCTTGCGGTAGGCAAACTGATAGGGATCCAACGTGGGGGGTAGGCAGCCTTTGAGGTGTGCCAGGACCAGCCTCTCGAAGCACTTGGCGATGATGGGAGTAAGTGCAACTGGGCGGAAGTCGTTGAGGCTTGCCGCAGTGGAGTGTTTTGGCACCGGCACGATGGAGGTGGATTTAAGGCACGTGGGCACAACTGCTTGGGCAAGTGACAGGTTGAAGATGTCAGTCCAGACGTCTGCCAGCTGCGCAGCACAGGCCCTGAGGACGCGCCCGGGGATGCCGTCGGGGCCAGCAGCCTTACGTGCATTAGTCCTACTCAGTGCCACGTACACGTCGAAGGGGGTGAGTGAGAGGGGCTGGTGATCGGCAGGGAGCACCGCCTTGATGGCCAACTGCCGATTGTCCCTATCGAAACGGCCATAGAAGTGGTTGAGCTCCTCAAGGAAGGAGGCGTTACTGGATGTGGGGGTGGTGTTGGTGGGTCTAAAGTCCGTGATGGCCTGGATGCCTTGCCACATGCGTCGGGGGTCGGAGTTGTTGTTGAAGTGCTCCTCAATCCTGAGTTTATGGCAGTGCTTGGCCTTCTTTATGCCCTTCTTCAGGTTAGCCCTGGATGAACTATAGGCTCGGGCATCGCCTGACCTGAAAGCGGTGTCCCGTGCTTTCAGCAGTAGCCTGACCTCGCTGTTCATCCATGGCTTCTGATTCGGGAATATGGTCGCCTGTTTGAGGGAGGTGACGCTGTTGATGGTGGAGTTTATAAAGTCCAGAACAGATGATGTATAGGAGTCAATGTCCGTGTGGGAGTCAAGGGTGGCCTGGGCTGCAAACGCCTTCCAGTCAGTGTTTCCAAAACACTGCTGAAGTGTGGAGTCCGCGTCCTCTGACCAGACTTTAACTGTCCTCACAGTGGGTTTAACCCGTCTGATGAGTGGGGAGTACTTTGGGAGCAGGAACAATGAGAGGTGATCAGACTGTCCAAGGTGGGCATTCCAGTTCCAGGCCAAAAGAGATTAGAGAGAAACAAAAGTCTTCAGAAGAAAACAGTGCAGTATTTACAGAGTGCTCTGGTCCACTGAATGCAGAATAATGACCAAGGCTAATGTGTCTGGGCCTATTTGAGATGCATTTATCAACATTGAGAGTGTGTTATTTATCATACCTGGGCAACTGGTTCTTCCCTGCTTGTAGTACTGCTATCTAACCAAGTGATGGCGGTGTCGTGCAGTTTCAGAGTGTGGATCTGCAGTTGATCCTGACTGTGGGGACTGCAGATGCTGGAATCCCGAGCAAAGGTTAAACTGCTGGAAGAATTCTGTGGGTCAGGCAGCATCGGTGGAAGCAGAAGAATGGCCGATGTTTCGAGTTGAGACGCTGCGTTTCAATGCCACTCCTGGGTGCACCAGAACACGATCGGAACACTTGTTTAAGAAGGAACTGCAGATGCTGGAAAAATCGAAGGTAGACAAAAATACTGGAGAATCAGCAGGTGAGGCAGCATCTGTGGAGCGAAGGAAATAGGCGAGGTTTCGGGTCGAGACCCTTCTTCAGACTGATGTGGGGTGGGGGGTCGGGAAGAAGAAAGGAAGAGGCGGAGACATTGGGCTGTGGGAGAGCTGGGAAGGGGAGGGGGAAGAGGGAGAAAACAAGGACTACCTGAAATTGGAGAAGTCAATGTTCATACTGCTGGGGTGTAAACTACGTGGTTTACACCCCAGGGTCGAGACCCTTCTTCAGGGGAGAGGGAGATACATAGTTAAGGAAGTGTAAAGTGTGAAAACAGGACAAAGGAAATGGAGATGAAGAAAAATGTAGAATAGATCATTGTTTGCTGGGAGAAGGCAACAACAAAGCAAACAGAGATACAATATAGTCGGAGACAGTAAGACTGGTCAGAGAACTGCGAAGGGGGATGGATGGAGACTGAGGGCAAGTAAGGGTTCCTGTAAGTTTGAGAAGTCAATGTTCATGCCGCTGGGGTGTAAGGTGCCCAAGTGAAATATGAGGTGCTGATCCACCAATTAGCGCTGGGCCTCACTCTGACAGTGGAGGAGGCCCAGGACAGAAAGGTCAGCGTGGGAATGGAAAGGGGAGTTAAAGTCTTTTGCCACCCTATGGAGTTCTTTTCCTCCATTAATATACTAAAGAATTTCTTCCATATTTAGTTAACTTATCTTTAAAAGGCTTGCGAAAACGTAACAATGTCCACATCCCATGGGAACTCCACCATTTTCATCTCACTGTTTGCAGTAAGTTTCCCAATCCCACCCAGCACCTCTCAAAGGCCTGGATTGGGAAAAAGGGAGGAGAATGGTATTAGGATGGTGAGATAGATCAGCCATGATTAAATGGTGGAGTTGACTTGATGGGCTGAATGGCCTAATTCTGCTCCCAGCATTTCTGACCTGATGACCACCCATTGCACCTGTACCTCTCACACAGGCCTCTCCCAATACAACAATAGTCCGTCACGATTCACGCTCTCCCACCGGAAGGTTGCTTCCCGATGGTCTGTACCTGAGAACAGGCCTGGCTCACTGTCGCGGCAACGAGAACCATCCGGAGAGGTTCCCGCTGAGCGCGGCCTCCGAGGTAGTTCAACAGAGCGCGGCGGGAAGCAGTGCAGGGCCTCGACGGTGGAGAGGGCCACTGGAGGCCCCACAGCAGCCTGGGGCCTCGGCTGTATCCCAGCTGCAGGCCCGGCTCGCCGGGAGAGAGGAGGCCGGCAAGCCCGGCCCCTGCTCGCCCCGTGGATCGGGAACCGGAGAGGGGATGGAGGGAGATGGCGACGGCGGTGGACGCTGGACAAAGGGCCCAGTGAGAGGAACCGCGGCGGGGGGGGGGTCTTTCTTGCTGTACACGCGATATGAGCTGCGGGAAGTGCACCCCCCCCCCCACACACTCCCGGGGAACGAGGGGTGAAGAGGGCCGGGCGGGGAGAGGGGTTCAGGCGGCGGTTGCAACGGGCTCTTTGTGGCCAGCTGCAGTTGGAACTGGGAAATGACGCCAAAATTGGCACCTGTTGCATATGGACTCAGTGGGCTGTTCTGTGCATACTGTACTGACCGGGGTAATTGTGCTCATAGTCTTGCTGAAGATAGACACAAAATACTGGGGGTAACTCAGCGGGACAGGCAGCATCTGTGGAGAGAAGGAATGGGTGACGTTTGGGGTCGAGATCCTTCTTCGAACTGAAAGTCAGGGGAGAGGGTTTCCCTTCCAATGAGGACCTTGTTAAAATGTGAAGTGTGTGTTAACAAGCAGAGGTGAGTTTGCCTGTTGAATAGCGTAATACCTCAGTGATGTCAGTGAAACGATGAACAGTGGGCTATTTTTTTTGAAAGCACACATTTAAGGAACAAATTGATGGTTGTTTAATGAACAGGGATTTTTGTGACATTCATTTCACTCTCAGTCCGAGTCGATCCAAAATATCACCTATTGCTTTTCTAAAAAAATGCTGCCTGACCCGCCGAGTTACTCCAGCATTTTGTGTCTACCTTTTCCTAGTTTCTTTGTTTTGTTATGATATGATCAGTTTTCAGAGCTCTGCAGATATTTTAATGTTTTACTCTGATGCCGTATAATCTTTGTGCCTGAATTTGTTTTTAAAGACGACTACTGGGCTCCGCAAGTCATTAAGAATTTAGTGATCTGAGAGGGGACGTTGGCAGGGAGTCACTTCAATCCCACCAGGGCCTTGCCAGAGACAACCATATTCCATGATCTCCATCTCCATGATCTCCATACCAGGCACAGCTCTCGAAGGACATGAGGTTCATAGGTTTATGTTCATAAGTTATAGAAGCAGAATTAGGTTAATCGGCCCATCAAGTCTACTCTGCCATTAAATCATGGCTGATTTATCTTTCCCTCACAATGCTCATGCCCTTCACCCCATAACCCTTGACCCCCGTATTAATCACGAATCTACGTATCAATGTCTCCCTTAAAAATGTCCACTGACGTGCCCTCCACAGGCGTCTGTGACAATGGATTCCACAGATTCAACACCCTCTGACTAAAGAAATTCCTCTTCATCTTCCTGAAGGAACGTTCTTTAACGACTAGTCCTAGACTCTCCCACCAGTGGATATCTCCACATCCACTCTATCCTGGCCTTTCACTGTTTGATGTATATCGTCTAACCACAGACCCAACCAACAACCTGGTCAGAAACAAGATTGAAAACCCGGACTAAACTCTAATCAGAAACCTGGGCAGAATCCAGGCAGCAACCTGCTCACAACAGTAGATTTTTAAAATAAGACACCAAGTGGTGAAGTAACACAGAGGGTCCTTGGGTATTTTTAAGGTGGAGATTGAGAGGTTCTCGATTAGTAAAATGTGTCAAAGGTTACGGGGAGAAGGCAGGACAATGGGGTTGAGAGCGAAAAATAGATCAGCCATTTGTGATTGGCAGAGTAAACTCGATGGTCCGAGTGACCTAATTCTGCTCCTCGGTTTCATGGTTTTATGATTTGACTGGGTTGCTGTTTAAGGTTTTGACCATGTTTCTAGATCGACTGTAGAAACAAGGAACAGCAGATGCTTGTTTAAATAATAGACGCAAAGTGCTGGAGTAAATCAGCGGGTCAGACATCATCCCTGGAGGACATGGACATGGTAAAAGTGCCAAGGAGGAGGATTTCCTGGAATGTATACGGGATGGATTCTTAAACCCATATGTAGAGGAACCAACTAGTGGGCAGGCCATCCTAGACTGTGTGATGAGGAAGGATTATTTAGCGATCTTGTTGTGCAAGGCTCCTTGGGCACCAGTGACCATAATATGGTGGAATTCTGCATTAGGATGGAGAGTGACACGGTTAATTCAGAGACTGGTGTCCTGAACTTCAAAAAAGGAAACGTTGAAGGTATGAGACAGGAATTGGCTTGGATTGACTGGCAACTTATACTTAAAGGGTTGACAGTGGAGGTACAATGGCAAAGATTTAAAGACCCGCGTGTATGAATTCCAGAAATTGTTCATCCCTGTCTGGCAAAAGAATAAAACTGGGAAGGCGGCTCAACCGTGCCTGACGAGGGAAGTCAAGGATAGTGTTAAAGCCGTGGAAGATGCATATAAATTGTCCAGAAGACGCTGCAAACCAGAGGACGGAGAAATGTAGAACTCAACAGTGGAGGATAAAGGGGTTAATTAAGTGGGGGGGGGGAGAAAGAGCATGAAGGAAAGCTTGTGGGAAATATAAGAACATTCTGTACTTGTTTCTATGGGTATGTAAAAAGGAAAAGATTAGTGAAGACAAATGTAGGTTCCTTACAGTCAGAGACAGGTGAATTTATAATGGGAAACAAGGAAATGGCAGAACAGTTGAACAAGTACATTGGTTCTGTCTTCACTAAGGAAGACACAAGCAATCTCCCGGAAATACTAGCGGACCGAAGATCTAGTGGGAGGGATGAACTGAAGGGAATCCACATTAGTCAGGAAATGGTGTTTGGTAAACTTTTTTTTTTTTTTAATTTGTATTTTATTAGAAGTACATTACAACCACATATATTAGTACTTGTCATTTATATCTTCTTACAATTAATGTACTCCATTTATTTTTTACACTAGAAAAGGAAAAGATTGAAAGAAAGAAGAAAGTGAAGGAAAAAGTGAAAGTGTAGGAAATGTGACAACAAAAAAGGACGAAGACCCTATAAGAGCAAAATTAAAAACAAAAGAAAAAGAGTTAAGAAATAGACCCTAGGAAAGAAAGAAAGAGAGAAAGAGGAAAAGGAAAGAAACAAATATTTTTATGAGCATTACGTAAATGGGACATACCAGCTCTTCAACTATCATCCCCCCTTACCTGACCTCAATTTTTTTTTTAAAGTACTTTTCACCCTCTGAAGGCAAATATATCCCCAGGGCCAGATGGTCTGCATCCCAGAGTACTCCCAGAGTACTCAAGGAGTTGACCCTAGAAATCGTGGATAGTGATCATTTTCCAATGTTCTCTCAACTCGGGGTCAGTTCCTGTGGACTGGAGGGTTGCCAATGTAACTCAACTTTTTAAGAAAGGAGGGAGAGAGGAAATGGGGAATTATAGACAAGAGCCTTACATTGATATGGGAGAAGAGGCTGGAGTTGATTATTAAAGAAGTTACATCAGCACATTTGGGCAGCAGTGGGCAAAGTCACCATGGATTTTTGAAGGGGAAATCATGCTTGACTAATCCTTTGGATTTTTTTTTGAGAATGTAACAAGTAGAATGGATTATGGAGAGACCGTGGATGTAGTGTATCTGGACTTTCAAAAAGCCTTTGACAAGGTCCCACACAAGAGATTAGTGTGCAGAATTAGTGCAAGTGTTATTGAGGATAGGGTATTGACATGGATAGAGAATTGGTTGGCAGGCAGGAAACAAAGAGTAGGAATTAATGGGTCCTTTTCAGAATGGCAGGCATTGACTAGTCGGGTGTCGCAAGGCGTTGTGTTAGGGCCCCAGTTGCTCACAAAATATATTAACGATTTAGACGAGGGAATTAAACGTAACATCTCCGAGTTTGAGGATGACACAAAGCTGGGTGGCAGTGTGAGCTGCGAGGAGGATGATATGAGGCTGCAGGGTGACTTGGATAGGTTGAGTGAATGGGCAGAAGCATGACAAATGCAGTATAATGTGGATAAATGTGAGGTTATGCACTTTGGTTGCAAGAACAGGAAGGAAGATTACTATCTGAATGGCGCCAGGTTAGGGGAAGGGGAGCTGCAACAAGACCAGGGTGTGCTTGTACATCAATCACTGAAAGTAAGCATGCGGGTACAGCAGGCAGTGACGAAAGCCAATGGCATGATGGCCTTCATTGTGAGAGGATTTGAGTTTAGGAGCAAGGAGGTCCGATTGCAGTTGTACCGGGCCCCGGTGAGACCTCATCTGGGGTATAGTGTACAATTTTGGTCTCCTAATTTGAGGAAGGACATTATTGCTTTTGAGGGAGTGCAGCGTAGATTCACCAGGTTAATTCCCGGGATGGCAGGACTGACGTGCGGCGACTGGGCTTGTATTCGCTGGAATTTAGAAGGATGAGAGGAGATCTTATATAAACATATACAATTCTTAGAGGATTGGACAGGGTCGATGCAGGAAAAATGTTCCCGATGTTGGGGGAGTCCTGAACCAGGGTCACAGTTTAAGAATAAGGGGTAGGCCATTTTGGACTGAGATGAGGAAAAACCTTTTCACCCAGAGAATTGTGAATCTGTGGAATTCTCTGCCGCAGAAGGCAGTGGAGGCCAACTCACAGGATGTTTTCAAGAGAGAGTTAGATTTAGCTCTTTGGGCTAAGGGATTAAAGGGATACAGGGAAAAAGCCAGAACTGGGTACTGATTTGGATGATCAGCCATGATCACATTGAATGGTGGTGCTGGCTCGAAGGGCCAAATGGCCTACTCCTGCACCTATTTTCTGTGGGTAGGTGTGAAGTCAGATCGGGCCAATCTTTAGGCTTTTACTTTCAACTGATAGCAACCATCTTGACTTCTCTACTCCCCCTACCCACTCCAATCTCACCCCCTCTGAACGCACAGCCCTCGGCTCACTCAGTAACAATCCCAACATTGTTATTAATAGGGCCAACAAGGGAGGTGCGGTTGTTGTCTGGCAACTGACCCCACTATGCAGAGACCATAACCCCACAGAAAAACATATCTCAATCTAAGATATCTGAAGAAGAGTCCCAACCCCAAACCTTCACCTAACCATGTTCTCCAGATATGCTGCGTGACCCATTGCTTTACTCCAGCACTTTGTGCCTTCTTTTTTAAAACAAGCATCTGCAGTTCCTTGTTTCTACAGTAGATCTAGAAACCACGCCAAAACCTTGAACAGAAAACTGGTCAGAACCTTAGTCAGAGAGCCAGCTGCAACCACAATTAGCAACATAGTCAAAGTCTTAACCAAAAACCTGCTCAGCGCATTGAATGGAAACTCTTTCCGAACTCGAATGAACAACCTGTTCAAAATCTTAACCAGATACCTGATCAGAGACATAGTCATAACTCTGGTCGCGGACGGCACAGTGGAGCAGTGATAGAGTTGCTGCCTCATAGCGCCAGAGAACCGGATTTAATCCTGACTGTAGGGGATGTATGTACGCAGTTTGTACATTCACCCTGTTTACACTTGGATTTTCTCCGGGTGCTCTGGTTTCCTCCCACACTCCAAAGACGTGCAGGTTTGTGGGTCAATTGGCTTCTGTAAAAAATTATCCTCACGTGTGTAGGATATAACTGGTGTAGAAGCGATTGCTGATCGGTGCGAACTCAGTGGGCTGAAGGGTCTGTTTCCGTTCTGTATTTCCAAACTAATCAAAACAAAATTATGATCAGAAACTTGGTCAGAGCTTTAACCAGGACCTCAGTTTGAAACTTCTCGGCACCGGACCAGAATATTAACCAGTATCCAGTAAGAATCTGAATCAACACCCGTGTTGGTTTGTTAACCAGGAATCTGTCCATTCTCAGTAACATTGTCAGGTTCTCGGCTTGAACCGTAACCAGCGGCCTCATCAGAGCCTTAACTAGGAATCCCAAGTGATAACACAGTGAAGAGAATTAACAACATCGCACACAAGAGTCAGGAGACAAGATTTTTTTCATTCAGAGCGTGTTTGAAATCTCTGCTTTGTTCATCAGTCAATGAAAGTAAGCATCCAGGCTCAGCAGGCAGTGAAGAAAGCGAATGGTATGTTGGCCTTCGTAACAAAAGGAGTTGAGTTTAGGAGCAGTTGTACAGGGCCCTAGTGCGACCTGCAGAATTGTGTGCAGTTTTGGGCTCCAAATTTGAAGAAGGACATTCTTGCTATTGAGGGAGTGCAGCGTCGGTTCACAAGGTTAATTCCCGAGATGGCAGGACTGTCAAATGCTGAGAAAATGGAGCGATTGGGATTGTATACTCTGGAATTTAGAAGGATGAAGACGGATATTATTGAATCATATAAGATTACTAAGGATTTGGACACGCTAGAGGCAGGTAACATGTTCCCGATGTTGGGGAGTCCAGAACCAGGAGCCACAGTTTTAGAATAAGGGGTAGACCATTTAGAACGGAGATGAGGAACCACTTTTTCACACAGAGAATTGTGAGTCTGTGGAATACACTGCCGAGGGCGGTGGCGGCCGGTTCTCTGTATACTTTCAAGAGAGAGCTAGATAGGGTTCTTAAAGATCGCGGAGTCAGGGGATATGGGGAGTAGGCAGGAACGGG
>CM075994.1:1523817-1632755 GCA_038087875.1 Malacoraja senta
GACATTTTCAACCTCTCACTTCTGAGGTTCCCACCTGCTTCAAAAGGGCATCAATTATACCAGTGCCCAAGAAGAGTAAGGTGACGTGCCTCAATGACTATCGACCTGTGGCACTAACGCCTGTGGTGACGAAGTGCTTTGAGAGGTTGATCATGACGCAGATCAACTCGTACCTCGACAAAAACCTGGACCACTGCAGTTCGCTTACCGCCACAACAGATCAACGGTGGATGCGATCTCGCTGGCCCTCCACTCCGCTCTGGACCACTTGGACAACAAAAACTCATATGTCAGGCTGTTATTCATCGATTACAGCTCGGCATTTAATACAATCATCCCCTCCAAGCTGGTTACCAAACTCGCAGAACTGGGTCTCTGCGCATCCCTCTGCAATTGGATCCTCGACTTCCTCACTCACAGACCACAGTCTGTTCATATTGGTGGAAATGTGTCAGACTCGATAATAATCAGCACGGGAGCACCTCAAGGCTGCGTGCTCAGCCCCCTGCTGTACTCACTCTATACTCATGACTGCGTAGCCGGACATAGTGCGAACTCCATCTTCAAGTTCGCTGACAACACCACTGTTGTGGGACGTATCACTGATGGGGATGAGTCAGAGTATAGAAGAGAGATCGAGCAACTGTCCATATGGTGCCAGCACAATAACCTGGCCCTCAACACCAGCAAATCCAAGGAACTGATTGTGGACTTTGGAAGGAGTAGGATGGGGACCCACAGTCCCGTTTATATCAACGGGTCGATGGTGAAAGGGTCAAGAGCTTCAAATTCCTGGGCGTGCACATCTCTGAAGATCTTCTTGGTCCGAGAACACTGATGCCATTATTAAGAAAGCACATCAGCGCCTCTACTTCCTGAGAAGATTACGGAGAGTCGGTTTGTCAAGGAGGACTCTCTCTAACTTCTACAGGTGCACAGTAGAGAGCATGCTGACCGGTTGCATCGTGGCTTGGTTCGGCAACTTGAGCGCCCTGGAGAGGAAAGACTAAAAAGTAGTAAACACTGCCCAGTCCATCATCGGCTCTGACCTCCCTTCCATCGAGGGGATCTATCACAGTCGCCTGCCTCAAAAAAGGCTGGCAGTATCATCAAGGACCCACACCATCCTGGCCACACACTCATCTCCCTACTACCTTCAGGTAGAAGGTACAGGAGCCTGAAGACTGCAACGACCAGGTTCAGGAATAGCTACTTCCCCACAGCCATCAGGCTATTAAACCTGGCTCGGACATAACACTGAACTTTATTAGCCAATACTGTTATTTGCACTTTATCAGTATATTGATTCATGTGTGTATATATTTATAGAATGCCTTGTAGTCAATGTCTACTATGTTCTGTTGTGCTGAAGCAAAGCAAGAATTTCATTGTCCTATCAGGGACACATGACAATAAACTCACTTGACTTGACTTGAGGACCAAAGTTGTGCCAATGAAAGTCAAAGAAGCCATTATGAGACTGTGAAAAAAGAATAAAACTATTAGAGACATCAGCCAAACCTTAGGCTTACCAAAATCAACTGTTTTGGAACATCATTAAGAAGAAAGAGAGCACTCGTGAGCTTACTAATTGCAAAGGGACTGGCAGGCCAAGGAAGACCTCCACAGCTGATGACAGAAGAATTCTCTCTGTAATAAAGAAAAAAAACCAAACACCTGTCCGACAGATCAGAAACACTCTTCAGGAGTCAGGTGTGGATTTGTCAAAGACCACTGTCCACAGAAGACTTCATGAACTGAAATACAGAGGCTGCACTGCAAGATGCAAACCACTGGTTAGCTGCAAAAATAGGATGGCCAGGTTACAGTTTGCCAAGAAGTACATAAAAGAGCAACCACAGTTCTGGAAAATGGTCTTGTGGACAGATGAGATGAAGATTATCGTATATCAGAGTGATGGCAAGAGCAAAGTATTGAGGAGAGAAGGAACTGCTCAAGATCTAAAGCATACCACCTCATCTGTGAAACACAGTGGTGGGGGTGTTATGGCCTGGGCATGTACGGCTGCTGGAGGTACTGGCTCACATATTTTTCATTGATGATACAACTGCTGATGGTAGTAGCATAATGAATTCTGAAGTGTATAGACACATCCTATTTGCTCAAGTTCAAACAAATGCCTCGAAACTCATTGGCCGGTGGTTCATTCTACAGCAAAACAATGATCCCAAACATACTGCTAAAGCAACCAAGGAGTTTTTCAAAGCTAAAAAATTGTCAATTTTGAGTGGCCAAGAAATCATCCGATCTGAACCCAATTGAGCATACCTTTTATATGCTGAAGAGAAAACTGAAGGGGACTAGTCCCCAAAACAAGCATAAGCTAAAGATGGCTGCAATACAGGCCTGGCAGAGCATCACCAGAGAAGACACCCAGCAACTGGTGATGTCCATGAATCGCAGACTTCAAGCAGTCATTGCAAGCAAAGGATATGAAACAAAATACTAAACATGACTACTTTCATTTCCATGACATTGCTGTGTCGCAAACATTATGGTGCCCTGAAATGGGGGGACTATGTATAAACACTGCTGTAATTTATACAAAGTGAAACCAAAATGTATAAAAATAGCCTTTATTGAAATGTGACAATGTGCACTTTAACCACATGTGATTTTTTTCTATTAGAAATCTCAAATTGTGGAGTACAGAGGCAAATAAATAAATGATGGGTCTTTGTCCCAAACATTATGGAGGGCACTGTAGCTGGCCTGAGACCACTCTCATTAATGAATGCAAGTGCTGACGCTAACATGTATCTGTTTCTTTCCTACTGATTAATGCTGCCTGTTGGATTCTATATTTAAAAAATTGTGGGTTAGCCCCGAACAGGAATTTAAGCAGTGCACTGAGTATGCATCTCTAGGGCAAGCTGCCTCCATAAATCAAGGGCCTTCATCTGCATCTGTTTTCCCTCATGTCCAGTCAATTCTAACACTTCCATCTGGCATTTTACCTTCTCTCCCTGCTGCTATAATGTAAGTCAGGGTCCATTCATCCCACCTGCATTTGTCGAGAATGTCTCACGCCAAACATTAAAATGTTATATCTTGAGGGTTATATCTTGAGGGTTTCATTGTGTGTGGTAAATGGCTTGGTTAAAGCTGAAGGTTTAGTTTATAATATGTACTTGTCTTTATTATTAAAGTCTAAGAAAGCAAAATGATTGGAATTGCGGTTGAGGGTTCCACTGGGTCATTTTGTAGAATGATAATTGATGGCTACTTTCTCATTTGGGAGATGGTCTTGAGATTCAGGGTCTTATCTGGGCCCGAGCAACATTAACCAGCCCTGTGGAGCTCTCACAGCAAACAAAAAATTCTCAGAATTATTTAGCACAAGAAATAAGGAAATGCAGATGCTGGTTTACAAAAAAAAGACAGAAAATGCTCGAGAAACTCAGCAGGACAGGCAGCATCACTGGGTTGCCCCTCCTCCCCCCCCCCCCCCTCCTGTAACCCCCTTCTCACCTGAATCCACCTATTACTTGTCAGGCTTTGTCCTGCCCCTCCTCTCTTCCAGCTTTCTTTTCACACAACGTGCTGGAGTAACTCTGCAGGTCAGGCAGCATCTGTGGAGAAATAGGATGGGTGACGTTTCTTCAGACTGAAAGTAGTGGTGAGTGGAACTAGAGGTAGGAAAAGGCCTGAACAAAGCAGGGCCGACAACAGATGACCAAGGACGGATGGAGTCCTTAATGGCCCATTGTTGACTGGGGAAGAGGTAATAACGAAGGGATACAGGGATGCGAACAGTGGAACTGGTAGGATGTCTAACGTGGGAGGGGGTGAAAAAAGGGAATGCAGGGGTTACTTGAAATTAGAGAAATCTACGTTCAATCCACTGGGTTGTAAGCTGCCCAAGTGAAATATGAGGTGCTGTTTGTTTGTGGCCACATTCTGACAGTGGAGGAGGCCCAGGACACAAAGGTTAGAATGGGAAGGGGAGTTAAAATGTTTGGCAACTAGGAGATTGCGTCTATTTGTATATTTAAAAAACTAGTCAATAAGTGAAGCAGACTCGATGGACCAAGCAGCCTAATTCTGCTCCTATGTCTTATGGTCTTTTGAGCTGTAGCTTATTGCTGGAAATTCTTCTGCTTGCTTGTTGAGGTGGTTTCTAATGGATACCAACCAGCAGATAATAAATCGTTGCCTGTGTGCCAAGAATTAGAAAAGTTGTCTATACTTTTAATTCAGCATTAAAGTGTGACATGTGAATGAAGACATCAGCTGAATTCTTTGAAGATAGTTATGCTTCAAGGATTGGAATAGTGCCTCTCCTGACTACCGGCTCAAGATATGGGGGTGCAAATAGACACAAACTGAAGATAGACACAAAATGCCGGGGTAACTCAGCAGGTCAGGCAGCATCTCTGGAGAACATGGATAAGGGACGTTTCGGGTCGAGACCCTTCTTCAGACATTTATTCTTCAGACATTTATAAGGTTTAACTGTTTGTGCAGCCAAGTAAATACATTGCTTGGCTGCACAATTTTGGATTCATAGTAGGCCGTATAACACTTTTCCTCAGACAATTGACCTCGAGGTGGGAGCTGCATAGCAACTCCGTCATCTCTTGGCTTTTATCTGCTATTCTGGCAAAAGCAGTAATTCCAGAACCCAGCAGTTTTAATATTCTCTGCAATTTCAATTCTTGAGTTCTCATAGTCATACTCAATTGATTCCAGATGATTTGATTCACTGCTGGTGCTTTCAGCAACACACAGTTGCTCGGGGTCTCGTGCTTTTTTGCAGTATCATCCATCTCCTGCTGTTCCAGCTGATGGGAAACCAAATAATTTATTAAGGAGGCCAGCTCATCTCCTAGTGGCTCTCCTGACCCTGACGGGGCAGCGAATCGTACTGCCAGTGGTGGAATATCTGGTATCTGCAGTTCTTCACCTTGTATAGCCTCACCGTCAGTCGGGGTCTGAACTCTCATGACCCATATCACTCTCCTCATCTCTGAGGGTGCATTCCATCAGCCCTGTGCCAGGTGCTGTTAGGCTGCTTCCAGCAGCTGGTATTTCAGTACACTCCCTGAGTGTACTTTGCTCCAACAGCCTATGCAGAAGACTTTTCATCTGGCTAATACGCACAAAGGCAGTATCTAGCCCTGGAGCTTCCATTGCCTGGGACTCCTCCTCCGTGGGCCGTCTGGATTTAAACTTGGCCTTTCGCCCGACAGGCGCTGACTGAGTTTTCATCAGCCCCAGGTCCACAGTCGCTATGCTCACCGCTGGCGACTGTACCGGGGTTAGAGGTGGCTGGCTTGTACCTGGAGATTCCCGACTTTCTGCCGGCTGAATCGCACGCCTCTTCCCCCTGCCCGTTTTTTCCATGGCGTTCTGTGGAAAAATCCCATAGACCCACAGAAAACGGACCTGGAAATACTTTAAAAAGTTTCTACTTACCTTGTAGTTGTAAAAACTACAAACCACTGGAGGAGCTCTGCTCCTCACGTCCGTTTGCGTCAAGGCGTCTGACGTAATGACGCGCAGGCGCACTGGCGGGGTTCTTCACGTAGTCACGCACGTGACTCCGAAGTAAAACTGTTTGTGCAGCCAAGTAAATACATTGCTGTACAAATTGAGCAAATAAAGAACGACTGAAATTGAATATTAGTTCTTGAATTACCCTTGGACAATGGCCAAGAATAAAACTTTTTTTAGTTTAGTTTATTGTTATGTGTACCATTACAGTGAAAAGCTTTTGTTGTGTGCTATCCAGTCAGCGGAAAGACAATACATGACAATGTTACAAAATTTTGAGATTTAAAAAATAAAGTCTGCAATTTATCCCATCAGATAAAGCATAAAAAGAAGTTTAATTTGACACCTAATTCACTTTCATATCTTCAGTATTAAAAAAGTTATGGCTATTTTCATACTCGGAAATTAGCATCTTGTTCCCTATTGCTTTTCCATTGACTTAACACAAAAGCTGTGATCGAGGACAGTCAAAAGCCCATAACTTTCTTAAAAATTAAGAGAACTGAAAGAAATTTTCAGTTATTATAGATTGAAGCATTCTGAAACAAATATGAAACAATCTTACTTAAGAAGACATGAAATTAAAGCATATAATTAGTTAGTTACCTAATTGTAGCTAATTACAAAATTCAATTACTAGATCTAAACATCTATCAATTTCTTAAGAATAGATTAACATTTTTAAATAGCCTAAGTGTCCAAATAACATTCACACAAGAATTCACAATATAACGTCATTTTTAAATCTCATTGTCATGGATTTACAGGCCAAATGGAAGGAATTGAATGTTTAATACCTGTAAATTAATGGCCATTTAAATCATTTTGCGAGTGAGGATTTCTGGAACACAATCATTTGGAACGTTCATTTGCGGTGAATTTAACCCCGTATCGGCATGAAAAATTTTGCCGTTAATTCGGGGAATAAAATCACCGTTTCGCGTGAAAAAATGTGAATTAAAGGCTTCTTAAGAAGCACTTTTATACATTAAAATAAACCACTTTCGTTTACCTGTCCCGTACGTGAAATCCGTCCCCGTTGTCGGCGTTGACGGCTTCAGAAGCTGATTTTAAAATGACTCCAGCGCTGACATTGTCGATTTAATAAAAATAAAAAATACACAAAACGCCCCTAGGAACGATTTTTCAGCAAACGCTTGTACTCCAACGAAATATAATTCAGGACAAGGTAGGAGAAACCCGCGTTTTAACCCCGCCCCCCCCCCCCTTAAAGGCGCCAAAATCGCGCGCACGGCCAGTGGCAGAATTACAGCGCCGCTGAGGGTAAGTATTGTAACATACCTAATGATTACAATCAAGCCTTCCACAGTGTACAGATACAGGATAAAGGGAATAACGTTTAGTGCAAAATAAAGTCCAGTAAAGTCCAATTAAAGATAGTCCATGTGTCTCCAATGAGGTAGATGAGAGGTCAGGGCCAATCTCTAGTTGGTAATAGGATGTTTCAGTTGCCTGATAACAGTTGGGAAGAAACTGTCCCTGAGTCTGGTGATGTGCGTTTTCACACTTCCATACCTCTTGCCTGATGGGAGCTGGGATAAGAGGGGGTGAAGCAGGGTGAATTGCATGAACCTGGTTTCCAATAGATGTGTTTTGGCAAAATACCTAAAAGGAAATAATAAGTATGAAGTAAAAAAAAAAAAGACAAAGTGCTGGAGTAACTCAGCAGTCAGGTAGCATCTCTGGAGAACAGGTGACATTTTGGGTCAGGACACTTCTTCAAATGTCACCTATCTGCTGCCTGACCTGCTGAGTTACTCCAGGACTTTGTGTCCTTTTGTGTAAACCAGCAACTGCAGTTCCTTATTTCTACATAAATGTGAAGTAATTTAGTTTCAAATCCCACTTGAGAAAAGTTTACGGAAATACGTTCTGTATATTAACGCAATCCACTATTTATCTTGAAGTAAATATTGTGGCTCTGGATGGTTTAGAAAATATTCTTGTCCATTTGATAACTTGTTAAATTGTGATGTTCTTTAAAACAAATTATTCTGGAGATACTGAGTAAAAAATGTATTTAGAAGTGGTTTATCAGATGCATGCAGTTGCAGCAACTGCAAAACGTGTACTCGAATGACCTAGTTGGTAAATTAATTTGTGTGTTTAAACAGCTGTTGATAATGTGTGTATGCAGATGGATGGAAACCTCAGACACCAGCACGGGCACGGGCTGAAGTTCATTGCATTACATGTTCCACAGTGACCCATGACTGTACTATCTTCGGCTAAAGAACTTACTGATCGATATTTATCTGCTGTCACCCAGGGGTTCCAATAAGCGAGGCGAGACTTTTGGAATAAGTCGAATCGGTAGCAAGATTAAAGGAGTATTTAAAAGCACGACGATGGAAGGAGCCATGTTGCCTAATTACGGAGTGCGGGAAGACGATGATGATTCTGTGAGTAATGCTGGGTCGTTGGCATCTGATGCTGAAACTGTTTCGGAGATACAGCGTGGAAACCAGCCCTTCGACCCACCGAGTCCGCGCCATCCAGCAATCACCCGTTCACTAGTTCTATCCATGAGGGACAATTTGCAAAAGACAATTGGAATGTGGGATGAACCCACATAGTCACGGAGAAAAACCCACATAGTCACGGGGAGAACGTACAAACTATGTACAGGCAGCACCCATAGTCAAGATCGATCCTGGGTCTTTGGCGTTGTAAAGCAGCAACTCTACCGCTGCGCCATTGTGCTGCTCATTTTTCAGGTTTTATTTGTGCATTTTGGTATTTCTAAACTAAACAAAGAGAAGAAATACTTTATAGTAAATACACACATGCTTTATAGTAAATACCCACATGATATTGTCAAATAGAAACGTACTGTGGCTTCCCACGTTCAAAAGATAATGATATCATATGCTATTAAAATGGATTTGATTCCCGAATGGATCTGACGCCATGTGCAAATGTATAATCATTGATACTGTAATTTGTATTGAAGTTGTAGTGTTAGTGTTCAACTGTTATTGGAAATCCAAATATTCTCCGATCTAAAAAGTAGAAGTTGTCAAACCTCTCTCCTCTAGAGGGCTCTCCCGCACAAGTGTTCCTCCTTGGTGTTCCTCTGCCATGATAAGCTTTCTTTAACATTGCTTGTGTGATAATATTGTTTTCTTTATCGCAGCAAAGGGTTTATACCTCTTACTGACGCCATCAGGGGCCGCCGCACAATGGCAGCCTCGCCAACGGTCTGTCTGTCTTTTCGTCTTTTTATTGTTATTTGTAGTGTGTTTTAAAAGTTTGTGTTATTGTTCTTAGGTTTGTTTTATGAGGGCGTTGGGAGAAACATTTTTTCAATCTCTTACCTTGCTGGAGATGCGATTGTTTTCCGGATCGTATCTCCGCTCGCTCTGCGGCCTAACATCATGGAGCTGGAGGCCTTGCTCTGGACTGACTTTGAGCCCCACCGTGGGGTCGTGGACTTGCCATCGGAGCCGATCCCTTGACTGGGATAGACACTCCAACCGCGGCCTGCGGATTTCACCATCGAGGAACTCGCAGTCTCGGGTAGAGACCGATGTCGGGAAGCTCCAAACGACGCAGAAGGTTTCGACCAGCCCCGACCCAGGGGAGATTATCTTCCCCCCAATGCAGGAGCTTGATCGCCCCGAGGCAAAGGCTCAAATGCCACCGGCTACGGGAGCCAAGATCGGCCCATCAACGGAAGGCTCAAGGCCCCTGACCGCGGGAGACCAAAGAAAGGAAGAGATTTAGCTTTTTTTTGCCTTCCATCACAGTGAGGAATGTGGAGGAGTCACTGTGGTGGGTGTTTATGTTAAAATGTATTTTGTGTGTTCTGTTGCTTTTTATTGGTATGACTGTCTCGCAAATCAAATTCCTCGTATGTTGCAAAACATACTTAGCTAATTAAGTATGATTATGATGATGATTTGCTTCTCTAATTTCCTTCTAAAGGTCTGGACTCCAGGGATAAGATTGCACTGACCTGTAGATCCCTCCCTGGTTCCATGCATGTGCTAAAACAGGGATGGATGGCTGTATATTCCACAGGAGTGAGGGTAACACAGAGCCTGGCCTGAAACCTACTGGTCACTTCCCAGAAATGCCATGAATAGCCATATTGAGCATGAACTTGTGCTGACCTTTCTTTCATTTCAAGATCCGGTACCTTTGATGTCACCTGTATAACTCATTCATACTTGCTTGGAAAATTCTCTTGAACAGCATATCATAACCTGTTGAACCAGTGGGAAGCCGCAGTACATTTCTATTCAGCAATATTATGTATATTTGAATGTGGTTATTTGCCATGAATCATTTCATCTTTGTTTATTTTTAGTTTTGGTGATGCAATGTGGAAACAGGCCCTTCAGCCCACGGAGTCCGTGGCGACCAACGATCACCCACACGCCAGTTCTATCCTACACACTGGGGGCAATTTACCCACAAACCTGTGCGTATTTGGAATATGGGAGGAAACGGGGGCACCCAGAGAAAACCCATGTGGTCACAGGGCAAACGTACAAACTCTGTACAGACAGCACCCGAGGTCGGGATCGAACCTGTGTCTGGCACTGTAAGGCAGCAACTTTACTGCTGTAACACCATGCCGTTTAGTTTAGAGATACAATTTGGAAACAGGCCCTTTGTCTCACCAAGTCCACGCTGACCATCAATCACCCATTCACACTAGTTCTATGTTATCCCACTTTCTCATCCACTCACTGCACATTATGGGGCATTTTTTACTGAAACCAATTAACCATCTTTTGGATGTGGGAGGAAATGGGAGCACCCAGAGAAAATCCAGGGGAAATCCAAAATTACAGGGAGAACATGCAAACTCCACACAGACGGCACCCAGTGTAGGGATCAAACCTACGTCTCTGGTGGCAGCTGTGCCACACTTTTATAATTTCCTAACTTCTGCCATGATATCACAATGTTCGTATTTTCTAGGAGCTAAATTGACCATTTGTCCCATCAAGTCAATCATGACTGCTCTATCTTTCCCTGTCAACCCCGTTCTCCGGATATTTACCCGGCATGTTTTTGATGTGGACGTTGATATTTGGTGGTGATTGTGCCCCAGTGAATGATTGACACTTCCTTCATCCCTCTCGGTTGCAGGTGGAAGAGGCAACAGTGGTGTCAGAGGACGATTTACTGGAAGAACTGGCAATAACTCCCAACGCTCACCGCAACCTCTCTGAATGGAAAATAACCATTCCATATGTAGACTTTTTCTTTGACAACAAAAAAGAGAAAGTTCCAGTCTTCTGTATCGATGTTGAACGGAATGATGAAGGGTCAGGTAAGTTTAGACTTTTTAAACTTTAGAGATACTGCGGAGATACTTCAGCCCACCAAGTCGGCGCTGACCAGCGATTATCCCGTACACCAGCACTACGCTACACAGGGGTGGTGGGTCTGTACTGGCAAATTGGCAATGATCAGAACAGCCTCACCACCTTACAATGTGAAACCAGTGAGAACAAATCTCTCGGAGTAACTCAGCGGGTCAGCCAGCATCTCCAGAGAACATGGATAGGTGATGTTTTGGGTCTTTCCATGTTCTCCACAGATGGTGTCTGACCCGCTGAGTTACTCTGGCACTTGGAGTCTTTTTTTGTAAACCAGCATTTGCAGTTCCTTGCATCTACAACAAATTTTCTGGTTGGTTCACAGTGACAGACTTTCAATTGTACATAATAAAACCTTTTGACAGAAACTTAATTTAATAGGATAGAGGATTTGGAATGGAGTGAATTTGCTGACTGCACTGTTGCAATTATTATAATCGAACTGCGGCCCTGATCATAAATTAGTCTTGGGGGAGCAACCAGAATTGGAATAGAGCTGAAGAGGAATATAGACCAGTGAAGCACAGGAACAGGCCCTTCGTCCACAATATCTGTGCCACACATGATGCCAAGACTTTAGACGTGAGAGACACAGCATGGAAACAGTTCCCCTAGCCCAACAAGTCTGCACCAACCAGCGATCACCCCGTACACTAGATCTATCCTACACACTAGGGACAATTTTACGGAAGCCAATTAACCTATAAACCTGTATTAGGAGTGTGGAAGAAAACCCTCGCGGTCACAGGGAGAACATACAAACTCCATACAGACAGCACCCATAGTCAGGATCGAACCTGGGTCTCTGGCGCAGTAAGGCAGCAACTCTTCTGCGGCGCCACCATGGCTGAAGACCAATTCTTCAGGAAGTAGAACAAAATGCTGGCTTACACAAAAGAACAAAATGCTAGGGTAACTCAGTGTGTCAGGCAGCACCTGTAGAGACAATAGGCATAGGAGTAGGGCATTCGGCCATTCGAGCCAGCTCAGCGCTCATGGCTGATCATCCACAATCAGTACCTCGTTCCTGCCTTCTCCCCATATCCCTTGACTCCGCTATCTTTAAGAACTCCATCTAACTCTCTTGAAAGTATCCAGAGAATCGGCCTCCACTGCCTTCTGAGGCAGAGAATTCCACAGATTCACAACTCTCTGGGTGAAAATGTTTTTCCTCATCTCCATTCTAAATAGCTTGCCCCTTATTCTTAAACTGTAGCCCCTGGTTCTGCACTCCTCCAACATCGGGAACATGTTTCCCGCCTCTAGCGAGTCCAATCCCTTAATAATCTTATAGGTTTCAATAAGATTCCCTCTCATCCTTCTAGATTCCAGTGTATACAAGCCCAGTCGCTCCATTCTTTCAACATATGACAGTTCAGCCATCCCGGGAATTAACCTCGTGAACCTACGCTGTACTCCCTCAATAGCAAGAATATCCTTCCTCAAATTTGGAGACCAAAACTGCACACAATACTCCAGGTGTGGTCTCACCAGGGCCCTGTACAACTGCGGAAGGACCTCTTTGCTCCTATACTCAACTCCTCTTTTTACAAAGGCCAATATGCCATTAGCTTTCTTCACTGCCTGCTGTACCTGTATGCTTACTTTCAGTGACTGATGTACAAGGACACCCAGGTCCCGTTGTACTTCCCCTTTTCCTAACTTGACACCATTCAGATAATCTGCCTTCCTGTTCATGCCGTAGATTAACGTAGATAGGTGACGTATTGGGTCGAGACCCTTCTTCAGACAGGAAGTGATGAAGCTGTACATCCGTGACCTTTTTGCTCGATCTCCGGTGTCAATGAAGCAGCTTTAATTATATCCACAAGAATTTGAATGAACTTATTGGTGGACACTGCCTTTCTTTTTTATTTTCAGAGGGACGTGAAAGTGAACGTTGCTCTGTTTACCGGAGATATTTTGAATTCTACGTCCTGGAGTCCAAGCTGACAGAGTTTCATGGTAAAGTGTGGTAGAGCATTTAATGAGTCCAATCAGTAACTTCACTCGCGAGTTCAAAAGAGTACAGTATGAATGTCTTGCTAATATCAGTGTAAATATGTAATCTGCTTCATAATTGCATCCAGTTTCTGAGGTAGCGATTCCCATGTTTGGTTAAATCTGCGCATGCTGCTATCTCACCTTAAAATCTGCGATGATGGTCGCCTGTTCCTCAAGAAAGTATGTTGGGAAACTTGCTATATTTGCAGGTTCACGAATCGGAGGAAAAGGCACCACAGGAATTTAACACCGAGAATGTTAGCAAGGCTGCAATTTATTTCCCCCGGATTTAAAAATGTGGTGGAGTTACGTTAAGTGTGTTTAATTGTCATAGGTACCAGCACAATGAAAATCTTACTTGCAGCAGCTTAAAGGGCCTGAGAATGCAATACGCACAGACAAATAAAATTAGTTTAGTTTGCAGATACAGCATGGAAAAAGGGCCTTCAGCCCACCAAAATTTAATTTGTAGCAGCTTAGCAACTGACTCTGAATCAGATGTTGACTGAAAATGTAGACTGAAAATGCTCAGTATATTTTATTTCACATGTGCACTTAGTTGATGTGCTTAAAGATTTGTCTCTGATGGGTTCATTTCTAATGGGCAACGCACAAATTCTTCCATTTCGCTAACGTTTCAGGTCGAAAGCTATAAAGATGCACAAGTGTGT
The DNA here is from genome assembly GCA_038087875.1 of Malacoraja senta. NCBI lineage: Eukaryota > Metazoa > Chordata > Chondrichthyes > Rajiformes > Rajidae > Malacoraja > Malacoraja senta. The sequence goes on from CM075994.1 coordinate 1,537,367, forward strand.
GTGCCTCATTTATTTTGTTTGTGTGTTATTAGGATCTTTCCCAGATGCACAGCTTCCTTCAAAGAGACTCATTGGACCCAAGAACTGTGAATTTTTGAAATCCAAGCGAGAGGAGTTTCAAGAATATCTGCAGGTATGTCCAGAATAACTTGCACTTACCTTACAAAGTGCTAACAGGTGCTCCAGTTTCCTCCCACACCCCCAAAGACATGCAAGTTTGTAGGTTAGTTGACCTCTGTAAATTTCCCCCTAATGTGTAGGGAGTGGATAACATAGAACTAATGTGAATCAATGGTTAGTGTGGATCTCTAAGCCGAAGAGTCATTTGATCATGGTTAATCTATTTTTCCCTCTCAACTCCATTGTACTGCCTTCTCCCCATAACCTTTGACATCCTTACTGATCAAGAACCTTTCAATCTCTGCTTTAAAAATATCCATTTACTCAGCCTCCACCACAGTGGCAATGAATTCCACCGATTCACCATCCTCTGGCTAAAAAAAATCCTCCCCTTCTCCACTGTGAATGCGCGTCCTTTTATTCTGAGGCTGTGCCCTCTGGTCCTAGACTCTCCCACTACTGGAAACATCCTCTCCACGTCTACTTTATCTCGGCCTTGTGGTGGGACATCCCTCTCTGAAGTTGTTGAATAATCTGCCCCCGGAGATGAATTTGCACCTCAGTGGACACTGAAGAGTGTGACCCCATTACAGGAAAGATGTGTAGACTTTGGAGAGGGTGCAGAGGAGGTTTACCAGCTACCAGGAGCCCACCCCAGCTCCACTGCTGTGCCACCCATACACTTGGAATATTCAACACTCTGCCTCGGGCATCATCTGTTCGCCCTGCTTATGCTTTCAGAAATTCTGTTATTCCCTCAACCCTTCTTGCCTTGTCATCTCTCTCTTCCAAAAAGGCATTCCCTTGAATACATATACATTGTTTAATGGACTTGTCACTTATCTTTAAGTCCTCCCTTGGCTCCATATCTGATGTCTGATAATGTTCTTGGGAACCACCCTAGGGTGTTTTTCAGCACTAAGGATGTCATATAAATTAAGTGTTTTATTAATTACCACAAAACAAGCTGGTTGCTTATTTTTATTTGGGCTTTGGACATTGCTCCCTATCTCAAGAGTGCAGCAAGATAACCAACGGCCAATTCCCCTTCCTAGAGCTCCCTGATAGTGCAATGAATAGCTCTATGTGTAACTATTCTGGGCCATTCTTTCTATCTATCATGCACATGGAACTATGCGGTGGGCTCCAAGTACTGTTTGATGGCTAGACATGCATCAGTATTATTCTAAACCCAGCGCAAACCATGGGAGCATTGGAAACAAAGCAGGACTCTGGGGTGTGGTGTAGGGCAGAGGATCTACCCCACACCGCAAAAGGATCTGCAAATGCTGGTTTATATCAAAGATAGAGACGAAGCGCTGGAGTAACTCAGCGAGTTAGGCAGCATCCCTGGTGAAAATGGATAGGTGACGTTTCAGTCGAGATCCTTCGGAGGATATTGTAAGCTGGAAAGAGTGCAGAGAAATTTCACGAGGGGAAATAGGATAGGATGAATGCACAGTCTTTTATCCAGAGTAGGAGAATCACAAACCAAAGGACGTAGGTTTAAGGTGAGGGGAGAAAGATTTAATAGGAACCTATGGGGTAACTTTTTCCATGCAGAGCTGCCGCAGAGAGGTAGTTGAGGCAGGTATTATAACAGCATTTACCAACTATAAACATGTGGATTTCAAATATGTTCGAAACATTACACCTAGAAGAGATAAGACTCCTCCTGGCAGGTAAACCAGATCACTTCCATCTGACGTGGTCTGCATTTATAGAATTATTACAAATATAGGGTGCAAAGGTACATTAAAAAAAAAAACTGAGGTCAGGTAAAGGGTGATGATAGTTGGAAAGTTGGTATGTCCCATTTGCGTAATGCTCATAAAAACTATTTGTTTTTCTCTTTCTCTTTCTCCTTCTTTTCTAGGGTCTATTTCTTAACTGTTTTTCTTTTGTTTTTAATTTTGTTCTTATAGGGTCTTCGTTCTGTCTTGTTGTTACACTTTCACTTTTTCCTTCACTTTCCTCTTTCTTTCAATCTTATCCTTTCCTTTTACTAGTGTAAAAAACAAACGGAGTACATTAATTGTAAGAAGATATAAGTGACGAGTACTAATGTATGTGGTTGTAATGTAATGTACTTCTAATAAATAAAAAATTAAAAAATTAAATTAAAAAATAACAGCATTTAAAAGACATTTGGACACGTAGGTGGATAAGAAAGGTTTACAGGGATCTGGACCGAATACAGGCAGGTGGGACTCGTGTAAATGGGGCAGATTGGTCGGCATGGGTAAGTTGGGCCGAAGGGCTTGTTTCTGTGCTGTATGACTCAGTGGGCCATGCAACCTCTTGGACCTTTGTGTAGACTTTGAAGATTAGCCAGGGTTTAACTCTCAGCGCAATGCAGAGTAACTGCATCTACCAAACCTTAGTCTACAATCCTTGATGCCTATCTGAAATTCAGACATTTGGCTGACATGGCGAAGGGAGTTTGACATTTCCAGCAGACATGTGACGAATGCTACTTGACAACATTTTAACGTTGTTAATCTTGTTAATCACGGTGGTGCAGCTGGTAGAACTGATGCCTCACAGCACTAGAGACCCGAGCACGGTCCTGCCCTCGGGCGCTGTCTGTGTGGAGATTGCACGTTCTCCCTGTGACTACGTGGGTTTTCTCTGGGTACTCTGGTTTCCTACCACATCCCAAAGATGTGCAGGTTCGCAGGTTAATTGGCTTCAGTAAAAATGGTAAATTGTGCCTAGTGTGTGTAGGATAGTGCTAATGTATGGGTGATCTCCGGTTGGCGTGGACTCGGTGGGCCGAAGAGCCTATTTTTGTGCTGTATTTCTAAAGTCAAGTGAGAAGTGAGACATAGAACTAGTGGGTATAGGTAATCAATGGTTAGTCCGGACTCGGTGTGCCGAAAGGCCTGTGTTCGCGTTGTATCTTTTTTTTTTTTTTTTTAAATAAAAAAATTTTTAACTACCAAATAGTGCAGTCCAGGAGTGAATAAGTAAAAGCCTAAAAAAGAATAAAAAGACAAAAACGAAGAATAATAAAGAAGAGGAAAAAAAAGGGACCATTACGTGTTGATATACCTGCTTCGTTTCTCACCACACCCATCACCCTGTCTGTGAATCGGTTTACTTCCAGAGTTGTGTTGCACCATACTATACTTGTAATGAATCAATAAAAGGAGACCATATCTTTAAAAATTGCTCTGATTTTCCTGCTAAGACGAGTCTCATATCTTCAAGATGTAGCGTCTCAGACATGCTTGTAATCCACATTTTGAGAGTTGGGTAGAAGCATTTTTCCAAAATTTAAGTATGGTTTTTTGCCATTATCATGCCATAAATAAGGAAACGTCTTTGAAATATTGATAGCTCAGCGCAGACTCCGGTTATTCCAAAAATAATCAATTCTGTGTGGGGGTCCAGTTTTGTTTTTAATAATTTTGAGAAGGTTTCAAAGATTCCTTTTCAAAATTTATGAAGTTTTATACAAGAGGCAAATGAGTGTGTTATAGTTGCTTCTTGAGATAAGCATTTGTCGCAGATGGGAGATACATTTGGAAAAATGTTGTTCCGTTTAGTTTTTGAGTAATATAGTCTGTGTAGTATTTTAAATTGGATTAGAATATGTCTTACATTAATCGAACAATTATGTACATATAAAATATATTTTTCGCATCTAACTTTGGGAATTTTTAAGCTTAATTCCTGTTCCCACTCTGTGTTCGCGTTGTATCTCTAAAGTAAAGTGTGGGATGCGAGAGTGAGATAACGTAGAACTAGTGTACAGGTGATCAATGGTCGGCCTGGACTCGGTGGGCTGTTGTCAAGCTGTATCTCTAAAAAAAAACTTAAACAAACCTGAATGCTGAATTGAATCTGTAATGATGATTTTCTTTTGAATATCTATTACTAGAATCTGCTGAAGCACCCAGAGTTAAGCAATAGCCAACTCCTAGCAGATTTCCTCTCTCCAGACGGCTGCCAGTCCCAGTTTCTGGAGAAAATCCTGCCGGACGTAAATCTAGGTGTGTAAAACGTTGAATGTTTTGTGACTGTAACCTGTGATATATGTCGGAAGGAACTACAGACGCTGGATTATACCCATGGTAAACAACACAAAATGCTGGAGTAACTCAGCAGGTCAGGCAGCATTTCTGGAGAAAAGGAACAGGTAACGTTTCGGGTGAAGAGTTCCGAGCCGAACGCCTATCCATGTTCTCCAGAGATGCTGCCTGACCCACTGACTTACTCCAGCACTTTGTGGCTATTTCCAGTATCTCCTCCATTATAACCAATAGTTTATCCCCAAATGCTCCAGCCATAGGTTTCATTGTTCCTCTTTGCCTTCCTAAACATTTGACCTTTCTAATCAATATTCTTATTATGCACTCCTCACTCTCTTTGCCCTCACTTTATTCATCCATGAGCCCAAGTATTAGTCTGCTTTAAAGTTTCCTGTATTTCTACAACTAGTTTTTACAAAAGATAGACAAGATGCGGGGGTAACTCAGAAAGTCAAGCAGCATCTCTGGAGAAAATGAATAGGTGATGTTTTGGGTTGGGACTGAGTCCGAGAATAGTCCCATCCCAAAACGTCACTTATCCATGTTCTCCAGATATGCTGCCTGACCCGTTGAGTTACTCCAGCATTTAATGTCCCAATCTCCTGTAACCGGTGGTATTTGTGATACGGATGCCTTGGGCCAATATCAGACCAGCAGGGTTGCTTGAACTTGACACGCCAGCTTGCACAGCGGCAAACTCCTCAAGCTGCCATGTGGCCATTTATTTTAATCCTTATCTTGGTTATCTTCACATTACCTAGAAAGTTTATGTTCACTCACCATTCAATCATTGCTGATCTATCTTTCCCTCTCAACCCCATTGTCTTGCCTTCTCCCCATAACCCCTTACTAATCAAGAATCCATCAATCTCCACCTTAAAAATATCCAATCACGGCCTCCACAGCCTTCTGTGGCAACGAATTCCACAGATTCACCACCCTCAGACTAAAGTATCTGGTTACACTATGGTCAATTCAATTGTAATCATGTATAGTCTTTCCGTTGACTGGAAAGCATGCAACAAATAAACTTCAGTACATGACAATAAACTAAACTAAACCTAATTTATAGAGATATCAAGTACCTTACAAGTAAAGTTGTTAGGGAGTTGGAATACAGTTCACTTTGATGGATTGAATTGAAAGATACAGCATGGAAACCGGCCCTTCGGCCCACCGAGTCCACCCAGAGGAATCCCATGCAGACCCAGGGGTAATGTGCAGACTCCACACAGACGGCACCTGAGGTCAGGATCATACCCGGGTCTCTGGCGCTGTAAGACAGCAGCCTTTCATAACAGGTTGTCGCCATTTGTACACTAAACATAGTGTTTGTTATTAGTCAAGTAAATTAGCACCCTTCAAATGTAGTTATGTTCTCTTTCTATCATAGGGAAAATTATCAAGTCTGTCCCTGGAAAGTTGATAAAGGAGGTAAGTTCCAACCATTTTTCATACACCGTGCTGCCAAGCTTGAGTAGATACTTATTGGGCTTTCCTTCTGATGGGCTGCAAGGGAAATCTAGAAAGGAATTTATCCCATTGATCCCCTAGAATTATTTATTCCCACCACTCAGTTCATCCTGTTTCTCCCACTGGATATGATCGGAATGCAATTGAAATCCCCATTGGAATCTAATTGGAGACAATAATACTTTCTTCCTAAAAATTGGAAAGGAAGTCTCGAGCTGGTCACTTTGTCCACTTTTGGACTTTAGACTTTAAAGATACAGCGTGGAAACAGGCCCTTTGGCCCTCCAAATATGCACCAACCAATGATCACCCACACACTAGCACTATCCTACACATTAGGGACAATTTACAATTTTATCGAAGCCAATTAACCTACAAACCTGAACGACTTTGGAGTGTGGGAGGAAACCGGAGCACCCGGAGAAAACCCATGCAGTCACACGGAGAACGTACAAACTATGTACAAACAACACCCTTAGTCAGGATCGAACCCAGGTCTCTGGTGCTGTAAGGCAGAACTCTACCGCTGCACCACTGTAAGATCACCCCTCATCCTCCATGCAACATCCTCGTAAACCACCCTGTACAAAGTGCTGGAGTAACTCAGCGGGTCCAGCAGCAAATCTGGAGAACACGTATAGGTGATCTTCTCCAGATAGTTATAAATGGGGTTGGTGCCAGTGTAAGTTTGGAACAAGGACTGTTCGACATAATCAACAAAAAAGGCAGGCATGTAGAAACAAGAAACTGCAGTACTGGTTTACAAAAAAAAAGACAAAATGCTGGAGTAACTCAGCGGGTCAGATAGCATTATTGTTGGACATTTTGAATTGGGACCCATAGCTGGGCCCATGGTTACACCCTTGCCTTGAACGTAATGGGAGAAGTCAAAAGGGAAGTTGTTGAGGGTGAGGACGTTCCGCCAGGTGGAGGAGAGTGTCGGTAGAGGCGGACTGATTCAGTCTCTGTTCAAGGAAGAACCGGAGGGCCTGAGACCTTCATGGCGGGGAATGGGAGTGTAAAGGGACTCAGACGCCCAGATGAGGGCTCTGAGTGGGGGAGGATTGTGTCTATTTGGAATCATTGCGGTATCAAGAGAGAAATCTTATCTAGAAAAGCAAACAATAAGTTTCTTCAAAAATTGTAAGAATCTCAATAAATTCCAGTTTGGGTTTTTCTGTTCTGCTGCCGTCTTCATTAAACACCTTCCACAGCTCGCATTCACTGTGTGACCTATGTATTGTTCTCCTGTTATTGTCGTGTAGAAGGGTCAGCACTTGGAATCGTTCCTGACGGCATTCATCATCTCCTGTGAAGCTCCCAAACCCAAACCGAGCCGCCCAGAGCTCACTATCGTCAGCCCCACCTCCGAAAACAAGAAGAAGGTGAGTCAAGGTGTAGTGAATCCTGACAGGAGTCTGTCGAGGGAATTGGGCAATGATGTACTGCAGGGTGTCGCTACACTGATACACTAAAATGATTCACACACTACTATAATAAGTGTGACAGCGTACACCTCCAGATTCAGGGACTGTTTCTCTTCCCAGCTGGTATCAGGCAACTCAACCATTCTATCACCAACTAGAGAGCGCCCCTGACTTACCATCTTCCCCATTGGAGACCCTCGGACAATCTTTAATCTTTAAACTTTATCTTGCACTAAACGTTATTCCCTTTATCCTGTATCTGTATACTGTGGACAGCTTGATTGTAAACATGTATTGTCTTTCTGTTGACTGATTAGCATCCAACAAAAAGCATTTTGCTGTACCTGCTGTGACAATAATCTAAACTAAATAATAGTTTGGAATAATTTCTAATTTTAATTAGACGAATTTAGGATTTTATATTCCTAAATATAATTTTGAAGGGAAAAAGGATAATTTTAATGAGTCTTAATTCCTTTATTCGCACCAGCACTGCCGTGGCAAACCGGTTCACTGATCCCTGAACAGGCGGCATGGTGGCTGGTAGAGCTGCTGCCTTGCACAGCCAGAGAGCCGGGTTCCATCCGGACCTCGGGTGCTGTCTGTGTGGAGGTTGCACGTTCTCCCTGTCTTTCCTCCGGGGTGCTCCGGTTTCATAGAAACATAGAAAATAGGTGCAGGAGGAGGCCATTCGGCCCTTCGAGCCAGCACCGCCATTCATTGTGATCATGGCTGATCGTCCCCTATCAATAACCCGTGCCTACCTTCTCCCCATATCCCTTGAATTCCACTAGCCCCTACAGCTCTATCTAACTCTCTCATAAATCCATCTAGTGATTTGGCCTCCACTGCCCTCTGTGGCAGGGAATTCCATAAATTCACAACTCTCTGGGTGAAAAAGTTTTTTCTCACCTCAGTCTTAAATGACCTCCCCTTTATTCTAAGACTGGCCCCTGGTTCTGGACTCGCCCAACATTGGGAACATTTTTCCTGCATCTAGCTTGTCCAGTCCTTTTATAATTTTATATGTTTCTATAAGAACACCCCTCATCCTTCTAAACTCCAGTGAATACAAGCCTAGTCTTTTCAATCTTTCCTCATATGACAGTCCCGCCATCCCAGGGATCAATCTCGTGAACCTACGCTGCACTGCCTCAATCACAATGATGTCCTTCCTCAAATTAGGAGACCAAAACTGTACACAATACTCCAGATGTGGTCTCACCAGAGCCCTATACAACTGCAGAAGAAACCCACATCCCAAAGACGTGCAGGTTTGTAGGTTAATGGTCCTCTGTAAATTGCCCCTAGTGTGTAGGGAATGGATGAGAAAGTCAGATAACTTAGAACTAGTATGAAAGGGTAATTGATAGTCGGATGGACTCAGTGGGCCAAATGGCCTGTTTCCATGCTGTATCTCTAAACTAAACTAAGAACCAGACAACGGGGGCTGCCTGTGTGGACATTACCCCAATGACCACGTGGGTTTCCTCTGGGTGCTCTGGTTTCCTCCCACATGCCAAAGACGTGTGGGTTTGTAGGTTAATTGGCTTCTGCAAATTATCCCTCGTGTGTAGGAAGGAACTAGTGTACGGGTGATCGTTGGTCAGCATGGGTCGAAGGCCCTGTTTCCATTCTGTACCTTTAAACTAAACTAAACTGAGAACCAAGGTCTGAGAGGTACACCGGTTTAAACGGTTCATGTTAGAACTAGCTGATTTTTGGAGAGTTAATACCAACAGAAATTTAATACATTTCTGGATGTAAAATGGTGTTTATATTACGGGTAAATTCCAGTAAGTTCAGGATGTGCATGTAGATTTCTAAATGGTGGATATTTTTGGAAACGGGAGTGTCCCAACTGGTGAACCTGAGGTTTGGCATGATGGGAGTTGGTTACACACAGGGATGTCTGAGGTGGGTGGTGGAGGAGGATTGTTGAACTTTGGGATGTAAGAAAGAGAAGAGAGAGGAGGCTGTTTAGTGTCTTGCTCCTGCTCTGCCATCCATTATGATCACGGCTGATCCTTTACCTCAGCACCCCTTCCCTACACTAACCCCTTGATCTAAATCTTTCACTCCCTGTCATAGATTCATATGGCAAGGAAACAGGCCCTTCAGCCCAATTGGCCCTTAGTGAACAAGATGTACAATCTACACTGGTCCCACCTGCCCGCATTTGGCCCATAGCCCTCTAAACCTTTCCTAAGCGTATACCTGTCCAAGTGTCTTTTAAACATGCACTGGAACTGAGCACCTCATTTCCAGAGTTTCACATATATGTCTACAGTTCCAGGCAATCCAGTTGGGAACAGCATCAACCCTGAGTCTGTCATCGAGCCCCATAAGAATTTAATTTATCTTATTTGGACCATTTTTCCCATTGTGTTTAATTTATTGTGACCTGAGGTATAAGGTATATTGAAAAGCATTTTTGTTGCGTGCTAACCAGTCAGCAGAAAGAATATACATGATTACATTTGAGTCATCCACAGTGTACAGCTCGGGCACGTGCACGTACCCTGACTAAAATTATAAAATGATATTTATTAAAGATAAATAGTAAAGGCACGGGAGAATTATGCCTACCTAAGAGATCGATCTCTTAATTAGGCATAATTCTCCGTGCCTATCATGCGCAGTACTTGAAACACGCGAAAGTCTGTGCAGCTCACGTGCCGTCGATGCTGCTTCAAGACGTCAACGACAAAGGGAGCTGAAGGCACCTGAAATTCTGCCTTTGCACCATGGACTGCGTACTGCGCATGAGCAGCACAAGTTTTTTGGCGGGTTTTTCAAACATGGATTGTCATTATCGTAAGAGTATCTTAAGAAACAAAGAGAGAAGAACGGAGTTTGTGTACAAATAATGTGGTAAGTAAATTTCTTTGAGCTATGTTTTTAAATACTGTATTTCCCAGCAATGAAGACGCTATTTTTAATCCAAAAATAAGGCTTGAAAGTTTACATACATAGCCAAGTCTATCCCTCATTGGTAGCAGCTGATGGGAAGCGGCTGTAAAAGGACAGCGTCGCTAGGGGGGGGGGGTGATTGGAGAGTTCCTTTCACAGCGTGTGGGGAGTCTGGCCAGGGGTAAAGTTGCGGGAGGGCAGGAACGTTGAGAAGGAGGTGGTCGGGGTTCATGCCAGCAACCAGCTCAAGAGCGGGTCAGCGGGTGATGGATAACAGGACAGCGGGCGGTTGAGCTTACTCGTGTGTCAGCGCGAGTAACCTCAATTGGTCCCTTGTTCGCGCTGACACAGGAGTCAGCTCCACTGCCCGCTGTACTGTTATCCATCGCCGGCTGACCCGCTCTGCTTTATGATCTTTGCTCTTGAGCTGGTCCCCTCACTATTCAGACGGAGAGCACTGCCAGAGGTAAGCGGGCCAGCAGAAGGCGCCGAGGTCCCGGCAGCCACTCGCAGCCACCCGTGCTACTTGCCTCAATGCAGTGGCTCCGCGCCTGGAGCTCCGCGGCAGCGGTGAGTGAGTGGGTTACTGGCATGATCCTCGACCACCTCCTTCTCAACGCTCCTGTCCTCCCCGCAACTTTACCTCTGGCCAGACTCCCCACACGCTGTGAAAGGAACTCTCCCCTCAATTGGTCCCTTGAACTAGTATTATCATTCAATAAGATCACAACTGATTCAACTTGTCCCGGTGTGCTCCCGTTCTTCCCGCCATCTCTCCACCTGCTGTCACCCTCCACCCCCCACCCATTCAGCAATTCAGAATGAAGGAGATTTGGAAGCCTTGGGCAAATTGAATTGTTGCTTTCTTTATTTTTATTTTTATTTTTTTGAGTGTGAGAAATTCTATGTCCCGCCAGCCTTCTTTCAAAATTTAGCAACTCAAAATGGGGGTGCGTCTTCATTGCCGGGAAATACGGTACTTTATTAAGAGATATGGCTTTTGAAGACTTTATAAAAGTTGACTGACAGTTTACGGAGAGGAGAACAATCTGCGCAAGCGCGGTTTAAGATTTTTTTTAAAGAAGACTGACTGCCTACCCTGAGTAATTACGGCATGTGCCTGGTACAGCTGATAAATGTACACCTGATAAAGATAATAACATTTAGTGCAAGATAAAGTCTATACACTGCTGTATGCAATGTGTTAATTCCTTAAATGTTCTCAATCAGTTGTCTTATTTCTTAATATCGTTTCCCAATGAACTGTTGCTTAGTTTAGATGCAAGATCCTGTGTTAAGGGCAGTGGACAGGCGGTGTGCTCTAGTGCAGTCTTTCATTGCCAGAGTTTTGCCTGATATTGCACCTGACTCGCTGTCTTAAGAGTCATAATTATACCGCACAGAAACAGGCCCTTTGGCTCAACTCACCCATGCCGATCAAGATGCCCCGTCTAAGCTAATGCCATTTGCCCGCACTTGGCCCATATCCCTTTAAACCTTTCCTATCCATGTACCTGTCCCAATGTCTGTTAAATGTTCTTATTTTTCCATGCCTCAACTACCTCCTCTGGTAGCATTCTATATACCCACTACCCTCTGAGTGGAAAAGGTCGCCCCTCAGGTCCATATTAAATCTTGCCTTCTCGCCTTAAACCTATGTTCTCTGGATCTTGATTCCCCTACTCTGGGTAAAAGATTGTGTATTCACCCTTTCAATTCCCCTCGATTTTATACATCTCTATAAGCACGCACCTCTGCAAGATCAAAGCAGCTGTATAAGATCGATGTACCTCGATACGTCTTATTGAAAGAATCATAAGAAATATGTCACTGGTTTCTGTTGTACAAGGGATCATATACCTGTGAAAGTAAAAGGCACGGTGTCTATGTGTGTGTGAATTAACTTGATGGTTGGTATTTTTGATGGACTCCTATCTTTCAGCTCTTTACCGACTTGTACAAAAACAATGCAAATCGCTCCGAAAGCACAGAGAAAAAGTACAATCAGAACTACTTCATGGAAATGATGACGTTGGATGGCATTTACGATTACATGATGTACGTGGGTAAGTAGGTATTCGGACTTGGCTAAAGAATTGTGACGAGCAAAGTGTACAAAACATGAGAGGAATAGATCGGGTAAATGCACAGAGTCTCTTGCCCAGCATAAGGGAATCGAGATCCAGAGGACCCAGGTTTAAGGTGAGGGGCGATAAATCTAATAGGAACCTGGGGGTAAGTTTTTTACATAAAGGGTGGTGGGTTTATGGAACGAGCTGCCGGAGGAGATAGTTGAGGCAGGGACTATCGTAACGTTTAAGAAACATTTAAACAGGTGCATGGATAGGATAGATTTAGAGGGATATTGGCCAAACACAGGCAGATGGGACTTGTGTAGAAGGGCGATGTTAGTCAACGTGGGCAAGTTGGGACGAAGGGCCTGTTTCCATGCTGTATGATTCTATATTTCCATCAAACCGCCCCAAGTTCCCCAGTCTTCGTGTTTTTCTCCGCGGTAAAAACACAGGAGAATTACTCGTTGAGGACCTTGCCCATCTCCTGCAGCTCCACACATTAGATGACCGCTTTGGTTTCTGAGGGGGCTTATTCCCTGTCCAGTTACCCAGTGGATGACATCAGATTTGAGCTTGTGGCTGCCAATTCTCAAAGAGGAGAACCAGCCATTGCTAAATTATACTATGAATGGCATCTGGTTGAGCCTGTGGCTACGACTTCTTCCAGAAAGAGAGAATTTTCTTTCTACCTAGAAAGGCTGTGGAGGACAAGTTCTGCTCCAACAACTTATCAACTTATGAGGGCATGAATGCAGCTCCCTAGGACTTTGGTTTGGCCACATTTGGAATATTGTGTGCAGTTCTGCTTGCCCCATTACAGGAAAGATGTGGAGGGAGCAACAACCAAGGAAAGAACTGGGGTGAGTGAGCTGTGGGTGACAACTATGATTACCATGCTGACGGTGGGACTTTGCTCTGATTCACAGCCCGGGTTGTTTTCCACATCCCCGACTGGCTGCATCATTTGCTGATGGGTGGCCGGATTCTGCTGAAGAACACGCTGGAGGCATACGCTGACAACTACCTCCAGCGTAAGCTGGATCACCTTCTCCAGGAGCATCGAGTGGTCTCCCTCATAACTCTGCTGAGAGGTGAGTTAAGGCCATGTGTGCAGGGCATACGTTGGACCACAGAGCCCACCTCAGAGATCACTCCTGCCTGGTTAACTCCACCTCAGCCACTGCACTTCTATCCAGTTACAGTTTAGTTTATTGTTACGTGTACCGTGAAAAGCTTTTGTTGCGTGCTAACCAGTCAGCAGAAAGACAATATATGATTACAATCGAGCTATATAGATACATAGATACATAGAAAATAGGTGCAGGAGTAGGCCATTCGGCCCTTCGAGCCTGCACCGCCATTCAATATGATCATGGCTGATCATCCAACTCAGTATCCCGTACCTGCCTTCTCTCCATACCCCCTGATCCCTTTAGCCACAAGGGCCACATCTAACTCCCTCTTAAATATAGCCAATGAACTGGCGTCAACTACCCTCTGTGGCAGAGAGTTCCAGAGATTCACCACTCTCTGTGTGAAAAAGTTTTTCCTCATCTCGGTCTTAAAGGATTTCCCCCTTATCCTTAAGCTGTGACCCCTTGTCCTGGACTTCCCCAACATCGGGAACAATCTTCCTGCATCTAGCCTGTCCAACCCCATAAGAATTTTGTACGTTTCTATAAGATCCCCTCTCAATCTCCTAAATTCTAGCGAGTATAAGCCAAGTCTATCCAGTCTTTCTTCATATGAAAGTCCTGACATCCCAGGAATCAGTCTGGTGAACCTTCTCTGCACTCCCTCTATGGCTATAATGTCCTTCCTCAGATTTGGAGACCAAAACTGTACGCAATACTCCAGGTGTGGTCTCACCAAGACCCTGTACAACTGCAGTAGAACCTCCCTGCTCCTATACTCAAATCCTCTTGCTATGAAGGCCAACATACCATTCGCTTTCTTCACTGGCTGCTGCACCTGCATGCCTACTTTCAATGACTGGTGTACCATGACACCCAGGTCTCGCTGCACCTCCCCATTTCCTAATCGGCCACCATTTAGATAATAGTCTGCCTTCCCGTTTTTGCCACCAAAGTGGATAACCTCACATTTATCCACATTATACTGCATCTGCCAAACATTTGCCCACTCCCCCAGCCTATCCAAGTCACCTTGCAGTCTCCTAGCATCCTCCTCACAGCTAACACTGCCCCCCAGCTTAGTGTCATCCGCAAACTTGGAGATGTTGCTTTCAATTCCCTCGTCCAGATCATTAATATAAATTGTAAATAGCTGGGGTCCCAGCACTGAGCCTTGCGGTACCCCACTAGTCACTGCCTGCCATTGTGAAAAGGACCCGTTTACTCCTACTCTTTGCTTCCTGTTTGCCAGCCAGTTCTCTATCCACATCAATACTGAACCCCCAATACCGTGTGATTTAAGCTTGTATCCTAATCTCTTATGTGGTACCTTGTCGAAAGCCTTCTGAAAGTCCAGATACAACACATCCACTGGTTCTCCCCTATCCACTCTACTAGTTACATCCTCGAAAAATTCTATAAGATTCGTCAGACACGATTTACCTTTCGTAAATCCATGCTGACTTTGTCCAATGATTTCACCACTTTCCAAATGTGCTGCTATCCCATCTTTAATAACTGACTCTCGCAGTTTCCCCACTACCGATGTTAGACTAACTGGTCTGTAATTCCCCGTTTTCTCTCTCCCTCCCTTCTTAAAAAGTGGGGTTACGTTTGCTACCCTCCAATCCTCAGGAACTACTCCAGAATCTAAAGAATTTTGAAAAATTATCACTAATGCATCCACTATTTCTGGAGCTACTTCCTTAAGTACTCTGGGATGCAGCCTATCTGGCCCTGGTGATTTATCGGCCTTTAATCCATTCAATTTACCCAACACCACTTCCCGACTAACCTGGATTTCACTCAGTTCCTCCATCTCCTTTGACCCGCGGCCCCCTGCTATTTCCGGCAGATTATTTATGTCTTCCTTAGTGAAGACGGAACCAAAGTAGTTATTCAATTGGTCCGCCATATCCTTGTTCCCCATGATCAATTCACCTGTTTCTGACTGCAAGGGACCTACATTTGTTTTATGCATGATTACAATGTGTTTACATCAAAGATAGACAGGTGACGGGGGGCTGATTGGTAGATGGTTGAACAAAGGCCAGAGATGGAGAGCCAAGAAGTATGAGGTAAGGAGAGAAGAAGTGCAAAATGTGAAGCCAGAGGAGGGAAGGAAGAGGAGAAATGGGTTCAAACCCAGGGGGGGGGGGAAGAAGAAAAGAGGAGGGGGAGTTCTTAGTAAGTTGAAATCAGAGAATTTGTTGTTCGTACCACTGGGTTGTAAGCTGCCCAAGCGGAATATGAGGTGCTGTTCCTCCAATTTACGTGTGGCCTCATCATGGCAATGCAGTCCTTCCAGGACTGAATCTTCAGTGTGGGAATGGGAAGGGGAGTTAAAATATTTAGAAACCGGGAGATCCAGCAGGTCTGCAAATCATACCCCATGGTTTACTGATCTGCTGATCCCTCTATCTTAGATGTGGTTTCATGCTTTGCACGTGTATCATGCTCCATCGTTTCATTGAATTCATTGTTTGTATTACAGTGTAGAGTTTGTTGTGTTCACGGTGATCAGGTGAAGATTGGAGGCTGGTGTTTGATGCTGTTTATAGATTCCTCCTGCAGTAAATTATAGCTGTGAACTACATCAATGCTTGAACTGCATCTTAGCAAGATCAACTTACCACAGTGGTGAAGCTGGTAGAGCTGCTGTCTCACAGCGACCCGGGGTCGATCCTGACCTTGGATGCTGTCTGTGTGAAGTTTGCACGTTCCCCCTGTGACGGCGTAGGTTTCCTCCGGGTGCCCCAGTTTTCTCCTACATACCAACGACATGCGGGTTTGTAAGTTAATTGGCCTCTGTAAATTGCTCCTAGTTTAGAGATACAGCGTGGTAATAGGCCCGTTGTCCTACCGACCAGCGATCCCTGCACACTAGCACAATCCTACACACATTAGCCTACAAAACTGTACGTCTTTGGAGTGTGGGAGACACTGGAGCATCCTTGTGAAAACCCACGCGGTCACGGGGAGAACGTACAAACTCTGTACAGACAGCACCCGTAGTCAGTATTGAACCCAGGTCTCTGGAGCTGTAAGGCTGCAACTTTACCGCTGAGCCACGGTGCCACCCCAAGTCTGTAGGGAGTGGATGTGACAGTGAGATAACAGAACTAACGTTTAGGTAGTGGATTCAGTGGCCCCTTTCTGAACCATCTTATTTCCTCCTGATTGTGAAACTTCCTGACCACCAACCTCAGCCGGGTTTCTGCGGAAGACTGAAACATGATTTATTGTATTACAGATGCAGTCTTCTGTGAGAATACTGATGCTCGCTCCACTGAAGACAGACAGAAGAGAGCAAAGCAAACGTTTGATGAAATGATGAATTACATTCCAGGTAGGAAGTTAGAGTGGTTCAGGGCTGGCAAGCCAACAGTGACAAACGCTGCTACTTCAGGAGCAAAGGGAACTGCTGTCATGAAGTTGGCCATGGTTTGCAATAAAAGCTGATTCAATTTTATTGTCTTTAAAACATCAGATGATGTTCCAAGTAAAAGCAGTTCTAGGTATTTCCCCAGCGGCCACTATATGAAGTGCGGCAGAGCCTCTATGTTCATGTCATAGTCATACAGCATGGAAATAGGCCCATTGGCCCAATACGTTCATGCCGACCAAGATGCTCCACCTAAACTATCCCATTTAGCTCGTATCCTTCTAAACCTTTCCCTATCCATGTACCTATCTAAGAGTCTTTTTGGAGAAAAAGGATAGGTGACGTTTCAGATCGGGACTCTTTAGACTTCTTCAGTCTGAAGAAGGGTCACGACCCAAAACGTCACCCATCCTTTTTCTCCAAAGATGCTGCCTGACCCGCTGAGTTACTCCAGCACTTTGTGTCCATCTTTAGTATAAGCCAGCATTGTTTGTGCCAAGTGTCTTTTAAATTCATTTATTGGAACATAAGTCCAAGTTACACAACAGAACATTGTCAATCGCTGAATAAAAACACACCCTGTTGTCATTTTTTTCCAATCTTGGACATGGACAGATTTCTGGCAGAGGCTTGTGTGATGCCAGTGGTCGCCTGAATTGTTTCTCTCCACAGACTTCCTGTTCAGCATTCTTTCAATGCCAGCAAAACTATGCTCGGACACAATTCCTAAAATTTAATCAGATGTGATTAAACAGAACCATGACCTTAAACATACAACATTTTCTCTGACATGCTATGCTCTAAGTAGTATAATGAATGCTGTGCTCCTGAGGGCCTTTACTGTTAGATTACGTTTTTTTTTAATTTGTTAATTTCTCTGGTGCTGGGTGACTCTGGTAACACCAGCAGTTTAGCGCACATCCTGAACTACCATTGAAAACGTGGCCTGTGGCAGCCCAGTGGCGCAGCTGGTAGAGTTGCTGCCTCACAGCACAAGAGACCCGGGTTCAATCCTGATCTCGGGTGCTATCTGTGAGGAGTTTGCATGTTCTCCCTGTGACCACGTGGGTTTTTTCTGGGTGCTCAGGTTTCCTTCTACATCCTAAAGATGTGCGGGTTTGTAGGTTAATTGACCTCTGTAAATGTCCCTAGTGTGTAGGGAGTGGATGAGAAAGTGGGATAACATAGAACTTTGGGACCAAATGTGTCCTACTTGTAGCACTGAAGATCTGTGCTCCAGAAATATGCCTGTCACAGACTTATACAGCACAGAAACAGGCCCTTTGGCCCAACTTGCTACTGCTGACCAAGAAGTCCCACCTGTCTGCGTTTAGCCCATATCCCTCTGAACCTTTCCTATGCTTGTCCCTGTCAAAGTGCTTTTCAATGCTTTTGTGCCTGCCTCAATTACTTCCTCTGGAAGAAACTGTAGGTGCTGGTTTATACCGGATAGACACAAATGGCTGGAGTATCTCTGCGGATCAGGCAGCATTTCTGGAGAAAAAGAATAGGTGACATTTTGAGTTGGAACCCTTCCTTAGGCTCAGAATGAATCTTAAGAAGGTTTCAGATCCAAAATGTCACCTATTCCTCTTCTCCAGAGACGCTGCCTGACCCACTTAGTTGCTCCAGCATCTTGTGTCTAGGTCATTTAGTAAACCCACCATCCTTTGTGTGGAAAAAATTGCCCCTCAGGTTCCTATTAAATTTAGCCCCTCATACCTTAAACCTATGTCGTCTGGTTTTTGATTCCTCTTCCTTGGGTAAAAGACTCTCAGTTGTCACAAGGCAAAAAGAATTGCAGTCTTGACGTTTCTGCTTTCAACGAGCATGGTGAGTGAGAGCTGTCATGCTCAGCTTATCCGTACCACCTTTTATCACTGCGATAACTTACTCAGAACACCTCATTGTAGTTTAGTTTATTGTCACGTGTACACTGTACAGGAACAGTGAAAAGCTTTTTTGTTGCATGATGTCCAGTCAGCGGATTGGATAGCACACAATTTGGTAATCCACTTTTTGCCATGGATGGTAAATATACAAAATGGATGCATGCAAGGAAGCAACTTTTGGACATTTGCATTAAAACTTTATATAATTTGGATCTACACACCTATAAGACTGTCACTTTGCACTAGCACTACTTACATGCCATGTCTTGAGACAAATCAGACATAGAATGCTGTGCTGTACTGTTCTCCGTTCTCCTCTACAGTTTAGAGATACAGCGCTGAAATAGGCCCTTCAGGTCACCGAGCGATGATCACCCCGAACATTAGCACTATCTTACACATTAGGGACATTTTAACAACTTACCAAAGCTAATTAACCAATAGAGTGCCCTCCATAAATAACGACCCATCATTAATTTATTTGTCTCTGTACTCCACGATTTGAGATAAATCACATGTGGTTAAAGTGCACATTGTCAGATTTTAATAAAGGCCATTTTAATACATTTTGATTTCACCATGTAGAAATTACAGCAGTGTTTATACATAGTCCCCCCATTTCAGGGCACCATAATGTTTAGGACACAACAATGTCATGTAAATGAAAGTCGTCATATTTAGTATTTTGTTGCATATCCTTTGCATGCAATGACTGCTTGGTCTGTAATTCATGGACATCACCAGTGGCTGGGTGTCTTCTCTGGTGATGCTCTGCCAGGCCTCTATTGCAGCCATATTTAGCTTATGCTTGTTTTGGGGGTTAGTCACCCTCAGTTTTCCCTTCAGCATATAAAAGGCATGCTCAATTGTGCTCGGATCGGGTGATTGACTTGGCCACTACAGAATGGACCATTTTTTAGCTTTGAAAAACTCCTTTGTTGCTTTAGCAGTATATTTGGGATCATTGTCTTGCTGTAGAATGAACCGCCGGCCATCTAGGATGTGTTTATACACTTCAGAATTCATTATGCTACTACCATCAGCAGTTGTATCATCAATGAAGATAAGTGAGCCAGTACCTTCAGCAGCCATACATGCCCAGGCCATAACACCCCCACCACCGTGTTTCACAAATGAGGTGGTATGCTTTGGATCTTGGGCAGTTCCTTCTCTCCTCCAAACTTTGCTCTTGCCATCACTCATATATATGTTAATCTTTGTCTCATCTGTCCACAAGACCTTTCTCCAGAAATGTGGTTGCCCTTTTAAATACTTCTTGGCAAACTGTAACCCGGCCATCCTATTTTTGCGGCTAACCAGTGGTTTGCATCTTGCAGTGTAGCCACTGTATTTCTGTTCATGAAGTCTTCTGCGGACAGTGGTCATTGGGGTGGAAGATTGCAACCTTCACGTGGTCCACCCTGTTTCGACTAATGCAATCAACTCGACGTGCACAAACGGAAGATCAAATAGAACAAGTTGTCCAACAACTTTAGGCTGTGCACGCCACACGAAAGAAGAAGTGGTCATTGACAAATCCACACCTGACTCCTGAAGAGTGTTTCTGATCTGTCGGACAGGTGTTTGGGGATTTTTCTTTATTATAGAGAGAATTCTTCTGTCATCAGCTGTGGTCTTCCTTGGCCTTCCAGTCCCTTTGCGATTAGTAAGCTCACCAGTGCTCTCTTTCTTCTTAATGATGTTCCAAACAGTTGATTTTGGTAAGCCTAATGTTTGGCCGATGTCTCTAATAGTTTTATTCTTGTTTCTCAGTCTCATAATGGCTCCTTTGACTTTCATTGGCACAACATTGGTCTTCGTGTTGATAAACAGCAATAAAAGTTTCCAAAGGTGATGGAAAGACTGGAGGAAAGACTAGGTGCTGGGAGCTCTGTTATACCTGCATTAAGGAGGCAATTAAACACACCTGAGCAATTACAAACACCTGTGAAGTCATGTGTCCCAAACATTATGGTGCCCTGAAATGTGGGGACTATGTATTTCTACAGCTGTAATTTCTACATGGTGAAACCAAAATGTATAAAAATGGCCTTTATTAAAATCTGACAATGTGCACTTTAACCACATGTGATTTTTTTTCTATTACAAATCTCAAATTGTGGAGTTCAGAGGCAAATAAATAAATGATGGGGCTTTGACCCAAACTTTATGGAGGGCACTGTAAATCTGCCCGTCTTTCGGATGTGGGAGGAAACCGGAGCACCCGGAGAAAACCCACCGATCACAGGGAGAATGTTCAAACTCCATGCAAACAGCAGCCGTAGTCAGGATTGAACTCGAGTCTCTGGCGCTGTAAGGCAGCAACTCTGCCGCTGTGCCTATTGACTGAAAATAGTTTCTTCTGCATTCCCGTTTTGTTTTCTGCCCGCATTATTCAAAGATTGGGATATATAACGTTTTTAGCAGAAAAATAACTTTGAGTTGGCAACAGTTCAGTGTACTTGATTTCTGAAAATCTCCTCCTGTAAATAGTGTTCATTGTGAGTACATTGTCTCTTAAACCAGCAGCGAGGTGGTGGGGCATGGGGATGTGGTGAGGATGTGGTGACAGTGCTGGATTATGAACCGATCTCGTTACGCTGAGACTGAGAGGGGCAGACCAGAGACAGGGACTATCACAGAAGCCAATCTTCAGTCAATTTGATTCATCCCTGTGTTATTGGAAGTGTCTGAGTGCACTGGATACAGCAGAGGCTTTGGGACTAGACGTATCCCGGTTATAGTTCTAAAGATCCGTGCTCCAAAAATATGCTTTTGCCCAAGTTATAGCGTCATCGCGTCATATAGCACAGAAACGGGCCCTCTGGCCCAACTTGCCAACGCCGACCAAGATGCCCCATCTATGCAAATCCCACCTGCCCACGTTTGGCCCATATCCCTGTAGATCTTTTCTATCCATGAACCCGTCCAGTGTCTTTTCATTTATTGGACCCTAAGTCCACGTTTCACAGCAGAGAGATAAGAACTGTTAAGTACTGGAGTCAGATACTTAAATAACCATCGAGAAACCATCAGGTAAAACCAACGTGCCTTTAATCATGGTTTCAGAGGGGGAAAAGAAGAAAGAGAGGTCACACTACCACCAGGGCTTTTATACTAAGCAAGCCCCCTTTTGTGGCTACCGGTATTACAATAGGTGTATGATATCTCTTAAAGGGGCATACACCACAAGAACATTGTCAATTACTGAATAAAAAGACACCCTGTTGTAATTTCTTTCCAAACTAGGACATCTACAGATTTCTGGCAGAGGCTTGTGTGTTGCTTCCTCTCTCCACAGAACCGCTGTTCAGCATTCTTTCAATGCCAGCAAAACTCTGCTCAGACAAAATTCCTAACATTTAATCAGATGTGATTAAACAAAATCATGACCTTGTACATACAATTTTTTCTGTCACGTGCTCTGCACAAAGTAGTACTTTAGAAATACAGTGCGGAAATGTGTCCTTCAGCCCACCGACTCTATGCCGTCCAGCGAACCTGGTCTCTGGTGATAAAAGGCAGCAACTCTACCACTGTGACACCCAATTAGTATAATGAATGCTGTGCTCCTGAGGGCCTTTACTGTTGGGTTCCGAGAGTTTTTGAAAAAAAAATATTTCTTCATATCTTTGCAACTGGGTGACTCTGGTTACGCTAGCATTTATCGCACATGCTGTACTGGCCTTCAGAAGGTGGCCTTTAGTCCATATCCCTCCAAATCTTTCCCGTCGATGTACCTGTCCAAGTGTCTTTTAAATGATCAAATTAGACACAAAGTGCTGGAGTAACTCAGCAGGTCAGACAGCATCTCTGGAGAAAAGGAACAGGTGATTTTGGCAGGAACCCTTCAGACTGAAAGTGGAGGTGAGGTGTGGGCAGAGAAGAACTGGAGGTGGGAAAAGGCCAGAACAAATCAGCAAATCCTGCCATTTGTTGTTGTCCCTGATTTGATCTGGCCTTTTCATATCTCCAGTTTCCCCCCCCCCCCGCTCCCCCTCAACTTTCATTCTGAAGAAGGATTCTGACCCGAAACGTCACCTGTTCTTTTTCTCCAGCAATGCTGTCTGACCCACTGAGTTGCTCCATCACTTTGTGTTTATCTTCTGTGTAAACCAGCTTCTGCAGTCCCTTCCTACATGTCTTTTAAATGTTGTTATAGTACCTCAAGTCCCTCCTCTAGCAGTTCATTCCATTCCGCCACCACCCGCTGTGGGAGTATATCAATGTGTACTCAGGTGGACTTCATTCACAAAAAGTGGGCTTGTTATGGCCAAATCAGTCTACTCAGTCATCAGCAGAATGATAGAAGCTGTCATTGTGGATACCACTTATCGCTCACTTAGGAAGTCACGGTGCAGCTTTATAGGACTTTTCATAGGCTGCATTTGGAGGTTTTTGTGCTGTTCTGCTCGCCCCATTATTGCTGGAGGTTTTGGTGAGGCTGCAGAAGAGGTTTACCTGAATGCTGTCTGGATTAAGGACGTGATTCATCCCGGTCACTCTCTCTTCTCCCCTTTCCCATCAGGCAAGAGGTATAGAAGTATGAAAACGCACACCTCCAGATTCAGGGACTGTTTCTTCCCAGCTGTTATCAGGCAAATGAACCATCCAACCAATAAATAGAGTGCAGTCCTGATCTACTATCTGCCCTCAGACTATCTTTAATCAGACTTTACTGGACTTTGTCTTGCACTAAACATGATTCCCTTTATTCTGTATCTTTATACTGTGGATGGCTCGATTGTAATCATGTATTGTCTTTCCGCTGACTGGTTAGCACGCAACAAAAGCTTTTCACTGTACCTCGATACACGTGACAATAAACTAAACTAAATGAGGATATTAACTAGAAGGAGATATTGACAAATTTGAATTGTTTTCTCTGGAGCGTTGGAGGCTGAGGGGAGACCCGACAGGATTATAAAGATATGGGAGGCCTAGATAGGGTAAACACTCAAAAGCATTTTCCCCAAGGTGGAAATATCAAAGACTAGATGGCGTAGGTTTAAAGTGAGAGGGCTAAAGCTTAAAGGAGATGCACAGACATATGTTTTCCACGAGAAATGGTGGGTGCCTGGAATGTGCTGCCAGGAATGGTGGTGGAGGCAGGTACGATAGTTGTTTATGAGGCTTTTAGATAGGCACATGAAAATGCAGGGCATGGGGGAATGTGGGTCATGTGCCGGCAGAGGAGATTAGTTTATCTTGGCGGCATGTTCGGCACAGCCTGTTCCTGTGCCTCTGTACTCACCATATGCATGCGCACTGATGCCCAGCTTGAATTTTGCCCAGGAAATGTAGCTCCAGACATGATTACGACCTTGGTTCCAGAGCTGAGGTTAGAGCAAATGCCCATGACAGCAGGTAGTATTTGTCCAAGCGCAGATTGAAGGAAGCCGAATAAATGCAATGGTGCTTTTAGTGCCACATGTGCTAAGTGCAAACGCACATTGAAATTATTTTCTTACAAACAGTCTAGTAGAGAATTGCCAAACCTATTGCCAAAACTTAGCACAATCCCCAATTAGCAAATGGTAAAGAAATTGTCTACGGATCCTGCACGCAATAGGCACCATTTTCAGTCCAGTCTCCCTCTAGCTGTTATGAGCGGTGCCTGTTCCAGGCCAGTCCCAGGCTGCTGCGGGCCTTCAGCCATCGCTATCCTTGGATGCGACGTCCCTCTCTTCGCCCGTCCACCTTTGTTCCTCAGGGGTGCCTCCTGCAGCCGACCTCAAGAGACGCGGCTAGACCTTGGTTCCCTCTCCTCCACTATCGTCCTTGCTCCCCACCCATTGTTGTCACCACCTCCCTGGTCGCTGCTCTTGGGGAACGAGCAGAGGTCGACTGGGCAGCTTCCCCCTGCAGGCTCCGTCTTGCGTCCGGCCGAGCAAGGGTCACAGCCCTCTTGGAGCTTAATTGTGAAATTAAGAGGAAAATACTCCTGACATGAAAATGATAAGTGTGCAAATTTGAAAATGATGGTCAGATGTACATTCATTGTGTGAGAAGGAGGGATTTTGTTTCAGAAAACTACCAACTGAAAACGACCTGCGTTTGTACTGAACACATTCCACCTCATAAGTTATAGGAGCAGAATTAGGCCATTCAGCCCATCAAGTCTACTCTGCCATTCAATCATGACTGATCTATCTTTCCCTCTCAGCCCCATTCACCTCCCCATAACCCCTGACACCCGTACTAATCAAGAGTCTGTCAATCTCCGCCTTAAAAATATCCATTGACTTGGCTTCCACAGTCGTCTGTGGCAATGAATTCCACAGATTCATCACCCTCTAACTAAAACAATTCCTCCTCATCTACACATAAAAGGTACGTCCTTTTATTCTGAGGCTATGGTCTCTTGTCCTAGACTCTCACTCCCACCATTCACTCTATCCAGTCCTTTCACTGTTCGGTAAGTTACAGTGAGGTCCCCCCCCTCATCCTTCTAAACTCTTGGCCGAGACTTTGGCTTATAAGCATTAATAAGTTCACACCAACGCCTCCACTTCCTTAAAAGACCGAGGCATGTCTCCAATAACTCACAAACGCCTACAGATGCACCATACAAAGCGCACTATTAGGTTGCATCACAGTTTGGTTTGGGAACAGCTCTGCTCAAGACCACAAGAAACCAGAGTTGTATAAGTAGCCCAGTCCATCCCACAGACCAGACTCTCCACCAATGACTCCATCTACACCATGCTGCCTCGGAAAAGCATAATCAAAGACTGATCCCATCGTGGTTATTCCTCCCTCTCCCTCGATCTCCTTATTGTACTTAAGTTTGACATAATTGTATTTATGTATAATATCTGAACCTGGAATGCATGTGACAATAATAAACCTAGACATGGTACGGGTTGATTGTACTTATTATTTTATCGGTTGCTAAACCAGTTTCTTTACTTGGCAGATTACTTTGTGAAGTGCATTGGGGAAGAAGCGAAGTATGAGGGGATTAGACTGCTGTTTGAGGGGCTGCAGCAGCCTGTCCTGAACAAACAGGTCAGTGCATCGCGGTCGTTCGAGTCTTATCTCATCGCACACAGACTCTGATCAGCCACAAACCACAGGGTTTGGACTAAGCAGGGGAATGCATTTCCCACGCATTTTCCGTCTTACAGCTATGTCTCCTTTCGTCAGACTAATTCATCGATGTTTGTGAAAGCTCAAAAGCTGGGTTGGTCCATTTTCCAAAGACTCGTTTTAAGATGGATTCAGGATGGCTTTGTATTGAACCAGTCAAGAGTGTTTTATTGTCATATGTCCCAGATAGAACAATGAAAATATGTAAACATAGTACACTGTAAACAATATGATAAACGAGAGAGAAAAAAGTTCTGTGTGTGTGTATATATACACATACTCACAAGTACACACACACACACACTCAAAAAACAAACAATAATAGTGTAATAAAATAGTCTATTGTAGTTCAGAGCTTATTGTAGTGTTTAATAGCCTGATGGCTGTAGGGAAGAAGCTGTTCCTGAACATTATAGTTTTCAGGCTCCTGTACCTTCTTCCCGATGGCAGTGGTGAAATGAGCGTGTGGCCAGGATGGTGTGGGTCTCTGATCATGCTGGCAGCCTTTTTGAGGCAGCGACTCCGATAAATCCCTTCGATGGTGGGGAGGTCAAAGCCGGTGATGGACTGGGCAGTGTTCACAACTTATTGCAGTCTTTCTGCTCCTGGACGTTCAGGTTGCTGAACCAGGCCATGATGCAACCAGTCAACATGCTCTCTACTGTACACCTGTAGAAGTTCAAGAGAATCCTCTTTGACAGACCAAATCTCCTTAATCTTCTCAGGAGGTAGGGGCATTGATGTCCTTTATTTATAATTGCATCAGTGTGCTTGGTCCAGGAAAGATCTTCGGAAATATGCACGCCCAAGAATTTAAAGTTTTTGACTCTCCACCATGTTGATATAAACAGGATTGTGGATGCTCATCCTTCCTCTTCCAAAGTCCACAATCAGTTCATTGGTTTTACTGATATCGAGAGGATGGGAACCTCAGACCTCAGTAGTGAGAGGTTGAAAATATCCGCAAAAACCCCAGCCAGTTGGTCTGCACAGGTTTTGAGAACGCGACCGGGTATATCATCAGATCCAGGCGCTTTCCGAGGGTTCACCCCCTGAAGGATCTTCTGACGTCTTCCTCTGTGACTGTAATACCATCAGGGCATATGGAGGCTTGGGAAGGCACATCAGTGTTCTCCCTTTCAAAGCGCAGGGAGTGATTCTTCGCTGTCGCTTGAGCTGCCTCCTGGTGTCGCCTTGTAGGAGGTGATGGCATTCAAGCCCTGCCACAGTTGCAGAACATCCGCTCCAGCTTTGAGCGGAAGTCCCTTTTGGCCTTTTTGATGGCCTTGTCAAGGTCATATCTGGACTTCTTATAGACCTCTATGTCACCACACCTGAATGCCGGGATCAGATCCTCAAAAGAATGCGGATATCCCGGTTCATCCAAGGCTTTTGGTTAACATTTCCTGGAAGTCTGTAATGACTGGCGTATTCATTCAGGTCCATTGCCGTCCTTGAACATTGCCCAATCTACTGACTCCAAGCAGTCCTGTAGATGTTCCTCTGCCTCCCCAGACCAGCTCTGTGCAGTACTCACCTCTGGGGGTGCGCTCTTCAGTTGCTGCCTATATGCAGAAAGAAGCAGCACTGCTGAATGGTTGGATTCAGGGATAGAGGGCGAGGGATATAGAGATAGGAATCCTTGATGGTCGTATATCAGTGGTCAAGGGTGTTTAATCCTCTGGTGCTGCAGGAGGCATATTTATGGTAGTTTGGGAGTGATTTTTTTCAGGTTGGCTTTGTTGAAGTCCCCGGCTATGGTGGTAAACGCTTCGGGGTACGCTGTCTGGTGCTTGACGAGTGGTGGCGCCATTGAGTGGCTGCTTCGCCTGCAGCTGTCTGTCCATTCATTCATTTTGTTATTTTTAGTCTGTTTTAAAGTTTGTTTTTGGAGGTCTTTTAGTCTTTTTTATGTAGGGGAGGGGGAAACTGTTTTATCTTAGTGACTTCCTGGTCGAGGATGTGACTATTCTCCGAACCGCATCTTCGCCCCCTCCTCGCGGCGTACCATCTGGATTGGCGCGGCCTTTCCTGCCGGAGACCGGCCAGTGCTTCAGCTTCAGCAGCGGCGCAGCACTGGATTCCATCGCGGAGCGAGCGATGCCTTACCGGGAATCGCCGTGTTGGAGCTGCAGAGTGCTGGGACTGCCGACTTTGAATACCGTGGAGCTGTGGTCTGCGGAGCTTTCAGCCGCTGGCGGCGCTGACTTTGACATCGCGGAGCCTGGGATCTCTCGCCGAGGTAGCCAGAGTTGAATCTCGGCCTGTGGACTTCGGAAGCCGCGGTCTCCGGTAGGAAGCGGACGATTCGGAGGCTCTGGGCCGCTGAGAATGTTCTTCCGTTCGAGGGCCTGAAACAAACATCGGGCCACCGTTGCAGCGACTGTGGAGGCCTTAATAGGCCCCGACCACAGGTGAACAGAGGAAGAGGACTGAACTTTGGTGCCTTCCCTCACAGTGGGAAACGTTGATGATTCCGTTGTGGGGGGAAGTGTTTTATGTTAAATTCTAAAGTGTTGTGTTGATCTTATTTGTGTGCTGCATGGTAACTCAAATTTCACTGCACCAATTGGTGTATGTGACAATAAATGTCCTTTGTCCTTGTCCTTGTTGACCACGGCGTGCAGCTCCTCCAATGCTAGACGGACGACTGCCTGGGGTGGGATGTAGACCATGGTCAGAATGATGGAGGTGAATTTCCTCGGGAGATAGAAGGGGCGGCATTTCACCGCCAGATGTTCCAGGTGCGGAGAGCAAGAGTTAGACAGAACTGCCACTTCTGAGCACCACGAATAGTTGATCATGAGGCGGATGCCCCCGCCTTTCCCTTTCCCAGATGTCTACGTACGATCCACACGGTGGATGGAGAATCCTTCAGGCTGGACAGCTGAGTCCGGGGGTCTGGGGGTGAGCCATGTCTCTGTGAAACAGAACACAGAACATTCCCTCAGCTCCCTTTGGTAAAGCAGCCTTGTCCTTACGTCCTCCACTTTATTTTCCAGTGATTGTACATTGGCCGATAGGATGGTAGGGAGAGGGTGTCGTGGTCCCCTGCGCTTCAGTCTGACTTGTAGTCCTGCCCGCCGGCTGCGTTTCCAGACACAATGGAGGCCTCCCGAGTGTTTCCAGGTACAGTACTTGCTGTTCCTACGACGCTCCACCAGATCTAGGATTCCCCTTGCATCGGGAATTTCCTTACAGTCGGCAGCTCCGTTGCTGTCGGTAGACCGCAGTAGCGCTAATGCGTTTAAATGCATGAGCAGCTTGCCAGTTGCATCGCTGGTTTCTGCTGTTTCTTTTATACAGGTAAGCTGAGAACTTATATTTGATGATTTTCTGCTGTGCTGCTGGCAACATGTCGCCACAGACAGGCGCCATCTTGGTTTTAAGCGTTTACTAGCATTGTTAGGCTACAATGCTGAGAACTATATTCTGCACACTGTATTTCTCTTCGCTCTTCCCATTGTACTTAGGTTTGGCTTAATTGTACAGGTCCAACACCGATTTTCCAGCAACTGGTGGTCCGGCACCTCCTTTAATTACAAAAGTGCACTTGGTCAGGGAACAGCTCAGCCCAAGACCACAAGAAACTGCAGAAAACTGGATGGTGCACAATGCAATCAGACAATATGGGCGAGGGAACGGTTGAGGCAGCTGATGGGGAGAAGCAAAGTTGTGAAATTGGACATTAATTTGCAAAATTATTGATGCAGCTTTCAAACCCAGCTTGGAAGTGCAATAAGGATAAAGAAGGCATTCTCGCAGTGAGAAAAATATACTGCATAATGCTGATGATGTGAAGTTTTAGAACAGGAATTGTCCCTTAATAATAACTAAGACAATATATGATATAATAAATAAGACTATATAATAATATATTAGTTTTTAGTTTTGGAGGTACAGCGCGGAAACAGGCCATTCGGCCCACGGGTCCATGCCGACCAGCGATCCCCACACATTAACACTATCCTACACCCACAAGGGACAATTTTTACATTTATCAAGCCAATTAACCTACAAACCTGTACGTTTTTGGAGTAAATAATAATTAGGATTAATAATAATAATCCCTTAAGAATAAAGTGGCTGATAGATATTTACAAGTTTGTAAATGGAGATTTATTCAACACCACTGGCTGAAGGGAGAGATTCCAAACCTTTTTCAGGGTGGAAATGTCAAAGACTAGAGGGCATAGCTTTAAAGTGAGAGGGGCAAAGTTAAAAGGAGAAGTGCGGGGCAGGTTTTTTACACAGACGATGGTGGGTGCCTGGATCACACAGACTCGGGTGATGGTAGAGGCAGATATGATAGTGGCCTTTAAGTTGCCTTTCGATAGGCACATGGATATGCAGAGGGATATGGGACACGTGTAGGCAGAGGAGATTAGTTGATCTTTGGCCTACAATGTTTGGCATGGACATTGTGACAAAAGGCCTGTTCCTGTGCAGAACTGTTCTATGTTCTGGAGAGAAAGAAGGTGCTCTCTTGTACTGCATAGCGATGTGAAGTTTTAGAACAAGGCAAATTAGTTTAGTTTATCATCAGGAGGTACACAAAAATGCTGGAGAAACTCAGCGGGTGCAGCAGCATCTGTAGAGCGAAGGAAATAGGCAACGTTTCGGGTCGAAACCCTTCTTCAGACCATCCTCTCTCCTTAGTTTATCATCATGTGTACCAGGGTACAGTGAAGAGCACTTTTGTTACATGCTATCCAGTCAGCGGAAAGACGATACATGATTACAATCAAGCCATCCACATTGTACAGATAAAGGGAATAATGTTCAGTGCAGGGTAAAGTCTAATTAAAGATAGTCTGAGGGTCTCTAAGACCAAGTTCTGAAAGATGTTCATGAGATTGTAAATGGAGATTTATTTACCATCGGTTAAATGCAGCCACAATACCTAATACAGTTTGGCACGCTAAACAAAATATATTTGTGCCTGTGTTTGCATGGGATGGGCATAAATAATGTCAGGCTGCTGACTGATAGGGTATTAAAAGTCATCTTCACTAAATCGTACAAGTGGTTGCAAAACAAGGTGCAGGAATGTTTAAAAAGATTCTTTGTTTACCCAAGTTAGGATTAGAGATGGACATTTACTCAGTTGCCTTTTCTTTCAGCTAACGTATGTGCTGCTGGATATCGTACTCCAGGAAATGTTTCCTGAACTCAGTAAGGTAAGGAGGCACAGTACGTCGAGTGTTTACGTGTCGAGTCTTGACAATATTATTGGGAACAACTTTTAGCAGCACGGTGGAACAGCAGTAGAGTTGCTGCCTTACAACGCCAGAGACCCTGGTTCGATCCTGACTACGAGCGCTGTCTGCACGGAGTTTGTTCGTTCTCCCTTTGACTGTGTAGATTTTCTGCGGGTGTTCCGGTTTCCTCCTACATTCCAAAGACATACAGGTTTGTAGGTTAATTTGCTTCTGTAAGCTATACAATTGTCCCCAGTGTGAGTAGGTTAGTGTACAGGGTGATCGCTGTTCCGTGTGGACTTGGTGGGCCGAAGGGTCTGTTTCCGCGCTATATCTCTAAGTTTAAAGCATGGGGTTGGAACTTGGAGCTCAGAGTCTGTAGTTGTGGTGCAGATTCCTTTGGGGACTTCAAGAGGTAACTAGACAAAGGAGGAGAGTTTGTCATGCTGTAGAGAAAGGACCTCGTACTCCCCTGGCAGAGGGCCAGCACAGACACGATGGGCTGAATGACCTCCCTCACTATACTGTAACCATTCAAAGATCTGAACTTTTGCGTTGAGTGTACCACCTGTCAAAAGTGCCTCAACTGTTCCCAATGCGTATGAAAAATTTATTAGGATATTTTATTAAATTATAGAACTTTTCAGTAGTGAACTGGAAAGGACAGTTTCCCCTTTGAAAAGTCATAGTCATACAGTGTGGAAACGGGCCCTTTGGCCCACACCGACGAACATATCCCATCTACACTAGTCCCACCTGCATATGTTTAGCCCATATCCCTCGACACCTGTCCTATCCATGTACCTGTCTAATTGTTTCTTAAACATTGCATAGTACCTGCCTCAACTACCTCAACTGGCAGATTGTTTCATACACCAATCACCCTTGGTGTAAAAAAGGTACCCCTCAGGTTCCTATTAAATCTCTCTCACCCTCTTTAAACCTCTGGTTTTCTATTCTCCCTCACTGGGCAATCTATTCCTCTCATGATCTTGTACACCTCTAGAAGATCATCCCTCAGCCTCTTGCGCTTCAGGGAATAGATTCCCAGCCTGCTCAACCTCTCCCTATAGCTCAAGCCCTCGAGTCCTGGCAACATCCTCGTAATCTTCTTTGCAGGTGCCTCGACTATTCTCAATGCACATGGAAAATGTATTTGGGTATTTTATTATATTGTAGAACGTTTCAGTGGTGAACTGGTAGGACTGTTTTTTCTATACATTTTCCACACAAAGGGTGTTGGGTGTATGGAACAAGCTGCCGGGGGAAGTAGTTGAAGCGGGTACTATCACATCGTTTAAGAAACATTTGGAGAGGTACATGGATAGAACAGGTTTAGAGGGATATGGGCCAAAAGCAGGCAGGTGGGACTAGTGTAGATGAGACATGTTGGCCGTTGTGGGCAAGTTGGGCCGAAGGGCCTGTTTTCATGCTCTATGACTCTAATGTAGGAGGAGGGGAAGAAATAGATGCGAGTCCAGGTGGGCACAGGCGAGATGGGCGGGGGGGGGGGGGGGTGGAGAGTAAGAAGGGGAGGGTGTTCCCAGAGAAGCTGCCTGACCCGCTAAGTCACTCCAGCACTTTGCGTTCCATGTTATTAATCCGTTTGTGGGCTGTGGTTTTTTCTAAGTAATCTTCTGTGTGTTCCAGGTGCAGAAGGAGACTGGCTCTGCATCCACGTGGAAGTGAAGAGTATTGAGATCCATTTCCTGTTACTCTAGGAGCTGGAGTGCAATAGAGCCAATCTGTGTATTTACCGCGGGGGAGTTTAATTATGTGCACGGATTACCAAGTGATTTTAGTGGGACTGGTGTGAACGTGGACATAAGTTTTCCTTGAATGAAAACGCTGATCTTATTTCTGAACCTGTGTGTATTGCTCTGGGCAGCAACAATAAACAATGTGCATCATTGCACCACAGAAGCTCTGATGACTTTTATCGCTAGGTAGACCAAGATTGATTGCTCGGAGAACGCGGGTTTTGCAAACCGTTTTCTAACATGCCCAGTGCAGACCCTTGTTGCTGTGTGGACAATGTGCAGGCGTAACTCTGTGCTGTGGGCAAACAAGAATGACCTTGCAAGCACTGGATTAAGAGATCAAACCAAAGGTCACTAGAGTGGTCTCAGTAGATTTTGGCCAGATCAGCACTCCCGGTATGAGCCGCAGGTGGACAATCTACTTTGTGTTCAACTGGATGAATGTGCATTTGCAGTAATGTGATGTGATTACAGTAATAACCTCAACTGTAAATAGCAACCCCCACACCACTGGATTCTCAATCACAATAAAGACACTTCTGGCCAAATGGAGGGATGGTATTACAGCTGCAGTCCTAGAGTTACACAGCATGGAAATTGCTGCCCAACCTGGCCGTGCCTACCAACATTCCCCATCTGCACTGCTTCCACCTGCCCGCATTTGGTCCATCTATCTATATATTACTAAAACTCTCATCTTGTTTGTTTCTATGTCAAAACGGTACACGATAGCGCTGCAATTTTTGGACCACCTTATTCACAATTGTCTTGTGGTGTCTTTTTATCAAGTTTCGTTCACATTGAGGTCATATTTTACAAGTTATTCACATTTTCAACTTTACAAAACCCCACTTTGAGAAAAATTACTTGAACATTGCAGTGGCAGTTACAGCTATGACATCGCATTGAGATTGTAGCCCTGCCCTCTACAATGTTACAAATCCCAGGACACTGAGGCCTGGCAGCAAGTGCAAGTACAATTAGATTTTTTTTAAAGTCTAATGAGGGAGGGTAATTACGAGGAAATGAGCTGCCCCTGCGCAGTTGGGGGCTATGGGTGAGTGCTGGAATATTGCGTTGGGGGAACGGGTGAGTGGTAGAATATTGCATTGGGGAATGGGTTGCGTTGGGGGACCACGCCTCCCATGGGGGTTATAGGCGAGTGGTCGAATACTGCGTTGGGGGAATGGGTTGCGTTGGGGGACCAGGCCTCCCGTGTGACAGGAACCCAATGGGTTCCACTTGATCTAGTATCTCTCAAAACCTTTCCTCTCCATGTACCTGTCTATGTGCTGTTTAGTTAGTCATACTGCATGGAATCAGGCCCTTCAGGACAACTTGCCCACACCGACCAAGAAGCCCCATCAACACTGGTCCCACCTGCCTGCATTTTGCTCGTATCTCTAAACCTTACCTATCCATGAACCAGTCCAAATTATCTTTTGAACACATATAGTACCTGCCTCAACTACCACCTCTGGCAGCTCGTTCCATATACCCACAACCCTCTAAGTGAAATGTCTTAGAACTATGTTTGTCTGAAAGTATTTCTCACCTAGGGTATCTATTACCATTCTTCATTGGAGCAGAATTAAGTCATTCGGCCCATTGAGTCTACTCTGCCATTCAATCATGGCTGATCTATCTTGCCCTCTCAATCCCATTCTCCTGCCTTCTCCCCATAACCCCTGACACCCATACTAATCAAGAATCTGTCAATCTCCGCATTAAAAATATCCATTGACTTGGCCATAGCCGTCTGTGGCAATAAATTACACAGATTTGCTGCCCTCGGACTAAAGAAATTCTTCCTCAACTCCTTTCCAAAGGTATGTCCTTTTATTCTGAGGCTATGGCCTAGACACACCCACTAGTGGAAACATCCTCTCCACATCCACTCTATCCAAGCCTTTCTTGACTTTGTTCTTCAAGTTAAAGTACAACCTTTGTAACACTTTAATACAAACACTGGATAAATAAAACAAAATCTCATCACTTCAGCGTGGCACAGCTGCTAGAGTTGCTGTCTCACAACGTTAGAGACCCAGGTTCGATCCTGACCTTGGGTGCTGTCAGTGTGGAGTTTGCACGTTCTCCCTGTGAGTGCGTGGGTTTACTCCGGGTGCCCACACATCCCAAAGGAATGTGGGTTTGTGGGTTAATTGGTAAAATTGTCCTAGTGTGAAGGAAGTGGATGAGAAAGTGGGATAACATAGAAACATGGAACTGCAGATGCTGGTTTACAAAAAAAAGACACAAAGTGCTGGAAACGGAACACCACTTATCCATGTTCTCCAGAGATGCTGCCAGACCTGCCGAGTTACTCCAACACTGTGTCCTTTTTCGAATTAGTGGGAAAGGCTGAACGATGGTCGGCGTGGAAGGGCATGTTTCCATGCAGCATCATTAAATTAAACCTCAAGGGAATATTCGGCCCATCACATCCATTCCAGCTACCGGGGAGCAATCTCATTCATCCCCTTCCCTCTCTCCTTATTCCTTTCCCTGCACTTTATTCCGCCGCACACTCATATTTCGATAAACTCCTTTGTCATCAACCTGCACTGGGGTAATTCACAGCGACCATTTATCCCAACAGCATGTGCATACAACTGGAGAACAGACTGGAGCACACGGAGGAAGCCTAGGGAGCGTGCAAACTCTGCAGAGACAACGGCCAAAGTCAGTTCTGAGCCCAGCCTGCTGCCACACAGACATCATTCTCAGAATGTTTCTGAATCGATGGTGTGCATTTATGTTCTTGATCCAAGCAGCGCTACGTTTCAGAGCCTGTGCCTGTACGGAAGCTTGTTTAAAGACGTTGGGGATTTTTAAGGTGGAGATTAATAGGTTCTTGATTAGTATGGGTGTCAAATATTTTGAGGAGATGGTAAGCGAATGGGATTGAGAGGGAAAGGTAAATCAACCATGATTGAATGGCGGCGTAGAATCGATGGGCTGAATGGTCTAATGCTGCCCCTACGACTTATGAAGTTTAAATTTGAACCTCTTATTCTGCATGGGTAGCTTATAAGATCTGGGAGCAGAATAAGTTCATGGCTGATCTATCTTTCCCTCTCAACTCCATTCTCCTGCCCTCCATTTTAGCCCTGATGCCCTTGCTAATCAAAAATCTTTCTATCTCTGCCTTAAAGATATCCATTGACTTGGCCTCCACAGAATCACCACCCTCTGACTAAAGAAATTCCTTCTCATTTCCTTTATTAAGGTACGTTCTTTTATTCTGAGACTTTGGCCTCTGGTCCTAGACTCTCCCAATAATGGAAACATCCTCTCCACATACACTATCCAGGCCTTACAACCCAATGGTATAAATGTTGATTTCTCCAATTCTAGGTAAGCTCTAACACCCTTTTTCTCCCATGTGGCCCACTTGGACTTGCACATAGTTGTAGGTAACCTCTAATACTCCCCCCCCCCCCCCCCCCCGGACAAGCACCGATTCCTCCCCTTTCACCTACATGGCTTCCTCTAGCTTCACAATTCACAACTCTTCATTCTTTTTGTATCACACCTTCTGTCTTGTCACCTCTGCCCTTTATCCAGCCATCTACCAAACAATCAGAATCACATTTTATTCGCCAAGTATGTTTTGCAACATACGAGGAATTTCATTGGCCAGGTTTCATTAAAAGCAACAGATCAGTCAAAAACACATTTTAACATGAACATCCACCACAGTGACTCTTACACATTCCTCACTGTGGTGGAAGGCGAAATAAAGTTCAAGTCCTTCCCTTAGTTCTTCCCGGTCGTGGGCCTCGCGCCCCCCTTTGACGGGACGATCTTCACTCCCGTAGCCGGCGGCATTCGGGCCCTCCACATCGAGGTGATCAAGCTCCCGCATCGGGGGGATATCAGCTCCCCCGCGCCGGGCGATCGAACCTCGCTTTGGGGCTGGTCGAACCTTCTGCGACGTTGGAACTTCCCGTCTAGCCTCTCCGAAAGACTGCGAGCTTTTGATGGTAAGTCCGCGGTGGGAGCGATCCCAGGCAAGGGATCAGCTCCGATGTAAAGTCCGCGCCCCGCGATAGAGCTCAAAGTCAGTTCGAGGAGGCCTCCAGCTCCATCGAATGGAAGGCCGCAGAGCGCGCCAGAGAATGTGATCCGAAAATTAATCACATCTCCGGCAGAACCTGAAAAAAGTTCCCCCCTCCCCCCTCCCCCCACATAAAACAAACCGAAGAACATTAAAACAAACTTTTAACACACTAAAAATAACAAAAAGAATGAAAAAACAAACAGACTGCTGACAGGGCAGCCATCTCCCTGGCACCCCTGGTAATTTGTCCCCCCTCACCAACAGTTCACCTGATATTTGCAAGACTTTCTACATCCCCCTTTACAATTAGTCTGAAGAAGGATCCTGATCCGAAACGCCACTTCCGAAATGTTCCCCAGGAATGCTGACTGACCCGCTAAGCATTTTGTCTTGTCTTTTTAAAGGTTGAAAACTGGCAAGGCCAGGTATGGTAGCTCATAAAGATTGAGAGATCCTTCATAAAAAGATTACAAAACGATGGAAGTTATGCACTGACTAGAAAACAAAAAACAGGTGTCAATTCTGGAGGCTCCGTGTTAGAAAGGTGAAGAGGAAGAGGCGTTTCCCTGGAACACCGGCATTTTGTGTCTATCCAAGTCTGTCCAACCTCTTTGTAGCTAATACCTTCTAATCCTTCTAAGCGACTTTGAGTCCTGAAAAGCGCTATATAAAAAATTAAAAAATCTATTATTATTAATCCAGGTAGCATCTAGGTAAGAAAGAACTGAAGATGCTGGTTTAAACCGATGATAGACACAAAAAGCTGGAGTAACTCAGCGGGACAGGCATCATCCCGAGAGGAGAAATGGGTGACGTTTCAGATCAAGACAGTTCAGACTGAAAGGTCTCGACCCAAAACATCAACCATTCCTTCTCTCCAGAGATGCTGCCTGTCCTGGTGAGTTGCCCCTTTTTGTGTCTATCTTTTAGCATCTTGGTAAACCTTTTCTGCACCCTCTCCAAAGCCTCCACATCCTATAATGGGGCAACCAGAAATGAACACCATACTACAAATGTGGTCTCTGGTAGCTCAAAGCCAAAACCTCTTTGAGTATGTGTTCCCTCCTCCACAGCATTCTCCACCACAAGTTATGGGAGTAGAATTAGGCCATTCAGCCCATCGACTCTACTCTGCCATTCAATCATGGCTGATCTCTGCCTCCTAATCCCACTTTCCTGCCTTCCCCATAACCCTTGACACTCGTTATAATCAAGAATTTGTTGATCTCTGCCTTAAGAATAGCCCTCTGTGACAATGTGTTCCACAGATTAAGTACCCACTGACTAATGAAGTACCTCCTCTCCTCCTTTCTAAAAGAGCGCCCTTTAATTCTGAGGCTGTGACCTCTGGTCCTAGACTCTCCCACCAATGAAAATATACTTTCCACATCCACTCTTTCCTCCTGGTATCTCCACTCGTGGTCCACCCCAGGCCACTGTGAAAGTCACCCGCTCAGCAGTGACCGTGGGAAATGCTTGGCCTCGGCACCCCACAGGAAAGAAGCGGAGGTAGTGGAGCGCTGACTTTCACGACAAATGCAAGCATTAAACCTTGCACCGTTGCACAATTTCCACTCCCGCCCATTCCAGGCTTGTCGCACGATCTGCCCTAGTGCTGTTTGTTATCCTGTAATTTATCACCAAGTGCTACACGGTCAAAGGGTTAACTGATCACGCCCCTGTGTTAATACATAATACATGACCTTTAAGGTAAGTGAATAATATTTTGATTGTTCATTCCCTTCACACATTGGTTTAATCTTTTGATAAATGTGATGTCAGAAGCCAAGAAACACTAGCTTTCCTGATTCACGGTTGTCACTGGCACGCTACAGGGTTGGGATTCCACACCCACAGTTCAATGTAAGTTTATTTAGTTTTAGTTATGGTTTAGGTTTAGTTTCTCTTCAGTTTTAGTTTAGAAATACAGCACGGAACAGGCTCCCGGGCCCACCGAGTCCACGTCAGCCAGAGATTCCCGCACACTAGCACTATGCTACGCACACTGGGACAATTTACAATTTTATCAAACCCAATTAACCTACAAAACTGTATGGATTTGGAGTGTGGGAAGAGCACCCAGAGAAAACCCACGCGGTCACGGAGAACGTAAAATTCCGTACAGACAGCACCCGTAGTCAGGATCGAACCCTGGTCTCTGGCGCTGTAAGGCAGCAACTCTGCTGCCCCGAGTTTTAGTTTTGTTGTCATGTGTACCAAGGTACAGTGAAAAGGCTTTTTGTTATATGCTATCCAGTCAATAGACAATAGGTGCAGGAGTAGGCCATTCGGCCCTTCGAGCCAGCACCGCCATTTAATGTGATCATGGCTGATCATCCCCAAATAGTACCCTGTTCTTGCCTTGTCCCCATATCCCCTGACTCCGCTATTTTTAAGAGCCCGATCTAGCTCTCTCTTGAAAGCATCCAGAGAACCTGCCTCCACCGTCCTCTGAGGCAGAGAATTCCACAGACTCACAACCCTCTGTGAGAAAAAGTTTCCTCATCTCCATTCTAAATGGCTTACTCCTTATTCTTAAACTGTGGCCCCTGGTTCTGGACTCCCCCAACTTCGGGAACATGTTTCCTGCCTCTAGCGTGTCCAAACCCTTAACAATCTTATATGTTTCAAGGAGATTCCCTCTCATCCTTCTAAACTCCAGAGTGTACAAGCCCAGCTGCTCCATTCTCTCAGCATATGACAGACCCGTCATCCCGGGAATTAACCTTGTAAACCTACGCTGCACTCCCTCAATAGCAAGAATATCC
Organism: Malacoraja senta; assembly: GCA_038087875.1. Lineage (NCBI taxonomy): Eukaryota > Metazoa > Chordata > Chondrichthyes > Rajiformes > Rajidae > Malacoraja > Malacoraja senta. Next base: position 1,576,706 of record CM075994.1, read on the forward strand.
TTCCTCAAATTAGGAGAAGAAAACTGCACACAATACTCCAGGTGTGGTCTCACTAGGGCTCTGTACAACTGCAGAAGGACCTCTTTGCTCCTATATTCGACTCCTCATGTTATAAAGGCCAACATGCCATTCGCTTTCTTCACTGCCTGCTGTACCTGCATGCTTACTTTCATAGACTGGTGTACAAGGACCCCCAGATCCCGTTGTACTTCCCCTTTTCCCGAACTTGACATAATTTAGATAGTAATCTGCCTTCCTGTATTTGCTACCAAAGTGGATAACCTCACATTTATCCGCATTAAACTTCTAGAAACATAGAAAATAGGTGCAGGAGGAGGCCATTCGGCCCTTCGAGCCAGCACGCCATTCATTATGATCTGCCATGCATCTGCCCACTCCCCCAACCTGTCCAAGTCACCCTGCATTCTCATGGCATCCTCCTCACAGTTCACACTGCCACCCAGCTTTGTGTCATCTGCAAATTTGCCAATGTTACTTTGAATCCCTTCATCCAAATCATTGATGTAATTTGTAAATAGCTGCGGTCCCAGCACCGAGCCTTGCGGTACCCCACTAGTCACTGCCTGCCATTCTGAAAGGGACTCGTTAATCCCTACTCTTTGTTTCCTGTCTGCCAACCAATTTTTTATCCATGTCAGCACTCTACCCCCAATACCATGTGCCCTAATTCTGCCCACTAATCTCCTATGTGGGACCTTATCAAATGCTTTCTGAAAGTCCAGGTACACTACATCCACTGGCTCTCCCTTGTCCATTTTCCTTGTTACATCTTCAAAAAATTCCAGAAGATTAGTCAAGCATGATTTCCCCTTCGTAAATCCATGCTGGCTCGGACCGATCCTGTTACTGCTATACAAATGTGCGGCTATTTCATCTTTTATAATTGACTCCAGAATCTTCCCCACCACCGATGTCACGCTAACTGGTCTATAATTCCCTGTTTTCTCTCTCCCGCCTTTCTTAAAAAGTGGGATAACGTTAGCTACCCTCCAATCCACAGGAACTGATCCTGAGTCTATAGAACATTGGAAAATTATCACCAATGCATCCACGATTTCTAGAGCCACTTCCTTAAGTACCCTGGGATGCAGACCATCAGGCCCTGGGGATTTATCAGCCTTCAGTCCCATCAGTCTATCCAACACCATTTCCTGCCTAATGTGGAATTCCTTCAGTTCCTCCATCACCCCAGATCCTCTGGCCACTACTATATCAGGAAGATTGTTTGTGTCCTCCTTAGTGAAGACAGATCCAAAGTACCTGTTCAACTCATCTGCCATTTCCTTGTTCCCCATAATAAATTCACCTTTTTCGGTCTTCAAGGGTCCAACTTTGGTCTTAACTAATTGTCAGTATACATGATTTCAATCAAGCCGCCACAGTAACAGGATAAAGGGATTAACAACATCCAGGAATCACACACAATTAAAATCCCGTCAACAGTGCAGTCCCCACACCAAGAGCAACACCTCGAGACCCACCCGGCTCGGACCTGCCCCGCAAAGAGTGGGTCGCCCTGAACCAGCTCCATACAGGGGTCGGCCGGTTCAACGCCAACATGCATCGCTGGGGGCTGCGTTCATCATCAGCCTGCGTGTGTGGAGCAGACCAGCAAACAGCACAGCGCGTCATTTTCGACTGCTGTCCTCCACCATTCAATATGATCATGGCTGATCATCCAACTCAGTATCCTGTACTTGCCTTCTCTCCATACCCCCTGATCCCTTTAGCCACAAGGGCCACATCTAACTCCCTCTTAAATATAGCCAATGAACTGGCCTCAACTACCTTCTGTGGCAGAGAATTCCAGAGATTCACCACTCTCTGTGTGAAAAATGTTTTTCTCATCTCGGTCCTAAAAGATTTCCCCCTTATCCTTAAACTGTGACCCCTTGTTCTGGACATCCCCAACATTGGGAACAATCTTCCTGCATTTAGCCTGTCCAACCCCCTAAGAATTTTGTAAGTTTCTATAAGATCCCCCCTCAATCTTCTAAATTCTAGCGAGTACAAGCCGAGTCTATCCAGTCTTTCTTCATATGAAAGTCCTGACATCCCAGGAATCAGTCTGGTGAACCTTCTCTGTACTCCCTCTATGGCAAGAATGTCTTTCCTCAGATTAGGAGACCAAAACTGTACGCAATACTCCAGGTGTGGTCTCACCAAGACCCTGTACAACTGCAGTAGAACCTCTCTGCTCCTATACTCTAATCCTTTTGCTATGAATGCTAACATACCATTCGCTTTCTTCACTGCCTGCTGCACCTGCATGCCTACTTTCAATGACTGGTGTACCATGGCACCCAGGTCTCGTTGCATCTCCCCTTTTCCTAATCGGCCACCATTCAGATAATAGTCTACTTTCCTGTTTTTGCCACCAAAGTGGATAACCTCGCATTTATCCACATTATACTGCATCTGCCATGCATTTGCCCACTCACCCAGCCTACCCAAGTCACCTTGCAGCCTCCTAGCAACCTCCTCACAGCTAACACTGCCCCCCCAGCTTTGTGTCATCCGCAAACTTGGAGATGTTGCATTCAATTTCCTCGTCCAAATCAATAATATATATTGTAAATAACTGGAGACCCAGCACTGAGCCTTGCGGTACCCCACTAGTCACTGCCTGCCATTCTGAAAAGGACCCGTTTACTCCTACTCTTTGCTTCCTGTCTGCCAGCCAGTTCTCTATCCACATCAATACTGAACCCCCAATACTGTGTGCTTTAAGTTTGTATACTAATCTCTTATGCGGGACCTTGTCGAAAGCCTTCTGAAAGTCGAGATATAACACATCCACTGGTTCTCCCTTATCCACTCTACTAGTTACATCCTCGAAAAATTCTATAAGATTCGTCAGACATGATTTACCTTTCATAAATCCATGCTGACTGTCCAATGATTTCACCACTTTCCAAATGTGCTGCTATCCCATCTTTAATAACTGACTCTAGCAGTTTCCCCACTACCGATGTTAGACTAACTGGTCTGTAATTCCCCGTTTTCTCTCTCCCTCCCTTTTTAAAAAGTGGGGTTACATTAGCTACCCTCCAATCCTCAGGAACTACTCCAGAATCTAAAGAGTTTTGAAAAATTATCACTAATGCATCCACTATTGGAACCCGAGGGGGACCAATATCCTGGCGGGGAGGTTTGCAAAGGCTACTGGGGAGACTTTAAACTAGAACGGTTGGGGGGAGGGACTCAAATAGAGAAAGCTAGTAGAAAATGTGGGAGGCAGGAGGCAGAGAAGGGAAGCACTCGGACCCAAAATGTAGGGGAGAAAGAAGAAAAAGATAATAAACAGAGAATAAGTGGTGGTGGGTTTCTTAAATGTGTATATTTTAATGCTAGGAGCATTGTAAGAAAGGTGGATGAGCTTAGAGCCTGGATTGACACCTGGAAGTATGATGTTGTGGCGATCAGTGAAACATGGTTGCATGAGGGCTGTGATTGGAAACTAAATATTCCAGGATTTCGTTGCTTCAGGGGTGATAGAATTGGAGGGGCAAGAGGTGGGGGTGTTGCATTGCTTGTCAAGGAAGATATTACAGCAGTGCTTTGGCAGGATAGATTAGAGAGCTTGTCTAGGGAGGTTATTTGGGTGGAACTGAGAAATGGGAAAGGTGTAGCAACACTTATAGGGGTGTACCACATAAGAGATTAGGATACAAACTTAAATCACACGGTATTGGGGGTTCAGTATTGATGTGGATAGAGAACTGGCTGGCAAACAGGAAGCAAAGAGTAGGAATAAACGGGTCCTTTTCACAATGGCAGGCAGTGACTAGTGGGGTACCGCAAGGCTCAGTGCTGGGACCCCAGCTATTTACAATTTATATTAATGATCTGGACGAGGGAATTGAAAGCAACATCTCCAAGTTTGCGGATGACACTAATTTGGGGGGCAGTGTTAGCTGTGAGGAGGATGCTAGGAGACTGCAAGGTGACTTGGATAGGCTGGGTGAGTGGGCAAATGTTTGGCAGATGCAGTATAATGTGGATAAATGTGAGGTTATCCACTTTGGTGGCAAAAACGGGAAGGCAGACTATCTTCTAAATGGTGGCCGATTAGGAAATGGGGAGATGCAGCGAGACCTGGGTGTCATGGTACACCAGTCATTGAAAGTAGGCATGCAGGTGCAGCAGGCAGTGAAGAAAGCGAATGGTATGTTGGCCTTCATAGCAAGAGGATTTGAGTATAGGAGCAGGGAGGTTCTACTGCAGTTGTACAGGGTCTTGGTGAGACCACACCTGGAATATTGCGTACAGTTCTGGTCTCCAAATCTGAGGAAGGACATTATAGCTATAGAGGGAGTGCAGAGAAGGTTCACCAGACTGATTCCTGGGATGTCAGGACTTTCATATGAAGAAAGACTGGATAGACTTGGCTTATACTCGCTAGAATCTAGAAGATTGAGGGGGGATCTTATGGAAACGTACAAAATTCTTATGGGGTTGGACAGGCTAGATGCAGGAAGATTGTTCCCGATGTTGGGGAAGTCCAGGACAAGGGGTCACAGCTTAAGGATAAGGGGGAAATCCTTTAAGACCGAGATGAGGAAAAACTTTTTCACACAGAGAGTGGTGAATCTCTGGAACTCTCTGCCACAGAGGGTAGTTGAGGCCAGTTCATTGGCTATATTTAAGAGGGAGTTAGATGTGGCCCTTGTGGCTAAGGGGATCAGGGGGTATGGAGAGAAGGCAGGTACGGGATACTGAGTTGGATGATCAGCCATGATCATATTGAATGGCGGTGCAGGCTCGAAGGGCCGAATGGCCTACTCCTGCACCTATTTTCTATGTATCTATGTATTATAGACCGCCAAATGGGGAGCGAGAATTGGAAGAGCAAATATGTAAGGAGATAGCAGATATTAGTAGTAAGCACAAGGTAGTGATTGTGGGAGATTTCAATTTTCCACACATAGACTGGGAAACACATTCTGTAAAAGGGCTGGATGGTTTGGAGTTTGTAAAATGTGTGCAGGAAAGTTTTTTGCAGCAATACATAGAGGTACCTACTAGAGAAGAGGCAGTGCTGGACCTCCTGTTCGGAAATGGGACAGGGCAGGTGGCGGAGGTATGCGTTGGGGAGCACTTCGGGTCCAGTGATCACAATACCATTAGTTTCAATATAATTATGGAGAGGGTCAGAACTGGACCTAGGGTTGAGATTTTTGATTGGAGAAAGACTAACTTTGAGGAGATACGAAAGGATTTAAAAGGAGTGAATTGGGACGTTGTTTTATGGGAAGGACGTAGAAGAGCTTTGGAGGACATTTAAAGGTGAAATTTTAAAAGTACTGAATCTTTATGTCCCTGTTCTGTTGAAAGGAAATAGTAAAAATTGGAAAGAGCCAAGGTTTTCAAGGGAAATTGGACACGGTTCGGAAAAAGAGAGAGATTTACAATAATTATATGCAACATGGAGTAAATGAGGTGCTTGAGGAGTATAAAGAATGTAAAAAGAATATTAAGAAAGAAATTAGAAAAGCTAAAAGAAGATATGAGGTTGCTTTGGCAAGTAAGGTGAAAGTAAATCCAAAGGGTTTCTACAGCTATATTAATAGCAAAAGGATAACAAGGAATAAAATTGGTCCATTAGAGAGTCAGAGTGGACAGCTATCTGCAGAACCAAAAGAGATGGGGGAGATATTGAACAATTTCTTTTCTTCGGTATTCACCAAGGAGAAGGATATTGAATTATGTGAGGTAAGGGAAACAAGCAGAGTAGTAATGGAAACTATGAGATTCAAAGAAGAGGAGGTGCGGACACTTTTGAAAAATATGAAAACGGATAAGTCTCCAGGTCCTGACAGGATATTCCCTATGACATTGAGGGAAGTTAGTGTAGAAATAGCAGGGGCTATGACAGAAATATTTCAAATGTCATTAGAAACGGGAATAGTGCCGGAGGATCGGCGTACTGCGCATGTTGTTCCGTTGTTTAAAAAGGGTTCTAAGAGTAAACCTAGCAATTATAGGCCTGTTAGTTTGACGTCAGTGGTGAACAAATTAATGGAAAGGATACAGAGATAATATATATAAGCATCTGGATAAGCAGGGTCTGATTAGGAACAGTCAACATGGATTTGTGCCTGAATCTTCTTGAATTTTTCGAAGAGGTTACTAGGGAAATTGATGAGGGTAAAGCAGTGGATGTTGTCTATATGGACTTCAGTAAGGCCTTTGACAAGGTTCCTCATGGAAGGTTGGTTAAGAAGATTCAATTGTTGGGTATTAATGGTGGAGTAGCAAGATGGATTCAACAGTGGCTGAATGGGAGATGCCAGAGAGTAATGGTGGATGGCTGTTTGTCAGGTTGGAAGACGGTGACTAGTGGGGTGCCTCAGGGGTCTGTGTTGGGTCCACTGTTGTTTGTCATGTACATCAATGATCTGGATGATGGTGTGGAAAATTGGATTAGTAAGTATGCAGATGATACTAAGATAGGTGGTGTTGTGGATAATGAAGTAGATTTTCAAAGTCTACAGAGAGATTTAGGCCATTTGGAAGAGTGGGCTGAAAGATGGCAGATGGAGTTTAATGCTGATAAATGTGAGGTGCTACATCTTCGCAGGACAAATCAAAATAGGACGTACATGGTAAATGGTAGCGAATTGAAGAATGCAGTTGAACAGATGGATCTAGGTATAACTGTGCATAGTTCCCTGAAGGTGGAATCTCATGTAGATAGGGTGGTAAAGAAAGCTTTTGGTGTGCTGGCCTTTATAAATCAGAGCATTGAATATAGAAATTGGGATGTCATGTTAAAATTGTACAAGGCATTGGTGAGGCCAATTCTGGAGTATGGAGTACAATTTTGGTCGCCTAATTATAGGAAGGATGTCAACAAAATAGAGAGAGAGTACAGAGGAGATTTACTAGAATGTTGCCTGGGTTTCAGCAACTAAGTTACAGAGAAAGGTTGAACAAGTTAGGTCTTTATTCTTTAGAGCGCAGAAGGTTAAGGGGGGACTTGATAGAGGTCTTTAAAATGATGAGCGGGTTAGACAGAGTTGACGTGGATAAGCTTTTCCCATTGAGAGTAGGGAAGATTCAAACAAGGGGACATGACTTGTGAATTAAGGGACAGAAGTTTAGGGGTAACATTAGGGGGAACTTCTTTACTCAGAGAGTGGTAGCTGTGTGGAATGAACTTCCAGTGGAAGTGGTGGAGGCAGGTTCGATTTTATCCTTTAAAAATAGATTGGATGGGTATATGGACGGGAAAGGAATGGAGGGTTATGGTCTGAGTGCAGGTAGATGGGACTGGGGGGAAGAAAGAAGGGGGGGGGGAAGTGTTCGGCACGGACTTGAAGGGCCAAGATGGCCTGTTTCTGTGCTGTAATGGTTATATGGATATATGGTTATTTCTGGGGCTACTTCCTTAAATACTCTGGGATGCAGCTTATCTGGCCCTGGCGGTTTATCGGCCTTTAATCCATTCAATTTACCTAACACCACTTCCCGGCTAACCTGGATTTCACTCAGTTCCTCCATCTCATTTGACCCGCGGTCCCCTGCTATTTCCGGCAGATTATTTATGTCTTCCTTAGTGAAGACAGAACCAAAGTAGTTATTCAATTGGTCTGCCATGTCCTTGTTCCCCATGATCAATTCACCTGTTTCTGACTGCAAGGGACCTACATTTGTTTTAACTAATCTTTTTCTCTTCACATATCTATAAAAACTTTTGCAGTCAGTTTTTATGTTCCCTGCCAGTTTTCTTTCATAATCTATTTTCCCTGTCCTAATTAAGCCCTTTGTCCTCCTCTGCTGGACTCTGAATTTCTCCCAGTCCTCTGGTAGGCTGCTTTTTCTGGCTAATTTGTATGCTTCATCTTTTGTTTTGATACTATCCCTGATTTCCCTTGTTATCCACAGAAGCACTACCTTACCTGATTTATTCTTTTGCCAAACTGGGATGAACAATTGTTATAGTTCATCCATGCAGCCTTTAAATGCCTTCCATTGCATATCCACCTTTAAGAATCAATTGCCAGTCTATCTTGGCCAATTCACGTCTCATACCCTCAAAGTTACCTTTCTTTAAGTTCAGAACCCTTGTTTTTGAATTAATTATGTCACTCCATCCTAATGAAACTCAACCATATTATGGTCACTCTTGCCCAAGGGGCCACGCACAACAAGACTGCTAACTAACCCTTCCTCATTACTCAATACCAATTCTAGGATAACCTGCTCTCTCGTTGGTTCCTCTACATGTTGGTTTAGAAAACTATCCCGCATACATTCCAAGAAATCCTCTTCCTCAGCACCCCTGCCAATTTGATTCACCCAATCTATATGTAGATTAAAGTCACCCATTATAACTGTTTTACCTTTGTTCCTGTTTGATGCCATCCCCAACTCCACTACTACTGTTAGGTGGCCTGTACACAACTCCCACTAGCGTTTTCTGCCCCTTAGTGTTTCACAGCTCTACCCATATCGATTCCACATCCTCCAAGCTAATGTCCTTCCTTTCTATTGCGTTAATCTCCTCTCTAACCAGCAACGCTACCCCACCTCCTTTTCCTTTCTGTCTATCCCTCCTGAATATTGAATATCCCTGGATGTTCAGCTCCCAGCCTTGGTCACCCTGTAGCCATGTCTCCGTGATCCCAACTATATCATAGTCATTAATAGCTATCTGCACATTCAACTCATCCAACTTATTAGGGATGGTAGATGGTTCAATGGTGCTTTATTGTCACATGTACCAATGCATAATTAAATTATTTTCTTACAAATAGCTCAGCAGAGTATCACCATACCTAAGCCCATCCCCCCCGATTAGCAAGTGTACAGAAATAGTCCACTGCACCCACCTGCCAGAGGCGCCATTTTCAAAGTCCAGTCGGTGCTCTAGTTCTTATGAGCGGTGCCCGACCCAGGCGAGCCCCAGGCTGTTACAAGGCCTCCAGCCATCGCCTTCCTTGGACTTGTGGATTGAGCTGCTGCCTCAGGGCACCAGAGAGACCCGGGTTCGATCCTGACCTCGGGTGCTGTCTGTGTGTGGAGTTTGCACGTTCTCCCTATGACTGCGTGGGTTTCCTCTGGGTGCCCCGGTTTCCTCCCACATACCAAAGACGTGTGGGTTTGTAGGTAAATTTCCCCTAGTGTGTAGGAAATGGGTGAGAAAGTGGGAAAACATGGAACTAGTGTGAACAGGTGATCGATGGTCAGCGTGGACTCGGTAGGCTGAATGGCCTGTTTCCATGCTGTATCTCTAAACTAAACCACACATGTTTCTGCATTGAAGAATATTTCCTGGTCTTATCTCCAAATTACCAATTTAAAGTGCAAACTTCAGCCCCACAATTCTACTCCTTAAACGTAATTGATATGTTGCAGTAGGCAGCTACAGTGAAAAGCTTTGTTTTGCATGTTATCTAAACAAATGAGATAAGACTATACATAAATCCAATCGAATGTACACTGAAGTGTTCTGAAGAAGGCCTCCAACTGGAAACGTCGCGTATCCAAGTTCTCCAGAGATGCTGTCTGACCCACTGAGTTACTCCAGCACTTTGTGTCTTTCATTGTTTTACTTAGTTGGGTAGATAGACTAAGGAAATATAGCATGTCTCCAACTACTTTTTCCAACTTTTAAATACACTGTAGAAAGCATATTATCGGAGATAGACACAAAGTGCTGGAGTAACTCAGTGGGTCAGACAGCATCTCTGGAGAACTTGGATACGCGACGTTTCCGGTCGGAGGCCTTCTTCAGACCACTTCAGTGTACATTCGATTGGATTTATGTATGCGTGATGTTGGAAAATGGATGGGTGAAGTTTCGGGTCGGCTCTGAAGAAGGGCTTCTTCACTCATCCTTTTTTTCCAAAGATTCTACCTGACCGGTGAGTTAATCCAGCACTTTGTGTCCATCTTTGGTAAAAAAACAGCATCTGCAGTTCTTTGTTTCTACACGTGTATCAGCTTGGTTTAGCAACAGCTCAAAACTGCAAGAAATTGCAGAGATATGTGGATGTTGCCCAGTCCATTACACAGACCAACCTCCCCGCCCCTCTATGGACTCCGTCTATTCTTCACCTTGCCTCGGCAAAGTGGCCAACAGATTCAAGGATTATTTTCACTCGGTCATTCTTTCTTCTCACCTCACCTGTCAGGCAGTAGATACAAAAGCTTGAAAGCATGCATGTAATAATAATAATTATTATCAATTTTATTTATGGGCGCCTTATACCAAAGTCTCAAGGACATCTTACAGAGTTTAACAAGTAAGAAACAAATAATCGGAGTAAAATAAATTATAAAGACATCACCAATACACAAATTAAAGACAGAATTCGATCCAAAGACACACAAAGAAAATAAAAATCAGAAACACAATGTGAAGAGAGAGCAGTGGCAGCTAAACCGCGCCAGCGTCCACTCTCCCTTCCGACCGCCATTTTGGACACAGACTAAAATAGACACTACATACAAAAATCATCCCCCCACAATGGTTACCACTGTGGGGGAAGGCACAATGTCCAGTCCCCATCCCCAGTTCTCCCACAGTCAGGCCTATTGAGGCCTCCGCTATTGCCTCTACGGAGGCCCGATGTTCCTGGGCGTTCTCGCCGGGTGCCGTTGCCCCGGCGTCAGGAGAGTCCTCTCAGCGGCTGGGCCACCTGGAACGGCCGCTTCCATTGCCGTAGACCGCAGCTTCCGAAGCCGACAAGGCCGCGCCGGTTTTGAGCTCCCAGGCTCCCGATGTTGAAGTCGGCGCCGCCCGCTGCGCTCCGCAGGCCCGCAGCCCGGAGATGTTGAGCTCGGCGGTCACAGGCAAGGCAAGGCAAATTTATTTGTATAGCACCATTCGTGCAAACAGCAATTCAAGGTGCTTTACAGGAAAGAAAAAATAAAATAGTCAATAATTAAAAATGGCAAAATAAGCAATACGACAAAAGTATGAATAATAAAACAACGTCAATGAAGCAATAAAACAATTTTAAAAAGCACATAAAAGGGTTAAAATTAGACAGTTAAGATTACCTGCATGTCAGGTTATGTAAAAGCTCTAGTAAACAACAGTGTTTTAAGGCCTGATTTAAATGCGCTTACAGTCTGTGCTCAGGTGTTCACGGAGCTTGTTCCACAGGTGTGGAGCATAAAAACCCAATGCTGCTTCAGCCTTTTTAGTTCTGACCCTGGGAACACAGAGTAAACCTGTCCCTGAAGACCTGAGGAGTCTAGGCGCCTCATATACAACAAGTAGGTCAGAGATGTATTTTGGACCTAGACCATTCAGTGCCTTGTAGCTCAGTAACAGAATTTTAAAATCTATCCTCTTACACACAGGGAGCCAGTGCAAAGATTTAAGGACAGGTGTAATGTGGTCCATTTTCTTGGTGTTGGTCAAGACTCTGGCAGCGGCATTTTGGATAAGCTGCAGTTGTTTAATTGATTTTTTATTGAGACCTGTAAAGATACCATTACAATAATCTAACCTACTAAAAATATATGCATGAACAAGTTTTTCAGTGTCTTCTTTGGACAGCAATCCCTTGATTCTTGCAATATTTTTTAGATGGTAATAGGCAGATCTGGTAATGGTCTTTATATGGCTGTTAAAATTCAAATCCGAGTCCATAACTACACCAAGGTTTCTGGCTTTGTCTGTAGTTTTCAGTGCAATTGAGTCGAGTTGAGCACTCACCTCTAACCTTGTTTTTTTGGGACCAAAGACAATAATTTCTGTCTTATTTGCATTGAGCTGGAGGAAGTTCTGGTTGATCCACTCATTGATATGTTTGACACATTGGCTCAGTGAGTGTAGGGGACTACACTCACTGAGCTCCAGCGCGTCGATCCAGCGCGGCGACCCAGGCAAGGCATCGCCTGCTCCACTCCGTGATAGCGCTCCAGTGCTGTGCCGCCACCGAAGCTGAAGGTGCTGGGCGGTCCCCGCCAGGAAATGGCGCTCCACGCCCGCTGGTAGGCCACGAGGACGGGTCGACGGGGCAACCCGGAGAAAAAGCTGCCTCACCGACCAGGTAGGGACCTAGAAATAAGGTTACCCCCTTGCCCCTACATTAAAAGTCTAGTTCTCCTACAGACAGCACACAAGACTAACTAAAACTACAAAAAAAAAGTGAATTAAATGGACGGCTGCTGATTAGCAGTGAACTGATTAGCAGCTGTTCACCAAGATGGCTCCTCCTCCGTTGTACCACCAGATTCAGGACCAGCTTCTTTCCTTCTGTTATCAGACTACTGAATGGTTCTCCCATAAGCAAGGGGTTAGTTCCGATCTCCAAATCTACCTCACTGCACCCCCTTGCACTTCTGCTTTTTCTATAATGCTGTAAAACTGGGCAGCACTGTGGTAGAGACGCGAGTCTATGGGTGTTGCCTGTGCGGAGTTTGTACGTTCACCCTGGGACTACGTGGGTTTTCTCCAGGTAATTTGGTTTCCTTCCACATTCCGAATACATGCAGGTTTTAAGGTTAATTAGTTCCTGTAAAAATTGTTCCTCGTGTATAGAATAGAATTAGTATGTGGCTGGTCGCTGGTCATACAGTGTGGAAACAGGATATTCGGCCCAACTTGCCCAGGTCAACCAACATGTCCCATCTATACTAGTCCCACCTGCCTGTATTTAGCACATATCCCACTAAACCTGTCCTATTCGTGTACCTGTCTATGTTTCTTAAACATTGTCTCAACTGCAGCAGTTGATGGCAGCACGGTGGCGTAGCGGTAGAATTACAGCCCCGGGTTCGATCCTGATTTATAGGTGCTGTATGTTTTTGTACCTTCTCCCTGTGACCTGCGTGGGTTTTCTCCCACACTCCAAAGACGTACAGGTTTGTAGGTTAATTGGCTTGGTATAAATGTAAATGTCCCTAGTGAGTGTAGGATAGTGCTAGTGCGCAGGGATTGCTGGTCGGTGCGGACTATGTGGGCCCAAGGGCCTGTTTCCACGCTGTATCTCTAAACTAAACTACCTTCTCTGGCAGCTCGCTCCATATACTCGCCAACTTTTGTGTAAAAAAAAGTTACCCCTCACCTTAAACCTATGGTTTTCCTACTGAACCTATGATTCCCCTACTCCAGGCAAAAGGCTGTGCATTTACCCAATCTATTCCTCTCATGATTTTGTGCACCTTTATAAGATCAGCCCTCAATCTCCTGCGCTCCAAGGAATATATTCCTAGCCTGCTCAACCTCTCCCTATAGCTCAGGCCCTCGATTCATGGCAACATCCTCGTAAATCGGCCGGTGCGGATTCGGTGGGCCACGCTGTATCTCTAAAACTAAACAGGTCCAGGCTCCCAAACTTTTCTCTGCACAGCTTGAAAAATAAATACTTAACTCGACCGTGAGGAAAAATAAAGTAGGGTTTGAATAAAAACTAATTCCAACTAAATAAAATCCTGTGATCTATTACAAATAATTGGAATAAAATTAATTTTGCTGCTCAAATCAACTTTATAAGATCATATAAAATTACATTACTTTTATTCATAATCGGTGTCAGTACAGCAAACCTTCGCTATAACAGACCATGGGGGGCGGGGGGGGGGGGGGAATGCTGCCGTTATTGCCGATTGCCCATATCACCGAGTCAGGGATTTGCTCCCCACACCGAGCTGACACGGGTGTTGTGCAGCAATGAAATGTTTTCAAGTACAAATTCATTAACACCTAAAAATGTTTTTTTGTTACTGCAAGCGACAAATACTAAAGGCTGTTTGTTACATTGTTTAAATAAATTAAGTGCGGTTGAAAGCGATTGCTTGCCAATTTCAATGCCATGCCAATTTCAACAGCCTCACATTGCAACTAGCAGACTGTGTTCTTAACGATAGTCCGTTATAACTAAAATCCATTATAAAGAGGTGTATAATAACGAAGGTTTAATGTATGTGCATCCAGTGACACCAATCAAAAATATTGTAAATCAACCACTTTCAATATAAAACTGTATCATTACTCCTGTGCCAACAGTGATTTCCATTTATCTACATGTGTCTTTGGTAAAACATAAGCTTTGTGCTTTGATTAAAGTGACCTGATTTCAAAGGAATTCCTTGTGAATCACAGTGGGTGAAAGTCTTTGTGCCTCGGAGTTGTGTAGTCTGTAGGTTCTGCTGATCCCTACAGCTGTGATCCCACCACCAATGTTCTGTTCGAGTCCGTGCTGTGTGTTTGTGAAGTCAATCTTCTTGTGATCTCAGTAATAGCTTGATGTCAGTCGGCTTCCTCCACACTCCTGACCATTGGTCGCCCGGGGTGGGGGGAGGAGGGTCGATGGGAGGGGGGAATCTCCCTGTATGTTTGCTCCTGGGGCTGGCCAAGATGACCCAGGCATCGGACAGTCGAGGGTCCGGTCCATGTCGACTGCCTGCCCCTCTTTCCAGGCATTACGTCCGTGCCCTCGATTCCCCGGAGAAGGAAGACATGGTGTCCACGGGTACTTTGGAGGCTTCCGTGAATGCTGGTCGCTGCGGGAGGTTGTGGACATGACTTTCAATGTTGTAATTTGATAGAGTCATACAGCAAAGAAACAGGTCCTTCAGCACAACTTGCCCACACCGTCCACGATGCCCCATCTACACTAATCCCACCTGCCTGCATTTAGCCTATATCCCAGCCCACAGTACAGGTTGATGTTTGCAAACTGCACAAACCAGCGCTCAGGCCGATTCTTCCCCCTCCTGCTAAATCCAAGGGTAGATAAACCAGTCATCTAACTCACTGCCCTGTCAACAAAGCCCTGCAAATTGGTTGCTGCATTCCACCGCGTTACAGCAGCAACAATTCTCTGGACGTGGTTGTAAAGTGCTCGGGTCTTCCTGAGGTCAAGAACGGTGATTCATAAATTCAGTGCTGGAGTAACTCAGCAGGTTGGGCAACATCTCTGGAGAATAGTCTATGGACTCCACCTTTCCCGAGGTCAACAATGGGTCATTAGCTCCACCCTTTCTGAGGTCATCTGTTGCCGGCACTGATTTGTTCTGGTCTTTCCTCACCTCCATTTTTTTTCACCGCCCCATCATCTCTATCAGTCTGAAGAAGGGTCCCGATCCAAAACGTCACCTATTCCTTTTCTCCAGGGATGCTGTCTGACTCACTGAGTTACTCCAGCAGTCTGTCTCTGGTGAATATGGATAGGGGAAGTTTAGTGTCAGGTTCTTCCATCTTGTCCACCCTTCTTGAGCCTGAAGCAGGAGCCAATGTCCTCAATGAGGTAGAGGTGAATCATACATTACCTCAGCTTATAGAAGGACTATTCAGAAGCCTAATAACAGAGGGGAAGAAGCTGTTCCTGAGTCCGGTGGTGCGCGCTTTCAAGCTTCTGTGTATTCTGCCTGAGGGGAGCGGAGAGAAGGAGTGACCGGGGTGGGACAAGTCTTTGATTTTGTTTAAGAAGGAACTGCAGATGCTGGAAAATCGAAGGTACACAAAAATGCTGGAGAAACTCAGCGGGTGCAGCAGCATCTATGAAGAAGGGTTTTGGCGCGAAACGTTGCCTATTTCCTTCGCTCCATAGATGCTGCTGCACCCGCTGAGTTTCTCCAGCATTTTTGTGTATCTTTGATTATGTTGGCTGCTTTACTGAGGCAGCGTGGAGTGTAAATGGAGTCGATGGTGGGGAGTCTGGTCTGTGTGAAAGGTCCCTGTCCATCGCAACCATATCAAGCTGCTGCAATACTGTGTGCTGCACTGCAGGAAAGATGCATCTGTGCAGCAGAGTGTGCAGGGGAGATTCACCCAGTCTGAAGAAGCGACTCGACCCGAAACGTCACCTATTCATGTTCTCCAGAGATGCTGCCTGAGCCGCTGAGTTACTCCAGCACTTTGTGCCCTTTTCCTTTTGAAAACCAGCATCTGCTGTTCCTTGCATCCTTCATAAATAATGTGGGGTTTTGCAATCTCAGAAACCTCCGGTGTCTCTGGATCCCACAGTCAGGCTGGGGATTGACCTGCTGCTGGCTTGGAAGAGAAGATTGGATTTGTTGCTGTCATTGTGTCCAATATACGTTGATTTTTTTAAATTAAAAAATGCAAGCTGCTATTTCCCTGAACTCTTCCGCCATGACTCGCCAGGATCTACAAGTGCAGGAACCCGGCGAGAATCGAGAAGAGAGGCAATGCGAAGTGCAGGTTCATGGTGGGGTGTGTGCCGCTGCTTTGCGTGAACAAGATCCGTCCTTCAACCGCAGGGTAAACCAGTTGCATCTGCTTGATGTAAGCCGAGACCACCGATATATCCGTGCTGCCTAGAATGGCCACAAAATTAAAACACCCGTTAAAATCGGCATTCACCAAGGTCCTGAGAAGGTTAATGGGAATAATCCCGGGGATAAGAGTGTTTGACGGCTCTGGGCCTGTACTCGCTGGAGTTTAGAAGGGTGGTAGAGCTGCTGCATTTAGTTTAGTTTAGTTTCGAGATACTGCGCAGAAACAGGCCTCTCGGCCCACTGAGCCCGCATCGACCAGTGATCCCCATACACTGCACGCTAAGGACGATTTACAATTTTTACCAAGCCAAATTTGGTAATTGTAAAATTGTCCCGAGAGTGTAGGATAGTGCTAGTGTATGGGGATCGCTGGTCGGCGTGGGCTTGGTGAGCCGAAGGGCATGTTTCCACGCTGTATCTCTAAACTAAACTAAGGTAAGATGAGGGGGGGATGTAATTGAAACTTATTGAATAGTGAAAGGCCTAGCTAGAGTGGATGTGGTGAGGATGTTTCCACTAGTGGGAGAGTCTAGGACCGGACCAGAGGCCATAGCCTCTGAATAAACGGACATACCTTTAGAAAGATGGAGGAATTTCTTTAGCAAGACGGTGGCAAATTGAAACATAGACAATAGGTGCCGGAGTAGGCTATTCGGTCCTTCGAACCAGCACTGCCATTCAATATGATCATGGCTGATCATCCAAAGTCAGTACCCCGTTCCTGCCTTCCCCCCCCCCCATCCCTTGATTCCATTAGCCCTAAGAGCTATATCTCTCTTGAAAACACTGTGGCAGAGAATTCCACAGATTCACAACTCTCTGGGTGAAAAAGTTTTTCCTCATCTCAGTTCTAAATGTCCTACCCTTTATTCTTAAACTGTGACCCCTGGTTCTGGACTCCCCAACATCAGGGAATTTTTTCCCTGCATCTAGCCTGTCCAATCCCTTTAGAATTTGATATGTTTCTATAAGATACCCTCTCATCCTTCTAAACACCAAGCCCAGTTTACCCATTCTTTTATCATATGTCAGTCCCGCCATCCTAGGAATTAACCTGGTGAACCTACACTGCACTCCCTCAATAGCAAGAATCTTCTTCCTCAAATAAGGAGACCAAAACTGCACACAATACTCCAAGTGCGGTCTCACCAGGGCCCTGTACAACTGCAGTAGGACCTCCTTGCTCCTCTACTCAAATCCTCTCGCTATGAAGGCCAACATGCAATTTGCTTTCTTCACTGCCTGCTGTACCTGCATGCATACTTTCAGTGACTGATGGACAGGGACACCCAGGTCTCGTTGCACCTCCCCTTTTCCTAATCTGACATCATTCATTTAATAATTTGCCTTCTTGTTGTTGCCACCAAAGAGGATAACCTCACATTTATCCACATTATACTGCATCTGCCATACATCTGCCCACTCACCCAACCTTTCCAAGTCACCCTGCAGCCTCATAGCATTCTCCTCACACTGAATCTGTGGAGGCCGTCAATGGATATTTTTAAGGCGCAGATTGACAAATTCTTGATTAGTACGGGTGTCAAGGGTTAAAGGGAGAAGGCAGGAGAATGAGGTTGCGAGTGAAAGATAGATCAGCCATGATTGAATGGTGGAGTAGACGATGGGCCGAATGGCCTAATTCTGTTCCTAGAAGATATGAACTCGTCAGCAAGATTGGCTGGAAATATTTGGTTACCTGTGTCGTGTTTCAACTTCTCGTTTTTCAGCATTGAGAATCCATCTCCCCCGTTGGCGATGTAGGAACTGGTAACGATTTTATAGACCTGGCTATCGATGAGAGGTTTGTACTCAGGCATTCGGCAATTCGCACACAACACGTCCAACTTGACCACCCGGCTCCCTGGAGGTCTTGTCACATCAAACTTCACATGGACACCTTGGGAATGCAGCAGGCCAGTCAGTCGCAGAGCCAGACGATGCAGGGACAGGCCCTTCAGCCCATCATCTCATCCCCTCTCCCACTCCCATCAGGCGAGAGGTACAAAAGCTTGAAAGCGCGTATTTCCAGATTTAAGGACAAGTAGCGCAGCGGTAGAGTTGCTGCCTCACAGCGCCAGAGACCCAGGTTCGATCCTGACTACGGATGCTGTCTGTATGGAGTTTGTAAGTCCCCCCCCCCCCCCCGTGACCTACATGGGTTTTCTCCGAGTTACGGTTTACACCCACACTCCAAAAACATACAGGTTTGTCAGTTAATTGGCTTGGTGTCATTGTATAGTGTCCCTAGTGTGTAAGATAGTGTACGTGTACAGGGATTGCTGGTCGGCTCGGACTCTGGGCCGAAGGGCCTATTTCCGCGCTGTATCTCTAAACTAAAGACAGCTTCTTCCCCTCTTTTATCATACTACTGAATCCTCCCATGAGCTAGGATGTGGTCCTAATCATCCAACCTACCTTATTGGGGACCTTGCACTTTAAATAAATATTGCATTTTTCTGTTATGGTATTGCTATCACCGGGGGTACAGTGAAGAGCTTTCTGTTGCGTGCCACCCAGTCAGTTAACGCCACGATTGCATGATCTGATTGGAAAGGTGTGCAAACAGGTTTTGCTTTGGGAAGAAGGTACAGGAGCTTGAAAAACATGACCACCAGGTTCCAGAACAGCTTCTTCCCACCAACCTTCAGGCTCTTGAACACAACACAAAACTAATCCAGTAAAGTCAGATTAAAGATAGTCTGGGGGGTCTCCAATGAGGTTGATGGAAGGTCAGGACCGCTTTCTTATCACCAACTAGAGAGCGGTCCTAACCTACCATCTATCTCATTGGAGACGCTCGGACTATCCTTCATTGGATTTTATCTTGCAGTAAACGCTATTCCCTTTATCCTGTATCTGTGGACTGTGGACGCCTTGATTGTAATCATGTATAGTCTTTCCGCTGACTGGATAGTAAGCAACAAAAAAACTTTTCACTGTACCTCGGAATACGTGACAATAAACTAAGCTAAAGTACCTCGGCAACTACCATCTACTATGGACTGTGTTTCGGTTGCATTATGAACTTTGGTTTTGCACTGCTATGGACTGCTTCCCTGGTAATAATGATTATTAGTTTATTGTATCACAGATTATTGTATAAAATCATGAGAGGAATAGATCGGGTAAATGCACAGAGTCTCTTACCAGAATAGGGAAATCGAGAACCAGACGACATAGTTTTAAGGTGAGGGGGGAAAGATTTAATAGGAACTTGAGGGGTAACATTTTCACACAAAGGGTGGTGGGAGTATGGAACGAGCTGCTGGAGGAGGCTGGGTCTATCGCGACGTTTAAGAAACATTTGGACTGGTGCATGGATTAGGACAGGTTTAGATGGATATGGGCCAAACACAGGCAGGTGGGACTAGTGTAGAGTGGGCATATTGGTCGGTGTGGGCGAGTTGGGCTGAAGGGCTTGTTTCCATGCTGTGCGACTCTAGTGCAGATGGGGCATGTTGGTCGGTGGGGGCGAGTTGGGCTGAAGGGCTTGTTTCCATGCTGTGTGACTCTGATTCTCTAGGCTGAGGCATACTGTGCCACCACTGACGGTCCTTACCTGAGACCTGCAGGAACTCGCCGGTGATCGCCCCATAGCGCCGGACCGAGTGCTCGAATGTCGCTCGGAGAGTGGATCCCCGGACCTGCAGCAGGTCCACGGTGCCGCCGAACGGTAAAACCGTCAGCAGGTTCTGCACCAGGATCGTCCCTGCATGGAGCGAACCAAACACACGTGTGTTACACCAACCCTGGCCCACCTCTCCACTCCCACCCCCACCCCCACCTCTCCACTCCCACCCCACCCCCCACCACTCCACTCCCACCCCCACCTCTCCACTCCCACCTCTCCACTCCCACCTCTCCACTCCCACCTCTCCACTCCCACCTCTCCACTCCCACCTCTCCCATAGAGAATTGTCACCCTTCTGAGAGGAGCCAAGTTGTCTCCCGGCATGAACATTGTGGGCTGGAGGGTGAGGGAGATTACCAAATGTGGAATCAAGGAGATCACAAAGAGTGGTGGACACTGCCCAGTCCATCACGGGTTCCGACCTCCCCACCATCAAAGAGATCTACAGTTCAACAGAATTCAACAAAGGGGTTAATTAGGTGGGGGGGGAAATAGAGCATGAATGAAATCTTGCAGGGAATATAAAAACTGACTGTAAAAGCTTCTTTAGATATGTGAAGAGGAAAAGATTAGTGATGACAAATGTAGGTCCCTTATACAGTCAGAGACAGGTGAATTTATAATGGGGAACAAGGAAATGGCAGACCAGTTAAATTACTTTGGATCTGTTTCACTAAGGAAGACACAAACGATCTCCCATAAATACCAAGGTACCGAGGATCTAGTGGGGGGGGGGGGAAGGAGGAACTGAAGGGAATCCACATTAGTCAAGAAATGGTGTTGGGTAAACTGTTGGGACCAAAGACAGATAAATCCCCAGGGTCTGATGGTCTGCATCCCAGAGCTCTCAAGGAGGTGGCCCAAGAAATCGTGGATGCATTGGTGATCATTTTCCAATGTTCTCTCGACCCTGGATCAGTTCCTGTGGACTGAAGGGTAGCTAATGTAACCCCACTTTTTAAGAAAGGAGGGAGAGAGAAAACGGGGAATTATAGACCAGTTAGCCTGACATCGGTAGTGGGGAAGATGCTGGAGTCGATTATTAAAGATGTTATAGCAGCGCATTTGGAAAGCAGTGATAGGATCGGTCAAAGTCAGCATGGATTTATGAAGGGAAAATCATGCTCGACTAATCTTCTGGAATTTTTTTAAGGATGTAACAAGTAGAATGGATAAGGGAGAGCCAGTAGATGTGGTATATCTGGACTTTCAAAAAGCCTTTGACAAGGTCCCACTCAAGAGATTAATGTGCAAAATTAGAGCACATGGTATTGGGGGTAGGGAATTGACATGGATAGAAAACTGGTTGGCAGACAGGAAGCAAAGAGTAGGAATTAACGGGTCCTTTTCAGAATGGCAGGCAGTGACTAGTGGTGTGCCGCAAGGCTCAGTGCTGGGACCCCAGTTATTTACAATATTTATTGACGATTTAGACGAGGGAATTAAACGTACCATGGCAGATGCTGTATAATGTGGATTAATGTGAGGTTATCCACTTTTGCTCTATTATGGTCTGATTACCTGCTATTACTGAGAATTAATTTATCATTCCGAATGATTGCACATTTATCTATATGATATTATGTTAATGGGCCTATCAAGCAGCAACAAGAAAATATTTAATCGTTCAGATGGCAGTAAATATGACACAAAGCACTCTTGACCCTTGACTACCTTGTGCTTTATAGGGCAGCACAGTGGTGCAGCGGTAGAGTTGCTGCCTTACAGCGCCAGAGACCCTGGTTCAATCCTGACTGCGGGTGCTGCCTGTATGGAGTTTGTACCTTCTCCCTGTGACCACGTGGGTTTTCTCCGGGTGCTCCAGTTTTCTCCCACACTCCAAAGACGTACAGGTTTGTAGGTTAATTGGCTTCAGTAAAATAGTAAATAGTCCCTAGTGTGTAAGATAGCGCTTGTGTATGGGTGATCGCTGGTCGGCGCGGACTCGATGGTCTGAAGCGCCTGTTTCCGCATTGTATCTCTAAAGTCTAAATTCAAAGTTTATAAACAGAGAATGGAAGTTTCAGTTTTACGGTGTTAGCCACTTGCATGCTCCTTTAGAGGACTTTAAAAATTCATTTTCCCTTTCACCAGACATTCAGCCCATCGAATCTATGGTGTTTCTCAGAGCAGTCATAGAGTCATACAGCACGGAAACAGACCTTTCGGCACAACTTACCCATGCCGACCAAGATACCCCATAGTCCACCAGCCCACGTTTGGCCCTTATTCCTCCAACCCTTTCTTATCCATGTCCCACCAACCCCATTTCACCACCACTTTTCCTGTAACCCAATCTCTCGCACTCTGATTCCCCCAACCCACAGACACATGGAGGGCAATTAACCTACAAACCTGTACATGTGGGAGGGAACCGGACTCTCATGACTCTCAGCACTGGGATTCTGGATTCATTGACTAGCAGCAGCTCAACCTGCTGGTCTGTTTAGTGTAGTTTAGAGCTACAGCACGGAACTGGCCTTCAGCCACACCGAGTCCTTGCCAACCATTGATCACTTGTTCATACAAGTTTCTTATGTTATCTTTACTTTAGTTTAGTTTATTGTCACGTGTACCAAGGCACAGTGAAAGCTTTTTTTTGTGCTATCCAATCAGCAGAAAGACAATACATAATTACAATCAAGCATCCGCAATGTCCAGATACAGGACAAAGGGATCTTTATAAAATATCTCACTTTCACACCCACTCCCTACACAATTCACAGAGGGCCAATTAACCTATAAACCCTGCACGTCTTCAGGATGTTGGAGGAAACCAGAACACCCGGAGAAACCCATGCAGTCACAGGGCGATCGGTGCAAACTCCACACAGAAAGCAGCCGAGGTCAGGATTGAACCCGGGTCTCTGGAGCTGCGAGACAGCGACTCAACCTGCTGCACCATCGTGCTACCCTGCTCGATTTATACTTTGCTAAGCGATTCCTTATGTTAGGATACCAAACACATGTGGGGAGTTACTGATTTTGTGTACATTGGAGAAGTTTTAGGTCAAGTTTTTATAAACACACTTTAAAATCTGTTTGATTATGGTGGTTCATGACAGATTCTTGGTTCAATAAAATATAAATTAGCTCGGTCAAAATAAATGTTGTTTTCAAAACTGACGCAGCTTTGGGCAGAGTTCACAATTGGATAACTAGTGGGGCCCAGCTTCAAGGTGAGAGGGGGAAAGTTTAACGGTGATGTGTGGGACAGTTTTTTTTTTTACACAGAGTAGTGGGGGCCTGGAATACATCGCCAGGGGTGGTGGGTGGAGGCAGATACGATAATGGCATTTAAGATGCTTTTTGGATAGGCACATGGAAGTGCAGGGAATGGAGGGATATGGATCATGGACAATCAGATGAGATCAACTTGGCATCATGTTCGGCACAAACGTGGCCAAAGGGCCCATTCTGTGCTGTTCTATTTTCCCATAACCAGCTTGAAGTAAAAATACACAAGGCGCTGGAGTAACTCAGCAGATCAGGGGAACATGGATCGGTGACGTTTCGGGTCGGAACGGACGGAACCAGCTGGTTCCTTCAGACGGAACCAGCTAATAACCAGTGTGGTATTTCCCTGGTTTAAGATTGCCTGGAGCAATACTACAGACCGATACATGTTTATTAATGAATACAAAAATTAAATTGACTTTGGTTTAGAGATACAGCATGGAAACAGGCCCTTCAGCCCACGCCGACCATTGATCACCTATTCACATTTAGTTCTATGATTTCCCACTTTCTCATCCACTTGCTACACACTGGGGGCAATTTATACAGGGGACAATTAACCTACAAGTCTGCAAAACTTTGAGATGTGGAAGGAAACTAGAGCACCCAGAGGAAAACCCACGGGGATGCAGAGAGAATGTACAAACTCCACACACAGATAGCACCTGAGGCCAGGATCAAACCCGCGTCTCTGGTGCTGTGAGGCAGCGGCTCTACCCCTGCGCCCGCCACTGTGACATCCAACCGAACAGCTAATCCTGGCTTCGCCCTTGGTCATTTTCTCATCTCCTGGTTGGGAATCTCCTTCAGTGAATGACCTCTGGTTATCAAACTCTCAATAACTGTTTCTATTCTCCAAGCTGGTTGTTAGAACATAGAACCGTACAGCACCGCAACGGGACCTCTGGCCCACAATGTTTGTGTCAAACAGTTAATCTAATCTCCTTTGCTTGTACATGATCCATATCCCTCCATTCCCTGCACTTCCATGTGCCTATCCAAAACCTCTTAAACACCCCTATCGTATCTGCCTCCATGACCACCCCTCGCAGTGCGTTCCAGGCCCCCACTACTCTGTGTAAAAACCGTGACCCACACGTCTCCATTAAACTTTCTCCCTCTCACCTTATAGCTTTGACAATAGACAATACGGCCCTTCAAACCAGCACCGCCATTCAATGTGATCATGGCTGATCATCCACAATCAGTATCCCGTTCCTGCCTTCTCCCCATATCTCCTGGCTCCGCTATCTTTAAGAGCCTTATCTAGCTCTCTTTTGAAAGTATCCAGAGAACTGGCCTCCACCGCCCTCTGAGGCAGAGAATTCCACAGACTCACAATGTGTGAAAAAGTGTTTCCTCATCTCCGTTCTAAATGGCTTACTCCTATTCTTAAACTGTGGCCCCTGTTTCTGGACTCCCCCAACATCGGGAACATGTTTCTCAGCTCCCTAGTTTGCCCTGGGAAAAATGGTTCTGACTGGTCTATCACATCTATGTCTCTCATCATTGAATATACTTCCATCAGGTCACTCCTCAGCCTCCAGCGTTCCAGAGGAAAACAAATCCATAGAAAATTAGTGTGGGGTGGAACTGCAGATGCTGGTTTTTACCGATTAAACACAAAATGATTGAGTACTCAGCGGGTCAGGCAGCATCTCTGGAGAAAGACACAAAATGCTGGCGTAAGGGTCTGACATGAAACTTCACCTATTTTTCTCCACAGATGCTGCCTGACCCGCTGAGTTTACTTCAGCAGCTTGTGTCTGTCCAGAGAAAACTAATCAGCTCGTGATGTTTGCCTGACACTGTGGCATCTGTAACATAAAAGATTAGGGAATGCTAAACCAATCTGCCAAAGGAAGTCCTGCAGTAGATTTTCTGCACTGGTTGCGATAAGATATCCAATTGTAAGCTCCACCCAAAGCTGTGTCAGTTTTAAAATCAACATTTAATTCGGCCGAGTTCATTTACATTCTATTGAACAAAGAATCTGTCATGAACCAACAAAATCAAACAGTGTCTGAAGAAGGGTCTCGACTGCCATGCTGTGAGAACAGAGAGGTTGAGAAGGAGTTTCTTCCCAGAGGCCATTAGGACTGTAAACTCCTATCTCACCAGGGACTAACTTTACTGTGTACCACTCTACTGGTTTTAAAAATTGGTTTTTTGTTTTCCCCGTTTTTTTCCCCTTTTTCCTTCCGCCCACAATATTTAATATGTAAAAGAATATGTAATTCTATTCTTCCATTCTGTTGTAGTTTTTTTTTTTTTGCACAATCCGCAGGCATTGCCACTTGTCATTTCACTACACATCTCGTATGTGTATGTGACAAATAAACTTGACCCGAAATGTCGCCAATTCCTTCTCTCCATAGATGCTGCCTCACCCGCTGAGTTTCTCAAGCATTTTTTGTCCACCTAGTGTTTTTAAAAGCGTGTTTTTATTAAAGAATTGACCTAAAACTACTCTGACGTACACAAAATCAGTAACTCTCAGCATGTGTTGGGCATCGAAACGTAAGGAATCGTTTTGTAAAGCACAAATAGAGCTGGGCGGCATGGTGGTGCAGCGGGTAGAGCCACTGCCTCACAGCTCCAGAGACCTGGGTTCATTCACCTGACCTCAGGTGCTTTCTCTGTGGAGTTTGCACATTCTTCCTGTGACTGCTTGGGTTTCTTCCTATTGTTCCGGTTTCCTCCCACATCCCAAAGACGTGCAAGTTTGTCGGTTAATTGGCCCGGCCAGTGGTTGCACCTACCATTGTTGTTCCGTTCATCGATCGGTGCACGGATCCCGCCCCCGCCTAATCAGACAAATGGCTACATGGCTCCAAAACAGATCGTCTGGCTTTCTGATATTTTGCTGGATCTGAAATGAGAGAGAGTGAGAGTGAGAGTGGGGGAGAGGAGAGAAGTGACGGGAGAGAATGGGAAAGGAGAGGGAAAAGGAGTGAGAGAGAGAGACAGAGAATGAGCAAAGGAAAGACAGGGAGGAAAAGAGGGTGAGAGAGAGATGGAGGAAGAGTGAGAGGAAAGGGAGAGCAGAAGAGAGAAGGGGAATGGAGAAGGAGAGAGGGAGAAAAGAGAGGGGAGAGAGAGAGAGAGAAGGATAAAAGAGATGGAGAGTGAGGGAAGAGCGGGTAAGGGAGAGAGGGGTGAAAGGAGACAGAGAAGGGGAGAGAGAGAGAGAGGAAGAGAGAGAGAGGAAGAGGGAGAGGGAGAGAGAGAGAGAGGAGAGAGAGGGAAGGGAGAGAGAAGGGAGGGATTGAGTGAGAAGAAGGAGAAAGAGGAGGGGTAGAGAGATGGAGGGAGAGGAAGTGAGAGAGCGGGTAGAGGAACAGAGAGAGAAGGAGAAGGAGAGGGCAGGGAGAGGGAGCGAGAGGAGGAGAGAATGAGGGATGGGCAGAGCGGGAAATGCAGCATTGATTTCATCAGTTCACTTGAACATTTCTACTTGACCGTTTTGGGGACGGTGATGTGAGTGGGAGTGATGGAACAGGTTGGGTGACCACGTTACCTCTCCACACTGACGTGCAGAGACACACCGACTCTGCATCGGACACCACCACCGCCTGCTTCCCCCTGCGCCGGGTAAGTAAATTGTCCCTTGTGTGTAGGATAGTACTAGTGTGCGGGGATCGCTGGTTGGAGCAGGGTCGGTGGGCCGAAGGGCCTGTTTCCACGTTGTATTTCTAAAGTAAACTAAATAACGGAGGGGGAAAATGCTTTAACTGATTCAGTCATTTAATAGTTTTGTTTTATTGTCAGCGGAAGGCAGATGGTCCGAGCCAAAGTCTGAAGAAGGGTCTGGACCCGAAACGTGACCCATTTCCTTCTCTCCAGAGATGCTGCCTGTCCCGCTGAGTTACTCCAGCATTTTGTGTCTACCTTCGATTTAAACCAGCATCTGCAGTTCTTTCTACACAAGGCAGATGGTCCTTTGGCCAACCAATGCGGCAGTGAATGTAGGGCCCAGGGGAATATTGTAGAGCAATGGGCTGCACAGTGGCGCAGCGGTAGAGCTCCTGCCTTACAGCACCAGAGACCCAGGTTCGATTCTGACTACTGGTGCCGTCTGTACGAGTTTGTACATTCTCCCCGTGACCGTGTGGGTTTTCCCCGGGTGCTCTGGCTCCTCTCACACTCCAAAGATGTGCAGGTTTGTAGGCTAATTAACTTCCGATGATTGTGGACCTATGATGGTATGGTATGTGTCAGCGGGAGATGGTAGACTGCTCACCATAGCATCACAGATCATGTTCCCCATGTTACATTCCCAATTCCGGCATCCCACGGTGGTCCCGTCCAAGTACACCACCGTCCGGCCAATGTTTTCTTTCCCAAAATTGGCCAGGGAGGCTTTCCAGCTGTCCACATCTGCCAGCAGCTTCTTCTCTGCAGGAGAGGTAAGGTTTCACCAATGGTCATGTGTGGGGTAGACCGGCCCTCGCCCCTCTGCCAGCCCAGCCCCTCCCTGTCCACCCTTCCCCATCCCTCTCACATCCCTCTGACTGCCTCGGACTTTCGGGCACAGCATTAAAATGGTTTGAATCCTACTTGAAGGACAGGGACTACTTTGTGTCTATAGGTAATTACACATCTGAGCGTGCAAAATTACATGTGGAGTTCCCCAGGGCTCCATTCTGGGGCCTCTTCTGTTTAACATCTACATGCTTCCACTGGCTCAGAGCATGAAAAACATCAAAATATGTTACCATAGTTATGCAGACGACACACAAATCTACATAACAATACCACCAGGAGACTATAGTCCAATACAAGCACTGAGTAGATGCATTGAGCAAATCAACGATTGGATGAACCAGAATTTTCTCCAATTAAACAAAGAAAAAACTGAAATAATTGTTTTTGGAGCCAAGGAAGAACGATTAAAAGTTAGCACCCAGCTTCAAATGGTAATGCTAAAAACAACAAACCAAGCCAGAAACTTAGGAGCAGTCATGGACTCAGACCTGAACTTCAACAGCCACATAAAAACAGTCACAAGTCAGCCTACTATCACCTAAAGAATATATCAAGGATTAAAGGACTTATGTCTCAGCAGCATTTGGAAAAACTTGTCCATGCATTTATCTTCAGCCAGGCTCGACTACTGTAACAGTGTCTTTACAGGTATCCCTAAAAAGTCGATCAGACAGCTGCAGTTAATTCAGAACGCTGCTGCTCGAGTCCTCACTAAGACCAAAAAAAGTAGATCACATTACTCCAGTTCTGAGGTCTTTACACTGGCTTCCTGTCTGTCAAAGAATTGATTTCAAAATACTACTGTTGGTTTATAAAGCACTGAATGGTTTAGGGCCAAAATACATTTCTGATCTTCTGCTTAGCTACGAACCACCCAGACCTCTCAGATCGTCTGGGACAGGTCTGCTCTGTGTCCCCAGAGTCAGAACTAAACATGGAGAGGCATCATTTAGTTTTTATGCACCACATATCTGGAACAAACTTCCAGAAAACGGCAGGTCTGCTGCAACTCTCAGCTCTTTTAAATCTAGACTGAAGACTTTTCTGTTTGCCGCTGCCTTTCAGTAAACAATACAATTTATTAAAGAAGGAACTGCAGATGCTGGGAAAATCGAAGGTACACAAAAATGCTGGAGAAACTCAGCGGGTGCAGCAGCATCTATGGAGCGAAGGAAATAGGCAACGTTTCGGGCCGAAACGTTGCCTATTTCCTTCGCTCCATAGATGCTGCTGCACCCGCTGAGTTTCTCCAGCATTTTGTGTACCTTCAATACAATTTATTAATTACCTATACTGCACTGTAACTTCTATTTCCTGGTTTTATTCTATTTTAAATATTTTATTTGATTGCTTTTAATTTTGTAATTATTTTATCTGAATAATCTAATAATCATTTTATATCTAAATGTCATTTTATATGTGTTTCTTTCAAACGCTTTAAATGTTTTATGTAAAGCACTTTGAATTACCTTGTGGTTGAAAGGTGCTATACAAATAAACTTGCCTTGCCTTGCCTTGCCTCTCCCCACTCAGACTCCACAGCAAGGCCACCAGCACAATCAAGGACGGGTCTCACCCCAGACACTCCCTCTTCTCCCCTCTCCCATCAGGGCAGGAGGTACAGAAGTTTGAAAACTCACACCTCTGGAATTGGCGGCACAGACTCGCAGCACCAGAGACTCGGGTTCGATCCTTACATGGTGCTGTCTGAGTGTGGAGTTTGTACCTTCTCCCTGTGACCACGTGGGTTTCTCCAAGTGCTGTCACATCCCAGCCAAGCCGATCCCAAGCCAAGCCGATCCCAGCCAGGCCGATCCCAGCCAGGCGTCCCAGCCAGGCCGATCCCAGCCAGGCCGATCCCAGCCAAGCCGATCCAGCCAAGTCAAACTCAGCCAAGTCAACTCAGCCAAGTCAAACTCAGCCAAGTTAAACTCAGCTATGCTAAAACTCAGCTAAACCACTCGGCTAAACCAAACTCAGCTACGCTAAACTCAGCTAAGCTAAACTTGAATCAGCTTAGCTAACATAAACTAGGCTCAACCCCATTCTCCTGTCTTCTCCCTGTAGCCTTTTACAACTAAACAAGATCCTATCATCCCTGCTTTAAAATATCCAATGACTTGGCCACCACCCTCATGTGGCAATAAATTCCACAGATTCGCCACCCTCTGGCAAAATAAATTCCTCCGCATCTCCATTCTAAAGGTACGTCTATTTATGCTGAGGCTGTGCCTTCTGGTCCTCGACTCTCCCACTAGTGGGAATATCATCTCCCCATCCACTCTATCCAGGCTTTTCATATCTATCTACCTATCTTTGCCTCTGGTAATTTTATATATCTCTACTTGGACAAAGGAATGAAGGCTTTGTGTCAAAGTTTGCAGATGATACGAAAATAGGTGGAGGGACAGGTCATGTAGAGAAAGCAGGGACTCTGCAGAAGGACTTGGACAGGTTGGGAGAGTAGGCAAAGAAGTGGCATAAGGAATATAGTGTAGCAAAGTGTGTAGTCATGCATTTTGGTAGTAGGAATAAAGGCATAGGGCTATTTTCTAAATGGGGTGAAAATTCCCCCAAAGTTAATCTGCAAGTCGAATCGAGAGCAAAGAAAGCAAACTCAACGCTAGCATTTTTTCAATAGGGCTTGTATATAAAACAGGGATGTAATGTTGAGGTTCTAAGGCATTGGTAAGGCCGCATTTGGAAAATTGTGAGCCATTTTGGCACCATATCGAAAGAAGGATGTGCTGGCTCTGGAGAGGGTCCAGAGGAGGTTTACAGGAATGATCCCAGGAATTAGTAGGTTAACCTATGATGAGCGTTTATCCGGCCTAGGCCTGTACTCACTGGAGTTTAGAAGAATGAGGGGGGACCTCATTGAAACATACAGAATAGTGAAAGGCTTGGATAGAGCGGATGTGGAGAGGATGTTTCCACTAGTGGGGGAGTCTAGGAATAGAGGTCATAGCTTTAGATGTAAAGGACGTTCTTTTAGGAAGGAGATCAGGAGAAATTTCTTTAGTTAGAGGGTGGGGAATCTGTGGAATTCTTTGCCACAGAAGGCTGGAGGCCACAGAAGGCTGGAGGCCACATCAGAGGATATTTTTAAGGCAGAGATATATAGATTCTTGAATCGTACAGGTGTCAGAGGTTATGGGGAGAAGGCAAGAGAATGGTGTTAGGTGGGAGAGATAGATCAGCCATGGTTGAATGGCAGAGTAGACTTGGTGGGCCGAATGGTCCAATTCTACTCCTATTCCTTATGACCTATCAAGTCTTCCCTCAACCTCCGATGTTCCAGAGAAAACAATCCAAGTCTATCCAAACTCTACATGTGGTTGAAACCCTCTAATCCAGGCACCATTCTGATAAACTTCCTTTGCACCCTCTCCAAAGCCTCCATATCAATTCCTGTAACAGGGTGACCAGAACTGCACGCAATACTCCAGATCTGGCCTCACCAAATGTGTAGGATGAAATTGCAGATGTTGATTTACAATGAAGATAGGCACAAAAAGCTGCAGAAACTCAGCGGGTCAGACAACATTTCTGGTGAAAAGGAATGGGTGAGGTTTCAGGTCAAGATCCTGAAACGTCAGCTATCCATGTACTCCAGAGATGCTGCCTGACCCGCTCTTGTGTGTATCTGTGGCCTGACCAAAGTCCCACAGAGGTGTGTGTTACCCTGGGGGATGCTGCTGTCTAGCAGGATGGGGTTCCCTTTGCTCTCCGTCACTAGGCCCGCCTTGTCGAAGGTGAGCTGCAGATACCCCAGGTACTTCCCGTACGCGTAGGCCTGGACCACAGGGACCCGCCGCCCATCATCCGACTTCACCATGAATGGGTATTTGCCAACTGGTACATCGTTGGATGGAGCCTTGCCTGTGAAAACAAACCAACATAAGCAATGTAGACTCGGCCTAATGTTGTAGGACAACTTGTTCGATTTGATCTTATTTGATTGTGCACGCCAGGTTGATTGCATTCTCCCACCTCAGGAAAACTATCAATAAAGTAACAAGTGTCACCTCCTCAGCACATCCGAGATCCTGCCTCTGCTGGCCAGTCTGGAGACCTTCTGTCACCAGCACACACCACGGTCCAAGCTCTCGGTCTCTCCATCTCACACTCTGCCTCACCCTCCGCCCCAATCTAAGTACAACTGGTAACTATGTTGTTTAAACTAGCTATCCTCCTTAGTGCTATCAACATGAGTTCTGTGTCCTATCGGACGCCGAGCTAGTCTCGGATGTCTCTCGGAAGGCAAAGCTTATGTGAGTGACCTCACAGATGGCCATGATTCCCTTTGGCCCACGCCGACCAACATGCCCCATCTACACTAATCACACCTGCCTGCATCTGGCCCATATCCCACTAAACCTGTCCAATTCATGTACCTACCCCAATGTCTCCGAAAGGTTATGATAGTACCAGCTTCAACTATCTCCTGTGGCAGCTCGTTCCATACACCCACCACCCTATGCCACCTGCTCTATTTATACTTTACATAACTATTCTTTACCTTACGATGCATATTCTGGGAGTTGCTGATTTTGTGTACGTCAAGGAGTATTTTTAAGTTGACGTTGCCAGAAGGGGAGAGGGAAGGAAATCCGGCCACCTCCACAGAGAGCCAGACAACTGGGGCAGCACGGAGGTGCAGCGGTAGAGCTGCTGCCTTACAGCGCCAGAGACCCGGGTTTGATCCCGACTACGGGTGCTGTCTGTACGGAGTTTGTACGTTCTCCCCGTGACTGCTTGGGTTTTCTCCGGGACATTGACCATGTGGATTTCTCCGTGACCATGTTGAATTTGTCTGGGTGCTCCGGTTTCCTCCCACACTCCAAAGACGTACAGGTTTGCAGGTTAATTTGTTTGGTATTAATGCAAATTGTCCCTCGTGTGTAAGACAGTGCTAGTGTGCGGTGATCGCTGGTCGGCACGGACTCGATGGGCCGAAGTGCCTGTTTCCATGCTGTATCTCTAAACTAAACTGGTCGTGGGAATGTTGGACAAACCCGGAGGGGGGACATTGCCGGGATCGCCGGCATCACCGCGGTGAGCCGGCATGTGCACTGTAAGTCGGCCGCGAGGCTGGCCGTCAGACGGGTGCACGGCAGGGGCGGTACCTGTGTAAAGGAAGGTGTTGCTGTGTCCGCCCACCACCGCATCCACTCCCCGCACTCTCTGCGCGATCTGCTGGTCCGTCTGGAAGCCCGCGTGCCCCAGGGCGATGATCTTGTTCACCCCCTGCTTCGTCAGCTTGTCCACCTCGCGCTGTATGGCCACAATCTCATCCTCAAAGATCAGGTGCGGCCCTGGAACAACAACAACAATGCACGTTCTCCAGTTATAGGTAACTTTTACCAACACCTGCCTTCCCTCTCCCCCATTCACTTTACACCACAATGTGTGTTTGAGTTTGAGTTTATTGTCACGTGTACCGAGGTACAGTGAAAAGCTTTTGTTACGTGCTAACTAGTCAGTGGAAAGACGACACGATTACAATCAAGCCATCAACAGTGTACAGATACAGGATAAAGGGAATGTTTAGTGCAAGATAAAGGCAGCAAAGTCCGATCAAAGATAGTCTGAGTGTCTCCAATGAGGAAGTGTGGGATTATACCGGCCCTTTCCCCTCTGTCACCCCTGCCCCTCCTGATCCATAATCCCCTCCTTCCCCCCGCCGTGGCCTCCAGCATCATCAAGGACCAGTCACACCCTAGTCATTCCCTCTTTTCCCCTCTCCCATCAGGCAAGAGGGACAGAAGTTTGAAAACACACCTCCAGATTCAGGGACAGTTTCTTCTCAGCTGTTATCAGACAACCGAACCATCCTATAAGCAACTAGAGAGCGGTCTTGACTTCCCATCTACCTCACTGGAGACCTTCGGACTATCTTTCATCGGACTTTTCTGGACTCTATCTTGCACTAAACGTCATTCCCTTTATCCTGTATCTGTACACTGTGGACGGCTTAATTGTAATCATGTGTAGTCTTTCTGCTGACGCAACAAAAAGCTTTTCAATGTACCTGGGCACACGTGACAATAATAATCGAAAGTAAAGCCTGACTGACCTTGCACCAGTTTCTTCCCCACATTAACAGTCCATTAACTAGTTTCACGGCTCTCACTATGTATCCCTCTTGGACTCACACATGTTTCTGTTGAACAATCTGCCTATCAAGGAACTGGTCGCTGGCCGTGATTTGTCCAGCATCTTTTTGCTTCCAGTTTGTTTCCAACCTGCCTCAACTCACTCGAGTACAATCAGTCTGAAGAATGGTTCCGACCCACAATGTCACCTATGTACTCCAAAGATGCTGCCTGACCCGCTGAGTGACTCCAGCACTTTGTGTCGATTTTTACAGACAATGCACACTTGATGGGAATGTCAATGCAAGAGTCATTAGTTTATTGTCACGTGTAGCGAGGTACAGTGAAAAGCAGCCAGCGGAAAGACAATCCATGATTACAATCGTCCACGGTGTACAGATACATGATAAAGGGAATATCGTGAATAACGTTTCGTGCAAAGTCAAACCAGTAATGTCTGATGAAAGATAATCGAGTGTTTCCAGTGGGGTAGATAGTAGTTCAGGACAGCAGTCGCAGGCCGTTCAACACCTACCTGGGCTGGAGAGAGTTGGGGTTTCCTTGGTGGTATATCCAACCACGCCAATCTTCTCGCCACCTCTTGTCAGCACAGTAGAAGCCATGTAGTAGTCCTTGAGGCTTGGGGACTTGGTCTGCATCTTCTTTTAGATTCGCACTCAGCACTGGGAACGTAACGTTGCGGAGGAAAGGCTCCAAAAGACCATCCGCACCGTTGTCAAACTCATGGTTGCCCAAGGCCTGTCGAGCAGAAGAGGAAAAGCAGTCAACAAACAGCACAACGCGCAAGGTATGGAAGCAAGGATGATACTTCCACCGGCTGGGATTCAAGAACCGGCCTCACAGTTCGGCGGTAAGGGGCAGGACATGTAGCCCTGAGACGAGAAGATACTTCTGCACTCTTGAGGGGTAAGGACTACCCTTATAATTCTCCGGCCCAGAGGGCTGTAGAGACTCGGCTGTTGGGTTGTCCTGGATGTTAAAGGAGATCATGAGATTGACAGATTGTTGATTAGGACAGGTGTCAAGGATTATGGGGATAAGGCAGGAGAATGGGGTTGAGAGAGAAAGATAGATCAGCCATGATTGAATGGCAGAGTAGACTTGATGGACTAAATAGCCTAATTCTGCTAGTAGAATATATGAACTTATGCAAAGAAGTGAAGTTTAAAAGATTGGAACAATTGTAATGTGTGATTTCAGATCAACTTCTGGGACCAGTACGCAGTCGCCTAGCTTGGGTGCCATCTTAAGATCATTCTGAAGTGGCTCTGAGGTGGCACAGTGACGCAGCAGTAGAATTGTTGCCATACAGCGCCAGAGACACAGGTTCGATCCTGTCCTCTGGTGCTGTCTGCACAGAGTTTGCACGTCCTCCTTGTGACCACGTGGGTTTTCTCCAGGTGCACCGGTTTCCTCCCACACTCCAAAGACGTACAGGTTTGTAGGTTAATTGGCTTTGGTAAAAAAAAATTGTAAACTGTCCCTATGTGTGTATAATAGTGTTAGTGTTTGAGGTCGCTGGTTGGTTTGGACTAGGTGAGCTGAAGGGCTTGATTCCGCAGTGTATCTTTAAAGTCTAAAAGGTGGAAGATCAGCTTATTGAATGATGGAACAGATTGAG
Source organism: Malacoraja senta (assembly GCA_038087875.1). Lineage (NCBI taxonomy): Eukaryota > Metazoa > Chordata > Chondrichthyes > Rajiformes > Rajidae > Malacoraja > Malacoraja senta. Next base: position 1,612,035 of record CM075994.1, read on the forward strand.
GATGATCAGCTTCCGTTCCTTATAGAACATGGAACAGCACAGCACAGGAACAGCTTTGTATTATTGTCACTACTGAGCTACAGTGAAAAACTTTGTTTTGCATGCTATCCAATAAAATCAGATAATAACATAAATAAATGCAATCAAGTCAAACTCAATGGGTAGAGTGAAGCGGAAGATACAGAGTACAGAATATAGTTCTCAGTTTTGTAGCACATCGGTTCCATAGACAGAGTCCAATGTCCACGATGGGGTAGATGTGAATCGGACAATACCTTAGCATATGGAAGGACCGTTCAAAAGCCTGCTAACGGAAAGGAAGAAGCTGTTCCTGAGTCTGGTGGTGCGCACTTTCAAGCTTCTGTACCTTCTGCCAGATGGGAGCACGGAGAAGGAGGAATGACTGGGGTGGGACAAGTCTGATTATGTTGGCTGCTTTTCTGAGGGAGTGTGATGTGTAGATGGAGTCAATGGTGGGGAGTATGGTCTGTGTGATGGGCTGGCTACATCTACAACTCTATGCAACTCCTTGCAGTCATGGGCAGAGCCATTTCCAAAACAAGGCTGTGATGCAACCGGATAGTATGCTTTCTATGGTGCATCTGTAGAAGTTTGTAAGAGTCAGGATTTCCTCAGTCTTGACTCTTGACTCTGGTGTGCCTTCCTGGCTGTCTCTCTGATATGCTACCAATGTGGTAACATCCTTCCTTTAATGAGGACACAACTAATTGCACAGACATTCAAGAGATCATAACATAGGAGCAGAATTAGGCCATTCAGCCACCAAATCTACTCCATCATTCGATCATGGCTATTCTATTTTTCTCTCTCAAACCCATTCTCGTGCCTTCTCCCCATAACCTTACTAATCAAGCTATTACTAATCAAGAACCTTGATTAGTAATAGCTCGAAGGAATAGGTGGTGTTTCGGGTCGAGACCCTTCTTCTGAAGAAGGGTCTCAACCGGAAACATCACCTATTCCTTCGCTCCATAGATGCTGCCTCACCCGCTGAGTTTTTCCAGCATTTTTGCCTATCATAATCATAATAATACTTAATTAGCCAAGTATGTTTTGCAAAATACGAGGAATTTCATTTGCCAAGTCAGTCATACAAATAAAAAGCAACAGAACACACAAAACACATTTTAACATAAACATCCACCACAGAGACTCCACATTCCTCACTGTGATGGAAGGCGGAAAAAAGTTTAATCTCTTCCCTTAGCTCTCCTACACTCGCGCAGCCGGCGGCGTTTTGGGCCCTCCACATTGTGCCGATCAGCTCCCGCATCGGGGGGATGTCAGCTCCCCCGTGTCGGCGATCGGACCCCGCGTCGGGGCTGGTCGAGCCTCTGCGTTCGTTGGAGCTCCCGACATCCATGACCTCTCCAGAGACTGTGAGCTCTTGATGGTAAGTCCGCAGGCTGCGGTTGGAGCGATCCCAGGCAAGGGATCAGCTACGATATTAAGTCCACGCCCCGCGGTGGGGCCTAAGGTCAGTCCGAGGAGGCCTCCAGCTCCAGCGATGGTAGGCCGCAAAGCAACAGGAGACGCGACCCAGAAACATCGTGTCTCCGGCAAAGTAAGAAACTGAAAAAAGTGTGTCCCCCCCATAAAACAAACCGGAGAACATTTACACAAACTTATAAAACACACTAAAAATTTAAAAAAAAAGAGAAACAAACAAACATGGTTGGAGGGGCTGCCAATCGTTCTGCGCCCCTGGTGGTCAATAAAGGTATGTTTATTCTGAGGCAGTGTCTTCTGGTCCTAGACTCTCCACACTCTACCAAGTGGAGGGGCGTGTTGAGGGGGTGTGAAGGAGGGTGTGGGGATGGGGGTGAGGGAACTGGAGGGGGTTGTGGGGGTGGAGGGTGTGGGGGTGGCGGGAGGGTGTGGAAGGGGTAGGGGGTGGTCATGTACTGGGTGCCTGGGGTTGATCGCTCTGTATCTGGGCTGTTCACAGCTGTTCCACTGAGTACAACTGATGTTGACGGCACCGTGCTCATTTAAACTCGAAGCACTTAGATTCATCAAAAACAAGTTCCTTTTCATGAAACCCTGCAGTCAGTAACCAGCCCATGCATATTTTGTGAACTTGGCATTGAATATTGGCCCTGGTTTGTGTGATCCCATCCCAGTGCAGCTCAAGGCATTCTCACTGTGTCCCTATTATTGTGCCTAGTTCATTCTCCCTCCATCCGTCAGTCTCCACCTCTCCTCCACTCTCACCGACTGTCTTCCTCTGCCTCTCCCCCAACCATGCCACTTCACCCTCTGTATCTCACTCTGCCTCTCCCCCACTCCCTCTATCTCACCCTGCTCCCTCCGTCTCCCTCGTCCGTCTCTGACTCTCTCCCTCCCTCCGTCTCACTCTGCCTCTCTCTCCTTCCGTCTCTCTCTCCCCCTCCATCTCTCTCTCCCTCACACCAACTCTCCCCTGCTCTCACCTCCAGTCTGCTTTTTCCATCTCCCTCTCTCCACCTCCCTCCCGCTCCCTCCGTCTCTCGCTCCACTTCTTCCCCACTCGCTACATCTCTCTTGATCCTCCCACCATTCTGCACCTTGATCAGCACAGACATTGTGGGCTGAAGTTCCTGTGCTGCTCTGGTTTCTTAAGGCACAGTTGGGATGAGACCTTTGCAAGAAATGGAAACATTGCTTCCATCCTCTGAGGGTGCGAATTCATGTTTGAGGTACTGTCTGGGAACTCCACCCGTTTGTTTGATTCGATTGAACTTGGCGAGAGTTCATTTCCGTAACTGAAGCTGTCGAAGGCTCCCTGGCGCTGCCTGGCTCGGTTCCACAGGTTAGGTTACAGCAATAAAGATAAATGCCACAGAACCAACCCAGACCACCGACCCCATTTCTCTTTCGACAAATACTTCCTGACCTGCTGGGAGTTTTCAGCACTTTGTTTTTATTTCCAAGTTACAGCATCTGCTGTTTAAAAAAAAAAAAAATTCATGATTACAGGCTAGTTAACATTAACATGAAGAGGAGTTTTATACAAATCACAGGAAATCCTTGCCAAACAAGCCCAGCAATTACGTATGTGGTGTCTGCCCCAGGCACGACGCCTCAACAAAGACAATAGTTAATTAGGTTAATGAGGGGCGGCACAGTGGTAGAGTTGCTGCCTTACAACGCCAGAAAACTGGGTTCAATCCTGACTACCGGTGCCGTCAGTACGGAGTTCATACATTCTCCCTGTGTTTAGTTTAGTTTAGAGATACAGCATGGAAACAGGCCCACCGAGTCCACGCCGACCAGTGATCACCCTGAAGCTAGTTCTATTCTACACACTAGGGACAGTTTACAGAAGCCAATTAACCTACAAACCTGCATGACTTGAGTGTGGGAGGAAACCAGAGCACCTGGAGAAAACCCATGTGGTCACAGGGAGAACGTACAAACTCCATACACAGAACACACGTAAACAGGATCGAACCCGGTCTCTTGGCGCTCTAAGGCAGCAACTCTACCGCTGCACCACTGTGACGTGATAGGTGTATAGAAAGTGCAGCTGGAGGAGGTAGTCAAGACGGGTACTATCGCAACGTGTAAGAAACATTTAGAAAGGTACAGGTAAAGAATAGGTTTGGATATGGGCCAAATGCAGGCAGGTTAGACTAGTGTAGATGGAGCATGTTGGGCAGTGTGGGCACGTTGGGCCGAAGGGCCTGTTTCCATGCTGTGTGACTGTAACTCTATGGATATGGGCCAAACGAGGGCAAATGGGACTAAATTAGATGGGGTAATTTGGTCGGTATGGATGAGTTGGGCCTATGACTCTTAACTCTAAGTTTAAGAAGATTTTTAAATAGTTAATTGGGTGGTGAGTAGGAAAAGTTTATGAAATGAATTTTAGACCAAAGAATCCCAACATCATTAAATGAAAGCCACGTGTTGTTGTGATAACCCTTCATAAATGACTGATGTCATCACCACTGCTCCTCTTTGGAGCTGTGCTGGGATTTCTCAAGGAATTTCTGCCAACCCATGGTCAGTGATGAACATGCCCAGGATATTTTTTATTTTTAATCTATTTTAACGTTTAATTTAGAGTTTAGAGATTCAGAAATCGGAGGTGCAAAGGGACCTGGCAGTGCTAGTGCAGGATTCCCAATAAGTTAATTTGTAAGTTGAATCGGTAGTAAATAGAGTCATAGAGTGATACAGTGTGGAAACAGGCCCTTCGGCCCAACTTGTCCACATGGGCTAACATGTCCCAGCTACACTAATCCCACCTGCCTGTGCTTGGTCCACATTCCTCCAAACTTGTCCTACCCATGTTCCTGTCTAACTGTTCCTTAAACGTTGGGATAGTCCCAGCCTCAACTACCTCCTCTGGCAGCTTGTTCCATGCACCTACCACCCTTTGTGTGAAAAAGTTATACCTCAGATTCCTATTAAATCTTTTCCCCTTGTGCATCTACCTGATTCCTCTCAAGAAATTAAATGCAATGCTAAATGCATTAAATGCAATCCCCTCTCATCCTTCTAAATTCTAAATATAAGCCCAGTCGACCCATTCTTTCATCATCTGTCAGTCCTGCCATTGCAGAAATTAACCTGGTGAACCTACGCTGCACTCCCTTGTACAGAGCCCAGGTGTGGTCTCACCAGGGCTCTGTACAACTGCAGTAGGACTTCATTGTCCCTATATTCAAATCCTCTCACTATGAAGGCCAACATGCCATTTGCATTCTTCACTGCCTGCTGTACCTGCAGGCTTACTTTCAGTGACTGATGTACAAGGACACCCAGGTCTCGTTGCACCTCCCCTTTTCCTAACCCGACATAATTCAGATGATAATCTGCAGGTATTGACAGCAGCCGTAGTCAGGATCGAGCCCAGGTCTGGCACCCGGGCCAGTTGCGATTGTAAGGCAGCAACTCTACCGCTGCACCACCGTGCCGCCCTCTACTTTTACTATTGTGCAAGCCTAATTTGTTATTAAAATATCCTGGAGCCCCTGTTCCGGGCAACAGCCCAGAACTCAAACTTGAACTACGATCAGAGACTGTGGGTAAATGTGTCAGTGTAGTGGAATAATGCTTCAGCCAGCAATCTCGTCCAGCTGATGAATCATCTCAAGCAACACGTGGCAGAAATGGAATTGAAGGAGCCCAAGACTGCAAGAAATTGCAGGGAATTTTGGATGTAGCCCAGACCATCACACAGACCAGACTCCCCACCACCAGTGACTCCATCTACACTTCATGCTGCCTTGGGAAAGTAACCAACATAATCAAGGGCAAAACTCAAAATACTAGAGGAACTCAGCGAGTCAGGCAGCATCTGTGGAGGACATGGACAGGCAACGTTTCGGGTTTCAAGGTCAGTTTATTGTCACATGTACCAATTAAGGTACAGTGAAATTTGAGTTACCATACAGCCACACTAAGTGAAAAGCAACAAGGCACACAACCACATAAAATGTAATATAAACATCCACCACAGCGGTTGGGACCCTATGCCAACAATAATCAAGGATCTTTCCCACCCCGGGCATTCCTTCTCCCCGCTCTCATCCGGCAGAAGGTGCAGAAGCTGTAAAGTGAGCTCCACCAGACTCAGGAACAGCAGACCTTCCTTAGACAAGGGCGTAGCTGGACGCATCTTCCTGAGGCGGGGGGGGGGGGGGGGGGGGGGGGAAGGAAAGAAGGAAAGAAAGAAGGAAGGAAAGAAGGAAGGAAAGAAGGAAGAAAGGAAGGGAGGGAGGGAGAGAACAGGAGAGGAAGAGAGGAGGGAGGGATCAGTGGTCAGAGGCAGCAGGCCTGGGGCACATTTGCTTTCCAGATGAAATCGATAAGGTGGGTAGACGGAGATGGGAATAAACGCACTTAGCAGGCAGACAAGGCAGAAACAAATAGTACATAGAGTGGGGGGGAGGGGGTGACAGTGTGTCGGAAACAGTGTGGGGAGGGTGGAGTATTTGTCAGTGGGCGCGGCAGTGGTGAGGAAGTAGTCAAAGCCAGCAGATACTCTACTGAAAGGCTTCTCAGAGTAAGAAGCTGCCTTTGCTGTATTCTTGTTCATGCCTGCCTCCCTGCTCAGGAAACTTGGCATCTGAGTGAATAATTATAGCAAATGACCGCTCCCTGGTACAAGCCTCTCATTGTATAATCAGCTGTGAGGGCCGTGGAAACTCCGCATGGAAGATGTATTATTTTCCACAATGAACTAGGGATAACAAAGAACTAAGGTGGTAAAATTGCTGCCTTACAGTGCCAGAGACCCACATTCGATCCTAACTATGGATGCTGTTTGTATGGAGTTTGCACGTCTCCCTGTGCCACGTGGGTTTTCTCCGGTGCTCCGGTTTCCTCCCACACTCCAAAGACGTACACGTTTGTAGGTTAATTGGCTTTGGTAAATATTGTAAATTGTCCCTAGTGTGTAGGATAATACTAGTGCACAGCGATCGCTGGTCGGCGTGGACTCGGTGGGCTGAAGCACCTGTTTCTGTGCTGTATCTCTAAACTAAATTAAACTAGTGTATGGGTGATTGCTGATCGGCGAGGACTAGGGGGGGGCGAAGGGCCTGTTTCCATGCTGCATCTCTAAATTCTAAACTAAATTCTAAACCCGAACCAGTTTAGTTTAGAGATAGTTTGGAAACAGGCCCTTGGTCCCACCGAGTCTACACCGACCATCAATCACTTGTTCACACTAGTTCTATGTTATCCCACTTTCCCATCCACTCCCTACACACTAGGGACAATTTACAGAGGCCAATTAGCCTCTTTTGGGATGTGGGAGGAAACTGGAGCACCCGGAGGAAACCTAAGCGGTCACGGGGAGAACATGTAAATTCCACTGGCAGACATCACCCGAGGGCGAGGATCACATTGTGTCTGGTGCTGTGAGACAGCAGCTCTACCAGCTGCGCCACTGTGCCATCATTGTTAACATAGAACAGGAACAGGCCCTTTGTCCCGTTATGTCCAAGCCAAGATATGCTAATTTCAGCAGCATGTACACAATCCATATCCTTCCACTCCCTACATACCTGTGTGCCTATCCAAAAGACTCTTAATTGCCACTATCGTATCTGCCTCCACCACCACCCCTGGGCGCGCATTCCAGGCACTCACCACCCTCTGTATGACAAACACCTAATCTAAACTAAACTAAATATGGTCTCAGTGGGCTATTTCTATACAGTGGGTACTTAATCTGGAATTGTGCTTATATATAGAGATAAGTTACTGATCTGCACCTCGGTTTACTGACCTCGGTACATGTGATAATAAAGAGCCATTGAACCATTGAGGCAAGGTGATTCCACTAGTGACACTGTCTTGTCTGAACTGTCACACACACTCATGAATGCAGTGGGAGTTCAGGCCACAGATTCCCACGTAGTTTACACCGAGTGATAAGCCTGTCATGTCCTGGCATCTTTCCAACTCATTCCTTCCATGAACACTGGCTTCATTCTGCTGTTGAATTATAGCCCAAAGACATGTACATCTGACTGCCTGAACATAACTCCCAATCATAGACACAAAATGCTGGAGTAACAGCAGGTTGGGCAGCATCTCTGGAGAAAAGGAATAGGTGATTTTTCGGGCCGTGACCCTTCACTCAGTCTGAAGAAGGTGTTCCAACCCGAAACGTCACCCGTTCCATTTCTCCAGAGATGCTGCCCGACTTGCTGAGTTATTCCAGCATTTTATGCCTTTCTTCAGTGTAGACCAGCATCTGCAGTTCCTTCCTAAACATAACTTTAATTTATATCGGCAGCCAGCTCTCCTCCCTCTGCCCCCCCCTTCATACTCACCCACATTTCCATTTCCCCTCCATCCACCTGCATTCCTTCCTCTGGCTTCACGATTCATGCCTCTTCTCCCCTTATCGCCATATCTTCAGGGTGCAGCGGGTAAAGCAGCTGCCTCACAGCGCTAGAGACCCAGGTTAGATCCTGACCACAGACGGGTGCTGTCTGTGTGCAGTTTGTACCTTCTTCCTGTGACTGCCTGGGTTTTCTTCAGGTGCTCCCGTTTGCTCCTACATTGCAGGTTTGTAGATTAATTGGCCTAAATCTCCACGCTATATCTTTCAAACTTCTCACACTTTGTCTTTTCATTTCTGGCCTTCCAACAAAGGCAATAGGTGACTTTTCAGGTCAAGAGCCTTCTCTCAGTTTGAAGAAGGATCTCGACCTGAGATGTAACCTCTTCCTTTTCTCCAGTGATGCTGCGTGACCCGATGAGTTACTCCAGCAATTAGTGATGAGCAGAGTTAGATTTAGTTCTTGGGGCTAATGGAATCAAGGGATATGGGGAAAAAGTAGGAAAGGGGTACTGATTTTGGATGCTCAGCCATGATCATCTTGTATGCCATTTGTATCTCGAAAGGCCGAATGGCTTACTCCTGCACCAATTTTTTATGTTTCTATGTAATTTGTGCCTATTCACCTATCATTTACCAGGCTTTGTCTTGCCCTCACCTCTTGTTCAGCATCCCCCTCCCCCCACCCCACACCTATAATTAGTCTGAAGAGCAGTCCCGACCTGAAACTTCACCTATTTCTTTTCTCCAGAGATGCTGCCTGACCCACTGAGTTACTCCAGCACTTTGTGTCTATTTTTTTGTAAACCAGCAGTTGCAGTTCCTTGTGTCTATATTTAACAGCTTTACAAACTCACTTTCTCCAGGATGTCAAGTGTATACCAAAGGCAAAGCACCTGGCGTAGGTGATCTTTGTAGTGTATTTACTCATCATATTGATCTTTAACTCAGGTAATGGATTTGACCTTGATCCCTGAACTTACATTCACTACCATTGACTAAAGAAAAGTATTTGTGTTGCCTCCAACCCAATGGTCTGAGCATTGAATTCTCCAGTTTCAAGTAATACCCTCTTGCCCTTTTCTCTCCCTCACCACCCACTCTGGTGCGCATAAATTTCCCCATCACCCCAAGCCAGCTGTGTCTTCCCCCTTTTCCCGACATTCACCAGACACCACACACTTCCCCAAGTCCCCAACTTCCATTTTATCCCCGCTCTTTCACCTACCCCCGTCCCCTGCCTCCAGCTTTACATTTCTCTTCCTCCATCTGATACCCTTCTGTCCCCTTTTCACCTCTGGCCCTTGTCACTTAATCTACCCATCTGTCAATCAAACCTCCCCCCTCCTCACCTGTATCCACCTATCACTTGCCTGGCTTTGTACCTACCCCCTTCCAACGTTCCCCTCCTTACTACAATCAATCAGAAGAAAGTTGGCACAATAGCACAGCGGTAGAGTTACTGCCTTACAGTGCCAGAGATCTGGGTTTGATACTAACCTCGGGTGCTGTCTGTACAGAGTTTGTACGTTCTCCCTGTGATAGTGTGGGTTTTCTCCGTGTGCTCCAGTTTTCTCCCATACTCCAAAGGTGCACAGGTTTGTAGGTTAATTGGCTTCCTCAGACTTTTAGACTTTAAAGATACAGCGTGGAAACAGGCCCTTCGGGTGATCGCTGGTCGGCAGGGTGGGATGAGGGGCCTGTTTCCATGCTGTTTCTCTAAAGTCTAAAAGTCTAAAGAAGCCAATTAACTTACAAACCTGTGTGTCTTTGAAATGTGGGAGGAGACTAGAGCCCAACTGAACTAAAACCCCTGTCTCACGGCGCGAGCTGACCCACGAGGTACCCCGAGCTTAAAACAAATTTAACTCGTGGTAATCACGTACGATTAACGTAGCGGGAACGTCGGAACTCGTGGACGCAACTTAGCGACTCGTGGCGCTAACGGTAGGTACCCGTGAAACTTGTTAACTCTTGGAAAAATTCAAACATGTTTAAAGTTTTCCACGAGTAAAATGTACTCTTGAGGTTAAAATTTGAAACATTTAAACACGTTGTAAGAACGTAGTGACCCGTGCGTTTACCTTAGTGACTCGCGAGTCTACCGTGGGAACTCTTTAACTCAGCGGGCAGGCAGCATCTCTGGAGAGAAGGAATGGGTGATGGGATGACATTTCCAAATTGGGGGAGGGGGGTGGAGGGAGGGGGGGGTGGAGGAGAGAGGGTGGAGGGAGAGACAGATGGGGGTGTCTTCATTCACTAGCGGTGGGTGCCTGTCACTGAAACAGGTAGGTGAGATTTCACATCCACCTTGTGTGTGTGTGTGTCTCTCTCTCCCCCTCCCTCTCACACAGGCTGAGAGACTCTGCCTCTGTGAGTGTACGTCCCTTTCTCCCCCTCTCCCACACACAGTAAGACCGAGGTGTTTTTCTCTCCCTGTCACGCCGAAGTACACCACACTGCCTCTGTGTCTCTCTCCCCCTCTCTCCTTCATACACAGTCAGAGGTCCACACTGTCTCTGTGTCTCTCTCTCTCGCCTACACACACACACACAGACTGAGGTACACACTGCCCATTGTGTGTGTGTGTCTGCCTCTGTCTCTCTCCCACACACACAGTTAAAGGTACTCCACGCTGCCTGTGTGTGTGTGTCTCTCTCTCTGTCCCACCCCCCACACCCACACACAGTCAGTCAGTCAGAGGAACTCCACACTGTGTGTGTGTGTGTGTGCGCCTCTGTCTCTCCCTATCACAGTCAGAGTGAGGTACTCCCCCCGCAGTCTCTCCGCGGCCTCTCCCCGGGCAGGGTGTATCTGCCTCAGGCTGCCCAGGCAGTCTGACACAACTCCGGTGGCGGGCTCCATACACAGCAACTTCCCCCTGTCCTCCTGGGAGCGGCGACGGAGGACAGGGGGAAGTTGGCCACCAGCGGGGCAGTCTAGGCTCTCCATGCAGTCCGAGTCTCGCTGGATCCTCGTAATCCTCTGCCTCTGTCAAATGGGTGAGTTTAACCTGACCCCCCCCAACCTCCCTCCACCTCAACTCATGCCTGAGCACTAAAGCAGCTCAGGAGGCGAACCCTGAGCTCCGTCTCCAAACAATCTGATGTGCGCATCCGTGCACATTCAAAGATTTCATCTCCAGTCTCCCCGCAGTGTGTAGACCTGGCAGTAAATTCAATTAAAATATAGCAAACCTCCGCCTGCTGGTCTTCTAACTACGTGATGTGTGTTTCAAACAAATCATCAGTATAACTGCTCTGGCACTGGACGGTGCACATTTTCCCTTTGTAGGTCACATCAATAGATGCGGCCTTCAAAGCCGCAGGATGGAGATGTTGCTTATTAAAACAGACCTTCATTGAAGGTTGGCTCAAGAGTAACTCGGGAAAGGAACTTGTTAACTCGGGAGATGAACTTGGAACATCGCAGAAATGACAGTTAACGGCAAACTTGAGTCATACCCGTGGGAACTCGGCTAAACTCTTGATCATACACTTGGAATCTCGTGCACAACCACGAGTCTTTCGCTCGGGGTACCTCGTGGGTCAACTCGCACCGTGAGACAGGGCTTTCAGGACCCCAACCCAAAATGTCACCTGTCTACTTCCCTCCTCAGATGCTGTCTGACCTGCTGCCTTCCTCCAGCACTTTGTTTCTTGCACATGGTCTAAATCTTTGGATCTCAAGCAGTTTATAAGCATCTGAGAATTGAACTTCTCCTACATAACATTGTTTACGGGTCATATCACAGACACCAGTCCCTACCGTAGCATTCACTGACCTATTTCGCTTAAGCTGATTAACAGTAGACTTAACTATCAGCAGGGCCCAGGAACTTAAAGTCAGCACTACAGCTGAAGTGGGTTATAAACAGCAGAAGTAGAATCTTAAAACTTATATATTCACTCTTACTGCAACAGTTATAATGTTTATTTCACAAGTTCAAGGAGCAGAATTAGGCCATTTAATCATGGCTGATCTTACTTTCCCTCTCAACCCTATTCTCCTGCCTTCTCCCTGTAACCCCTGACACCTTACTAATCAAGAATCAGCATTAAAAATATCCATTGGCATCTGTGGCAATGAATTCCACAGATTCACCACCCTCTGACTAAAGACATTCCTCCTCATCTCCTTTCTAAAGGTACATCCTTTTATTCTGAGGCTGTGCCCTCTGGTTCTAGACTCTCCCACTGGCAGAGACATTTTCTCCACATCCTCTCTCTCCAGGCTAATCTAATGGTCTTGTAGCTTTCTCCTGTACGCCGAGTCATCACCGCCCACAGTTCGGCCGACAGCACTGATGACACAGTGTCAGCCTCTCTCATCTCCACTGAATCTTCTCTCAAACTTCCCAGTTATAAAACAAACAATCCCCTAAGCAGACTCTCCAGCCCGGGCAAAACCCTCACCAATCTCCTCTACACTACAGATTGTTAAGGGCTTGGACACACTAGAGGCAGGAAACACGTTCCCGATGTTGGGGGAGTCCAGAACCAGGGGCCACAGTTTAAGAATAAGGAGTAAGCCATTTAGAACGGAGACGAGGAAACACTTTTTCTCACAGAGAGTGGTGAGTCTGTGGAATTCTCTGCCTCAGAGAGCGGTGGAGGCAGGTTCACTGGATGCTTTCAAGAGACAGCTAGATAGGGCTTTAAAAATAGCGGAGTCAGGGGATATGGGGAGAAGGCAGGAATGGGGTACTGATTGGGGATGATCAGCCATGATCACATTGAATGGCGGTGCTGGCTCGAAGGGCCAAATGACCTACTCCTGCACCTATTGTCTATTGTCACCCTCTCTTGTACCATCACATCTTGTAGTATGCTGACAGATCTGTACACAAGTGCCAAGATGTGTAAAAGCTTTAGATAATTTAAGAATAAGGAGTAAGCCATTTAGAACAGAGACAAGGAAACACTTTTTTCTCACACCAGTCTCACCCCAGACACTCTCTCTTCTCCTCTCTCCCATCAGCCAAGAGGTACAAAAGTTCAAAAACGCATACCTCCAGATTCAGGGACAGTTTCTTCCCAGTTGTTGCCAGGCAACTGAACTGTCCTCTCACCAACTAGAGAGCGGTCCTGACCTCCCATCTACCTCATTAGAGACCCTCAGACTATATTTAATTGGACTTTACTAGACTTTAACTCACACTAAACATAATTTCCTTTATCCTGTATCTGTACACCGTGACAGCTTGATGTATTGTCTCTCGCTGACTGGAGAGCACGCAACAAAAAAACTTTCCACTGTACCTCAGTTCACGTGACAATAATAAAATAAACTAAGAGTTAATTGTCCAATGTATCGGGACAGCAGCAATGAAGTTCTAACTTGAGTAGGTTTAGGTTTATTATTGTCATGTGTACCGATGTACAGTGAAACGTTTTGATTTGCATGCTATCCAAACAGATCAGATAATAGACAGTCAGAATCGTATTACCCAGGATGGAAATATCAAATACTCAAGGGCATCACTCAAAGGGGTAAAGTTTAAAGGAGATTTTGGGGACAAGTTATTTTACACAGAGGACGGTGAGTGCCAGGAACCTGCTGCCAGGGATGGTGGTGGAGGCGGGTATGATAGGCACGTGTTTATGCAGGGAATGGAGGGATGTGGATTATGTACAGGGCAATAAGACTGGTCTTAGCATCATGTTCAGCATAGACATTGTGGGCTGAAGGGCCTGTTCTTATGCTGTACTGTTCTATGTAATATTTCCAATACTCTTCATAAATACAATCATGTTTAACTCAAATACAATAGAGCAAAGGGGAAGATACAGTGTGCAGAATATAGTTCCCAGCATTGTAGTGCATCAGTTCCAGAGACAAAGTCCAGTGTCCACAATGAGGTAGAGGTCACTTCAAGTCAAGTCACTTTTATTTCTATATCACATTTAAAAAACAACTCTCGTTGACCAAAGTGCTTTACATTGGTGGAGGTACTAACGTTATACAACAGTGGTTCATAGATTAAGTACATACATAAATACATACATATAGCCCTCTCTCAGAGGACGTCAAGAAAGGCTTGAGAGTAAAGATGAGTTTTAAGTCTCGACTGAAAAGAGTCGATGGAGGGGGCAGTTCTGATGGGAAGAGGGATGCTGTTCCACAGTCTAGGAGCGGCAACCGCAAAGGCGCGGTCGCCCCTGAGCTTATGCCTAGACCGCGGGATGTTCAGTAACCCCAAGTCAGCCGATCTGAGGGACCTGGAGGTGGTGTGGTGGGTAAGCAGACTTTTGATGTAGGTGGGGGCAAGCCCGTTAAGGGCTTTGTAAACATAAAGGAGGATCTTGAAATTTATTCGGAACCGCACATGGAGCCAGCGGAGAGAGGCCAGAATCGGGGTGATGTGGTCCCTTTTTCGTGTGCCCGTCAGGAGTCTCGCTGCGGCGTTTTGGACCAGTTGCAGGCGGGACAGGGAAGATTGGCCGATGCCAGTGTAAAGGGAGTTGCAGTAATCGAGGCGGGAGGAGATAAATGTGTGGATGATCTTTTCGAGGTCGTCAAACTGGAGAAATTGTTTTATTTTAGCTATCATCCGAAGCTGGAAGAAGCTAGCTTTTACCACGGCATTGACTTGTTTGTCAAATTTCAATGCGGAGTCAAATATCACGCCAAGGTTTTTGACGTGAGGTTTGACTAATGGGGTACGGCTTCCAAGGCTGCCTGCTATCGTTTTGATTGAGTCCGAGGGGCCGAGAAGGATGACCTCAGACTTACTCTCGTTTAGTTGGAGGAAGTTCTGGGCCATCCAACACTTTATATCCTCGAGGCAGTGGATACGGTTAAGTAGATTTGATCGGTTGTTGGGCGTCAGGGGGAGATAGAGTTGTGTATCGTCTGCGTAGCAATGGAAGGAAATGCCGTGCCTTTGAATGACTTGGCCTAAGGGGAGCATATACAGGGAGAAGAGAATGGGGCCAAGGATGGAACCTTGTGGAACCCCACAGCAGAGATTAGCTGGGGAGGAGAAAGAATTGCCTATGTTAGTAGAGAAAACTCCTACCTTTGAGGTAGGAGATGAACCAGCTCAGGGCAGTGCCAGCAATACCAACCCTGTACCGGAGACGGTCAATTACAATGGTGAATCGAACAGTACCCTGGGCTATGGAAGGACTGTTAAGAAGCCTGGTTACAGAGGGGAAAGAGCTTTTTCCGAGTCTGGTGCACATTTTACCGGCATACTGAATTAATCCAGTACTTTGTGTCTTTGTTTTTTGTATAAACCAGCATCTGCAGTTCCTTGTGTCTCTAGGAATAATGCAGAAACAAAGAACTGCAGATGCTGGAGTACACAAAAGTGCTGGATTAACTCAGCAGTAACTGAAGAAGGGTCCTGACTCGAAACGTCACCTTTCCATGTTCTCCAGAGATGCTGCTTGACCCGCTGGGTTTCTCCAGCTCTTTGTGTCTTTCTGTCTCCAGAAATAATCTTGGTTTATTTGATAAGGTTTCCTCTTGCAGTTGTCTTTGGTGTTGGCAAATTCAAGAGCGGTCTATCTCTCGCTGAGATCGATAAAAGACAGGCACAACTTTCTCACAGTGCTGACATATCAGAGGAGCAACTCTCTGATGCTGAGAGGATTTCTCACGGACCACAAATCTGACCGAAGCTGTTTATCTTTATGGAGTTGGGAAGTGATACAGCACCCTGTTAAACTAAATTGACACTAGCTGCACTTCAGCTGCCTGGTACACAGCTATTTAGAGGATGCTCACATTCGCTGGTCATTTGCCGCTATGTTTTGTCTGTCTCTCTGCACGAGAGCACAGTAAAAGCCAGAAAAGCGGAACTGAACTTTTACTCTTTCAGCTAGTTTTTGTTTGTGTAAACCAGTATCTGCAGTTCCTTGTTTGCCGTTATTCTGCCTTGCGGTAAATGCTACGATATGTTGTGTTTTAATTTGCTACATTCTGCATTACATTTAAAGTGAAAAGCGTAGGAAGGAACTGCAGAAGCTGATTTACACCGAAGGCAGAAATAACTTCTGGACGCTGACAGATCCGTACACAAGTGGCAAGATGTGTAAAAGCTTTAGATAATTCTGGCACCACTTAGACAGGAGTTGTGGACGTTGCCCAGACAATCCCACAAACCAAGCTCCCTTCCATTTACACCTCACACTGCCTCGGCTTTACGCTTTGGTTTTACGCTGGAGTAACTCAGTCAGAGGGCCAGGCAACACATCTGGAGATAGAAACGTGGCCTATTCCTTTTCTCCAGAGATGCTACTTGTCCCGCTGAGTCACTCCAGTATTTTGTGTATATCTTTAAAATAAAACGCACCGGACTCCGAAAGGTCTTCGCGTCCCATGCGAGAAACGCGAGCCTTTGGTTGGTGGTGGTGGTGGGGTCAACCCGTTTGATCACAGACCCGGCAGAGTCCGCTCGGACCGGGGAGGTGCATGGGGGTGGAGAGGAAGGGAAGAAGGGAGAAGAGAAAGAGGGGAGGGGGGGTGGGAGGGGTGGAGAGAGAGTGTGGAGAGAGAGGGGGGGAAGAGAGAAAGGGGAGAGGGGGAGAGAGGTGATGGCCTGGTTTAATGTAGCACCTCCCTTGTTTAGCTACGGCGCTCCGGCCGGTGCGGGTCAGGGGCATCGAGGGTGATCTCTTACCATGGCATCGTAGCTCAGCTTGTTCATGAAATGAGCAGCCTCGCTGCCCTTGTAGTAGTTGAACCAGATGGTGCCCTGGTACTGATCGCCCGCGTCCAGCAACAGCACGTTGGCTTCGCGGGCCCGCAGCTCCTTGACCTTGGTGAGTCTGCGGGCCACGCCGGCGAAGCAGCGGCTGGTGTCGGCGCCGCACCTGCCCGAGTCCTCGCTCGTCTGCTCCACCCGGCCGTGTACATCGTTGGTGTGGAGCACGGTGAGCTGGAAAGCGGCGGCGTGCCCGGTGCACAGCAGCAGGTAGAGCGGCAGCAGCAGCAGCAGCGGCAGCAGAGAGGTGGAGGAGCAGCCCATGGTCTGTGCCGGACGCGGAGATACAGCAGCTCGGTGATACGGTGCGTTTAGCGGGAGCTGCTGATAGCGCGGATGCGCTACGAGTTTGACTGGAGACTCAGCGCTCGGTTAAGCGAAGGCAATAAGTAGCAGTGGGAGTGGGAGTGGGAGAGGCTTCCCTCAAGGATCCTGCGCTGCAGTCACACGGGCTGAGTGTATCCAGGGCATGTGGATAAACAGGTCAGACTGGGAGGGGCCACTGGTTCTTCACAGTACACCTTGGCCCATCCCCAAAACTGTGATGACCTCGGGTGCCGTCTGTGTGGAGTTTGCACGTTCTCATTGGCCTCTGTAAATTGGCCCAAGGCTGTAGGTGAGAGATGGGGACTTGGAAGGAATTTGGATGGACAAGGAACTGCAGATAAAACACGTGTTGGAGTAACTCAATGAGTCAGGTCGCATCTCTAGGGAACATGGTAACGTTTCGGATGGTGTCCCTTCTTCAGACTACAGAGGCAGGAACCTTGACCCAAAATCAAAGTGCTGGAGGACCTCAGTGGGTCAGGCAGCATCTGTGGAGACTGATCAGTCTGGAGAAGGATCCTGACCCAAAATTCCATTCACCAGAAAGTTGCCTGGGTTAGAGTCTGAAGATGGGTCCCGATCCGAAAGACAACCACCCTTTTTTTAGTTTAGTTTAGTTCAGAAACAGGCCCTTTGGCCTACCCTGCCAATTAACCTACAACCATCTTCATCTTTGGAGTGTGGGAGGAAACCGAAGATCTCGGACAAAATCCACTCGGTCACGGGGGTGAACGTACAAACTCCGTACAGACAGCACCCGTAAGGCAGCAACTACCACAGCACCGCCGTGCCACCCAGAGATGCAACCTGACCCGCTGAATTACTCCAGCGCTTTATGTGTATCTTGGGTTTGAGAGTATATGCTTTAAGGAGCAGTTCGACAGACTTGGATTGTTTTCTCTAATATGACGGAATTGTTGGGGGGAGGAAGGGGGGGGGGGGTGGGGGGAGAGAGAGACCTGATACATGATAATGAGAGGCATAAATTGGGTAGACAGTCAGAACATTTTTTTGCAGGCTATAAACGTCAAAGACCAGGCATAACTTTATGGTGAGAGAAGCAAAGTTTAAAGGAGAAGTGTGGACTTTCTGCTGACTGGATAGCACGCAACAAAAAAGCTTTTCACTGTACCTCAGTACACATGACAATAACCTAAACTAAACACACAGGCCAAGGAGATCAGTTTAACTTGGCATCATGTTCGACATGGATATTGTGGGCCGAAGGGCCTGCTTCTGTGTTGTATGGTCTAGGCTCCATGTTCATCCACCATTCAGGATGAACGGTGCAAATTGGATTGAACTTTGGACAGTCATGAGGTGTCAATATCTGTAGAATGTCCATCCCTGACCCACCTTTGTCACCAATCATATATGACTGGACCAGCTCCATGCTGACTCCAACATCTGATAGTGCTCCATTTAACAAAGGTAACACTGTTATTGCAAAGAAGAGATGGATGGCATGGGCTATGGATCACATGTAGGCAGGAGGGATTAGTTCAACTTGGCATCATGTTTGGCACCAGGCACGCGCCGTCAGGGTAGGCAAGGTAGGCACTGCCTACCCTGACTAAAATTATGACATGGTAATCATTAAATATAAATAGTAAAGGCATGGGAGAATTATGCCTATCTAAGAGATCGATCTCTTTGGTAGGCATAATTCTCCGCGCCTTTCAACCGCAGCACTTGTAACACGGGAAGCTCTGTGCAGCCCACGTGCCGTCAGCGTTGCTTGAAGCTGTCAATTTCAAGGGGAACTGAAGGCAGCTGAAATTCTGCCTTTGCAGTACTGCGCATGCGCAGCGCAAGTTTATTGGCGGGTTTTTCAAATATGGATTGCCATTATCTGAAGGGTATGTTAGGAAGCAAAGAGAGAAGAATGGAGTTCGTGTACCGATAACGTGGTAAGTACATTTCTTGGTGCTTTATGTTTTTAAATACTGTATTTCCCGGGGTGGGGGAGAGCTCCTTTCACAGTGTTTGGGGAGTCTGGCCCGGGGTAAATTTGCAGGGAAGGCAGGATCGTTGTGAAGGAGGGGATCGGGGCCAGTAATCCACTTGCGACGCTCCGGGCACGGAGGAGTGAAGTAGCTTGGGTGGCTGCGAGTGGCCGCCGGGACCGGACAGCCCATTCTGCCGGTCCCCGCACACCTCTGGCAGTGCTCTCCGTCTGAAAACCTCTCTCCTGCCGCTCACCGGCCTCACTCAGGCCGGTGAGTGGCAGGTGATAGGTGTTCAGACGGAGGGCACTGCCAGAGGTGAGCGGGCCGGCAGAAAGCGCTGAAGTGGCAGCCGGTTCTGCTGTCGGGTCCTGGCAGCCGCTCGCAGTCACCCGAGCTGCTTCCTTCCCCAGAAGTGGCGGCCAGTTCTGCTGTCCGTGCCAGGAGCGTTGTGGCAACGGTGAGTGAGTCTGATATGATCTCCGACCCCCTCCTTCTCAACATCCTGCCCTCCCCGCAACTTTAACCCCTGGCACAGACTCTCCACATGCTGAGAAAGTAACTCTCCCTCCAGTTGGACCCTTGAATTAGTATTGTCATTCAATAAGATGACAACTGATTCATGTTGTCCCGGTGTGCTCCAATTTTTCCCACCATCTCTCCACCTGCCTTCATCCTCCATCCCCCACCCATTCAGTAATTAAAAAATGAAGGAGATTTAGAAGCCTTGGGCAAATTGAATTGTAACTTATTTCAATTTTTTATTTTTAATGAGAGAACAATCTGCGCATGCCAGGTTTAAGATTTTTTTTTAAGCCGCCTGCCTACCCTGAATAATTACTCACGGCACGTGCCTGTTTGGCACGGACTTAAGAGTTATAGTCATACTGCATGGAAACAATCCCTTCGGACCAACCTGCCCACGCCGACCAACATGTCCGATCTACACTAGTCCCACCTGTGTGCGTTTGGCCCATATTCCTCGTTTGGCCCATACAGCTCATTCTGTATACCCACCATAGTTTGTGTAAAAAAAGTTACCCCTCAGGTTCTAATTAAATCTCCCCACCCCTCACCTTAACCTATGCCCTCTGGTTCTCGATTCCCCTACTATGGGCAAGAGACTCTGTACATTTACCCTATCTATTCCTCTCACAATTTTGTACACGCCACATCCTCCTGTGCTCCAAGGAATAGAGTCCCAGCCTGCTCAACCTCTACATATAGCTCAGGCCCTTGAGTCCTGGCAACAACCTTGTAAATTTTCGCTATAACATCTTTGCTATAACATGGTGCCCAAAGCTGATGAGGCATAGCTGCACCATGACCTCCCAACTACTAAAATCAATACTTCGACTGATGAAGGCCAAAGTGCCAAAAGCATTGTGGGCATAAGGACCTGCTCCTCTGCAGTACTGTTCTAATTTCTAATACTATGCAAAATAAAGTCAAGTAAAAACTCTAGTACAATAGATACAAAGCATACAGAGTGCAGAATATAGTTCTCAGGATTGTAGCGCATCGGTTCCATGGATATAGATCTTGTGCAGGCAGAGAGGATTAGTTAAATTGGCAGCATATTCGACACACAATGATGTCCTTGTTACTGTGCTGTACTGTTCTATGTTCTTCTTCACAGCTGCAGCAGCATGGTCATTGTGGGCAGAAGGTCTGTTTCTGTGCTGTACTATCCTCTGTTCTACATTCTATGCAGCATGACCTGCTAGTTTTCTCCAGCACTCTTTGAAAGGGATGTGGGATCAGTGTAAATAGGAGCCTGATGGTAGGCATGGCTCAGCGGGCAGAAGGGCCTGTTTCTGTCCTGTGTGAGTCTTTGACTCATTGAAGACTTCCCACTCCTGACACTGGCTCTCCAGACTATGTTTAACTGAGAGGTGCTGTGGGCTGTGGTCAGGTGGTTCGGGAAA
>CM075994.1:1632955-1744782 GCA_038087875.1 Malacoraja senta
CAGTGGGCCGAGAGGCCTGTTTCTGCGCAGTATCTCGAAACTAAACTAAACTAAATGCAGCAGCTCTACCACCCTTCTAAACTCCAGCGAGTACAGGCCCAGAGCCGTCAAACACTCTTATCCCCGGGATTATTCCCATTAACCTTCTCAGGACCTTGGTGAATGCCGATTTTAACGGGTGTTTTAATTTTGTGGCCATTCTAGGCAGCACGGATATATCGGTGGTCTCGGCTTACATCAAGCAGATGCAACTGGTTTACCCTGCGGTTGAAGGACGGATCTTGTTCACGCAAAGCAGCGGCACACACCCCACCATGAACCTGCACTTCGCATTGCCTCTCTTCTCGATTCTCGCCGGGTTCCTGCACTTGTAGATCCTGGCGAGTCATGGCGGAAGAGTTCAGGGAAATAGCAGCTTGCATTTTTTAATTTAAAAAAATCAACGTATATTGGACACAATGACAGCAACAAATCCAATCTTCTCTTCCAAGCCAGCAGCAGGTCAATCCCCAGCCTGACTGTGGGATCCAGAGACACCGGAGGTTTCTGAGATTGCAAAACCCCACATTATTTATGAAGGATGCAAGGAACAGCAGATGCTGGTTTTCAAAAGGAAAAGGGCACAAAGTGCTGGAGTAACTCAGCGGCTCAGGCAGCATCTCTGGAGAACATGAATAGGTGACGTTTCGGGTCGAGTCGCTTCTTCAGACTGGGTGAATCTCCCCTGCACACTCTGCTGCACAGATGCATCTTTCCTGCAGTGCAGCACACAGTATTGCAGCAGCTTGATATGGTTGCGATGGACAGGGACCTTTCACACAGACCAGACTCCCCACCATCGACTCCATTTACACTCCACGCTGCCTCAGTAAAGCAGCCAACATAATCAAAGATACACAAAAATGCTGGAGAAACTCAGCGGGTGCAGCAGCATCTATGGAGCGAAGGAAATAGGCAACGTTTCGCGCCAAAACCCTTCTTCATAGATGCTGCTGCACCCGCTGAGTTTCTCCAGCATTTTTGTGTACCTTCGATTTTCCAGCATCTGCAGTTCCTTCTTAAACAAAATCAAAGACTTGTCCCACCCCGGTCACTCCTTCTCTCCGCTCCCCTCAGGCAGAATACACAGAAGCTTGAAAGCGCGCACCACCGGACTCAGGAACAGCTTCTTCCCCTCTGTTATTAGGCTTCTGAATAGTCCTTCTATAAGCTGAGGTAATGTATGATTCACCTCTACCTCATTGAGGACATTGGCTCCTGCTTCAGGCTCAAGAAGGGTGGACAAGATGGAAGAACCTGACACTAAACTTCCCCTATCCATATTCACCAGAGACAGACTGCTGGAGTAACTCAGTGAGTCAGACAGCATCCCTGGAGAAAAGGAATAGGTGACGTTTTGGATCGGGACCCTTCTTCAGACTGATAGAGATGATGGGGCGGTGAAAAAAAATGGAGGTGAGGAAAGACCAGAACAAATCAGTGCCGGCAACAGATGACCTCAGAAAGGGTGGAGCTAATGACCCATTGTTGACCTCGGGAAAGGTGGAGTCCATAGACTATTCTCCAGAGATGTTGCCCAACCTGCTGAGTTACTCCAGCACTGAATTTATGAATCACCGTTCTTGACCTCAGGAAGACCCGAGCACTTTACAACCACGTCCAGAGAATTGTTGCTGCTGTAACGCGGTGGAATGCAGCAACCAATTTGCAGGGCTTTGTTGACAGGGCAGTGAGTTAGATGACTGGTTTATCTACCCTTGGATTTAGCAGGAGGGGGAAGAATCGGCCTGAGCGCTGGTTTGTGCAGTTTGCAAACATCAACCTGTACTGTGGGCTGGGATATAGGCTAAATGCAGGCAGGTGGGATTAGTGTAGATGGGGCATCGTGGACGGTGTGGGCAAGTTGTGCTGAAGGACCTGTTTCTTTGCTGTATGACTCTATCAAATTACAACATTGAAAGTCATGTCCACAACCTCCCGCAGCGACCAGCATTCACGGAAGCCTCCAAAGTACCCGTGGACACCATGTCTTCCTTCTCCGGGGAATCGAGGGCACGGACGTAATGCCTGGAAAGAGGGGCAGGCAGTCGACATGGACCGGACCCTCGACTGTCCGATGCCTGGGTCATCTTGGCCAGCCCCAGGAGCAAACATACAGGGAGATTCCCCCCTCCCATCGACCCTCCTCCCCCCACCCCGGGCGACCAATGGTCAGGAGTGTGGAGGAAGCCGACTGACATCAAGCTATTACTGAGATCACAAGAAGATTGACTTCACAAACACACAGCACGGACTCGAACAGAACATTGGTGGTGGGATCACAGCTGTAGGGATCAGCAGAACCTACAGACTACACAACTCCGAGGCACAAAGACTTTCACCCACTGTGATTCACAAGGAATTCCTTTGAAATCAGGTCACTTTAATCAAAGCACAAAGCTTATGTTTTACCAAAGACACATGTAGATAAATGGAAATCACTGTTGGCACAGGAGTAATGATACAGTTTTATATTGAAAGTGGTTGATTTACAATATTTTTGATTGGTGTCACTGGATGCACATACATTAAACCTTCGTTATTATACACCTCTTTATAATGGATTTTAGTTCTAACGGACTATCGTTAAGAACACAGTCTGCTAGTTGCAATGTGAGGCTGTTGAAATTGGCATGGCATTGAAATTGGCAAGCAATCGCTTTCAACCGCACTTAATTTATTTAAACAATGTAACAAACAGCCTTTAGTATTTGTCGCTTGCAGTAACAAAAAAACATTTTTAGGTGTTAATGAATTTGTACTTGAAAACATTTCATTGCTGCACAACACCCGTGTCAGCTCGGTGTGGGGAGCAAATCCCTGACTCGGTGATATGGGCAATCGGCAATAACGGCAGCATTCCCCCCCCCCCCCCGCCCCCCATGGTCTGTTATAGCGAAGGTTTGCTGTACTGACACCGATTATGAATAAAAGTAATGTAATTTTATATGATCTTATAAAGTTGATTTGAGCAGCAAAATTAATTTTATTCCAATTATTTGTAATAGATCACAGGATTTTATTTAGTTGGAATTAGTTTTTATTCAAACCCTACTTTATTTTTCCTCACGGTCGAGTTAAGTATTTATTTTTCAAGCTGTGCAGAGAAAAGTTTGGGAGCCTGGACCTGTTTAGTTTTAGAGATACAGCGTGGCCCACCGAATCCGCACCGGCCGATTTACGAGGATGTTGCCATGAATCGAGGGCCTGAGCTATAGGGAGAGGTTGAGCAGGCTAGGAATATATTCCTTGGAGCGCAGGAGATTGAGGGCTGATCTTATAAAGGTGCACAAAATCATGAGAGGAATAGATTGGGTAAATGCACAGCCTTTTGCCTGGAGTAGGGGAATCATAGGTTCAGTAGGAAAACCATAGGTTTAAGGTGAGGGGTAACTTTTTTTTACACAAAAGTTGGCGAGTATATGGAGCGAGCTGCCAGAGAAGGTAGTTTAGTTTAGAGATACAGCGTGGAAACAGGCCCTTGGGCCCACATAGTCCGCACCGACCAGCAATCCCTGCGCACTAGCACTATCCTACACTCACTAGGGACATTTACATTTATACCAAGCCAATTAACCTACAAACCTGTACGTCTTTGGAGTGTGGGAGAAAACCCACGCAGGTCACAGGGAGAAGGTACAAAAACATACAGCACCTATAAATCAGGATCGAACCCGGGGCTGTAATTCTACCGCTACGCCACCGTGCTGCCATCAACTGCTGCAGTTGAGACAATGTTTAAGAAACATAGACAGGTACACGAATAGGACAGGTTTAGTGGGATATGTGCTAAATACAGGCAGGTGGGACTAGTATAGATGGGACATGTTGGTTGACCTGGGCAAGTTGGGCCGAATATCCTGTTTCCACACTGTATGACCAGCGACCAGCCACATACTAATTCTATTCTATACACGAGGAACAATTTTTACAGGAACTAATTAACCTTAAAACCTGCATGTATTCGGAATGTGGAAGGAAACCAAATTACCTGGAGAAAACCCACGTAGTCCCAGGGTGAACGTACAAACTCCGCACAGGCAACACCCATAGACTCGCGTCTCTACCACAGTGCTGCCCAGTTTTACAGCATTATAGAAAAAGCAGAAGTGCAAGGGGGTGCAGTGAGGTAGATTTGGAGATCGGAACTAACCCCTTGCTTATGGGAGAACCATTCAGTAGTCTGATAACAGAAGGAAAGAAGCTGGTCCTGAATCTGGTGGTACAACGGAGGAGGAGCCATCTTGGTGAACAGCTGCTAATCAGTTCACTGCTAATCAGCAGCCGTCCATTTAATTCACTTTTTTTTTGTAGTTTTAGTTAGTCTTGTGTGCTGTCTGTAGGAGAACTAGACTTTTAATGTAGGGGCAAGGGGGTAACCTTATTTCTAGGTCCCTACCTGGTCGGTGAGGCAGCTTTTTCTCCGGGTTGCCCCGTCGACCCGTCCTCGTGGCCTACCAGCGGGCGTGGAGCGCCATTTCCTGGCGGGGACCGCCCAGCACCTTCAGCTTCGGTGGCGGCACAGCACTGGAGCGCTATCACGGAGTGGAGCAGGCGATGCCTTGCCTGGGTCGCCGTGCTGGATCGACGCGCTGGAGCTCAGTGAGTGTAGTCCCCTACACTCACTGAGCCAATGTGTCAAACATATCAATGAGTGGATCAACCAGAACTTCCTCCAGCTCAATGCAAATAAGACAGAAATTATTGTCTTTGGTCCCAAAAAAACAAGGTTAGAGGTGAGTGCTCAACTCGACTCAATTGCACTGAAAACTACAGACAAAGCCAGAAACCTTGGTGTAGTTATGGACTCGGATTTGAATTTTAACAGCCATATAAAGACCATTACCAGATCTGCCTATTACCATCTAAAAAATATTGCAAGAATCAAGGGATTGCTGTCCAAAGAAGACACTGAAAAACTTGTTCATGCATATATTTTTAGTAGGTTAGATTATTGTAATGGTATCTTTACAGGTCTCAATAAAAAATCAATTAAACAACTGCAGCTTATCCAAAATGCCGCTGCCAGAGTCTTGACCAACACCAAGAAAATGGACCACATTACACCTGTCCTTAAATCTTTGCACTGGCTCCCTGGGTGTAAGAGGATAGATTTTAAAATTCTGTTACTGAGCTACAAGGCACTGAATGGTCTAGGTCCAAAATACATCTCTGACCTACTTGTTGTATATGAGGCGCCTAGACTCCTCAGGTCTTCAGGGACAGGTTTACTCTGTGTTCCCAGGGTCAGAACTAAAAAGGCTGAAGCAGCATTGGGTTTTTATGCTCCACACCTGTGGAACAAGCTCCGTGAACACCTGAGCACAGACTGTAAGCGCATTTAAATCAGGCCTTAAAACACTGTTGTTTACTAAAGCTTTTACATAACCTGACATGCAGGTAATCTTAACTGTCTAATTTTAACCCTTTTATGTGCTTTTTAAAATTGTTTTATTGCTTCATTGACGTTGTTTTATTATTCATACTTTTGTCGTATTGCTTATTTTGCCATTTTTAATTATTGACTATTTTATTTTTTCTTTCCTGTAAAGCACCTTGAATTGCTGTTTGCACGAATGGTGCTATACAAATAAATTTGCCTTGCCTTGCCTGTGACCGCCGAGCTCAACATCTCCGGGCTGCGGGCCTGCGGAGCGCAGCGGGCGGCGCCGACTTCAACATCGGGAGCCTGGGAGCTCAAAACCGGCGCGGCCTTGTCGGCTTCGGAAGCTGCGGTCTACGGCAATGGAAGCGGCCGTTCCAGGTGGCCCAGCCGCTGAGAGGACTCTCCTGACGCCGGGGCAACGGCACCCGGCGAGAACGCCCAGGAACATCGGGCCTCCATAGAGGCAATAGCGGAGGCCTCAATAGGCCTGACTGTGGGAGAACTGGGGATGGGGACTGGACATTGTGCCTTCCCCCACAGTGGTAACCATTGTGGGGGGATGATTTTTGTATGTAGTGTCTATTTTAGTCTGTGTCCAAAATGGCGGTCGGAAGGGAGAGTGGACGCTGGCGCGGTTTAGCTGCCACTGCTCTCTCTTCACATTGTGTTTCTGATTTTTATTTTCTTTGTGTGTCTTTGGATCGAATTCTGTCTTTAATTTGTGTATTGGTGATGTCTTTATAATTTATTTTACTCCGATTATTTGTTTCTTACTTGTTAAACTCTGTAAGATGTCCTTGAGACTTTGGTATAAGGCGCCCATAAATAAAATTGATAATAATTATTATTATTACATGCATGCTTTCAAGCTTTTGTATCTACTGCCTGACAGGTGAGGTGAGAAGAAAGAATGACCGAGTGAAAATAATCCTTGAATCTGTTGGCCACTTTGCCGAGGCAAGGTGAAGAATAGACGGAGTCCATAGAGGGGCGGGGAGGTTGGTCTGTGTAATGGACTGGGCAACATCCACATATCTCTGCAATTTCTTGCAGTTTTGAGCTGTTGCTAAACCAAGCTGATACACGTGTAGAAACAAAGAACTGCAGATGCTGTTTTTTTACCAAAGATGGACACAAAGTGCTGGATTAACTCACCGGTCAGGTAGAATCTTTGGAAAAAAAGGATGAGTGAAGAAGCCCTTCTTCAGAGCCGACCCGAAACTTCACCCATCCATTTTCCAACATCACGCATACATAAATCCAATCGAATGTACACTGAAGTGGTCTGAAGAAGGCCTCCGACCGGAAACGTCGCGTATCCAAGTTCTCCAGAGATGCTGTCTGACCCACTGAGTTACTCCAGCACTTTGTGTCTATCTCCGATAATATGCTTTCTACAGTGTATTTAAAAGTTGGAAAAAGTAGTTGGAGACATGCTATATTTCCTTAGTCTATCTACCCAACTAAGTAAAACAATGAAAGACACAAAGTGCTGGAGTAACTCAGTGGGTCAGACAGCATCTCTGGAGAACTTGGATACGCGACGTTTCCAGTTGGAGGCCTTCTTCAGAACACTTCAGTGTACATTCGATTGGATTTATGTATAGTCTTATCTCATTTGTTTAGATAACATGCAAAACAAAGCTTTTCACTGTAGCTGCCTACTGCAACATATCAATTACGTTTAAGGAGTAGAATTGTGGGGCTGAAGTTTGCACTTTAAATTGGTAATTTGGAGATAAGACCAGGAAATATTCTTCAATGCAGAAACATGTGTGGTTTAGTTTAGAGATACAGCATGGAAACAGGCCATTCAGCCTACCGAGTCCACGCTGACCATCGATCACCTGTTCACACTAGTTCCATGTTTTCCCACTTTCTCACCCACTTCCTACACACTAGGGGAAATTTACCTACAAACCCACACGTCTTTGGTATGTGGGAGGAAACCGGGGCACCCAGAGGAAACCCACGCAGTCATAGGGAGAACGTGCAAACTCCACACACAGACAGCACCCGAGGTCAGGATCGAACCCGGGTCTCTCTGGTGCCCTGAGGCAGCAGCTCAATCCACAAGTCCAAGGAAGGCGATGGCTGGAGGCCTTGTAACAGCCTGGGGCTCGCCTGGGTCGGGCACCGCTCATAAGAACTAGAGCACCGACTGGACTTTGAAAATGGCGCCTCTGGCAGGTGGGTGCAGTGGACTATTTCTGTACACTTGCTAATCGGGGGGGATGGGCTTAGGTATGGTGATACTCTGCTGAGCTATTTGTAAGAAAATAATTTAATTATGCATTGGTACATGTGACAATAAAGCACCATTGAACCATCTACCATCCCTAATAAGTTGGATGAGTTGAATGTGCAGATAGCTATTAATGACTATGATATAGTTGGGATCACGGAGACATGGCTACAGGGTGACCAAGGCTGGGAGCTGAACATCCAGGGATATTCAATATTCAGGAGGGATAGACAGAAAGGAAAAGGAGGTGGGTAGCGTTGCTGGTTAGAGAGGAGATTAACGCAATAGAAAGGAAGGACATTAGCTTGGAGGATGTGGAATCGATATGGGTAGAGCTGTGAAACACTAAGGGGCAGAAAACGCTAGTGGGAGTTGTGTACAGGCCACCTAACAGTAGTAGTGGAGTTGGGGATGGCATCAAACAGGAACAAAGGTAAAACAGTTATAATGGGTGACTTTAATCTACATATAGATTGGGTGAATCAAATTGGCAGGGGTGCAGAGGAAGAGGATTTCTTGGAATGTATGCGGGATAGTTTTCTAAACCAACATGTAGAGGAACCAACGAGAGAGCAGGTTATCCTAGAATTGGTATTGAGTAATGAGGAAGGGTTAGTTAGCAGTCTTGTTGTGCGTGGCCCCTTGGGCAAGAGTGACCATAATATGGTTGAGTTTCATTAGGATGGAGTGACATAATTAATTCAAAAACAAGGGTTCTGAACTTAAAGAAAGGTAACTTTGAGGGTATGAGACGTGAATTGGCCAAGATAGACTGGCAATTGATTCTTAAAGGTGGATATGCAATGGAAGGCATTTAAAGGCTGCATGGATGAACTATAACAATTGTTCATCCCAGTTTGGCAAAAGAATAAATCAGGTAAGGTAGTGCTTCTGTGGATAACAAGGGAAATCAGGGATAGTATCAAAACAAAAGATGAAGCATACAAATTAGCCAGAAAAAGCAGCCTACCAGAGGACTGGGAGAAATTCAGAGTCCAGCAGAGGAGGACAAAGGGCTTAATTAGGACAGGGAAAATAGATTATGAAAGAAAACTGGCAGGGAACATAAAAACTGACTGCAAAAGTTTTTATAGATATGTGAAGAGAAAAAGATTAGTTAAAACAAATGTAGGTCCCTTGCAGTCAGAAACAGGTGAATTGATCATGGGGAACAAGGACATGGCAGACCAATTGAATAACTACTTTGGTTCTCTTCACTAAGGAAGACATAAATAATCTGCCGGAAATAGCAGGGGACCGCGGGTCAAATGAGATGGAGGAACTGAGTGAAATCCAGGTTAGCCGGGAAGTGGTGTTAGGTAAATTGAATGGATTAAAGGCCGATAAACCGCCAGGGCCAGATAAGCTGCATCCCAGAGTATTTAAGGAAGTAGCCCCAGAAATAACCATATATCCATATAACCATTACAGCACAGAAACAGGCCATCTTGGCCCTTCAAGTCCGTGCCGAACACTTCCCCCCCCCCTTCTTTCTTCCCCCCAGTCCCATCTACCTGCACTCAGACCATAACCCTCCATTCCTTTCCCGTCCATATACCCATCCAATCTATTTTTAAAGGATAAAATCGAACCTGCCTCCACCACTTCCACTGGAAGTTCATTCCACACAGCTACCACTCTCTGAGTAAAGAAGTTCCCCCTAATGTTACCCCTAAACTTCTGTCCCTTAATTCACAAGTCATGTCCCCTTGTTTGAATCTTCCCTACTCTCAATGGGAAAAGCTTATCCACGTCAACTCTGTCTAACCCGCTCATCATTTTAAAGACCTCTATCAAGTCCCCCCTTAACCTTCTGCGCTCTAAAGAATAAAGACCTAACTTGTTCAACCTTTCTCTGTAACTTAGTTGCTGAAACCCAGGCAACATTCTAGTAAATCTCCTCTGTACTCTCTCTCTATTTTGTTGACATCCTTCCTATAATTAGGCGACCAAAATTGTACTCCATACTCCAGAATTGGCCTCACCAATGCCTTGTACAATTTTAACATGACATCCCAATTTCTATATTCAATGCTCTGATTTATAAAGGCCAGCACACCAAAAGCTTTCTTTACCACCCTATCTACATGAGATTCCACCTTCAGGGAACTATGCACAGTTATTCCTAGATCCCTCTGTTCAACTGCATTCTTCAATTCGCTACCATTTACCATGTACGTCCTATTTTGATTTGTCCTGCGAAGATGTAGCACCTCACATTTATCAGCATTAAACTCCATCTGCCATCTTTCAGCCCACTCTTCCAAATGGCCTAAATCTCTCTGTAGACTTTGAAAATCTACTTCATTATCCACAACACCACCTATCTTAGTATCATCTGCATACTTACTAATCCAATTTTCCACACCATCATCCAGATCATTGATGTACATGACAAACAACAGTGGACCCAACACAGACCCCTGAGGCACCCCACTAGTCACCGTCTTCCAACCTGACAAACAGCCATCCACCATTACTCTCTGGCATCTCCCATTCAGCCACTGTTGAATCCATCTTGCTACTCCACCATTAATACCCAACAATTGAATCTTCTTAACCAACCTTCCATGAGGAACCTTGTCAAAGGCCTTACTGAAGTCCATATAGACAACATCCACTGCTTTACCCTCATCAATTTCCCTAGTAACCTCTTCGAAAAATTCAAGAAGATTCAGGCACAAATCCATGTTGACTGTTCCTAATCAGACCCTGCTTATCCAGATGCTTATATATATTATCTCTGTATCCTTTCCATTAATTTGTTCACCACTGACGTCAAACTAACAGGCCTATAATTGCTAGGTTTACTCTTAGAACCCTTTTTAAACAACGGAACAACATGCGCAGTACGCCGATCCTCCGGCACTATTCCCGTTTCTAATGACATTTGAAATATTTCTGTCATAGCCCCTGCTATTTCTACACTAACTTCCCTCAATGTCATAGGGAATATCCTGTCAGGACCTGGAGACTTATCCGTTTTCATATTTTTCAAAAGTGTCCGCACCTCCTCTTCTTTGAATCTCATAGTTTCCATTACTACTCTGCTTGTTTCCCTTACCTCACATAATTCAATATCCTTCTCCTTGGTGAATACCGAAGAAAAGAAATTGTTCAATATCTCCCCCATCTCTTTTGGTTCTGCAGATAGCTGTCCACTCTGACTCTCTAATGGACCAATTTTATTCCTTGTTATCCTTTTGCTATTAATATAGCTGTAGAAACCCTTTGGATTTACTTTCACCTTACTTGCCAAAGCAACCTCATATCTTCTTTTAGCTTTTCTAATTTCTTTCTTAATATTCTTTTTACATTCTTTATACTCCTCAAGCACCTCATTTACTCCATGTTGCATATAATTATTGTAAATCTCTCTCTTTTTCCGAACCGTGTCCAATTTCCCTTGAAAACCTTGGCTCTTTCCAATTTTTACTATTTCCTTTCAACAGAACAGGGACATAAAGATTCAGTACTTTTAAAATTTCACCTTTAAATGTCCTCCAAAGCTCTTCTACGTCCTTCCCATAAAACAACGTCCCAATTCACTCCTTTTAAATCCTTTCGTATCTCCTCAAAGTTAGTCTTTCTCCAATCAAAAATCTCAACCCTAGGTCCAGTTCTGACCCTCTCCATAATTATATTGAAACTAATGGTATTGTGATCACTGGACCCGAAGTGCTCCCCAACGCATACCTCCGCCACCTGCCCTGTCCCATTTCCGAACAGGAGGTCCAGCACTGCCTCTTCTCTAGTAGGTACCTCTATGTATTGCTGCAAAAAACTTTCCTGCACACATTTTACAAACTCCAAACCATCCAGCCCTTTTACAGAATGTGTTTCCCAGTCTATGTGTGGAAAATTGAAATCTCCCACAATCACTACCTTGTGCTTACTACTAATATCTGCTATCTCCTTACATATTTGCTCTTCCAATTCTCGCTCCCCATTTGGCGGTCTATAATACATAGATACATAGAAAATAGGTGCAGGAGTAGGCCATTCGGCCCTTCGAGCCTGCACCGCCATTCAATATGATCATGGCTGATCATCCAACTCAGTATCCCGTACCTGCCTTCTCTCCATACCCCCTGATCCCCTTAGCCACAAGGGCCACATCTAACTCCCTCTTAAATATAGCCAATGAACTGGCCTCAACTACCCTCTGTGGCAGAGAGTTCCAGAGATTCACCACTCTCTGTGTGAAAAAGTTTTTCCTCATCTCGGTCTTAAAGGATTTCCCCCTTATCCTTAAGCTGTGACCCCTTGTCCTGGACTTCCCCAACATCGGGAACAATCTTCCTGCATCTAGCCTGTCCAACCCCATAAGAATTTTGTACGTTTCCATAAGATCCCCCCTCAATCTTCTAGATTCTAGCGAGTATAAGCCAAGTCTATCCAGTCTTTCTTCATATGAAAGTCCTGACATCCCAGGAATCAGTCTGGTGAACCTTCTCTGCACTCCCTCTATAGCTATAATGTCCTTCCTCAGATTTGGAGACCAGAACTGTACGCAATATTCCAGGTGTGGTCTCACCAAGACCCTGTACAACTGCAGTAGAACCTCCCTGCTCCTATACTCAAATCCTCTTGCTATGAAGGCCAACATACCATTCGCTTTCTTCACTGCCTGCTGCACCTGCATGCCTACTTTCAATGACTGGTGTACCATGACACCCAGGTCTCGCTGCATCTCCCCATTTCCTAATCGGCCACCATTTAGAAGATAGTCTGCCTTCCCGTTTTTGCCACCAAAGTGGATAACCTCACATTTATCCACATTATACTGCATCTGCCAAACATTTGCCCACTCACCCAGCCTATCCAAGTCACCTTGCAGTCTCCTAGCATCCTCCTCACAGCTAACACTGCCCCCCAAATTAGTGTCATCCGCAAACTTGGAGATGTTGCTTTCAATTCCCTCGTCCAGATCATTAATATAAATTGTAAATAGCTGGGGTCCCAGCACTGAGCCTTGCGGTACCCCACTAGTCACTGCCTGCCATTGTGAAAAGGACCCGTTTATTCCTACTCTTTGCTTCCTGTTTGCCAGCCAGTTCTCTATCCACATCAATACTGAACCCCCAATACCGTGTGATTTAAGTTTGTATCCTAATCTCTTATGTGGTACACCCCTATAAGTGTTGCTACACCTTTCCCATTTCTCAGTTCCACCCAAATAACCTCCCTAGACAAGCTCTCTAATCTATCCTGCCAAAGCACTGCTGTAATATCTTCCTTGACAAGCAATGCAACACCCCCACCTCTTGCCCCTCCAATTCTATCACCCCTGAAGCAACGAAATCCTGGAATATTTAGTTTCCAATCACAGCCCTCATGCAACCATGTTTCACTGATCGCCACAACATCATACTTCCAGGTGTCAATCCAGGCTCTAAGCTCATCCACCTTTCTTACAATGCTCCTAGCATTAAAATATACACATTTAAGAAACCCACCACCACTTATTCTCTGTTTATTATCTTTTTCTTCTTTCTCCCCTACATTTTGGGTCCGAGTGCTTCCCTTCTCTGCCTCCTGCCTCCCACATTTTCTACTAGCTTTCTCTATTTGAGTCCCTCCCCCCAACCGTTCTAGTTTAAAGTCTCCCCAGTAGCCTTTGCAAACCTCCCCGCCAGGATATTGGTCCCCCTCGGGTTCCAATAGTGGATGCATTAGTGATAATTTTTCAAAACTCTTTAGATTCTGGAGTAGTTCCTGAGGATTGGAGGGTAGCTAATGTAACCCCACTTTTTAAAAAGGGAGGGAGAGAGAAAACGGGGAATTACAGACCAGTTAGTCTAACATCGGTAGTGGGGAAACTGCTAGAGTCAGTTATTAAAGATGGGATAGCAGCACATTTGGAAAGTGGTGAAATCATTGGACAGTCAGCATGGATTTATGAAAGGTAAATCATGTCTGACGAATCTTATAGAATTTTTCGAGGATGTAACTAGTAGAGTGGATAAGGGAGAACCAGTGGATGTGTTATATCTCGACTTTCAGAAGGCTTTCGACAAGGTCCCGCATAAGAGATTAGTATACAAACTTAAAGCACACAGTATTGGGGGTTCAGTATTGATGTGGATAGAGAACTGGCTGGCAGACAGGAAGCAAAGAGTAGGAGTAAACGGGTCCTTTTCAGAATGGCAGGCAGTGACTAGTGGGGTACCGCAAGGCTCAGTGCTGGGTCTCCAGTTATTTACAATATATATTATTGATTTGGACGAGGAAATTGAATGCAACATCTCCAAGTTTGCGGATGACACAAAGCTGGGGGGGCAGTGTTAGCTGTGAGGAGGTTGCTAGGAGGCTGCAAGGTGACTTGGGTAGGCTGGGTGAGTGGGCAAATGCATGGCAGATGCAGTATAATGTGGATAAATGCGAGGTTATCCACTTTGGTGGCAAAAACAGGAAAGTAGACTATTATCTGAATGGTGGCCGATTAGGAAAAGGGGAGATGCAACGAGACCTGGGTGCCATGGTACACCAGTCATTGAAAGTAGGCATGCAGGTGCAGCAGGCAGTGAAGAAAGCGAATGGTATGTTAGCATTCATAGCAAAAGGATTAGAGTATAGGAGCAGAGAGGTTCTACTGCAGTTGTACAGGGTCTTGGTGAGACCACACCTGGAGTATTGCGTACAGTTTTGGTCTCCTAATCTGAGGAAAGACATTCTTGCCATAGAGGGAGTACAGAGAAGGTTCACCAGACTGATTCCTGGGATGTCAGGACTTTCATATGAAGAAAGACTGGATAGACTCGGCTTGTACTCGCTAGAATTTAGAAGATTGAGGGGGGATCTTATAGAAACTTACAAAATTCTTAGGGGGTTGGACAGGCTAAATGCAGGAAGATTGTTCCCAATGTTGGGGATGTCCAGAACAAGGGGTCACAGTTTAAGGATAAGGGGGAAATCTTTTAGGACCGAGATGAGGAAAAACATTTTTCACACAGAGAGTGGTGAATCTCTGGAATTCTCTGCCACAGAAGGTAGTTGAGGCCAGTTCATTGGCTATATTTAAGAGGGAGTTAGATGTGGCCCTTGTGGCTAAAGGGATCAGGGGGTATGGAGAGAAGGCAAGTACAGGATACTGAGTTGGATGATCAGCCATGATCATATTGAATGGTGGAGGACAGCAGTCGAAAATGACGCGCTGTGCTGTTTGCTGGTCTGCTCCACACACGCAGGCTGATGATGAACGCAGCCCCCAGCGATGCATGTTGGCGTTGAACCGGCCGACCCCTGTATGGAGCTGGTTCAGGGCGACCCACTCTTTGCGGGGCAGGTCCGAGCCGGGTGGGTCTCGAGGTGTTGCTCTTGGTGTGGGGACTGCACTGTTGACGGGATTTTAATTGTGTGTGATTCCTGGATGTTGTTAATCCCTTTATCCTGTTACTGTGGCGGCTTGATTGAAATCATGTATACTGACAATTAGTTAAGACCAAAGTTGGACCCTTGAAGACCGAAAAAGGTGAATTTATTATGGGGAACAAGGAAATGGCAGATGAGTTGAACAGGTACTTTGGATCTGTCTTCACTAAGGAGGACACAAACAATCTTCCTGATATAGTAGTGGCCAGAGGATCTGGGGTGATGGAGGAACTGAAGGAATTCCACATTAGGCAGGAAATGGTGTTGGATAGACTGATGGGACTGAAGGCTGATAAATCCCCAGGGCCTGATGGTCTGCATCCCAGGGTACTTAAGGAAGTGGCTCTAGAAATCGTGGATGCATTGGTGATAATTTTCCAATGTTCTATAGACTCAGGATCAGTTCCTGTGGATTGGAGGGTAGCTAACGTTATCCCACTTTTTAAGAAAGGCGGGAGAGAGAAAACAGGGAATTATAGACCAGTTAGCGTGACATCGGTGGTGGGGAAGATTCTGGAGTCAATTATAAAAGATGAAATAGCCGCACATTTGTATAGCAGTAACAGGATCGGTCCGAGCCAGCATGGATTTACGAAGGGGAAATCATGCTTGACTAATCTTCTGGAATTTTTTGAAGATGTAACAAGGAAAATGGACAAGGGAGAGTCAGTGGATGTAGTGTACCTGGACTTTCAGAAAGCATTTGATAAGGTCCCACATAGGAGATTAGTGGGCAGAATTAGGGCACATGGTATTGGGGGTAGAGTGCTGACATGGATAAAAAATTGGTTGGCAGACAGGAAACAAAGAGTAGGGATTAACGAGTCCCTTTCAGAATGGCAGGCAGTGACTAGTGGGGTACCGCAAGGCTCGGTGCTGGGACCGCAGCTATTTACAAATTACATCAATGATTTGGATGAAGGGATTCAAAGTAACATTGGCAAATTTGCAGATGACACAAAGCTGGGTGGCAGTGTGAACTGTGAGGAGGATGCCATGAGAATGCAGGGTGACTTGGACAGGTTGGGGGAGTGGGCAGATGCATGGCAGATCATAATGAATGGCGTGCTGGCTCGAAGGGCCGAATGGCCTCCTCCTGCACCTATTTTCTATGTTTCTAGAAGTTTAATGCGGATAAATGTGAGGTTATCCACTTTGGTAGCAAATACAGGAAGGCAGATTACTATCTAAATTATGTCAAGTTCGGGAAAAGGGGAAGTACAACGGGATCTGGGGGTCCTTGTACACCAGTCTATGAAAGTAAGCATGCAGGTACAGCAGGCAGTGAAGAAAGCGAATGGCATGTTGGCCTTTATAACATGAGGAGTCGAATATAGGAGCAAAGAGGTCCTTCTGCAGTTGTACAGAGCCCTAGTGAGACCACACCTGGAGTATTGT
This sequence comes from Malacoraja senta, assembly GCA_038087875.1. NCBI lineage: Eukaryota > Metazoa > Chordata > Chondrichthyes > Rajiformes > Rajidae > Malacoraja > Malacoraja senta. The sequence goes on from CM075994.1 coordinate 1,649,398, forward strand.
GTGCAGTTTTCTTCTCCTAATTTGAGGAAGGATATTCTTGCTATTGAGGGAGTGCAGCGTAGGTTTACAAGGTTAATTCCCGGGATGACGGGTCTGTCATATGCTGAGAGAATGGAGCAGCTGGGCTTGTACACTCTGGAGTTTAGAAGGATGAGAGGGAATCTCCTTGAAACATATAAGATTGTTAAGGGTTTGGACACGCTAGAGGCAGGAAACATGTTCCCGAAGTTGGGGGAGTCCAGAACCAGGGGCCACAGTTTAAGAATAAGGAGTAAGCCATTTAGAATGGAGATGAGGAAACTTTTTCTCACAGAGGGTTGTGAGTCTGTGGAATTCTCTGCCTCAGAGGACGGTGGAGGCAGGTTCTCTGGATGCTTTCAAGAGAGAGCTAGATCGGGCTCTTAAAAATAGCGGAGTCAGGGGATATGGGGACAAGGCAAGAACAGGGTACTATTTGGGGATGATCAGCCATGATCACATTAAATGGCGGTGCTGGCTCGAAGGGCCGAATGGCCTACTCCTGCACCTATTGTCTATTGACTGGATAGCATATAACAAAAAGCCTTTTCACTGTACCTTGGTACACATGACAACAAAACTAAAACTCGGGGCAGCAGAGTTGCTGCCTTACAGCGCCAGAGACCAGGGTTCGATCCTGACTACGGGTGCTGTCTGTACGGAATTTTACGTTCTCCGTGACCGCGTGGGTTTTCTCTGGGTGCTCTTCCCACACTCCAAATCCATACAGTTTTGTAGGTTAATTGGGTTTGATAAAATTGTAAATTGTCCCAGTGTGCGTAGCATAGTGCTAGTGTGCGGGAATCTCTGGCTGACGTGGACTCGGTGGGCCCGGGAGCCTGTTCCGTGCTGTATTTCTAAACTAAAACTGAAGAGAAACTAAACCTAAACCATAACTAAAACTAAATAAACTTACATTGAACTGTGGGTGTGGAATCCCAACCCTGTAGCGTGCCAGTGACAACCGTGAATCAGGAAAGCTAGTGTTTCTTGGCTTCTGACATCACATTTATCAAAAGATTAAACCAATGTGTGAAGGGAATGAACAATCAAAATATTATTCACTTACCTTAAAGGTCATGTATTATGTATTAACACAGGGGCGTGATCAGTTAACCCTTTGACCGTGTAGCACTTGGTGATAAATTACAGGATAACAAACAGCACTAGGGCAGATCGTGCGACAAGCCTGGAATGGGCGGGAGTGGAAATTGTGCAACGGTGCAAGGTTTAATGCTTGCATTTGTCGTGAAAGTCAGCGCTCCACTACCTCCGCTTCTTTCCTGTGGGGTGCCGAGGCCAAGCATTTCCCACGGTCACTGCTGAGCGGGTGACTTTCACAGTGGCCTGGGGTGGACCACGAGTGGAGATACCAGGAGGAAAGAGTGGATGTGGAAAGTATATTTTCATTGGTGGGAGAGTCTAGGACCAGAGGTCACAGCCTCAGAATTAAAGGGCGCTCTTTTAGAAAGGAGGAGAGGAGGTACTTCATTAGTCAGTGGGTACTTAATCTGTGGAACACATTGTCACAGAGGGCTATTCTTAAGGCAGAGATCAACAAATTCTTGATTATAACGAGTGTCAAGGGTTATGGGGAAGGCAGGAAAGTGGGATTAGGAGGCAGAGATCAGCCATGATTGAATGGCAGAGTAGAGTCGATGGGCTGAATGGCCTAATTCTACTCCCATAACTTGTGGTGGAGAATGCTGTGGAGGAGGGAACACATACTCAAAGAGGTTTTGGCTTTGAGCTACCAGAGACCACATTTGTAGTATGGTGTTCATTTCTGGTTGCCCCATTATAGGATGTGGAGGCTTTGGAGAGGGTGCAGAAAAGGTTTACCAAGATGCTAAAAGATAGACACAAAAAGGGGCAACTCACCAGGACAGGCAGCATCTCTGGAGAGAAGGAATGGTTGATGTTTTGGGTCGAGACCTTTCAGTCTGAACTGTCTTGATCTGAAACGTCACCCATTTCTCCTCTCGGGATGATGCCTGTCCCGCTGAGTTACTCCAGCTTTTTGTGTCTATCATCGGTTTAAACCAGCATCTTCAGTTCTTTCTTACCTAGATGCTACCTGGATTAATGATAATAGATTTTTTAATTTTTTATATAGCGCTTTTCAGGACTCAAAGTCGCTTAGAAGGATTAGAAGGTATTAGCTACAAAGAGGTTGGACAGACTTGGATAGACACAAAATGCCGGTGTTCCAGGGAAACGCCTCTTCCTCTTCACCTTTCTAACACGGAGCCTCCAGAATTGACACCTGTTTTTTGTTTTCTAGTCAGTGCATAACTTCCATCGTTTTGTAATCTTTTTATGAAGGATCTCTCAATCTTTATGAGCTACCATACCTGGCCTTGCCAGTTTTCAACCTTTAAAAAGACAAGACAAAATGCTTAGCGGGTCAGTCAGCATTCCTGGGGAACATTTCGGAAGTGGCGTTTCGGATCAGGATCCTTCTTCAGACTAATTGTAAAGGGGGATGTAGAAAGTCTTGCAAATATCAGGTGAACTGTTGGTGAGGGGGGACAAATTACCAGGGGTGCCAGGGAGATGGCTGCCCTGTCAGCAGTCTGTTTGTTTTTTCATTCTTTTTGTTATTTTTAGTGTGTTAAAAGTTTGTTTTAATGTTCTTCGGTTTGTTTTATGTGGGGGGAGGGGGGAGGGGGGAGGGGGGAACTTTTTTCAGGTTCTGCCGGAGATGTGATTAATTTTCGGATCACATTCTCTGGCGCGCTCTGCGGCCTTCCATTCGATGGAGCTGGAGGCCTCCTCGAACTGACTTTGAGCTCTATCGCGGGGCGCGGACTTTACATCGGAGCTGATCCCTTGCCTGGGATCGCTCCCACCGCGGACTTACCATCAAAAGCTCGCAGTCTTTCGGAGAGGCTAGACGGGAAGTTCCAACGTCGCAGAAGGTTCGACCAGCCCCAAAGCGAGGTTCGATCGCCCGGCGCGGGGGAGCTGATATCCCCCCGATGCGGGAGCTTGATCACCTCGACGTGGAGGGCCCGAATGCCGCCGGCTACGGGAGTGAAGATCGTCCCGTCAAAGGGGGGCGCGAGGCCCACGACCGGGAAGAACTAAGGGAAGGACTTGAACTTTATTTCGCCTTCCACCACAGTGAGGAATGTGTAAGAGTCACTGTGGTGGATGTTCATGTTAAAATGTGTTTTTGACTGATCTGTTGCTTTTAATGAAACCTGGCCAATGAAATTCCTCGTATGTTGCAAAACATACTTGGCGAATAAAATGTGATTCTGATTGTTTGGTAGATAGCTGGATAAAGGGCAGAGGTGACAAGACAGAAGGTGTGATACAAAAAGAATGAAGAGTTGTGAATTGTGAAGCTAGAGGAAGCCATGTAGGTGAAAGGGGAGGAATCGGTGCTTGTCCGGGGGGGGGGGGGGGGGGGGGGGAGTATTAGAGGTTACCTACAACTATGTGCAAGTCCAAGTGGGCCACATGGGAGAAAAAGGGTGTTAGAGCTTACCTAGAATTGGAGAAATCAACATTTATACCATTGGGTTGTAAGGCCTGGATAGTGTATGTGGAGAGGATGTTTCCATTATTGGGAGAGTCTAGGACCAGAGGCCAAAGTCTCAGAATAAAAGAACGTACCTTAATAAAGGAAATGAGAAGGAATTTCTTTAGTCAGAGGGTGGTGATTCTGTGGAGGCCAAGTCAATGGATATCTTTAAGGCAGAGATAGAAAGATTTTTGATTAGCAAGGGCATCAGGGCTAAAATGGAGGGCAGGAGAATGGAGTTGAGAGGGAAAGATAGATCAGCCATGAACTTATTCTGCTCCCAGATCTTATAAGCTACCCATGCAGAATAAGAGGTTCAAATTTAAACTTCATAAGTCGTAGGGGCAGCATTAGACCATTCAGCCCATCGATTCTATGCCGCCATTCAATCATGGTTGATTTACCTTTCCCTCTCAATCCCATTCGCTTACCATCTCCTCAAAATATTTGACACCCATACTAATCAAGAACCTATTAATCTCCACCTTAAAAATCCCCAACGTCTTTAAACAAGCTTCCGTACAGGCACAGGCTCTGAAACGTAGCGCTGCTTGGATCAAGAACATAAATGCACACCATCGATTCAGAAACATTCTGAGAATGATGTCTGTGTGGCAGCAGGCTGGGCTCAGAACTGACTTTGGCCGTTGTCTCTGCAGAGTTTGCACGCTCCCTAGGCTTCCTCCGTGTGCTCCAGTCTGTTCTCCAGTTGTATGCACATGCTGTTGGGATAAATGGTCGCTGTGAATTACCCCAGTGCAGGTTGATGACAAAGGAGTTTATCGAAATATGAGTGTGCGGCGGAATAAAGTGCAGGGAAAGGAATAAGGAGAGAGGGAAGGGGATGAATGAGATTGCTCCCCGGTAGCTGGAATGGATGTGATGGGCCGAATATTCCCTTGAGGTTTAATTTAATGATGCTGCATGGAAACATGCCCTTCCACGCCGACCATCGTTCAGCCTTTCCCACTAATTCGAAAAAGGACACAGTGTTGGAGTAACTCGGCAGGTCTGGCAGCATCTCTGGAGAACATGGATAAGTGGTGTTCCGTTTCCAGCACTTTGTGTCTTTTTTTTGTAAACCAGCATCTGCAGTTCCATGTTTCTATGTTATCCCACTTTCTCATCCACTTCCTTCACACTAGGACAATTTTACCAATTAACCCACAAACCCACATTCCTTTGGGATGTGTGGGCACCCGGAGTAAACCCACGCACTCACAGGGAGAACGTGCAAACTCCACACTGACAGCACCCAAGGTCAGGATCGAACCTGGGTCTCTAACGTTGTGAGACAGCAACTCTAGCAGCTGTGCCACGCTGAAGTGATGAGATTTTGTTTTATTTATCCAGTGTTTGTATTAAAGTGTTACAAAGGTTGTACTTTAACTTGAAGAACAAAGTCAAGAAAGGCTTGGATAGAGTGGATGTGGAGAGGATGTTTCCACTAGTGGGTGTGTCTAGGCCATAGCCTCAGAATAAAAGGACATACCTTTGGAAAGGAGTTGAGGAAGAATTTCTTTAGTCCGAGGGCAGCAAATCTGTGTAATTTATTGCCACAGACGGCTATGGCCAAGTCAATGGATATTTTTAATGCGGAGATTGACAGATTCTTGATTAGTATGGGTGTCAGGGGTTATGGGGAGAAGGCAGGAGAATGGGATTGAGAGGGCAAGATAGATCAGCCATGATTGAATGGCAGAGTAGACTCAATGGGCCGAATGACTTAATTCTGCTCCAATGAAGAATGGTAATAGATACCCTAGGTGAGAAATACTTTCAGACAAACATAGTTCTAAGACATTTCACTTAGAGGGTTGTGGGTATATGGAACGAGCTGCCAGAGGTGGTAGTTGAGGCAGGTACTATATGTGTTCAAAAGATAATTTGGACTGGTTCATGGATAGGTAAGGTTTAGAGATACGAGCAAAATGCAGGCAGGTGGGACCAGTGTTGATGGGGCTTCTTGGTCGGTGTGGGCAAGTTGTCCTGAAGGGCCTGATTCCATGCAGTATGACTAACTAAACAGCACATAGACAGGTACATGGAGAGGAAAGGTTTTGAGAGATACTAGATCAAGTGGAACCCATTGGGTTCCTGTCACACGGGAGGCCTGGTCCCCCAACGCAACCCATTCCCCCAACGCAGTATTCGACCACTCGCCTATAACCCCCATGGGAGGCGTGGTCCCCCAACGCAACCCATTCCCCAATGCAATATTCTACCACTCACCCGTTCCCCCAACGCAATATTCCAGCACTCACCCATAGCCCCCAACTGCGCAGGGGCGGCTCATTTCCTCGTAATTACCCTCCCTCATTAGACTTTAAAAAAAATCTAATTGTACTTGCACTTGCTGCCAGGCCTCAGTGTCCTGGGATTTGTAACATTGTAGAGGGCAGGGCTACAATCTCAATGCGATGTCATAGCTGTAACTGCCACTGCAATGTTCAAGTAATTTTTCTCAAAGTGGGGTTTTGTAAAGTTGAAAATGTGAATAACTTGTAAAATATGACCTCAATGTGAACGAAACTTGATAAAAAGACACCACAAGACAATTGTGAATAAGGTGGTCCAAAAATTGCAGCGCTATCGTGTACCGTTTTGACATAGAAACAAACAAGATGAGAGTTTTAGTAATATATAGATAGATGGACCAAATGCGGGCAGGTGGAAGCAGTGCAGATGGGGAATGTTGGTAGGCACGGCCAGGTTGGGCAGCAATTTCCATGCTGTGTAACTCTAGGACTGCAGCTGTAATACCATCCCTCCATTTGGCCAGAAGTGTCTTTATTGTGATTGAGAATCCAGTGGTGTGGGGGTTGCTATTTACAGTTGAGGTTATTACTGTAATCACATCACATTACTGCAAATGCACATTCATCCAGTTGAACACAAAGTAGATTGTCCACCTGCGGCTCATACCGGGAGTGCTGATCTGGCCAAAATCTACTGAGACCACTCTAGTGACCTTTGGTTTGATCTCTTAATCCAGTGCTTGCAAGGTCATTCTTGTTTGCCCACAGCACAGAGTTACGCCTGCACATTGTCCACACAGCAACAAGGGTCTGCACTGGGCATGTTAGAAAACGGTTTGCAAAACCCGCGTTCTCCGAGCAATCAATCTTGGTCTACCTAGCGATAAAAGTCATCAGAGCTTCTGTGGTGCAATGATGCACATTGTTTATTGTTGCTGCCCAGAGCAATACACACAGGTTCAGAAATAAGATCAGCGTTTTCATTCAAGGAAAACTTATGTCCACGTTCACACCAGTCCCACTAAAATCACTTGGTAATCCGTGCACATAATTAAACTCCCCCGCGGTAAATACACAGATTGGCTCTATTGCACTCCAGCTCCTAGAGTAACAGGAAATGGATCTCAATACTCTTCACTTCCACGTGGATGCAGAGCCAGTCTCCTTCTGCACCTGGAACACACAGAAGATTACTTAGAAAAAACCACAGCCCACAAACGGATTAATAACATGGAACGCAAAGTGCTGGAGTGACTTAGCGGGTCAGGCAGCTTCTCTGGGAACACCCTCCCCTTCTTACTCTCCACCCCCCCCCCCCGCCCATCTCGCCTGTGCCCACCTGGACTCGCATCTATTTCTTCCCCTCCTCCTACATTAGAGTCATAGAGCATGAAAACAGGCCCTTCGGCCCAACTTGCCCACAACGGCCAACATGTCTCATCTACACTAGTCCCACCTGCCTGCTTTTGGCCCATATCCCTCTAAACCTGTTCTATCCATGTACCTCTCCAAATGTTTCTTAAACGATGTGATAGTACCCGCTTCAACTACTTCCCCCGGCAGCTTGTTCCATACACCCAACACCCTTTGTGTGGAAAATGTATAGAAAAAACAGTCCTACCAGTTCACCACTGAAACGTTCTACAATATAATAAAATACCCAAATACATTTTCCATGTGCATTGAGAATAGTCGAGGCACCTGCAAAGAAGATTACGAGGATGTTGCCAGGACTCGAGGGCTTGAGCTATAGGGAGAGGTTGAGCAGGCTGGGAATCTATTCCCTGAAGCGCAAGAGGCTGAGGGATGATCTTCTAGAGGTGTACAAGATCATGAGAGGAATAGATTGCCCAGTGAGGGAGAATAGAAAACCAGAGGTTTAAAGAGGGTGAGAGAGATTTAATAGGAACCTGAGGGGTACCTTTTTTACACCAAGGGTGATTGGTGTATGAAACAATCTGCCAGTTGAGGTAGTTGAGGCAGGTACTATGCAATGTTTAAGAAACAATTAGACAGGTACATGGATAGGACAGGTGTCGAGGGATATGGGCTAAACATATGCAGGTGGGACTAGTGTAGATGGGATATGTTCGTCGGTGTGGGCCAAAGGGCCCGTTTCCACACTGTATGACTATGACTTTTCAAAGGGGAAACTGTCCTTTCCAGTTCACTACTGAAAAGTTCTATAATTTAATAAAATATCCTAATAAATTTTTCATACGCATTGGGAACAGTTGAGGCACTTTTGACAGGTGGTACACTCAACGCAAAAGTTCAGATCTTTGAATGGTTACAGTATAGTGAGGGAGGTCATTCAGCCCATCGTGTCTGTGCTGGCCCTCTGCCAGGGGAGTACGAGGTCCTTTCTCTACAGCATGACAAACTCTCCTCCTTTGTCTAGTTACCTCTTGAAGTCCCCAAAGGAATCTGCACCACAACTACAGACTCTGAGCTCCAAGTTCCAACCCCATGCTTTAAACTTAGAGATATAGCGCGGAAACAGACCCTTCGGCCCACCAAGTCCACACGGAACAGCGATCACCCTGTACACTAACCTACTCACACTGGGGACAATTGTATAGCTTACAGAAGCAAATTAACCTACAAACCTGTATGTCTTTGGAATGTAGGAGGAAACCGGAACACCCGCAGAAAATCTACACAGTCAAAGGGAGAACGAACAAACTCCGTGCAGACAGCGCTCGTAGTCAGGATCGAACCAGGGTCTCTGGCGTTGTAAGGCAGCAACTCTACTGCTGTTCCACCGTGCTGCTAAAAGTTGTTCCCAATAATATTGTCAAGACTCGACACGTAAACACTCGACGTACTGTGCCTCCTTACCTTACTGAGTTCAGGAAACATTTCCTGGAGTACGATATCCAGCAGCACATACGTTAGCTGAAAGAAAAGGCAACTGAGTAAATGTCCATCTCTAATCCTAACTTGGGTAAACAAAGAATCTTTTTAAACATTCCTGCACCTTGTTTTGCAACCACTTGTACGATTTAGTGAAGATGACTTTTAATACCCTATCAGTCAGCAGCCTGACATTATTTATGCCCATCCCATGCAAACACAGGCACAAATATATTTTGTTTAGCGTGCCAAACTGTATTAGGTATTGTGGCTGCATTTAACCGATGGTAAATAAATCTCCATTTACAATCTCATGAACATCTTTCAGAACTTGGTCTTAGAGACCCTCAGACTATCTTTAATTAGACTTTACCCTGCACTGAACATTATTCCCTTTATCTGTACAATGTGGATGGCTTGATTGTAATCATGTATCGTCTTTCCGCTGACTGGATAGCATGTAACAAAAGTGCTCTTCACTGTACCTTGGTACACATGATGATAAACTAAGGAGAGAGGATGGTCTGAAGAAGGGTTTCGACCCGAAACGTTGCCTATTTCCTTCGCTCTACAGATGCTGCTGCACCCGCTGAGTTTCTCCAGCATTTTTGTGTACCTCCTGATGATAAACTAAACTAATTTGCCTTGTTCTAAAACTTCACATCGCTATGCAGTACAAGAGAGCACCTTCTTTCTCTCCAGAACATAGAACAGTTCTGCACAGGAACAGGCCTTTTGTCACAATGTCCATGCCAAACATTGTAGGCCAAAGATCAACTAATCTCCTCTGCCTACACGTGTCCCATATCCCTCTGCATATCCATGTGCCTATCGAAAGGCAACTTAAAGGCCACTATCATATCTGCCTCTACCATCACCCGAGTCTGTGTGATCCAGGCACCCACCATCGTCTGTGTAAAAAACCTGCCCCGCACTTCTCCTTTTAACTTTGCCCCTCTCACTTTAAAGCTATGCCCTCTAGTCTTTGACATTTCCACCCTGAAAAAGGTTTGGAATCTCTCCCTTCAGCCAGTGGTGTTGAATAAATCTCCATTTACAAACTTGTAAATATCTATCAGCCACTTTATTCTTAAGGGATTATTATTATTAATCCTAATTATTATTATTTACTCCAAAAACGTACAGGTTTGTAGGTTAATTGGCTTGATAAATGTAAAAATTGTCCCTTGTGGGTGTAGGATAGTGTTAATGTGTGGGGATCGCTGGTCGGCATGGACCCGTGGGCCGAATGGCCTGTTTCCGCGCTGTACCTCCAAAACTAAAAACTAATATATTATTATATAGTCTTATTTATTATATCATATATTGTCTTAGTTATTATTAAGGGACAATTCCTGTTCTAAAACTTCACATCATCAGCATTATGCAGTATATTTTTCTCACTGCGAGAATGCCTTCTTTATCCTTATTGCACTTCCAAGCTGGGTTTGAAAGCTGCATCAATAATTTTGCAAATTAATGTCCAATTTCACAACTTTGCTTCTCCCCATCAGCTGCCTCAACCGTTCCCTCGCCCATATTGTCTGATTGCATTGTGCACCATCCAGTTTTCTGCAGTTTCTTGTGGTCTTGGGCTGAGCTGTTCCCTGACCAAGTGCACTTTTGTAATTAAAGGAGGTGCCGGACCACCAGTTGCTGGAAAATCGGTGTTGGACCTGTACAATTAAGCCAAACCTAAGTACAATGGGAAGAGCGAAGAGAAATACAGTGTGCAGAATATAGTTCTCAGCATTGTAGCCTAACAATGCTAGTAAACGCTTAAAACCAAGATGGCGCCTGTCTGTGGCGACATGTTGCCAGCAGCACAGCAGAAAATCATCAAATATAAGTTCTCAGCTTACCTGTATAAAAGAAACAGCAGAAACCAGCGATGCAACTGGCAAGCTGCTCATGCATTTAAACGCATTAGCGCTACTGCGGTCTACCGACAGCAACGGAGCTGCCGACTGTAAGGAAATTCCCGATGCAAGGGGAATCCTAGATCTGGTGGAGCGTCGTAGGAACAGCAAGTACTGTACCTGGAAACACTCGGGAGGCCTCCATTGTGTCTGGAAACGCAGCCGGCGGGCAGGACTACAAGTCAGACTGAAGCGCAGGGGACCACGACACCCTCTCCCTACCATCCTATCGGCCAATGTACAATCACTGGAAAATAAAGTGGAGGACGTAAGGACAAGGCTGCTTTACCAAAGGGAGCTGAGGGAATGTTCTGTGTTCTGTTTCACAGAGACATGGCTCACCCCCAGACCCCCGGACTCAGCTGTCCAGCCTGAAGGATTCTCCATCCACCGTGTGGATCGTACGTAGACATCTGGGAAAGGGAAAGGCGGGGGCATCCGCCTCATGATCAACTATTCGTGGTGCTCAGAAGTGGCAGTTCTGTCTAACTCTTGCTCTCCGCACCTGGAACATCTGGCGGTGAAATGCCGCCCCTTCTATCTCCCGAGGAAATTCACCTCCATCATTCTGACCATGGTCTACATCCCACCCCAGGCAGTCGTCCGTCTAGCATTGGAGGAGCTGCACGCCGTGGTCAACAAGGACAAGGACAAAGGACATTTATTGTCACATACACCAATTGGTGCAGTGAAATTTGAGTTACCATGCAGCACACAAATAAGATCAACACAACACTTTAGAATTTAACATAAAACACTTCCCCCCACAACGGAATCATCAACGTTTCCCACTGTGAGGGAAGGCACCAAAGTTCAGTCCTCTTCCTCTGTTCACCTGTGGTCGGGGCCTATTAAGGCCTCCACAGTCGCTGCAACGGTGGCCCGATGTTTGTTTCAGGCCCTCGAACGGAAGAACATTCTCAGCGGCCCAGAGCCTCCGAATCGTCCGCTTCCTACCGGAGACCGCGGCTTCCGAAGTCCACAGGCCGAGATTCAACTCTGGCTACCTCGGCGAGAGATCCCAGGCTCCGCGATGTCAAAGTCAGCGCCGCCAGCGGCTGAAAGCTCCGCAGACCACAGCTCCACGGTATTCAAAGTCGGCAGTCCCAGCACTCTGCAGCTCCAACACGGCGATTCCCGGTAAGGCATCGCTCGCTCCGCGATGGAATCCAGTGCTGCGCCGCTGCTGAAGCTGAAGCACTGGCCGGTCTCCGGCAGGAAAGGCCGCGCCAATCCAGATGGTACGCCGCGAGGAGGGGGCGAAGATGCGGTTCGGAGAATAGTCACATCCTCGACCAGGAAGTCACTAAGATAAAACAGTTTCCCCCTCCCCTACATAAAAAAGACTAAAAGACCTCCAAAAACAAACTTTAAAACAGACTAAAAATAACAAAATGAATGAATGGACAGACAGCTGCAGGCGAAGCAGCCACTCAATGGCGCCACCACTCGTCAAGCACCAGACAGCGTACCCCGAAGCGTTTACCACCATAGCCGGGGACTTCAACAAAGCCAACCTGAAAAAAATCACTCCCAAACTACCATAAATATGCCTCCTGCAGCACCAGAGGATTAAACACCCTTGACCACTGATATACGACCATCAAGGATTCCTATCTCTATATCCCTCGCCCTCTATCCCTGAATCCAACCATTCAGCAGTGCTGCTTCTTTCTGCATATAGGCAGCAACTGAAGAGCGCACCCCCAGAGGTGAGTACTGCACAGAGCTGGTCTGGGGAGGCAGAGGAACATCTACAGGACTGCTTGGAGTCAGTAGATTGGGCAATGTTCAAGGACGGCAATGGACCTGAATGAATACGCCAGTCATTACAGACTTCCAGGAAATGTTAACCAAAAGCCTTGGATGAACCGGGATATCCGCATTCTTTTGAGGATCTGATCCCGGCATTCAGGTGTGGTGACATAGAGGTCTATAAGAAGTCCAGATATGACCTTGACAAGGCCATCAAAAAGGCCAAAAGGGACTTCCGCTCAAAGCTGGAGCGGATGTTCTGCAACTGTGGCAGGGCTTGAATGCCATCACCTCCTACAAGGCGACACCAGGAGGCAGCTCAAGCGACAGCGAAGAATCACTCCCTGCGCTTTGAAAGGGAGAACACTGATGTGCCTTCCCAAGCCTCCATATGCCCTGATGGTATTACAGTCACAGAGGAAGACGTCAGAAGATCCTTCAGGGGGTGAACCCTCGGAAAGCGCCTGGATCTGATGATATACCCGGTCGCGTTCTCAAAACCTGTGCAGACCAACTGGCTGGGGTTTTTGCGGATATTTTCAACCTCTCACTACTGAGGTCTGAGGTTCCCATCCTCTCGATATCAGTAAAACCAATGAACTGATTGTGGACTTTGGAAGAGGAAGGATGAGCATCCACAATCCTGTTTATATCAACATGGTGGAGAGTCAAAAACTTTAAATTCTTGGGCGTGCATATTTCCGAAGATCTTTCCTGGACCAAGCACACTGATGCAATTATAAATAAAGGACATCAATGCCCCTACCTCCTGAGAAGATTAAGGAGATTTGGTCTGTCAAAGAGGATTCTCTTGAACTTCTACAGGTGTACAGTAGAGAGCATGTTGACTGGTTGCATCATGGCCTGGTTCAGCAACCTGAACGTCCAGGAGCAGAAAGACTGCAATAAGTTGTGAACACTGCCCAGTCCATCACCGGCTTTGACCTCCCCACCATCGAAGGGATTTATCGGAGTCGCTGCCTCAAAAAGGCTGCCAGCATGATCAGAGACCCACACCATCCTGGCCACACGCTCATTTCACCACTGCCATCGGGAAGAAGGTACAGGAGCCTGAAAACTATAATGTTCAGGAACAGCTTCTTCCCTACAGCCATCAGGCTATTAAACACTACAATAAGCTCTGAACTACAATAGACTATTTTATTACACTATTATTGTTTGTTTTTTGAGTGTGTGTGTGTGTGTACTTGTGAGTATGTGTATATATACACACACACAGAACTTTTTTCTCTCTCGTTTATCATATTGTTTACAGTGTACTATGTTTACATATTTTCATTGTTCTATCTGGGACATATGACAATAAAACACTCTTGACTGGTTCAATACAAAGCCATCCTGAATCCATCTTAAAACGAGTCTTTGGAAAATGGACCAACCCAGCTTTTGAGCTTTCACAAACATCGATGAATTAGTCTGACGAAAGGAGACATAGCTGTAAGACGGAAAATGCGTGGGAAATGCATTCCCCTGCTTAGTCCAAACCCTGTGGTTTGTGGCTGATCAGAGTCTGTGTGCGATGAGATAAGACTCGAACGACCGCGATGCACTGACCTGTTTGTTCAGGACAGGCTGCTGCAGCCCCTCAAACAGCAGTCTAATCCCCTCATACTTCGCTTCTTCCCCAATGCACTTCACAAAGTAATCTGCCAAGTAAAGAAACTGGTTTAGCAACCGATAAAATAATAAGTACAATCAACCCGTACCATGTCTAGGTTTATTATTGTCACATGCATTCCAGGTTCAGATATTATACATAAATACAATTATGTCAAACTTAAGTACAATAAGGAGATCGAGGGAGAGGGAGGAATAACCACGATGGGATCAGTCTTTGATTATGCTTTTCCGAGGCAGCATGGTGTAGATGGAGTCATTGGTGGAGAGTCTGGTCTGTGGGATGGACTGGGCTACTTATACAACTCTGGTTTCTTGTGGTCTTGAGCAGAGCTGTTCCCAAACCAAACTGTGATGCAACCTAATAGTGCGCTTTGTATGGTGCATCTGTAGGCGTTTGTGAGTTATTGGAGACATGCCTCGGTCTTTTAAGGAAGTGGAGGCGTTGGTGTGAACTTATTAATGCTTATAAGCCAAAGTCTCGGCCAAGAGTTTAGAAGGATGAGGGGGGGGACCTCACTGTAACTTACCGAACAGTGAAAGGACTGGATAGAGTGAATGGTGGGAGTGAGAGTCTAGGACAAGAGACCATAGCCTCAGAATAAAAGGACGTACCTTTTATGTGTAGATGAGGAGGAATTGTTTTAGTTAGAGGGTGATGAATCTGTGGAATTCATTGCCACAGACGACTGTGGAAGCCAAGTCAATGGATATTTTTAAGGCGGAGATTGACAGACTCTTGATTAGTACGGGTGTCAGGGGTTATGGGGAGGTGAATGGGGCTGAGAGGGAAAGATAGATCAGTCATGATTGAATGGCAGAGTAGACTTGATGGGCTGAATGGCCTAATTCTGCTCCTATAACTTATGAGGTGGAATGTGTTCAGTACAAACGCAGGTCGTTTTCAGTTGGTAGTTTTCTGAAACAAAATCCCTCCTTCTCACACAATGAATGTACATCTGACCATCATTTTCAAATTTGCACACTTATCATTTTCATGTCAGGAGTATTTTCCTCTTAATTTCACAATTAAGCTCCAAGAGGGCTGTGACCCTTGCTCGGCCGGACGCAAGACGGAGCCTGCAGGGGGAAGCTGCCCAGTCGACCTCTGCTCGTTCCCCAAGAGCAGCGACCAGGGAGGTGGTGACAACAATGGGTGGGGAGCAAGGACGATAGTGGAGGAGAGGGAACCAAGGTCTAGCCGCGTCTCTTGAGGTCGGCTGCAGGAGGCACCCCTGAGGAACAAAGGTGGACGGGCGAAGAGAGGGACGTCGCATCCAAGGATAGCGATGGCTGAAGGCCCGCAGCAGCCTGGGACTGGCCTGGAACAGGCACCGCTCATAACAGCTAGAGGGAGACTGGACTGAAAATGGTGCCTATTGCGTGCAGGATCCGTAGACAATTTCTTTACCATTTGCTAATTGGGGATTGTGCTAAGTTTTGGCAATAGGTTTGGCAATTCTCTACTAGACTGTTTGTAAGAAAATAATTTCAATGTGCGTTTGCACTTAGCACATGTGGCACTAAAAGCACCATTGCATTTATTCGGCTTCCTTCAATCTGCGCTTGGACAAATACTACCTGCTGTCATGGGCATTTGCTCTAACCTCAGCTCTGGAACCAAGGTCGTAATCATGTCTGGAGCTACATTTCCTGGGCAAAATTCAAGCTGGGCATCAGTGCGCATGCATATGGTGAGTACAGAGGCACAGGAACAGGCTGTGCCGAACATGCCGCCAAGATAAACTAATCTCCTCTGCCGGCACATGACCCACATTCCCCCATGCCCTGCATTTTCATGTGCCTATCTAAAAGCCTCATAAACAACTATCGTACCTGCCTCCACCACCATTCCTGGCAGCACATTCCAGGCACCCACCATTTCTCCGTGGAAAACATATGTCTGTGCATCTCCTTTAAGCTTTAGCCCTCTCACTTTAAACCTACGCCATCTAGTCTTTGATATTTCCACCTTGGGGAAAATGCTTTTGAGTGTTTACCCTATCTAGGCCTCCCATATCTTTATAATCCTGTCGGGTCTCCCCTCAGCCTCCAACGCTCCAGAGAAAACAATTCAAATTTGTCCAATATCTCCTTCTAGTTAATATCCTCATTTAGTTTAGTTTATTGTCACGTGTATCGAGGTACAGTGAAAAGCTTTTGTTGCGTGCTAACCAGTCAGCGGAAAGACAATACATGATTACAATCGAGCCATCCACAGTATAAAGATACAGAATAAAGGGAATCATGTTTAGTGCAAGACAAAGTCCAGTAAAGTCTGATTAAAGATAGTCTGAGGGCAGATAGTAGATCAGGACTGCACTCTATTTATTGGTTGGATGGTTCATTTGCCTGATAACAGCTGGGAAGAAACAGTCCCTGAATCTGGAGGTGTGCGTTTTCATACTTCTATACCTCTTGCCTGATGGGAAAGGGGAGAAGAGAGAGTGACCGGGATGAATCACGTCCTTAATCCAGACAGCATTCAGGTAAACCTCTTCTGCAGCCTCACCAAAACCTCCAGCAATAATGGGGCGAGCAGAACAGCACACAAAACTCCAAATGCAGCCTATGAAAAGTCCTATAAAGCTGCACCGTGACTTCCTAAGTGAGCGATAAGTGGTATCCACAATGACAGCTTCTATCATTCTGCTGATGACTGAGTAGACTGATTTGGCCATAACAAGCCCACTTTTTGTGAATGAAGTCCACCTGAGTACACATTGATATACTCCCACAGCGGGTGGTGGCGGAATGGAATGAACTGCTAGAGGAGGGACTTGAGGTACTATAACAACATTTAAAAGACATGTAGGAAGGGACTGCAGAAGCTGGTTTACACAGAAGATAAACACAAAGTGATGGAGCAACTCAGTGGGTCAGACAGCATTGCTGGAGAAAAAGAACAGGTGACGTTTCGGGTCAGAATCCTTCTTCAGAATGAAAGTTGAGGGGGAGCGGGGGGGGGGGAAACTGGAGATATGAAAAGGCCAGATCAAATCAGGGACAACAACAAATGGCAGGATTTGCTGATTTGTTCTGGCCTTTTCCCACCTCCAGTTCTTCTCTGCCCACACCTCACCTCCACTTTCAGTCTGAAGGGTTCCTGCCAAAATCACCTGTTCCTTTTCTCCAGAGATGCTGTCTGACCTGCTGAGTTACTCCAGCACTTTGTGTCTAATTTGATCATTTAAAAGACACTTGGACAGGTACATCGACGGGAAAGATTTGGAGGGATATGGACTAAAGGCCACCTTCTGAAGGCCAGTACAGCATGTGCGATAAATGCTAGCGTAACCAGAGTCACCCAGTTGCAAAGATATGAAGAAATATTTTTTTTTCAAAAACTCTCGGAACCCAACAGTAAAGGCCCTCAGGAGCACAGCATTCATTATACTAATTGGGTGTCACAGTGGTAGAGTTGCTGCCTTTTATCACCAGAGACCAGGTTCGCTGGACGGCATAGAGTCGGTGGGCTGAAGGACACATTTCCGCACTGTATTTCTAAAGTACTACTTTGTGCAGAGCACGTGACAGAAAAAATTGTATGTACAAGGTCATGATTTTGTTTAATCACATCTGATTAAATGTTAGGAATTTTGTCTGAGCAGAGTTTTGCTGGCATTGAAAGAATGCTGAACAGCGGTTCTGTGGAGAGAGGAAGCAACACACAAGCCTCTGCCAGAAATCTGTAGATGTCCTAGTTTGGAAAGAAATTACAACAGGGTGTCTTTTTATTCAGTAATTGACAATGTTCTTGTGGTGTATGCCCCTTTAAGAGATATCATACACCTATTGTAATACCGGTAGCCACAAAAGGGGGCTTGCTTAGTATAAAAGCCCTGGTGGTAGTGTGACCTCTCTTTCTTCTTTTCCCCCTCTGAAACCATGATTAAAGGCACGTTGGTTTTACCTGATGGTTTCTCGATGGTTATTTAAGTATCTGACTCCAGTACTTAACAGTTCTTATCTCTCTGCTGTGAAACGTGGACTTAGGGTCCAATAAATGAAAAGACACTGGACGGGTTCATGGATAGAAAAGATCTACAGGGATATGGGCCAAACGTGGGCAGGTGGGATTTGCATAGATGGGGCATCTTGGTCGGCGTTGGCAAGTTGGGCCAGAGGGCCCGTTTCTGTGCTATATGACGCGATGACGCTATAACTTGGGCAAAAGCATATTTTTGGAGCACGGATCTTTAGAACTATAACCGGGATACGTCTAGTCCCAAAGCCTCTGCTGTATCCAGTGCACTCAGACACTTCCAATAACACAGGGATGAATCAAATTGACTGAAGATTGGCTTCTGTGATAGTCCCTGTCTCTGGTCTGCCCCTCTCAGTCTCAGCGTAACGAGATCGGTTCATAATCCAGCACTGTCACCACATCCTCACCACATCCCCATGCCCCACCACCTCGCTGCTGGTTTAAGAGACAATGTACTCACAATGAACACTATTTACAGGAGGAGATTTTCAGAAATCAAGTACACTGAACTGTTGCCAACTCAAAGTTATTTTTCTGCTAAAAACGTTATATATCCCAATCTTTGAATAATGCGGGCAGAAAACAAAACGGGAATGCAGAAGAAACTATTTTCAGTCAATAGGCACAGCGGCAGAGTTGCTGCCTTACAGCGCCAGAGACTCGAGTTCAATCCTGACTACGGCTGCTGTTTGCATGGAGTTTGAACATTCTCCCTGTGATCGGTGGGTTTTCTCCGGGTGCTCCGGTTTCCTCCCACATCCGAAAGACGGGCAGATTTACAGTGCCCTCCATAAAGTTTGGGTCAAAGCCCCATCATTTATTTATTTGCCTCTGAACTCCACAATTTGAGATTTGTAATAGAAAAAAAATCACATGTGGTTAAAGTGCACATTGTCAGATTTTAATAAAGGCCATTTTTATACATTTTGGTTTCACCATGTAGAAATTACAGCTGTAGAAATACATAGTCCCCACATTTCAGGGCACCATAATGTTTGGGACACATGACTTCACAGGTGTTTGTAATTGCTCAGGTGTGTTTAATTGCCTCCTTAATGCAGGTATAACAGAGCTCCCAGCACCTAGTCTTTCCTCCAGTCTTTCCATCACCTTTGGAAACTTTTATTGCTGTTTATCAACACGAAGACCAATGTTGTGCCAATGAAAGTCAAAGGAGCCATTATGAGACTGAGAAACAAGAATAAAACTATTAGAGACATCGGCCAAACATTAGGCTTACCAAAATCAACTGTTTGGAACATCATTAAGAAGAAAGAGAGCACTGGTGAGCTTACTAATCGCAAAGGGACTGGAAGGCCAAGGAAGACCACAGCTGATGACAGAAGAATTCTCTCTATAATAAAGAAAAATCCCCAAACACCTGTCCGACAGATCAGAAACACTCTTCAGGAGTCAGGTGTGGATTTGTCAATGACCACTTCTTCTTTCGTGTGGCGTGCACAGCCTAAAGTTGTTGGACAACTTGTTCTATTTGATCTTCCGTTTGTGCACGTCGAGTTGATTGCATTAGTCGAAACAGGGTGGACCACGTGAAGGTTGCAATCTTCCACCCCAATGACCACTGTCCGCAGAAGACTTCATGAACAGAAATACAGTGGCTACACTGCAAGATGCAAACCACTGGTTAGCCGCAAAAATAGGATGGCCGGGTTACAGTTTGCCAAGAAGTATTTAAAAGGGCAACCACATTTCTGGAGAAAGGTCTTGTGGACAGATGAGACAAAGATTAACATATATATGAGTGATGGCAAGAGCAAAGTTTGGAGGAGAGAAGGAACTGCCCAAGATCCAAAGCATACCACCTCATTTGTGAAACACGGTGGTGGGGGTGTTATGGCCTGGGCATGTATGGCTGCTGAAGGTACTGGCTCACTTATCTTCATTGATGATACAACTGCTGATGGTAGTAGCATAATGAATTCTGAAGTGTATAAACACATCCTAGATGGCCGGCGGTTCATTCTACAGCAAGACAATGATCCCAAATATACTGCTAAAGCAACAAAGGAGTTTTTCAAAGCTAAAAAATGGTCCATTCTGTAGTGGCCAAGTCAATCACCCGATCCGAGCACAATTGAGCATGCCTTTTATATGCTGAAGGGAAAACTGAGGGTGACTAACCCCCAAAACAAGCATAAGCTAAATATGGCTGCAATAGAGGCCTGGCAGAGCATCACCAGAGAAGACACCCAGCCACTGGTGATGTCCATGAATTACAGACCAAGCAGTCATTGCATGCAAAGGATATGCAACAAAATACTAAATATGACGACTTTCATTTACATGACATTGTTGTGTCCTAAACATTATGGTGCCCTGAAATGGGGGGACTATGTATAAACACTGCTGTAATTTCTACATGGTGAAATCAAAATGTATTAAAATGGCCTTTATTAAAATCTGACAATGTGCACTTTAACCACATGTGATTTATCTCAAATCGTGGAGTACAGAGACAAATAAATTAATGATGGGTCGTTATTTATGGAGGGCACTCTATTGGTTAATTAGCTTTGGTAAGTTGTTAAAATGTCCCTAATGTGTAAGATAGTGCTAATGTTCGGGGTGATCATCGCTCGGTGACCTGAAGGGCCTATTTCAGCGCTGTATCTCTAAACTGTAGAGGAGAACGGAGAACAGTACAGCACAGCATTCTATGTCTGATTTGTCTCAAGACATGGCATGTAAGTAGTGCTAGTGCAAAGTGACAGTCTTATAGGTGTGTAGATCCAAATTATATAAAGTTTTAATGCAAATGTCCAAAAGTTGCTTCCTTGCATGCATCCATTTTGTATATTTACCATCCATGGCAAAAAGTGGATTACCAAATTGTGTGCTATCCAATCCGCTGACTGGACATCATGCAACAAAAAAGCTTTTCACTGTTCCTGTACAGTGTACACGTGACAATAAACTAAACTACAATGAGGTGTTCTGAGTAAGTTATCGCAGTGATAAAAGGTGGTACGGATAAGCTGAGCATGACAGCTCTCACTCACCATGCTCGTTGAAAGCAGAAACGTCAAGACTGCAATTCTTTTTGCCTTGTGACAACTGAGAGTCTTTTACCCAAGGAAGAGGAATCAAAAACCAGACGACATAGGTTTAAGGTATGAGGGGCTAAATTTAATAGGAACCTGAGGGGCAATTTTTTCCACACAAAGGATGGTGGGTTTACTAAATGACCTAGACACAAGATGCTGGAGCAACTAAGTGGGTCAGGCAGCGTCTCTGGAGAAGAGGAATAGGTGACATTTTGGATCTGAAACCTTCTTAAGATTCATTCTGAGCCTAAGGAAGGGTTCCAACTCAAAATGTCACCTATTCTTTTTCTCCAGAAATGCTGCCTGATCCGCAGAGATACTCCAGCCATTTGTGTCTATCCGGTATAAACCAGCACCTACAGTTTCTTCCAGAGGAAGTAATTGAGGCAGGCACAAAAGCATTGAAAAGCACTTTGACAGGGACAAGCATAGGAAAGGTTCAGAGGGATATGGGCTAAACGCAGACAGGTGGGACTTCTTGGTCAGCAGTAGCAAGTTGGGCCAAAGGGCCTGTTTCTGTGCTGTATAAGTCTGTGACAGGCATATTTCTGGAGCACAGATCTTCAGTGCTACAAGTAGGACACATTTGGTCCCAAAGTTCTATGTTATCCCACTTTCTCATCCACTCCCTACACACTAGGGACATTTACAGAGGTCAATTAACCTACAAACCCGCACATCTTTAGGATGTAGAAGGAAACCTGAGCACCCAGAAAAAACCCACGTGGTCACAGGGAGAACATGCAAACTCCTCACAGATAGCACCCGAGATCAGGATTGAACCCGGGTCTCTTGTGCTGTGAGGCAGCAACTCTACCAGCTGCGCCACTGGGCTGCCACAGGCCACGTTTTCAATGGTAGTTCAGGATGTGCGCTAAACTGCTGGTGTTACCAGAGTCACCCAGCACCAGAGAAATTAACAAATTTAAAAAAAACGTAATCTAACAGTAAAGGCCCTCAGGAGCACAGCATTCATTATACTACTTAGAGCATAGCATGTCAGAGAAAATGTTGTATGTTTAAGGTCATGGTTCTGTTTAATCACATCTGATTAAATTTTAGGAATTGTGTCCGAGCATAGTTTTGCTGGCATTGAAAGAATGCTGAACAGGAAGTCTGTGGAGAGAAACAATTCAGGCGACCACTGGCATCACACAAGCCTCTGCCAGAAATCTGTCCATGTCCAAGATTGGAAAAAAATGACAACAGGGTGTGTTTTTATTCAGCGATTGACAATGTTCTGTTGTGTAACTTGGACTTATGTTCCAATAAATGAATTTAAAAGACACTTGGCACAAACAATGCTGGCTTATACTAAAGATGGACACAAAGTGCTGGAGTAACTCAGCGGGTCAGGCAGCATCTTTGGAGAAAAAGGATGGGTGACGTTTTGGGTCGTGACCCTTCTTCAGACTGAAGAAGTCTAAAGAGTCCCGATCTGAAACGTCACCTATCCTTTTTCTCCAAAAAGACTCTTAGATAGGTACATGGATAGGGAAAGGTTTAGAAGGATACGAGCTAAATGGGATAGTTTAGGTGGAGCATCTTGGTCGGCATGAACGTATTGGGCCAATGGGCCTATTTCCATGCTGTATGACTATGACATGAACATAGAGGCTCTGCCGCACTTCATATAGTGGCCGCTGGGGAAATACCTAGAACTGCTTTTACTTGGAACATCATCTGATGTTTTAAAGACAATAAAATTGAATCAGCTTTTATTGCAAACCATGGCCAACTTCATGACAGCAGTTCCCTTTGCTCCTGAAGTAGCAGCGTTTGTCACTGTTGGCTTGCCAGCCCTGAACCACTCTAACTTCCTACCTGGAATGTAATTCATCATTTCATCAAACGTTTGCTTTGCTCTCTTCTGTCTGTCTTCAGTGGAGCGAGCATCAGTATTCTCACAGAAGACTGCATCTGTAATACAATAAATCATGTTTCAGTCTTCCGCAGAAACCCGGCTGAGGTTGGTGGTCAGGAAGTTTCACAATCAGGAGGAAATAAGATGGTTCAGAAAGGGGCCACTGAATCCACTACCTAAACGTTAGTTCTGTTATCTCACTGTCACATCCACTCCCTACAGACTTGGGGTGGCACCGTGGCTCAGCGGTAAAGTTGCAGCCTTACAGCTCCAGAGACCTGGGTTCAATACTGACTACGGGTGCTGTCTGTACAGAGTTTGTACGTTCTCCCCGTGACCGCGTGGGTTTTCACAAGGATGCTCCAGTGTCTCCCACACTCCAAAGACGTACAGTTTTGTAGGCTAATGTGTGTAGGATTGTGCTAGTGTGCAGGGATCGCTGGTCGGTAGGACAACGGGCCTATTACCACGCTGTATCTCTAAACTAGGAGCAATTTACAGAGGCCAATTAACTTACAAACCCGCATGTCGTTGGTATGTAGGAGAAAACTGGGGCACCCGGAGGAAACCTACGCCGTCACAGGGGGAACGTGCAAACTTCACACAGACAGCATCCAAGGTCAGGATCGACCCCGGGTCGCTGTGAGACAGCAGCTCTACCAGCTTCACCACTGTGGTAAGTTGATCTTGCTAAGATGCAGTTCAAGCATTGATGTAGTTCACAGCTATAATTTACTGCAGGAGGAATCTATAAACAGCATCAAACACCAGCCTCCAATCTTCACCTGATCACCGTGAACACAACAAACTCTACACTGTAATACAAACAATGAATTCAATGAAACGATGGAGCATGATACACGTGCAAAGCATGAAACCACATCTAAGATAGAGGGATCAGCAGATCAGTAAACCATGGGGTATGATTTGCAGACCTGCTGGATCTCCCGGTTTCTAAATATTTTAACTCCCCTTCCCATTCCCACACTGAAGATTCAGTCCTGGAAGGACTGCATTGCCATGATGAGGCCACACGTAAATTGGAGGAACAGCACCTCATATTCCGCTTGGGCAGCTTACAACCCAGTGGTACGAACAACAAATTCTCTGATTTCAACTTACTAAGAACTCCCCCTCCTCTTTTCTTCTTCCCCCCCCCCCTGGGTTTGAACCCATTTCTCCTCTTCCTTCCCTCCTCTGGCTTCACATTTTGCACTTCTTCTCTCCTTACCTCATACTTCTTGGCTCTCCATCTCTGGCCTTTGTTCAACCATCTACCAATCAGCCCCCCGTCACCTGTCTATCTTTGATGTAAACACATTGTAATCATGCATAAAACAAATGTAGGTCCCTTGCAGTCAGAAACAGGTGAATTGATCATGGGGAACAAGGATATGGCGGACCAATTGAATAACTACTTTGGTTCCGTCTTCACTAAGGAAGACATAAATAATCTGCCGGAAATAGCAGGGGGCCGCGGGTCAAAGGAGATGGAGGAACTGAGTGAAATCCAGGTTAGTCGGGAAGTGGTGTTGGGTAAATTGAATGGATTAAAGGCCGATAAATCACCAGGGCCAGATAGGCTGCATCCCAGAGTACTTAAGGAAGTAGCTCCAGAAATAGTGGATGCATTAGTGATAATTTTTCAAAATTCTTTAGATTCTGGAGTAGTTCCTGAGGATTGGAGGGTAGCAAACGTAACCCCACTTTTTAAGAAGGGAGGGAGAGAGAAAACGGGGAATTACAGACCAGTTAGTCTAACATCGGTAGTGGGGAAACTGCGAGAGTCAGTTATTAAAGATGGGATAGCAGCACATTTGGAAAGTGGTGAAATCATTGGACAAAGTCAGCATGGATTTACGAAAGGTAAATCGTGTCTGACGAATCTTATAGAATTTTTCGAGGATGTAACTAGTAGAGTGGATAGGGGAGAACCAGTGGATGTGTTGTATCTGGACTTTCAGAAGGCTTTCGACAAGGTACCACATAAGAGATTAGGATACAAGCTTAAATCACACGGTATTGGGGGTTCAGTATTGATGTGGATAGAGAACTGGCTGGCAAACAGGAAGCAAAGAGTAGGAGTAAACGGGTCCTTTTCACAATGGCAGGCAGTGACTAGTGGGGTACCGCAAGGCTCAGTGCTGGGACCCCAGCTATTTACAATTTATATTAATGATCTGGACGAGGGAATTGAAAGCAACATCTCCAAGTTTGCGGATGACACTAAGCTGGGGGGCAGTGTTAGCTGTGAGGAGGATGCTAGGAGACTGCAAGGTGACTTGGATAGGCTGGGGGAGTGGGCAAATGTTTGGCAGATGCAGTATAATGTGGATAAATGTGAGGTTATCCACTTTGGTGGCAAAAACGGGAAGGCAGACTATTATCTAAATGGTGGCCGATTAGGAAATGGGGAGGTGCAGCGAGACCTGGGTGTCATGGTACACCAGTCATTGAAAGTAGGCATGCAGGTGCAGCAGCCAGTGAAGAAAGCGAATGGTATGTTGGCCTTCATAGCAAGAGGATTTGAGTATAGGAGCAGGGAGGTTCTACTGCAGTTGTACAGGGTCTTGGTGAGACCACACCTGGAGTATTGCGTACAGTTTTGGTCTCCAAATCTGAGGAAGGACATTATAGCCATAGAGGGAGTGCAGAGAAGGTTCACCAGACTGATTCCTGGGATGTCAGGACTTTCATATGAAGAAAGACTGGATAGACTTGGCTTATACTCGCTAGAATTTAGGAGATTGAGAGGGGATCTTATAGAAACGTACAAAATTCTTATGGGGTTGGACAGGCTAGATGCAGGAAGATTGTTCCCGATGTTGGGGAAGTCCAGGACAAGGGGTCACAGCTTAAGGATAAGGGGGAAATCCTTTAAGACCGAGATGAGGAAAAACTTTTTCACACAGAGAGTGGTGAATCTCTGGAACTCTCTGCCACAGAGGGTAGTTGACGCCAGTTCATTGGCTATATTTAAGAGGGAGTTAGATGTGGCCCTTGTGGCTAAAGGGATCAGGGGGTATGGAGAGAAGGCAGGTACGGGATACTGAGTTGGATGATCAGCCATGATCATATTGAATGGCGGTGGAGGCTCGAAGGGCCGAATGGCCTACTCCTGCACCTATTTTCTATGTATCTATGTATCTATATAGCTCGATTGTAATCATATATTGTCTTTCTGCTGACTGGTTAGCACGCAACAAAAGCTTTTCACGGTACACGTAACAATAAACTAAACTGTAACTGGATAGAAGTGCAGTGGCTGAGGTGGAGTTAACCAGGCAGGAGTGATCTCTGAGGTGGGCTCTGTGGTCCAACGTATGCCCTGCACACATGGCCTTAACTCACCTCTCAGCAGAGTTATGAGGGAGACCACTCGATGCTCCTGGAGAAGGTGATCCAGCTTACGCTGGAGGTAGTTGTCAGCGTATGCCTCCAGCGTGTTCTTCAGCAGAATCCGGCCACCCATCAGCAAATGATGCAGCCAGTCGGGGATGTGGAAAACAACCCGGGCTGTGAATCAGAGCAAAGTCCCACCGTCAGCATGGTAATCATAGTTGTCACCCACAGCTCACTCACCCCAGTTCTTTCCTTGGTTGTTGCTCCCTCCACATCTTTCCTGTAATGGGGCAAGCAGAACTGCACACAATATTCCAAATGTGGCCAAACCAAAGTCCTAGGGAGCTGCATTCATGCCCTCATAAGTTGATAAGTTGTTGGAGCAGAACTTGTCCTCCACAGCCTTTCTAGGTAGAAAGAAAATTCTCTCTTTCTGGAAGAAGTCGTAGCCACAGGCTCAACCAGATGCCATTCATAGTATAATTTAGCAATGGCTGGTTCTCCTCTTTGAGAATTGGCAGCCACAAGCTCAAATCTGATGTCATCCACTGGGTAACTGGACAGGGAATAAGCCCCCTCAGAAACCAAAGCGGTCATCTAATGTGTGGAGCTGCAGGAGATGGGCAAGGTCCTCAACGAGTAATTCTCCTGTGTTTTTACCGCGGAGAAAAACACGAAGACTGGGGAACTTGGGGCGGTTTGATGGAAATATAGAATCATACAGCATGGAAACAGGCCCTTCGTCCCAACTTGCCCACGTTGACTAACATCGCCCTTCTACACAAGTCCCATCTGCCTGTGTTTGGCCAATATCCCTCTAAATCTATCCTATCCATGCACCTGTTTAAATGTTTCTTAAACGTTACGATAGTCCCTGCCTCAACTATCTCCTCCGGCAGCTCGTTCCATAAACCCACCACCCTTTATGTAAAAAACTTACCCCCAGGTTCCTATTAGATTTATCGCCCCTCACCTTAAACCTGGGTCCTCTGGATCTCGATTCCCTTATGCTGGGCAAGAGACTCTGTGCATTTACCCGATCTATTCCTCTCATGTTTTGTACACTTTGCTCGTCACAATTCTTTAGCCAAGTCCGAATACCTACTTACCCACGTACATCATGTAATCGTAAATGCCATCCAACGTCATCATTTCCATGAAGTAGTTCTGATTGTACTTTTTCTCTGTGCTTTCGGAGCGATTTGCATTGTTTTTGTACAAGTCGGTAAAGAGCTGAAAGATAGGAGTCCATCAAAAATACCAACCATCAAGTTAATTCACACACACATAGACACCGTGCCTTTTACTTTCACAGGTATATGATCCCTTGTACAACAGAAACCAGTGACATATTTCTTATGATTCTTTCAATAAGACGTATCGAGGTACATCGATCTTATACAGCTGCTTTGATCTTGCAGAGGTGCGTGCTTATAGAGATGTATAAAATCGAGGGGAATTGAAAGGGTGAATACACAATCTTTTACCCAGAGTAGGGGAATCAAGATCCAGAGAACATAGGTTTAAGGCGAGAAGGCAAGATTTAATATGGACCTGAGGGGCGACCTTTTCCACTCAGAGGGTAGTGGGTATATAGAATGCTACCAGAGGAGGTAGTTGAGGCATGGAAAAATAAGAACATTTAACAGACATTGGGACAGGTACATGGATAGGAAAGGTTTAAAGGGATATGGGCCAAGTGCGGGCAAATGGCATTAGCTTAGACGGGGCATCTTGATCGGCATGGGTGAGTTGAGCCAAAGGGCCTGTTTCTGTGCGGTATAATTATGACTCTTAAGACAGCGAGTCAGGTGCAATATCAGGCAAAACTCTGGCAATGAAAGACTGCACTAGAGCACACCGCCTGTCCACTGCCCTTAACACAGGATCTTGCATCTAAACTAAGCAACAGTTCATTGGGAAACGATATTAAGAAATAAGACAACTGATTGAGAACATTTAAGGAATTAACACATTGCATACAGCAGTGTATAGACTTTATCTTGCACTAAATGTTATTATCTTTATCAGGTGTACATTTATCAGCTGTACCAGGCACATGCCGTAATTACTCAGGGTAGGCAGTCAGTCTTCTTTAAAAAAAATCTTAAACCGCGCTTGCGCAGATTGTTCTCCTCTCCGTAAACTGTCAGTCAACTTTTATAAAGTCTTCAAAAGCCATATCTCTTAATAAAGTACCGTATTTCCCGGCAATGAAGACGCACCCCCATTTTGAGTTGCTAAATTTTGAAAGAAGGCTGGCGGGACATAGAATTTCTCACACTCAAAAAAATAAAAATAAAAATAAAGAAAGCAACAATTCAATTTGCCCAAGGCTTCCAAATCTCCTTCATTCTGAATTGCTGAATGGGTGGGGGGTGGAGGGTGACAGCAGGTGGAGAGATGGCGGGAAGAACGGGAGCACACCGGGACAAGTTGAATCAGTTGTGATCTTATTGAATGATAATACTAGTTCAAGGGACCAATTGAGGGGAGAGTTCCTTTCACAGCGTGTGGGGAGTCTGGCCAGAGGTAAAGTTGCGGGGAGGACAGGAGCGTTGAGAAGGAGGTGGTCGAGGATCATGCCAGTAACCCACTCACTCACCGCTGCTGCGGAGCTCCAGGCGCGGAGCCACTGCATTGAGGCAAGTAGCACGGGTGGCTGCGAGTGGCTGCCGGGACCTCGGCGCCTTCTGCTGGCCCGCTTACCTCTGGCAGTGCTCTCCGTCTGAATAGTGAGGGGACCAGCTCAAGAGCAAAGATCATAAAGCAGAGCGGGTCAGCCGGCGATGGATAACAGTACAGCGGGCAGTGGAGCTGACTCCTGTGTCAGCGCGAACAAGGGACCAATTGAGGTTACTCGCGCTGACACACGAGTAAGCTCAACCGCCCGCTGTCCTGTTATCCATCACCCGCTGACCCGCTCTTGAGCTGGTTGCTGGCATGAACCCCGACCACCTCCTTCTCAACGTTCCTGCCCTCCTGCAACTTTACCCCTGGCCAGACTCCCCACACGCTGTGAAAGGAACTCTCCAATCACCCCCCCCCCCTAGCGACGCTGTCCTTTTACAGCCGCTTCCCATCAGCTGCTACCAATGAGGGATAGACTTGGCTATGTATGTAAACTTTCAAGCCTTATTTTTGGATTAAAAATAGCGTCTTCATTGCTGGGAAATACAGTATTTAAAAACATAGCTCAAAGAAATTTACTTACCACATTATTTGTACACAAACTCCGTTCTTCTCTCTTTGTTTCTTAAGATACTCTTACGATAATGACAATCCATGTTTGAAAAACCCGCCAAAAAACTTGTGCTGCTCATGCGCAGTACGCAGTCCATGGTGCAAAGGCAGAATTTCAGGTGCCTTCAGCTCCCTTTGTCGTTGACGTCTTGAAGCAGCATCGACGGCACGTGAGCTGCACAGACTTTCGCGTGTTTCAAGTACTGCGCATGATAGGCACGGAGAATTATGCCTAATTAAGAGATCGATCTCTTAGGTAGGCATAATTCTCCCGTGCCTTTACTATTTATCTTTAATAAATATCATTTTATAATTTTAGTCAGGGTACGTGCACGTGCCCGAGCTGTACACTGTGGATGACTCAAATGTAATCATGTATATTCTTTCTGCTGACTGGTTAGCACGCAACAAAAATGCTTTTCAATATACCTTATACCTCAGGTCACAATAAATTAAACACAATGGGAAAAATGGTCCAAATAAGATAAATTAAATTCTTATGGGGCTCGATGACAGACTCAGGGTTGATGCTGTTCCCAACTGGATTGCCTGGAACTGTAGACATATATGTGAAACTCTGGAAATGAGGTGCTCAGTTCCAGTGCATGTTTAAAAGACACTTGGACAGGTATACGCTTAGGAAAGGTTTAGAGGGCTATGGGCCAAATGCGGGCAGGTGGGACCAGTGTAGATTGTACATCTTGTTCACTAAGGGCCAATTGGGCTGAAGGGCCTGTTTCCTTGCCATATGAATCTATGACAGGGAGTGAAAGATTTAGATCAAGGGGTTAGTGTAGGGAAGGGGTGCTGAGGTAAAGGATCAGCCGTGATCATAATGGATGGCAGAGCAGGAGCAAGACACTAAACAGCCTCCTCTCTCTTCTCTTTCTTACATCCCAAAGTTCAACAATCCTCCTCCACCACCCACCTCAGACATCCCTGTGTGTAACCAACTCCCATCATGCCAAACCTCAGGTTCACCAGTTGGGACACTCCCGTTTCCAAAAATATCCACCATTTAGAAATCTACATGCACATCCTGAACTTACTGGAATTTACCCGTAATATAAACACCATTTTACATCCAGAAATGTATTAAATTTCTGTTGGTATTAACTCTCCAAAAATCAGCTAGTTCTAACATGAACCGTTTAAACCGGTGTACCTCTCAGACCTTGGTTCTCAGTTTAGTTTAGTTTAAAGGTACAGAATGGAAACAGGGCCTTCGACCCATGCTGACCAACGATCACCCGTACACTAGTTCCTTCCTACACACGAGGGATAATTTGCAGAAGCCAATTAACCTACAAACCCACACGTCTTTGGCATGTGGGAGGAAACCAGAGCACCCAGAGGAAACCCACGTGGTCATTGGGGTAATGTCCACACAGGCAGCCCCCGTTGTCTGGTTCTTAGTTTAGTTTAGAGATACAGCATGGAAACAGGCCATTTGGCCCACTGAGTCCATCCGACTATCAATTACCCTTTCATACTAGTTCTAAGTTATCTGACTTTCTCATCCATTCCCTACACACTAGGGGCAATTTACAGAGGACCATTAACCTACAAACCTGCACGTCTTTGGGATGTGGGTTTCTTCTGCAGTTGTATAGGGCTCTGGTGAGACCACATCTGGAGTATTGTGTACAGTTTTGGTCTCCTAATTTGAGGAAGGACATCATTGTGATTGAGGCAGTGCAGCGTAGGTTCACGAGATTGATCCCTGGGATGGCGGGACTGTCATATGAGGAAAGATTGAAAAGACTAGGCTTGTATTCACTGGAGTTTAGAAGGATGAGGGGTGTTCTTATAGAAACATATAAAATTATAAAAGGACTGGACAAGCTAGATGCAGGAAAAATGTTCCCAATGTTGGGCGAGTCCAGAACCAGGGGCCAGTCTTAGAATAAAGGGGAGGTCATTTAAGACTGAGGTGAGAAAAAACTTTTTCACCCAGAGAGTTGTGAATTTATGGAATTCCCTGCCACAGAGGGCAGTGGAGGCCAAATCACTAGATGGATTTATGAGAGAGTTAGATAGAGCTGTAGGGGCTAGTGGAATTCAAGGGATATGGGGAGAAGGTAGGCACGGGTTATTGATAGGGGACGATCAGCCATGATCACAATGAATGGCGGTGCTGGCTCGAAGGGCCGAATGGCCTCCTCCTGCACCTATTTTCTATGTTTCTATGAAACCGGAGCACCCCGGAGGAAAGACAGGGAGAACGTGCAACCTCCACACAGACAGCACCCGAGGTCCGGATGGAACCCGGCTCTCTGGCTGTGCAAGGCAGCAGCTCTACCAGCCACCATGCCGCCTGTTCAGGGATCAGTGAACCGGTTTGCCACGGCAGTGCTGGTGCGAATAAAGGAATTAAGACTCATTAAAATTATCCTTTTTCCCTTCAAAATTATATTTAGGAATATAAAATCCTAAATTCGTCTAATTAAAATTAGAAATTATTCCAAACTATTATTTAGTTTAGATTATTGTCACAGCAGGTACAGCAAAATGCTTTTTGTTGGATGCTAATCAGTCAACAGAAAGACAATACATGTTTACAATCAAGCTGTCCACAGTATACAGATACAGGATAAAGGGAATAACGTTTAGTGCAAGATAAAGTTTAAAGATTAAAGATTGTCCGAGGGTCTCCAATGGGGAAGATGGTAAGTCAGGGGCGCTCTCTAGTTGGTGATAGAATGGTTGAGTTGCCTGATACCAGCTGGGAAGAGAAACAGTCCCTGAATCTGGAGGTGTACGCTGTCACACTTATTATAGTAGTGTGTGAATCATTTTAGTGTATCAGTGTAGCGACACCCTGCAGTACATCATTGCCCAATTCCCTCGACAGACTCCTGTCAGGATTCACTACACCTTGACTCACCTTCTTCTTGTTTTCGGAGGTGGGGCTGACGATAGTGAGCTCTGGGCGGCTCGGTTTGGGTTTGGGAGCTTCACAGGAGATGATGAATGCCGTCAGGAACGATTCCAAGTGCTGACCCTTCTACACGACAATAACAGGAGAACAATACATAGGTCACACAGTGAATGCGAGCTGTGGAAGGTGTTTAATGAAGACGGCAGCAGAACAGAAAAACCCAAACTGGAATTTATTGAGATTCTTACAATTTTTGAAGAAACTTATTGTTTGCTTTTCTAGATAAGATTTCTCTCTTGATACCGCAATGATTCCAAATAGACACAATCCTCCCCCACTCAGAGCCCTCATCTGGGCGTCTGAGTCCCTTTACACTCCCATTCCCCGCCATGAAGGTCTCAGGCCCTCCGGTTCTTCCTTGAACAGAGACTGAATCAGTCCGCCTCTACCGACACTCTCCTCCACCTGGCGGAACGTCCTCACCCTCAACAACTTCCCTTTTGACTTCTCCCATTACGTTCAAGGCAAGGGTGTAACCATGGGCCCAGCTATGGGTCCCAATTCAAAATGTCCAACAATAATGCTATCTGACCCGCTGAGTTACTCCAGCATTTTGTCTTTTTTTTTGTAAACCAGTACTGCAGTTTCTTGTTTCTACATGCCTGCCTTTTTTGTTGATTATGTCGAACAGTCCTTGTTCCAAACTTACACTGGCACCAACCCCATTTATAACTATCTGGAGAAGATCACCTATACGTGTTCTCCAGATTTGCTGCTGGACCCGCTGAGTTACTCCAGCACTTTGTACAGGGTGGTTTACGAGGATGTTGCATGGAGGATGAGGGGTGATCTTACAGTGGTGCAGCGGTAGAGTTCTGCCTTACAGCACCAGAGACCTGGGTTCGATCCTGACTAAGGGTGTTGTTTGTACATAGTTTGTACGTTCTCCGTGTGACTGCATGGGTTTTCTCCGGGTGCTCCGGTTTCCTCCCACACTCCAAAGTCGTTCAGGTTTGTAGGTTAATTGGCTTCGATAAAATTGTAAATTGTCCCTAATGTGTAGGATAGTGCTAGTGTGTGGGTGATCATTGGTTGGTGCATATTTGGAGGGCCAAAGGGCCTGTTTCCACGCTGTATCTTTAAAGTCTAAAGTCCAAAAGTGGACAAAGTGACCAGCTCGAGACTTCCTTTCCAATTTTTAGGAAGAAAGTATTATTGTCTCCAATTAGATTCCAATGGGGATTTCAATTGCATTCCGATCATATCCAGTGGGAGAAACAGGATGAACTGAGTGGTGGGAATAAATAATTCTAGGGGATCAATGGGATAAATTCCTTTCTAGATTTCCCTTGCAGCCCATCAGAAGGAAAGCCCAATAAGTATCTACTCAAGCTTGGCAGCACGGTGTATGAAAAATGGTTGGAACTTACCTCCTTTATCAACTTTCCAGGGACAGACTTGATAATTTTCCCTATGATAGAAAGAGAACATAACTACATTTGAAGGGTGCTAATTTACTTGACTAATAACAAACACTATGTTTAGTGTACAAATGGCGACAACCTGTTATGAAAGGCTGCTGTCTTACAGCGCCAGAGACCCGGGTATGATCCTGACCTCAGGTGCCGTCTGTGTGGAGTCTGCACATTACCCCTGGGTCTGCATGGGATTCCTCTGGGTGGACTCGGTGGGCCGAAGGGCCGGTTTCCATGCTGTATCTTTCAATTCAATCCATCAAAGTGAACTGTATTCCAACTCCCTAACAACTTTACTTGTAAGGTACTTGATATCTCTATAAATTAGGTTTAGTTTAGTTTATTGTCATGTACTGAAGTTTATTTGTTGCGTGCTTTCCAGTCAACGGAAAGACTATACATGATTACAATTGAATTGACCATAGTGTAACCAGATACTTTAGTCTGAGGGTGGTGAATCTGTGGAATTCGTTGCCACAGAAGGCTGTGGAGGCCGTGATTGGATATTTTTAAGGTGGAGATTGATGGATTCTTGATTAGTAAGGGGTTATGGGGAGAAGGCAAGACAATGGGGTTGAGAGGGAAAGATAGATCAGCAATGATTGAATGGTGAGTGAACATAAACTTTCTAGGTAATGTGAAGATAACCAAGATAAGGATTAAAATAAATGGCCACATGGCAGCTTGAGGAGTTTGCCGCTGTGCAAGCTGGCGTGTCAAGTTCAAGCAACCCTGCTGGTCTGATATTGGCCCAAGGCATCCGTATCACAAATACCACCGGTTACAGGAGATAGGGACATTAAATGCTGGAGTAACTCAACGGGTCAGGCAGCATATCTGGAGAACATGGATAAGTGACGTTTTGGGATGGGACTATTCTCGGACTCAGTCCCAACCCAAAACATCACCTATTCATTTTCTCCAGAGATGCTGCTTGACTTTCTGAGTTACCCCCGCATCTTGTCTATCTTTTGTAAAAACTAGTTGTAGAAATACAGGAAACTTTAAAGCAGACTAATACTTGGGCTCATGGATGAATAAAGTGAGGGCAAAGAGAGTGAGGAGTGCATAATAAGAATATTGATTAGAAAGGTCAAATGTTTAGGAAGGCAAAGAGGAACAATGAAACCTATGGCTGGAGCATTTGGGGATAAACTATTGGTTATAATGGAGGAGATACTGGAAATAGCCACAAAGTGCTGGAGTAAGTCAGTGGGTCAGGCAGCATCTCTGGAGAACATGGATAGGCGTTCGGCTCGGAACTCTTCACCCGAAACGTTACCTGTTCCTTTTCTCCAGAAATGCTGCCTGACCTGCTGAGTTACTCCAGCATTTTGTGTTGTTTACCATGGGTATAATCCAGCGTCTGTAGTTCCTTCCGACATATATCACAGGTTACAGTCACAAAACATTCAACGTTTTACACACCTAGATTTACGTCCGGCAGGATTTTCTCCAGAAACTGGGACTGGCAGCCGTCTGGAGAGAGGAAATCTGCTAGGAGTTGGCTATTGCTTAACTCTGGGTGCTTCAGCAGATTCTAGTAATAGATATTCAAAAGAAAATCATCATTACAGATTCAATTCAGCATTCAGGTTTGTTTAAGTTTTTTTTTAGAGATACAGCTTGACAACAGCCCACCGAGTCCAGGCCGACCATTGATCACCTGTACACTAGTTCTACGTTATCTCACTCTCGCATCCCACACTTTACTTTAGAGATACAACGCGAACACAGAGTGGGAACAGGAATTAAGCTTAAAAATTCCCAAAGTTAGATGCGAAAAATATATTTTATATGTACATAATTGTTCGATTAATGTAAGACATATTCTAATCCAATTTAAAATACTACACAGACTATATTACTCAAAAACTAAACGGAACAACATTTTTCCAAATGTATCTCCCATCTGCGACAAATGCTTATCTCAAGAAGCAACTATAACACACTCATTTGCCTCTTGTATAAAACTTCATAAATTTTGAAAAGGAATCTTTGAAACCTTCTCAAAATTATTAAAAACAAAACTGGACCCCCACACAGAATTGATTATTTTTGGAATAACCGGAGTCTGCGCTGAGCTATCAATATTTCAAAGACGTTTCCTTATTTATGGCATGATAATGGCAAAAAACCATACTTAAATTTTGGAAAAATGCTTCTACCCAACTCTCAAAATGTGGATTACAAGCATGTCTGAGACGCTACATCTTGAAGATATGAGACTCGTCTTAGCAGGAAAATCAGAGCAATTTTTAAAGATATGGTCTCCTTTTATTGATTCATTACAAGTATAGTATGGTGCAACACAACTCTGGAAGTAAACCGATTCACAGACAGGGTGATGGGTGTGGTGAGAAACGAAGCAGGTATATCAACACGTAATGGTCCCTTTTTTTTCCTCTTCTTTATTATTCTTCGTTTTTGTCTTTTTATTCTTTTTTAGGCTTTTACTTATTCACTCCTGGACTGCACTATTTGGTAGTTAAAAAATTTTTTATTTAAAAAAAAAAAAAAAAAGATACAACGCGAACACAGGCCTTTCGGCACACCGAGTCCAGACTAACCATTGATTACCTATACCCACTAGTTCTATGTCTCACTTCTCACTTGACTTTAGAAATACAGCACAAAAATAGGCTCTTCGGCCCACCGAGTCCACGCCAACCGGAGATCACCCATACATTAGCACTATCCTACACACACTAGGCACAATTTACCATTTTTACTGAAGCCAATTAACCTGCGAACCTGCACATCTTTGGGATGTGGTAGGAAACCAGAGTACCCAGAGAAAACCCACGTAGTCACAGGGAGAACGTGCAATCTCCACACAGACAGCGCCCGAGGGCAGGACCGTGCTCGGGTCTCTAGTGCTGTGAGGCATCAGTTCTACCAGCTGCACCACCGTGATTAACAAGATTAACAACGTTAAAATGTTGTCAAGTAGCATTCGTCACATGTCTGCTGGAAATGTCAAACTCCCTTCGCCATGTCAGCCAAATGTCTGAATTTCAGATAGGCATCAAGGATTGTAGACTAAGGTTTGGTAGATGCAGTTACTCTGCATTGCGCTGAGAGTTAAACCCTGGCTAATCTTCAAAGTCTACACAAAGGTCCAAGAGGTTGCATGGCCCACTGAGTCATACAGCACAGAAACAAGCCCTTCGGCCCAACTTACCCATGCCAACCAATCTGCCCCATTTACACGAGTCCCACCTGCCTGTATTCGGTCCAGATCCCTGTAAACCTTTCTTATCCACCTACGTGTCCAAATGTCTTTTAAATGCTGTTATTTTTTAATTTAATTTTTTAATTTTTTATTTATTAGAAGTACATTACATTACAACCACATACATTAGTACTCGTCACTTATATCTTCTTACAATTAATGTACTCCGTTTGTTTTTTACACTAGTAAAAGGAAAGGATAAGATTGAAAGAAAGAGGAAAGTGAAGGAAAAAGTGAAAGTGTAACAACAAGACAGAACGAAGACCCTATAAGAACAAAATTAAAAACAAAAGAAAAACAGTTAAGAAATAGACCCTAGAAAAGAAGGAGAAAGAGAAAGAGAAAAACAAATAGTTTTTATGAGCATTACGCAAATGGGACATACCAACTTTCCAACTATCATCACCCTTTACCTGACCTCAGTTTTTTTTTTAATGTACCTTTGCACCCTATATTTGTAATAATTCTATAAATGCAGACCACGTCAGATGGAAGTGATCTGGTTTACCTGCCAGGAGGAGTCTTATCTCTTCTAGGTGTAATGTTTCGAACATATTTGAAATCCACATGTTTATAGTTGGTAAATGCTGTTATAATACCTGCCTCAACTACCTCTCTGCGGCAGCTCTGCATGGAAAAAGTTACCCCAGCGCTTCGTCTCTATCTTTGATATAAACCAGCATTTGCAGATCCTTTTGCGGTGTGGGGTAGATCCTCTGCCCTACACCACACCCCAGAGTCCTGCTTTGTTTCCAATGCTCCCATGGTTTGCGCTGGGTTTAGAATAATACTGATGCATGTCTAGCCATCAAACAGTACTTGGAGCCCACCGCATAGTTCCATGTGCATGATAGATAGAAAGAATGGCCCAGAATAGTTACACATAGAGCTATTCATTGCACTATCAGGGAGCTCTAGGAAGGGGAATTGGCCGTTGGTTATCTTGCTGCACTCTTGAGATAGGGAGCAATGTCCAAAGCCCAAATAAAAATAAGCAACCAGCTTGTTTTGTGGTAATTAATAAAACACTTAATTTATATGACATCCTTAGTGCTGAAAAACACCCTAGGGTGGTTCCCAAGAACATTATCAGACATCAGATATGGAGCCAAGGGAGGACTTAAAGATAAGTGACAAGTCCATTAAACAATGTATATGTATTCAAGGGAATGCCTTTTTGGAAGAGAGAGATGACAAGGCAAGAAGGGTTGAGGGAATAACAGAATTTCTGAAAGCATAAGCAGGGCGAACAGATGATGCCCGAGGCAGAGTGTTGAATATTCCAAGTGTATGGGTGGCACAGCAGTGGAGCTGGGGTGGGCTCCTGGTAGCTGGTAAACCTCCTCTGCACCCTCTCCAAAGTCTACACATCTTTCCTGTAATGGGGTCACACTCTTCAGTGTCCACTGAGGTGCAAATTCATCTCCGGGGGCAGATTATTCAACAACTTCAGAGAGGGATGTCCCACCACAAGGCCGAGATAAAGTAGACGTGGAGAGGATGTTTCCAGTAGTGGGAGAGTCTAGGACCAGAGGGCACAGCCTCAGAATAAAAGGACGCGCATTCACAGTGGAGAAGGGGAGGATTTTTTTTAGCCAGAGGATGGTGAATCGGTGGAATTCATTGCCACTGTGGTGGAGGCGGAGTAAATGGATATTTTTAAAGCAGAGATTGAAAGGTTCTTGATCAGTAAGGATGTCAAAGGTTATGGGGAGAAGGCAGTACAATGGAGTTGAGAGGGAAAAATAGATTAACCATGATCAAATGACTCTTCGGCTTAGAGATCCACACTAACCATTGATTCACATTAGTTCTATGTTATCCACTCCCTACACATTAGGGGGAAATTTACAGAGGTCAACTAACCTACAAACTTGCATGTCTTTGGGGGTGTGGGAGGAAACTGGAGCACCTGTTAGCACTTTGTAAGGTAAGTGCAAGTTATTCTGGACATACCTGCAGATATTCTTGAAACTCCTCTCGCTTGGATTTCAAAAATTCACAGTTCTTGGGTCCAATGAGTCTCTTTGAAGGAAGCTGTGCATCTGGGAAAGATCCTAATAACACACAAACAAAATAAATGAGGCACACACACTTGTGCATCTTTATAGCTTTCGACCTGAAACGTTAGCGAAATGGAAGAATTTGTGCGTTGCCCATTAGAAA
Organism: Malacoraja senta; assembly: GCA_038087875.1. Taxonomy (NCBI): domain Eukaryota; kingdom Metazoa; phylum Chordata; class Chondrichthyes; order Rajiformes; family Rajidae; genus Malacoraja; species Malacoraja senta. Next base: position 1,688,633 of record CM075994.1, read on the forward strand.
TGAACCCATCAGAGACAAATCTTTAAGCACATCAACTAAGTGCACATGTGAAATAAAATATACTGAGCATTTTCAGTCTACATTTTCAGTCAACATCTGATTCAGAGTCAGTTGCTAAGCTGCTACAAATTAAATTTTGGTGGGCTGAAGGCCCTTTTTCCATGCTGTATCTGCAAACTAAACTAATTTTATTTGTCTGTGCGTATTGCATTCTCAGGCCCTTTAAGCTGCTGCAAGTAAGATTTTCATTGTGCTGGTACCTATGACAATTAAACACACTTAACGTAACTCCACCACATTTTTAAATCCGGGGGAAATAAATTGCAGCCTTGCTAACATTCTCGGTGTTAAATTCCTGTGGTGCCTTTTCCTCCGATTCGTGAACCTGCAAATATAGCAAGTTTCCCAACATACTTTCTTGAGGAACAGGCGACCATCATCGCAGATTTTAAGGTGAGATAGCAGCATGCGCAGATTTAACCAAACATGGGAATCGCTACCTCAGAAACTGGATGCAATTATGAAGCAGATTACATATTTACACTGATATTAGCAAGACATTCATACTGTACTCTTTTGAACTCGCGAGTGAAGTTACTGATTGGACTCATTAAATGCTCTACCACACTTTACCATGAAACTCTGTCAGCTTGGACTCCAGGACGTAGAATTCAAAATATCTCCGGTAAACAGAGCAACGTTCACTTTCACGTCCCTCTGAAAATAAAAAAGAAAGGCAGTGTCCACCAATAAGTTCATTCAAATTCTTGTGGATATAATTAAAGCTGCTTCATTGACACCGGAGATCGAGCAAAAAGGTCACGGATGTACAGCTTCATCACTTCCTGTCTGAAGAAGGGTCTCGACCCAATACGTCACCTATCTACGTTAATCTACGGCATGAACAGGAAGGCAGATTATCTGAATGGTGTCAAGTTAGGAAAAGGGGAAGTACAACGGGACCTGGGTGTCCTTGTACATCAGTCACTGAAAGTAAGCATACAGGTACAGCAGGCAGTGAAGAAAGCTAATGGCATATTGGCCTTTGTAAAAAGAGGAGTTGAGTATAGGAGCAAAGAGGTCCTTCCGCAGTTGTACAGGGCCCTGGTGAGACCACACCTGGAGTATTGTGTGCAGTTTTGGTCTCCAAATTTGAGGAAGGATATTCTTGCTATTGAGGGAGTACAGCGTAGGTTCACGAGGTTAATTCCCGGGATGGCTGAACTGTCATATGTTGAAAGAATGGAGCGACTGGGCTTGTATACACTGGAATCTAGAAGGATGAGAGGGAATCTTATTGAAACCTATAAGATTATTAAGGGATTGGACTCGCTAGAGGCGGGAAACATGTTCCCGATGTTGGAGGAGTGCAGAACCAGGGGCTACAGTTTAAGAATAAGGGGCAAGCTATTTAGAATGGAGATGAGGAAAAACATTTTCACCCAGAGAGTTGTGAATCTGTGGAATTCTCTGCCTCAGAAGGCAGTGGAGGCCGATTCTCTGGATACTTTCAAGAGAGTTAGATGGAGTTCTTAAAGATAGCGGAGTCAAGGGATATGGGGAGAAGGCAGGAACGAGGTACTGATTGTGGATGATCAGCCATGAGCGCTGAGCTGGCTCGAATGGCCGAATGCCCTACTCCTATGCCTATTGTCTCTACAGGTGCTGCCTGACACACTGAGTTACCCTAGCATTTTGTTCTTTTGTGTAAGCCAGCATTTTGTTCTACTTCCTGAAGAATTGGTCTTCAGCCATGGTGGCGCCGCAGAAGAGTTGCTGCCTTACTGCGCCAGAGACCCAGGTTCGATCCTGACTATGGGTGCTGTCTGTATGGAGTTTGTATGTTCTCCCTGTGACCGCGAGGGTTTTCTCCCACACTCCTAATACAGGTTTATAGGTTAATTGGCTTCCGTAAAATTGTCCCTAGTGTGTAGGATAGATCTAGTGTACGGGGTGATCGCTGGTTGGTGCAGACTTGTTGGGCTAGGGGAACTGTTTCCATGCTGTGTCTCTCACGTCTAAAGTCTTGGCATCATGTGTGGCACAGATATTGTGGACGAAGGGCCTGTTCCTGTGCTTCACTGGTCTATATTCCTCTTCAGCTCTATTCCAATTCTGGTTGCTCCCCCAAGACTAATTTATGATCAGGGCCGCAGTTCGATTATAATAATTGCAACAGTGCAGTCAGCAAATTCACTCCATTCCAAATCCTCTATCCTATTAAATTAAGTTTCTGTCAAAAGGTTTTATTATGTACAATTGAAAGTCTGTCACTGTGAACCAACCAGAAAATTTGTTGTAGATGCAAGGAACTGCAAATGCTGGTTTACAAAAAAAGACTCCAAGTGCCAGAGTAACTCAGCGGGTCAGACACCATCTGTGGAGAACATGGAAAGACCCAAAACATCACCTATCCATGTTCTCTGGAGATGCTGGCTGACCCGCTGAGTTACTCCGAGAGATTTGTTCTCACTGGTTTCACATTGTAAGGTGGTGAGGCTGTTCTGATCATTGCCAATTTGCCAGTACAGACCCACCACCCCTGTGTAGCGTAGTGCTGGTGTACGGGATAATCGCTGGTCAGCGCCGACTTGGTGGGCTGAAGTATCTCCGCAGTATCTCTAAAGTTTAAAAAGTCTAAACTTACCTGACCCTTCATCATTCCGTTCAACATCGATACAGAAGACTGGAACTTTCTCTTTTTTGTTGTCAAAGAAAAAGTCTACATATGGAATGGTTATTTTCCATTCAGAGAGGTTGCGGTGAGCGTTGGGAGTTATTGCCAGTTCTTCCAGTAAATCGTCCTCTGACACCACTGTTGCCTCTTCCACCTGCAACCGAGAGGGATGAAGGAAGTGTCAATCATTCACTGGGGCACAATCACCACCAAATATCAACGTCCACATCAAAAACATGCCGGGTAAATATCCGGAGAACGGGGTTGACAGGGAAAGATAGAGCAGTCATGATTGACTTGATGGGACAAATGGTCAATTTAGCTCCTAGAAAATACGAACATTGTGATATCATGGCAGAAGTTAGGAAATTATAAAAGTGTGGCACAGCTGCCACCAGAGACGTAGGTTTGATCCCTACACTGGGTGCCGTCTGTGTGGAGTTTGCATGTTCTCCCTGTAATTTTGGATTTCCCCTGGATTTTCTCTGGGTGCTCCCATTTCCTCCCACATCCAAAAGATGGTTAATTGGTTTCAGTAAAAAATGCCCCATAATGTGCAGTGAGTGGATGAGAAAGTGGGATAACATAGAACTAGTGTGAATGGGTGATTGATGGTCAGCGTGGACTTGGTGAGACAAAGGGCCTGTTTCCAAATTGTATCTCTAAACTAAACGGCATGGTGTTACAGCAGTAAAGTTGCTGCCTTACAGTGCCAGACACAGGTTCGATCCCGACCTCGGGTGCTGTCTGTACAGAGTTTGTACGTTTGCCCTGTGACCACATGGGTTTTCTCTGGGTGCCCCCGTTTCCTCCCATATTCCAAATACGCACAGGTTTGTGGGTAAATTGCCCCCAGTGTGTAGGATAGAACTGGCGTGTGGGTGATCGTTGGTCGCCACGGACTCCGTGGGCTGAAGGGCCTGTTTCCACATTGCATCACCAAAACTAAAAATAAACAAAGATGAAATGATTCATGGCAAATAACCACATTCAAATATACATAATATTGCTGAATAGAAATGTACTGCGGCTTCCCACTGGTTCAACAGGTTATGATATGCTGTTCAAGAGAATTTTCCAAGCAAGTATGAATGAGTTATACAGGTGACATCAAAGGTACCGGATCTTGAAATGAAAGAAAGGTCAGCACAAGTTCATGCTCAATATGGCTATTCATGGCATTTCTGGGAAGTGACCAGTAGGTTTCAGGCCAGGCTCTGTGTTACCCTCACTCCTGTGGAATATACAGCCATCCATCCCTGTTTTAGCACATGCATGGAACCAGGGAGGGATCTACAGGTCAGTGCAATCTTATCCCTGGAGTCCAGACCTTTAGAAGGAAATTAGAGAAGCAAATCATCATCATAATCATACTTAATTAGCTAAGTATGTTTTGCAACATACGAGGAATTTGATTTGCGAGACAGTCATACCAATAAAAAGCAACAGAACACACAAAATACATTTTAACATAAACACCCACCACAGTGACTCCTCCACATTCCTCACTGTGATGGAAGGCAAAAAAAAGCTAAATCTCTTCCTTTCTTTGGTCTCCCGCGGTCAGGGGCCTTGAGCCTTCCGTTGATGGGCCGATCTTGGCTCCCGTAGCCGGTGGCATTTGGGCCTTTGCCTCGGGGCGATCAAGCTCCTGCATTGGGGGGAAGATAATCTCCCCTGGGTCGGGGCTGGTCGAAACCTTCTGCGTCGTTTGGAGCTTCCCGACATCGGTCTCTACCCGAGACTGCGAGTTCCTCGATGGTGAAATCCGCAGGCCGCGGTTGGAGTGTCTATCCCAGTCAAGGGATCGGCTCCGATGGCAAGTCCACGACCCCACGGTGGGGCTCAAAGTCAGTCCAGAGCAAGGCCTCCAGCTCCATGATGTTAGGCCGCAGAGCGAGCGGAGATACGATCCGGAAAACAACCGCATCTCCAGCAAGGTAAGAGATTGAAAAAATGTTTCTCCCAACGCCCTCATAAAACAAACCTAAGAACAATAACACAAACTTTTAAAACACACTACAAATAACAATAAAAAGACGAAAAGACAGACAGACCGTTGGCGAGGCTGCCATTGTGCGGCGGCCCCTGATGGCGTCAGTAAGAGGTATAAACCCTTTGCTGCGATAAAGAAAACAATATTATCACACAAGCAATGTTAAAGAAAGCTTATCATGGCAGAGGAACACCAAGGAGGAACACTTGTGCGGGAGAGCCCTCTAGAGGAGAGAGGTTTGACAACTTCTACTTTTTAGATCGGAGAATATTTGGATTTCCAATAACAGTTGAACACTAACACTACAACTTCAATACAAATTACAGTATCAATGATTATACATTTGCACATGGCGTCAGATCCATTCGGGAATCAAATCCATTTTAATAGCATATGATATCATTATCTTTTGAACGTGGGAAGCCACAGTACGTTTCTATTTGACAATATCATGTGGGTATTTACTATAAAGCATGTGTGTATTTACTATAAAGTATTTCTTCTCTTTGTTTAGTTTAGAAATACCAAAATGCACAAATAAAACCTGAAAAATGAGCAGCACAATGGCGCAGCGGTAGAGTTGCTGCTTTACAACGCCAAAGACCCAGGATCGAACTTGACTATGGGTGCTGCCTGTACATAGTTTGTACGTTCTCCCCGTGACTATGTGGGTTTTTCTCCGTGACTATGTGGGTTCATCCCACATTCCAATTGTCTTTTGCAAATTGTCCCTCATGGATAGAACTAGTGAACGGGTGATTGCTGGATGGCGCGGACTCGGTGGGTCGAAGGGCTGGTTTCCACGCTGTATCTCCGAAACAGTTTCAGCATCAGATGCCAACGACCCAGCATTACTCACAGAATCATCATCGTCTTCCCGCACTCCGTAATTAGGCAACATGGCTCCTTCCATCGTCGTGCTTTTAAATACTCCTTTAATCTTGCTACCGATTCGACTTATTCCAAAAGTCTCGCCTCGCTTATTGGAACCCCTGGGTGACAGCAGATAAATATCGATCAGTAAGTTCTTTAGCCGAAGATAGTACAGTCATGGGTCACTGTGGAACATGTAATGCAATGAACTTCAGCCCGTGCCCGTGCTGGTGTCTGAGGTTTCCATCCATCTGCATACACACATTATCAACAGCTGTTTAAACACACAAATTAATTTACCAACTAGGTCATTCGAGTACACGTTTTGCAGTTGCTGCAACTGCATGCATCTGATAAACCACTTCTAAATACATTTTTTACTCAGTATCTCCAGAATAATTTGTTTTAAAGAACATCACAATTTAACAAGTTATCAAATGGACAAGAATATTTTCTAAACCATCCAGAGCCACAATATTTACTTCAAGATAAATAGTGGATTGCGTTAATATACAGAACGTATTTCCGTAAACTTTTCTCAAGTGGGATTTGAAACTAAATTACTTCACATTTATGTAGAAATAAGGAACTGCAGTTGCTGGTTTACACAAAAGGACACAAAGTCCTGGAGTAACTCAGCAGGTCAGGCAGCAGATAGGTGACATTTGAAGAAGTGTCCTGACCCAAAATGTCACCTGTTCTCCAGAGATGCTACCTGACTGCTGAGTTACTCCAGCACTTTGTCTTTTTTTTTTTTACTTCATACTTATTATTTCCTTTTAGGTATTTTGCCAAAACACATCTATTGGAAACCAGGTTCATGCAATTCACCCTGCTTCACCCCCTCTTATCCCAGCTCCCATCAGGCAAGAGGTATGGAAGTGTGAAAACGCACATCACCAGACTCAGGGACAGTTTCTTCCCAACTGTTATCAGGCAACTGAAACATCCTATTACCAACTAGAGATTGGCCCTGACCTCTCATCTACCTCATTGGAGACACATGGACTATCTTTAATTGGACTTTACTGGACTTTATTTTGCACTAAACGTTATTCCCTTTATCCTGTATCTGTACACTGTGGAAGGCTTGATTGTAATCATTAGGTATGTTACAATACTTACCCTCAGCGGCGCTGTAATTCTGCCACTGGCCGTGCGCGCGATTTTGGCGCCTTTAAGGGGGGGGGGGGTGGGGTTAAAACGCGGGTTTCTCCTACCTTGTCCTGAATTATATTTCGTTGGAGTACAAGCGTTTGCTGAAAAATCGTTCCTAGGGGCGTTTTGTGTATTTTTTATTTTTATTAAATCGACAATGTCAGCGCTGGAGTCATTTTAAAATCAGCTTCTGAAGCCGTCAACGCCGACAACGGGGACGGATTTCACGTACGGGACAGGTAAACGAAAGTGGTTTATTTTAATGTATAAAAGTGCTTCTTAAGAAGCCTTTAATTCACATTTTTTCACGCGAAACGGTGATTTTATTCCCCGAATTAACGGCAAAATTTTTCATGCCGATACGGGGTTAAATTCACCGCAAATGAACGTTCCAAATGATTGTGTTCCAGAAATCCTCACTCGCAAAATGATTTAAATGGCCATTAATTTACAGGTATTAAACATTCAATTCCTTCCATTTGGCCTGTAAATCCATGACAATGAGATTTAAAAATGACGTTATATTGTGAATTCTTGTGTGAATGTTATTTGGACACTTAGGCTATTTAAAAATGTTAATCTATTCTTAAGAAATTGATAGATGTTTAGATCTAGTAATTGAATTTTGTAATTAGCTACAATTAGGTAACTAACTAATTATATGCTTTAATTTCATGTCTTCTTAAGTAAGATTGTTTCATATTTGTTTCAGAATGCTTCAATCTATAATAACTGAAAATTTCTTTCAGTTCTCTTAATTTTTAAGAAAGTTATGGGCTTTTGACTGTCCTCGATCACAGCTTTTGTGTTAAGTCAATGGAAAAGCAATAGGGAACAAGATGCTAATTTCCGAGTATGAAAATAGCCATAACTTTTTTAATACTGAAGATATGAAAGTGAATTAGGTGTCAAATTAAACTTCTTTTTATGCTTTATCTGATGGGATAAATTGCAGACTTTATTTTTTAAATCTCAAAATTTTGTAACATTGTCATGTATTGTCTTTCCGCTGACTGGATAGCACACAACAAAAGCTTTTCACTGTAATGGTACACATAACAATAAACTAAACTAAAAAAAGTTTTATTCTTGGCCATTGTCCAAGGGTAATTCAAGAACTAATATTCAATTTCAGTCGTTCTTTATTTGCTCAATTTGTACAGCAATGTATTTACTTGGCTGCACAAACAGTTTTACTTCGGAGTCACGTGCGTGACTACGTGAAGAACCCCGCCAGTGCGCCTGCGCGTCATTACGTCAGACGCCTTGACGCAAACGGACGTGAGGAGCAGAGCTCCTCCAGTGGTTTGTAGTTTTTACAACTACAAGGTAAGTAGAAACTTTTTAAAGTATTTCCAGGTCCGTTTTCTGTGGGTCTATGGGATTTTTCCACAGAACGCCATGGAAAAAACGGGCAGGGGGAAGAGGCGTGCGATTCAGCCGGCAGAAAGTCGGGAATCTCCAGGTACAAGCCAGCCACCTCTAACCCCGGTACAGTCGCCAGCGGTGAGCATAGCGACTGTGGACCTGGGGCTGATGAAAACTCAGTCAGTGCCTGTCGGGCGAAAGGCCAAGTTTAAATCCAGACGGCCCACGGAGGAGGAGTCCCAGGCAATGGAAGCTCCAGGGCTAGATACTGCCTTTGTGCGTATTAGCCAGATGAAAAGTCTTCTGCATAGGCTGTTGGAGCAAAGTACACTCAGGGAGTGTACTGAAATACCAGCTGCTGGAAGCAGCCTAACAGCACCTGGCACAGGGCTGATGGAATGCACCCTCAGAGATGAGGAGAGTGATATGGGTCATGAGAGTTCAGACCCCGACTGACGGTGAGGCTATACAAGGTGAAGAACTGCAGATACCAGATATTCCACCACTGGCAGTACGATTCGCTGCCCCGTCAGGGTCAGGAGAGCCACTAGGAGATGAGCTGGCCTCCTTAATAAATTATTTGGTTTCCCATCAGCTGGAACAGCAGGAGATGGATGATACTGCAAAAAAGCACGAGACCCCGAGCAACTGTGTGTTGCTGAAAGCACCAGCAGTGAATCAAATCATCTGGAATCAATTGAGTATGACTATGAGAACTCAAGAATTGAAATTGCAGAGAATATTAAAACTGCTGGGTTCTGGAATTACTGCTTTTGCCAGAATAGCAGATAAAAGCCAAGAGATGACGGAGTTGCTATGCAGCTCCCACCTCGAGGTCAATTGTCTGAGGAAAAGTGTTATACGGCCTACTATGAATCCAAAATTGTGCAGCCAAGCAATGTATTTACTTGGCTGCACAAACAGTTAAACCTTATAAATGTCTGAAGAATAAATGTCTGAAGAAGGGTCTCGACCCGAAACGTCCCTTATCCATGTTCTCCAGAGATGCTGCCTGACCTGCTGAGTTACCCCGGCATTTTGTGTCTATCTTCAGTTTGTGTCTATTTGCACCCCCATATCTTGAGCCGGTAGTCAGGAGAGGCACTATTCCAATCCTTGAAGCATAACTATCTTCAAAGAATTCAGCTGATGTCTTCATTCACATGTCACACTTTAATGCTGAATTAAAAGTATAGACAACTTTTCTAATTCTTGGCACACAGGCAACAATTTATTATCTGCTGGTTGGTATCCATTAGAAACCACCTCAACAAGCAAGCAGAAGAATTTCCAGCAATAAGCTACAGCTCAAAAGACCATAAGACATAGGAGCAGAATTAGGCTGCTTGGTCCATCGAGTCTGCTTCACTTATTGACTAGTTTTTTAAATATACAAATAGACGCAATCTCCTAGTTGCCAAACATTTTAACTCCCCTTCCCATTCTAACCTTTGTGTCCTGGGCCTCCTCCACTGTCAGAATGTGGCCACAAACAAACAGCACCTCATATTTCACTTGGGCAGCTTACAACCCAGTGGATTGAACGTAGATTTCTCTAATTTCAAGTAACCCCTGCATTCCCTTTTTTCACCCCCTCCCACGTTAGACATCCTACCAGTTCCACTGTTCGCATCCCTGTATCCCTTCGTTATTACCTCTTCCCCAGTCAACAATGGGCCATTAAGGACTCCATCCGTCCTTGGTCATCTGTTGTCGGCCCTGCTTTGTTCAGGCCTTTTCCTACCTCTAGTTCCACTCACCACTACTTTCAGTCTGAAGAAACGTCACCCATCCTATTTCTCCACAGATGCTGCCTGACCTGCAGAGTTACTCCAGCACGTTGTGTGAAAAGAAAGCTGGAAGAGAGGAGGGGCAGGACAAAGCCTGACAAGTAATAGGTGGATTCAGGTGAGAAGGGGGTTACAGGAGGGGGGGGGGGGGGGGAGGAGGGGCAACCCAGTGATGCTGCCTGTCCTGCTGAGTTTCTCGAGCATTTTCTGTCTTTTTTTTGTAAACCAGCATCTGCATTTCCTTATTTCTTGTGCTAAATAATTCTGAGAATTTTTTGTTTGCTGTGAGAGCTCCACAGGGCTGGTTAATGTTGCTCGGGCCCAGATAAGACCCTGAATCTCAAGACCATCTCCCAAATGAGAAAGTAGCCATCAATTATCATTCTACAAAATGACCCAGTGGAACCCTCAACCGCAATTCCAATCATTTTGCTTTCTTAGACTTTAATAATAAAGACAAGTACATATTATAAACTAAACCTTCAGCTTTAACCAAGCCATTTACCACACACAATGAAACCCTCAAGATATAACCCTCAAGATATAACATTTTAATGTTTGGCGTGAGACATTCTCGACAAATGCAGGCGGGATGAATGGACCCTGACTTACATTATAGCAGCAGGGAGAGAAGGTAAAATGCCAGATGGAAGTGTTAGAATTGACTGGACATGAGGGAAAACAGATGCAGATGAAGGCCCTTGATTTATGGAGGCAGCTTGCCCTAGAGATGCAACTCAGTGCACTGCTTAAATTCCTGTTCGGGGCTAACCCACAATTTTTTAAATATAGAATCCAACAGGCAGCATTAATCAGTAGGAAAGAAACAGATACATGTTAGCGTCAGCACTTGCATTCATTAATGAGAGTGGTCTCAGGCCAGCTACAGTGCCCTCCATAATGTTTGGGACAAAGACCCATCATTTATTTATTTGCCTCTGTACTCCACAATTTGAGATTTGTAATAGAAAAAAATCACATGTGGTTAAAGTGCACATTGTCACATTTCAATAAAGGCTATTTTTATACATTTTGGTTTCACTTTGTATAAATTACAGCAGTGTTTATACATAGTCCCCCCATTTCAGGGCACCATAATGTTTGCGACACAGCAATGTCATGGAAATGAAAGTAGTCATGTTTAGTATTTTGTTTCATATCCTTTGCTTGCAATGACTGCTTGAAGTCTGCGATTCATGGACATCACCAGTTGCTGGGTGTCTTCTCTGGTGATGCTCTGCCAGGCCTGTATTGCAGCCATCTTTAGCTTATGCTTGTTTTGGGGACTAGTCCCCTTCAGTTTTCTCTTCAGCATATAAAATGTATGCTCAATTGGGTTCAGATCGGATGATTTCTTGGCCACTCAAAATTGACAATTTTTTAGCTTTGAAAAACTCCTTGGTTGCTTTAGCAGTATGTTTGGGATCATTGTTTTGCTGTAGAATGAACCACCGGCCAATGAGTTTCGAGGCATTTGTTTGAACTTGAGCAAATAGGATGTGTCTATACACTTCAGAATTCATTATGCTACTACCATCAGCAGTTGTATCATCAATGAAAATATGTGAGCCAGTACCTCCAGCAGCCGTACATGCCCAGGCCATAACACCCCCACCACTGTGTTTCACAGATGAGGTGGTATGCTTTAGATCTTGAGCAGTTCCTTCTCTCCTCAATACTTTGCTCTTGCCATCACTCTGATATACGATAATCTTCATCTCATCTGTCCACAAGACCATTTTCCAGAACTGTGGTTGCTCTTTTATGTACTTCTTGGCAAACTGTAACCTGGCCATCCTATTTTTGCAGCTAACCAGTGGTTTGCATCTTGCAGTGCAGCCTCTGTATTTCAGTTCATGAAGTCTTCTGTGGACAGTGGTCTTTGACAAATCCACACCTGACTCCTGAAGAGTGTTTCTGATCTGTCGGACAGGTGTTTGGTTTTTTTTCTTTATTACAGAGAGAATTCTTCTGTCATCAGCTGTGGAGGTCTTCCTTGGCCTGCCAGTCCCTTTGCAATTAGTAAGCTCACGAGTGCTCTCTTTCTTCTTAATGATGTTCCAAACAGTTGATTTTGGTAAGCCTAAGGTTTGGCTGATGTCTCTAATAGTTTTATTCTTTTTTCACAGTCTCATAATGGCTTCTTTGACTTTCATTGGCACAACTTTGGTCCTCAAGTCAAGTCAAGTGAGTTTATTGTCATGTGTCCCTGATAGGACAATGAAATTCTTGCTTTGCTTCAGCACAACAGAACATAGTAGACATTGACTACAAGGCATTCTATAAATATATACACACATGAATCAATATACTGATAAAGTGCAAATAACAGTATTGGCTAATAAAGTTCAGTGTTATGTCCGAGCCAGGTTTAATAGCCTGATGGCTGTGGGGAAGTAGCTATTCCTGAACCTGGTCGTTGCAGTCTTCAGGCTCCTGTACCTTCTACCTGAAGGTAGTAGGGAGATGAGTGTGTGGCCAGGATGGTGTGGGTCCTTGATGATACTGCCAGCCTTTTTGAGGCAGCGACTGTGATAGATCCCCTCGATGGAAGGGAGGTCAGAGCCGATGATGGACTGGGCAGTGTTTACTACTTTTTAGTCTTTTCCTCTCCAGGGCGCTCAAGTTGCCGAACCAAGCCACGATGCAACCGGTCAGCATGCTCTCTACTGTGCACCTGTAGAAGTTAGAGAGAGTCCTCCTTGACAAACCGACTCTCCGTAATCTTCTCAGGAAGTAGAGGCGCTGATGTGCTTTCTTAATAATGGCATCAGTGTTCTCGGACCAAGAAAGATCTTCAGAGATGTGCACGCCCAGGAATTTGAAGCTCTTGACCCTTTCAACCATCGACCCGTTGATATAAACGGGACTGTGGGTCCCCATCCTACTCCTTCCAAAGTCCACAATCAGTTCCTTGGATTTGCTGGTGTTGAGGGCCAGGTTATTGTGCTGGCACCATATGGACAGTTGCTCGATCTCTCTTCTATACTCTGACTCATCCCCATCAGTGATACGTCCCACAACAGTGGTGTTGTCAGCGAACTTGAAGATGGAGTTCGCACTATGTCCGGCTACGCAGTCATGAGTATAGAGTGAGTACAGCAGGGGGCTGAGCACGCAGCCTTGAGGTGCTCCCGTGCTGATTATTATCGAGTCTGACACATTTCCACCAATATGAACAGACTGTGGTCTGTGAGTGAGGAAGTCGAGGATCCAATTGCAGAGGGATGCGCAGAGACCCAGTTCTGCGAGTTTGGTAACCAGCTTGGAGGGGATGATTGTATTAAATGCCGAGCTGTAATCGATGAATAACAGCCTGACATATGAGTTTTTGTTGTCCAAGTGGTCCAGAGCGGAGTGGAGGGCCAGTGAGATCGCATCCACCGTTGATCTGTTGTGGCGGTAAGCGAACTGCAGTGGGTCCAGGTTTTTGTCGAGGTATGAGTTGATCTGCGTCATGATCAACCTCTCAAAGCACTTCGTCACCACAGGCGTTAGTGCCACAGGTCGATAGTCATTGAGGCACGTCACCTTACTCTTCTTGGGCACTGGTATAATTGATGCCCTTTTGAAGCAGGTGGGAACCTCAGAAGTGAGAGGTTGAAAATGTCTGTAAAATCTCCAGCCAGTTGGTCCGCACAGGTTTTTAGAACACGACCAGGTATACCATCAGGTCCAAGCGCTTTTCGAGGGTTTACCCCTCTGAAGGATTTCCTGACGTCGGCCTCTGTGACTGAGACTGAAATACCATCACAGCGAATGGGGGCTCGGTAAGGCACATCGGTGTTCTCCCTATCAAAGCGTGCGTAGAACGCATTGAGCTCATCAGGGAGTGATGTTTCGCCGACATTCGAGCTGCCTCCTGATTTCGACTTGTAAGAGGTGATTGCATGTTGATTGCATGTAAGAGGTGATTGCATGTTGATAAACAGCAATAACAGTTTCCAAAGTTGATGGAAAGACTGGAGGAAAGACTAGGTGCTGAGAGCTCTCTTATACCTGCATTAAGGAGGCAATTAAACACAATTACAAACACCTGTGAAGCCATGTGTCCCAAACATTATGGTGCCCTGAAATGGGGGGACTATGTATTTCTACAGCTGTAATTTCTACATGGTGAAACCAAAATGTTTAAAAATGGCCTTTAATAAAATCTGACAATGTGCACTTTAACCACATGTGATTTTTTCTATTACAAATCTCAAATTGTGGAGTAGAGGCAAATAAATAAATGATTGGTCTTGGTCCCAAACATAATGGAGGGCACTGTACTTGCTTCCACATGTACATTCTGGGGATAGCCATTCAAGCTGTAAAGTTTTCTGCCTTTATAACAGACTATAATGTTTTACCAGTAAACTTATCAATACACTTCCCTTTTCTTTAATTTAAAAAAAAAACTAAACTGGTACAGAAAATAGGATGCAAGTAGCACAGCTGGTAGAGCCGCTGCATCACAGCGGCAGAGACCCAGGTTCGATCCTGACCGCGCGGGTGCTCCACACACGATCTAGTCCCATGTGTCTGCAAACCATAACAAGCAGTGCACTTTAGCCGAGCTGAACAGATGTGCATCTGAAATGACATCATGCCAGTTACTCTTCTCTGGTTTCATGTTTTTTATTAAGTCCCGAGTTGCTGGACTATTTGACAAAAAAAAAATTATTCACCCCTGTGAATCATGACCGACCTAATTTTCTCTCAACCCTATTCTCCTGCCCTCTCGTTGTAACCTTTGCCTCCCACACTGATCAAGAACATGTCAATCACAGCTTTAAAAATACCCACTGACTTGGCCTCCACAGCCGTCTGTGGCAATGAATTCCACAGATTCACCACCCTCTGGCTAAAGAAATTCCTCCTCACCTCCATATTAAAGGTAAGTTTATTCTGAGGCTGTGCCCTCTGGTCCAAGACTCTCCCACTACTGGAAACATCCTCTCCACATCCATACTATCCAGGCCTATCATTATTCGGTAAGTTTTAATGAGATCTCCCCTTACCCTTCGAAGCACCAGCAGGTATAGGCCCTGAGCCTTCAGACGCTCCATGGTATCCAAGGATAGAGGTGCTATAACTTCCATTTTTCTAACGGTATTACTTATTGAACTGCTAAATTAAGTTAACGGTCTATTGACTTTTGCAAAAACAGATAATTACATATTTTCTTGCTCGTTACTTTTATCATTATACGCTATAGTTTCTTCAAATTGTTAGAGAACAAATCCAGCGGGAAAATATTTTTAGCATTTTAGTTGAAAGAGTACATATTAAAATTGATCTGCAAAAATATATTCAGCTTGTTATAAAGGCAGAAACTGTGGCAAGCATTACGATGATGCTCTGCAAAAATGGCATGTGATCTGAATTGTGTGGGTACTGCGATCAAGTGCCATTCCAGAAGATATATTCTCAACATGCTGTACGTATACTCACCGAAAATCATCCAAATTGAGGCTACTTCTGCAACAGGCACAAGGAGTTACACATCACGCAGCACGACAAACACCAAGACAAGACCACAGCACACACCCACCAACCCACGCACATCCACACCAACATACACCCACCCACGCCCACACCCACCAACTCACGCACATCCACACCAACATACACCCACCCACGCCCAACACGCACACCCACCAACCCACGCACATCCACACCAACATACACCACTCACGCATCCACCCACGCACGTCTGCGCACACGCACGCCCACACCCACCCACTCACAGCAACACGGGCGCACACCCACGCACGCACCCGCCCACACCAACGCATGCACGCTCACGCACACACCCACCCGTGCATGCATGCACACCCACCCACGCACACATACCCCCACATGCACAAGAACGCGCACCCACGCCCGCTCCCTCCCATCCAGGTGCATGCACACCCGCCCACGCACGCACACACACAAAATGAAAAAAAGTACAATTAATGAGCAAAACAAATGGACATTTAAGGTTTATACCATTTCTTATACTTTTTTTAAAGTCTTATTCGGAGCAATACGGAGTAACTGGCTTTCTGTAAACTTTGAAACCTCAATTCATTGGGCTAAGTTGGATGATAAGTTGCAGATAGAACAGGATAAGACAAAAATGAGGGAAGCTTGTGACAGAGACAGATCAGTACACAGAAAGTTGGGAGAGTGCGGAAAATCTGGGGGTGAAATTAGAAGGGAAGTTAGAGAAACAAAGAGGGTGTGGAAATAAAATTAAAAGAACAAAAATATTTTGTTAGATCATAAAGAGCAAGAGAAAAGGAAACATCTGGGTCTATTAGGGACCAAAAACATAACCTGTGTGTGGACGTGTGAAAGGTCTGAATTGATCTGGAGACACAAGAGAATGCAGATGCTGGAATCTAGAGCAACAATATTTCCACAGATTCTGCTTGGCCCACTACGCTCCTCCAGCAGATCTTGCTTCTTAGTGGATCTATGTGCACGTGATAATGCACCCTCCCCATACCCGTTCTCCTACATACCCCCCCCCCCCCAGTCCACCTGGACCTGCACCTACATCTCCCCCACCCCCTTCCTTTTCACCTACATTCCTTCGTCAGGTGTCACAATTTGAAACTCTTCAATCCTTTTGTCTCACACCTGCTCCTTTTTTCGTCTCAGGCCTTTGTCCAACCATTTACCTATCAAGCACCCCTCCCCCCTCGCCTGTGTCACACTTTGTCCTGCCCCACCTATCTTCCAGCTTTCTTCCCCACACACACACACACAGAATCAAACTGAAGAAGGGTCCCAACCCGAAACATCGCCTATTCATGTTCTCCAGGGATGCGTCTGATCCATTGAGTTTTCTAGTACTTTGTGTCCTTTTGTGTAAACTAGCATCTGCAGTTCCTTGTTTCCACATTATCTCGCACATGTCAGGATTAAGTTCCATCTTCCACTAATCGGCCCAACTTCCCAGATGATCTAGGTCCCTCTCTGTCCTAAAGTTGATTCATTGTACATCTCCAGACTGATCCATATCTAGAATTGTTTGTGAAGGATGCCATATAATGGATAGCAGATTTGAAAACATGATCATTTCCTGACCCGCTGTGTTACTCCAGCACCTTGCGTCTTTTTTTTGAGAGCCAATCAGTTACACTTTGTTGATTGGGGTCTCTGAATATGCACCGAATTTTGAGTGCTGAATTCCATTAACTTTGTTTGAGATGTCCTGAAGGTTAGATTTATTTGCAGTGTTTGTTTGCAAACGGTCATGAATTATAAATTTATGAAGAACAGAAATAGTCCTCAGCAAAGCAGCTCACACATAGTAACTGCAGAGTGAAATCAAAACCACATGCCGTTTGTTGTGTTTAGCATTAACTCAGCTAGTCTCACCTATTGGACTTGGAGTTGCGGGTGGGTGACTCTGCCCCCGTCAATAGATATCTGAAGTACTGTGGAGAAGGAAAAAGTGAACATATCAATTGTGGAGCACATGAACTTATAACCCACATTTCAGCTCAGGCAATGTGTACTGGGGTAGTGTGAAAAGCTTTTTTGGGGTTAACATAGGAAAAGCATTTAATGGCTCTGGGCCTGTACGCGATGGAGTTTAGAAGGATGAGAGGGGGAGGGTCTCGTTGAAACCTACCCAACGGGCCAGGTATCTCTGGCAAACGCAAATCAATCTGAAGAAGGGTCCTGATCCGAAACATCACCTATCCATGTTCACCAGGGATGCTGCCTGACCCGCTGAGTTATTCCATCACTTTGTGTCTTTATCTGGAGGTCTGAGACCATAAAACATAGGTGTAGAATTAGGTCATTCGGCCCATCGAGTCTACTTCCCCATTCGATCATGGCTGATCCGATCTATTTTTCCCTCTTAACTTCTGTATCCATGCTGTATGACACTTGATGCACTGCACACTTGCTTCACATATGAACAGGACTGTCAGTGAAACACTTTGCTTCAAGTAGACAGATTACCAAGCTGTCATCTTGGCCAGGCAGGACCCAAGGAGCCAAGAAATGACTATAACAGAGTAACACCTATTCGAAGGCAACGAGTCTTATACATTCAGGGGCTATGTGCTTTCAAATTTCTGTATCTCTTGCATGATGGGAGAGGGGAGAAGAGGGAGTGACCACGGTGAGACTGGTCTTTGATTACGCTGCTGGCCTTGCTGAGGCACCCACAAATACTGCACAAAGAATTAAGTAAATTTTAAACAAAGACACAAGGAAGTGCAGATGGTGGTTTACAAAACAAAACACAAAGTGTTGGAGTAACTCAGCTAGTCAGGCAGCATATCTGGAGAGATGCTTAGGTGATGTTTTGCGTCAGGACCCTATTTTAGATTGATAGCAGAGGGGAAAGTTGGAAGAGAGGTGGGGGCAGGACAAAAGCCTGGCAAGTGATAGATGGAAACCGAACCTTGTTTATAAAAAAGACACAAAGTGCTGGAGTAACCCAACGGGTCAGGCAGAAGCTTTGGAGAACATCGATAGGTTACGTTTCAGGTTAGGAGCCTTCTTTAGACTGATAGGTGGATACAGGTGAGGGGTTGGGGGAGGGTTAGATGGGAAGGTGGTTGGACAAAGGCCAGAGATGAAGAAAAAAAGTGCTAGTGGTTGTTAGTAGGTCAGTTACCTGAAATTGTACAATTCAATGTTGAGGTGGTTTCCCATTCAAGTCCCCTGACATATATTCCGGCATTCGAGTGGAAACGAGTAGACATGATGCAAAGTAAATGTAGGGCAGCTGCTCAGAGTCTACATACCTGATCGCTATGGCAAAACATGGGTGTAAACACTGTCTCCAGCAGATTCATGACGTGTTCATATGCTTCGAACAAGCATCGCATGGTCTGAAGCTTAACCACATCCTTGTAGGGACCTTCTGCAACTGCAAAGTCAAACCAGAGCCCACTAAATATAATACCCCACCAGAGTGCAGCCTCATTCTCTACACGTACAGATTACAACTGATGTAGCAATCTGCCAAGGAATAATACAGCCACAATAGGAAAGACACAAAGTGCTGGAGTAACTCAGCAGGGCGGCACGGTGGCACAGCGCTAGAGACCCGGGTTCAATCCTGATTACGGGTACTGTCTGTGCGGAGGTTGTACGATCTCCCCATTACCACGTGGGTTTCCTCCATCACTCCAATGTATAGGTTTGTAGGTTAATTGGCTTCTGTAAATTGCAAATTGTCCCCAGTGTGTAGGATTGTGCTCGTGGGTTGGGTGATTGCTGGACTCAGTGGGCCGAAGGGCTCGGTGGCCCGAAGGGCCTGTTTCCCCGCTATATCTTTAAGCTAAACCAAAGATCATGCAGCATCTCTGTGGAAATGGATAGGTGACATTTCGGGTCGAGACCCTTTTTCAGTCTCTCTTCATAAGGGAGAGGATGTTTGTCAGTTATTTATTTAAAATTAGTTCAATGGTCATACCGATAGGTTGTAAGCCACCTAAACGGAATATGAGGCGTCTTCAGTTGGCGTGACCAAGTGCAGACTAGGTGAACCTTTTTGCTTGGTCAGCCAAAGTCTGCAGGATCTCCGGTTGCTAACTCCCCTTCCCGTTCCCATTCTGACCTTTCTATCCTGGGTCTCCTCCATTACCACAATGATGCCACACGCAAAACTAGAACAGCACCTTATATTCCACTTGGGTAGCTCACCTGTATCTACCTATCACTTGTCAGGTTTTGTCCATGCCCTCACCTCTCTTCCGGCTTTTTCTCCTCACCCCCTTCCCCCCCTCCAACAGGGAGGAAGGGTCCAGACCCAAAATATCACCGATTCATGTTCTCCGGAGATACTGTCTGGTCCGCTGAGTTACTCCAGCATGTTGTGTCTTTATTTTATTTTATCTGCAGTTCCTTGTGCCTCTGTTATTTTGAAACACTGTTTGCATTCTTCAATGACAATACTTCAGAGCAAATACACAAACATATGCATTAGGGCTATTTTTTTTTACAGAATCATAGAAAGATTACAGCACAGGAGGCAGCCATTATGTCTGAGCCATTATGTGGAGGTGCCCACTATGTCTGCCCTGGCTATCTACCAGAGCAACTCTAGTAGAGGGGTGATCTTATAGAGATATGTAAGATCATGAGAGGAATAGATCAGGTACATGAGTATAGAAGTTGGGAGATCATGTTGCAGTTAAGATTTTGGTGAGGCCGCATTTAGAGTATTGTGCTCAATTCCCGGGATCATGCTATAGGAAAGATGATGTCAAGTGGAATGGGTGAAGAGAAGATATACGAGGATGTTGCCAGGACTCAAGGGTCTGAGCTATAGGGATAGGTTGAGCAGGCTGGGACTTTATTCCTTGGAGCGCAGGAGGATGAGGGGTGATATTATAGAGGTGTATAAAACCATGAGGGGAATAGATCAGGTAGAAGCATAGAGTTTCATGCCCGGAGTAGGGGGAAAGTTTTCATCGGAACCTGAGGGGCAACTATTATTTTTACACAAAGGATGGTAGGTATATGGAATGAGCTGCCAGGAGGTAGTTGATGTAGGTACTATCATAATGTTAAAGAGACATTTGGACAGGTACATGGATAGGCTAGGTCCAGAGGGTTATGGAGCAAGTGCGGGCAGGTGGGACGAGTGTAGATGGGGCATGTTGGTCGGTATGGGTAAGTTGGACCGAAGGCCCTGTTTCCATGCTGTATGACTCGATGACTCCATAACTCGATATCCTAACTTGTATCTTGAACTCATCACAACTTTGTTCATTGGCCTGCACTGATTCCACATTGCATACCAATATTCAAACGGCAAAACCAAATTGACACATGCACTAATTCTAAAGCACAAAAAAAGTGCAAAGATGTCACTGAATTAATTTGGCAGAGATATGAAACACTGTTGGATGTTCATTGGTAGTAAGGGAGGCACAGTGGTGGAGACGCTGACTCACAGTGCCAGACAGCCGGGGTCCATTCCGATCTTGCATGCTGTCTGTGTGGAGTTTGCACATTCTCCCTGAGAATGAGGGTTTCCTCCTGGTGATCCAGTTACCTCCCACATCCCAAAGACGGCAGGTTTGTAGGTTAATTGCTCTTAGTTGCTGCTAGTGTGTAGGGAGAGGATAGGATGAACATAGAACTAGTGTGAACGGCTGATCGATGGTCGGCGTAGACTCAGTGGGCCAAAGCGCCAGTTTCCATGCTGTACCTATCAATTCAATCAATCAGTAACGGGCCTGTCCCACTTGGACCGAAGGTTCTCGTAGGTTGTAGCTGGTGCTGACCGGTGAATTTCATTGGCTCATTGGGGAAAAAAAAGGTAAGCAGTGGTTTTCAGAACCAAGGATAACCGACCAGTAATGTTAAATGTCCACCGAGGGGCGCGTGTGCATGTGCGTGTGTGCGTGTGCCTCTGACAGTCGCCGTTCCAGTTGCCGGTTTTTCAGTCGACGGCAGTCGGCTGAAAAAACGCCTAAGTGGGACAGGCCCATAAGAAACACGGACTTACAGTGAGTTTTTAAAAGCAATTACATCCTTCAATAAAGAGATACTTTGAAACCCCAAATATTCAAAGATATCAGCACCACACACCTCCATGAAAGCTCTGAACAGATTGTTAAATGAAATGCCCATTACAATCTTTTAAATATAATATAAATCGTGGCAAACCTACCCTGTTGTATCTCTTCCACAATGAAGGGATCAAATTTGATTTTGTCGACACTCTCGTCAAGACAATACGTCTCATAGATTTCCTTCACTTCCTTGTGAAGAAACTGCTTCTCGTCATCAGTCAGCTCGGGCCGAAGGATCTTGTCATTGAATTCCTCTGTTGGTACAAAGTTTTGCAGCTGTAAGAACACGCGAAATCCCTTCACAAATTACAATCACAGGGAGCTGTACCTTCAATGTATGTACTGTATCTAATGGTACATTTATGTTGTCAGAAAGTTGTTTTGTACAAACTGAGGGAACCCAATTCATTTTGCAGGTTTCAGCTGTTAGAATGTGGTGCAAATTGCATTTATTCTGCACGTATAATACAGTAAAGTGCCTCAAGAGTGTTTTGTACAGAAGAATAACATTGTCTTAACATTACACATCAATTGATCTTTCATCAGAGCAGGCACTATTTTTGTTTTGCTCGCGGGTACATTATTGTTCTGAGGCTATGGCCTCTGCTCCTAGACTCTCCCACTACTGGAAACATCCTCTCCACATCCACTCTATCCTGGCCTCTCACTGTTCGGTAAGTTTCAACTATGTCCCCTCTCATCTGTCTAAACCAGCGAGTGCAGGCCCAGTGATGTCAAATGCTCATCGCACTTTAATCCAATCATTCTTGGAATAATTCTGTATAAAACTACCATAAACTTTGCCAAAACTTCTCAACCTTACCCACGGCGAGACAGAACTGCAGTACGTGCACGGCACTCTCCTGCTTCAGTAAGTTCATGAACCCGAAGAGCAGGTCCTGCTGGCTTCTGATTTCCTTCAGCTCAAGTTTGAGGGCCTAGCAGATAAAAAGCGTGCACCCAGTATTTTATTAACTAAGCACTTAAACAGATACAAGAGAAGTTTGGTTTTAAACACTTTTGACACGGGTATGGGAATAGCTTTATCTGCAGGGTAATTAAATACATTTAATATACCTAAATACGTTGCGGAAATCATATTGTTTATTAGCACTATTCAAAATGCAAGATATGGAATAATTGGAAGTTATCATATTTTCAGCCCTGCTAGCCAATCAGCTAAGTATATTGAAGGGAGACACAAAATGCTGGAGTAACTCAGCAGGACAGGCAGCATCTATGAAGAGAAGGAATGGGTGACGTTTCGGATTGAGACCCTTCTTCAGACTAAGTATTTTGCATCCTTCACAAACAATCCCTGATCTTGATCAGTCTGAAGATGTACAATGGATCAACTTTAGGACAGAGAGGGACCTAGATCATCTGGGAAGTTGAGCTGAGTAGTGGAAGATGGAAGACGTGTGCGAGATAATGTAGGAACAATAAACTGCAGTTGCAGACTTACACAAAGGGACACAAAGTGCTGGAGTAACTCAGAGGGTCAGCTGGAACGTGGTCCCTGGAAAACATTGTTAGGTGATGCGGATCCTTACAATCAAAGCACTCACACGAGGGAAATCCTATGATCAGACCATTAGTGTAACCAATTCCATTCATAGTTTGAAGTTTAGTTCATTTCTTTAGTGTTCAACAGCTTAATGATTTACTTTAGTACTTTATACACAGCGTGGAAACTGGCCCTTCAGCTTACCGAGTCCTCGACGAATAGCGAGCACACCATACACAAGAACTTTCCTACACGCTAGGGACAATTTATAATTTAGAGAAGCCGATTAACCTACAAACCAGTACGTCTTTAGAGTATGGGAGGAAACCGGAGAAAACCCACGGGGTCACAGGGAGATTCTGTACTGACAGTACCCGTAATCATGATCGAACCCGGGTCTCTGGCACTGTAAGACAGCAACTCTACCGCTGTGCCACCCCGTTGTTAGGATGAAGCTGTTCCTGAACCTGGTGGTCACAGTTTTCAGACTATGATGCCTTCTTCCCAATGGCAGAGGTGTATGAGAGCATGATCAGGGTAGTGGGTCCTTGATGATAGTGGCTGCCTTGTTGAGACAGCATCTCCTATAGATCCCTTCAATGATATGGTGGTCAGTCCCCGTGATGGACTGGGCAGTGTAATCTCCTATATTCCTGCTTGTTTGAGTTGCTTAAGAATTTGATCTGGGATTCAATTAAAATGTAAAATGGTCCAAACAATATTCAAGTGTGACAAGTGCACAAACTGTACACCAGTACAAAAGCAAATGATAAGACAGTGCAAAATGCAATCGATACAAGCCACAAAACACGTATTAAAACAAAGATTATACATTCTCACCGACTGAGTTCTATTTCTTGGAACAGCATATCTCTGCAAGAAGGGAACCTGTGGAGAGGGGGGTTCAGTTGCTGGCTCTGGCTAAAAACAGAAATGAATCAGAATTACCAGAAGGTACAGTTCTTAATTTTTTAACATTCTTATCTTCCAATCTAGAAAGACACTTCTCTCATCAATATGCTGATCTGAGCTGTCAAGTACAAACCCTGACCTGATTCAATGGTGGGTAGACATGATGGAATGAATTCCCCTACCCTGGGTAAAACACTGAGCATTTCCTTTTTCTATTCCCCCCCATGATTTTATACACCTCTATAAGATCGCCCCTGACCATGGGCGGAAATCCTGGGGGGGACGGGTCACATCACTCCCATGCTTTGAGAGGTGGGGGACAATCCCCCCCATATTTTGTAATCCGGATTTTGAAATTTGGTGGAAAAAAAACCTATTGCAATCTCCACTTTCCACGAGACAGTGGGGTGTCACTGTTAAGCGCTTGTTAAATGTCTCCATTAACATGGTATTAAGACGATGTGGCACCAATTGTGTTTTGACCTTCAAGTATAACTGTAGGTATTCACAGAGAATTTCTTAAAGCTGTCTGATGCGGGTACAATTACCATTTGAACTAATTGGATGTATTGGTGGATGTGAAAGTTTAATTTGTTTAAGTGTCATTTATGACATTGTGATCGATTGTAGCTTTTGAAAGACTCTAGCGGGCGTGCGGAAACATGGGAGCATGCGAGTACTACATGGAAATTTTGAGTCAGACTTTTGCTGGAAAATTATCTTTCTAAATCAGCAATACTCACTGGACTGTTGTCTATGAAAATCAACAACAAACGGTTCACAGTATCCTATTAAAATGGAAAACACAAAGGTTATACACGTTTAAAAAAAGACACAAAGTGCTGGAGTTATGTGGCAACTCTCCACATGCTGTTCCAGAAGAGGATCTATTGTTCTCACATACGGTGCGAGTTAACTGTCTAGCATGCAGATCAAGCATTTCACTGTATCCCTGGAAATAGATTAAACTAAACTAACTAAATGGAATAAAAAGGAACTGCAGATGCTGATCTCCTTTCTAAATGTGCATCTTGTTATTCTGAGGCTATGCTCTCATGCCCTAGATACACTAGTGGAAACAGCCTCTCTGCATCCACTCTATCAGGCCTTTCACTATTCAGTAAGTATCGATGAGTCGTGTGTCCCCCCTCACATCATTCTAACCTCCAACGAGTACAGGCCCAGTGCCTTCAAACGCTCATCATACGTTAACCTTTCTCTGAGGCTGATGTGAGGCCAATGAGGCTGTGGGGAGGTTACAGGGACAGTTTAGGAATGGGGTTTGCTCACTGTGCCTCCACAGACCACACCGCTGGGGTCAACGATGCTTCAGTCAGAAAGAGAACTGATTCACATGTGGAGAGCGGCGCGGTGACGCAGCGGTAGATTGGTGCCTTACAAAGCCAGAGACCTAGGTTCGATCCTGACCATGGGTGGTGTCTGTATGGAGTTTGTACGTTCTCCCTGTGACCTGCATGGGTTTTTCCCGGGTGCTCCGGTTTCCTCGCACAGGTTTGACGGCTAAATTGGCTTGGAAAAAATTGTAAAATGTCGCTAGTGTGTGTAGGAGTGCTAGTGTACGGGGAGTGCTAGTGTACGGGGATCGCTGGTCAGCGTGGACTCGGTGGGTCAAATGGCCTGCTTCCGCACTGTATCCCTAAACTAAAGTTATGTACGGGCGATGAATCTGAGAAACTGGGGTAAAGCAGGCCTGCAAGATTTGCTCCAACTTATTTGATATAACTCAACCTGATATACATTTAACATAGAAACATAGAAATTAGGTGCAGGAGTAGGCCATTTGGCCCTTCGAGCCTGCACCGCCATTCAATATGATCATGGCTGATCATCCAACTCAGTATCCCGTACCTGCCTTCTCTCCATACCCTCTGATCCCTTTAGCCACAAGGGCCACATCTAACTCCCTCTTAAATATAGCCAATGAACTGGCCTCGACTACCCTCTGTGGCAGAGAGTTCCAGAGATTCACCACTCTCTGTGTGAAAAAAGTTCTTCTCATCTCGGTTTTAAAGGATTTCCCCCTTATCCTTAAGCTGTGACCCCTTGTCCTGGACTTCCCCAACATCGGGAGCAATCTTCCTGCATCTAGCCTGCCCAACCCCTTAAGAATTTTGTAAGTTTCTATAAGATCCCCTCTCAATCTCCTAAATTCTTGAGAGTATAAACCAAGTCTATCCAGTCTTTCTTCATAAGACAGTCCTGACATCCCAGGAATCAGTCTGGTGAACCTTCTCTGCACTCCCTCTATGGCAATAATGTCCTTCCTCAGATTTGGAGACCAAAACTGTACGCAATACTCCAAGTGTGGTCTCACCAAGACCCTGTACAACTGCAGTAGAACTTCCCTGCTCCTATACTCAAATCCTTTTGCTATGAAAGCTAACATACCATTCGCTTTCTTCACTGGCTGCTGCACCTGCAAGCCTACTTTCAAAGACTGGTGTACCATGACACCCAGGTCTCGCTGCATCTCCCCTTTTCCTAGTCGGCCACCATTTAGATAATAGTCTGCTTTCCTGTTTTTGCCACCAAAATGGATAACCTCACATTTATCCACATTATACTGCATCTGCCAAACATTTGCCCACTCACCCAGCCTATCCAAGTCACCTTGCAGTCTCCTAGCATCCTCCTCACAGCTAACACTGCCCCCCAGCTTAGTGTCATCCGCAAACTTGGAGATATTGCCTTCAATTCCCTCAGCCAGATCATTAATATATATTGTAAATAGCTGGGGTCCCAGCACTGAGCCTTGCGGTACCCCACTAGTCACTGCCTGCCATTTTGAAAAGGACCCGTTTACTCCTACTCTTTGCTTCCTGTTTGCCAGCCAGTTCTCTATCCACATCAATACTGAACCCCCAATGCCATGTGCTTTAAGTTTGTATACTAATCTCTTATGTGGGACCTTGTCGAAAGCCTTCTGGAAGTCCAGATACACCACATCTACTGGTTCTCCCCTATCCACGCTACTAGTTACATCCTCGAACAATTCTATAAGATTCATCAGACATAATTTACCTTTCGTAAATCCATGCTGACTTTGTCCAATGATTTCACCACTTTCCAAATGTGCTGCTATCCCATCTTTAATAACTGACTCTAGCAGTTTCCCCACTACCGACGTTAGACTAACTGGTCTGTAATTCCCCGTTTTCTCTCTCCCTCCCTTCTTAAAAAGTGGGGTTACGTTTGCTACCCGCCAATCCTCAGGAACTACTCCAGAATCTAAAGAGTTTTGAAAGATTATTACTAATGCATCCACTATTTCTGGAGCTACTTCCTTAAGTACTCTGGGATGGTGCATGGAAGTTATTTAACTGTTTAAATAACTTGCATGCACCATTTTAAAATGAGAGTAAACAATTTCAAGGCAAATATGGTACTTACAGGAGCAGCCAAGAAGTCAAGGGAGGGAAGAAACACAGAACCAGCCAGAATTTCTTGAATCAACAGAGTTAATGATCTAGATAACACAAAAGAGATGGCAATGCACTTGTAGAACATTCTGTGGAGATTCACTTATGCTATGTGGAATCTAGATCTGAAAAATCACTGTCAAAGTACATGCATAATATGCTATTTATTTTCCCAATATATACGATAACTTAAAAGTATTAAGCTATTAGCTCATTAGTTGAATATTTTGTTAATAGCAACATGGTCCAATATTCCAGCAAAAGGGATTAAATGTATTAATGAAAAGAGAATAGATGATTTATTTTCAAATGTTAGGTTGTTACCAGTACTCATCATCATATTCTCGCCAGAGCAATCCCAAAGGTGTAATTATAACAATGAAGCGCATGATAAAACTGATTATTGCAGTACCCCCAACCAGCACCGTGATCCTTCTTCCAGCAATTTATACTGCATCTTTACTAATCAGTAGCAAATACAGGATGTGAGCAAAATGAGATTCTTAAAGGTGGTGGTGAGGTCAAAGGGGATGGGGGGGGGGGGGGGATTCAGGAAAATATTCCAGAGACTTACATAGAACAGTACAGTACAAGAACAGGCCCTTCGGTCCACAATGTCTGTGCCGATCATGCCAAAACTAACTCCCATTTGACTGCACATAACCAGTATCCCTCCATTCCCTGCATATCCATATGTCTATCCAAAAGTCCCTTAAATGCCGCTAGCGTATCTGCCTCCACCATCACGATAGTACGTCCCAGGTGAAAAAGTTACTTTTATAACTACTAAACCAGGTTCGCTTCTCAATAAACAGACACCACACAAACTGTTTGGTAGACCAGTTCAAAACTTTACTTAACATCGGCCGATGGAAGGGAGCGAGAATTCCAGCTAAGTGACCAATGTAGACACTCGACTGTCCTCGGTCCCCTTCTCTGAACAACAGAATTACATCGCATTATATAGTGTTTCTTTGTCACATTAGCACATTCCACAGACATTAGTCATGGTCAGAGGTACAGGAAAAGGCATCACATCAAAGGCCTTTTGTTTACAGGTTATGATATACTAAAAACATTGGCCATTTGTTTTAGGTCATTTTATCTTCAAAGAGATCACCCTAGTTCTTTCGCTGTTTCCTCTCTGTCACTTGGTCCTTCATAACCATAGGCCATTTGTTTTATGGCATCTTATCTTTCCACTTCCCTGGATCCTCTCTCATCACTTCGCCCCTCCTAAACATTGGTCATTTGGTTTACGGCATCTTACTTCAAAGATGTGACTAGCTGTTTCTCTCTTCTGTCACTTCCTCACTTGGGAGACAATGTTATGGTATTTATTATCTCAATACCCCAAAACCTGAGAGGCAACTTAACTTGCCTTTCTGTATTATTCTACTGGAGAAAAGCCTGATTTGTGACTAAATATAAGCTGTAAGCTTTTCTTATATTTTTAACATAATTCAGCTTTATCATTCCATCCTTTTATCAAAATCTTGATAATAACTACAGTCCTTGCCGAGTACATACGAAAGACCATAAGCATCTCATCAGGCAAATTATCTCACTGTCTGTAGTCAGGGTATCTTTGCTGCATTTGTCATGTTTGACTCCAATCTTGTTTAAAAGGATGTGTGTACCATCCTTTAAATGTGGGTTAGTCCGCAAGTTTGCCATTCTGAAGAAAGTCCAGTCCATGTGGGCCACCCCAGAATAAAAGAGGGTCAATAGCTCCACAAACCGTTCACAGTCAATCAAATGTATCCAACGACGATGATCTTCAATCTTCACAGCAGTTTATGTTGTTGATAGCACTTGGTTTTTCCTTTCAACACAATCTCAATTTCTTCTTGTCCCAGCACATGGTCATTTTGTAGCCTTTATGGACTCGTCCCTGTGCTCACAGCTCCTCTAACCTGGGAATGCAGATCTGGCAAGACCTGGGTTAATTGCTGTCCATACATAATTAGTTAATTGCCCAGGGCCTGTAGTTGGCTTCCCCCCACTCTCCAGGGGGTGGGCACAGCAGCCTTTCCTGTATCAATAAAAAAGTTGTAAATTCTGTTTCTCTAGCTGCAGTTGAATGACCCCAATCTACTCTGAAGAAGGGCTTCGGCCCAAAATGATGCCTATTTCCTTCGCTCCTTAGATGCTGCTTCATCCCCTGAGTTTCTCCAGCACTTTTGTCTACCTTTGATTTTCCAGCATCTGCAGTTCCTTCTTAAACACTTCTCTGTGAACTTATTCTTTAATCCGATTATATCTGAAGAGGCTCTCCCCACCTAAATATTAAATTCTCCAAATATGTTCTCTTCCCCAATCTACTTATCTTCTCACCTTTTATCCCTCATTATGAGATCCCTCAAACCCCCTTTTGTAAGCCATAAGACAATTTTACATGTACATTCATTTCCCTTACACAGCACATGCTTCAACACCTTTGTTCGTCTGCAGACCGTAATCTTGCTTCATTTGCATTTTAAAGGACAACCTCTGTTATCACATCAAAACAATCCCAAAAGAACTCACTCAGAATCAGTAATCAATAATACATTTTCTTTTTCTCTGTAATTTTGACATTTCCAATCTCATTTAACACTTTAATTGGGATGAGTCTCTTTTTGAACTCGGCTCAAAAGATTTATAACAACCAACACATTTTATCATTTGAGTATAGCTCCACCCCCCATTCCTGGCAGTGTCTTAAAGGAACACACCATAACCTGCCTGTTCATTTGCATTTTAAAGGACAAACTGTTCTTAAAGGGACTCACACCTTTGCTCATTGCTTCAAATTTCACACATTCCACATAGAAAAAACATTGTTTTACAAGCAGTACATACACACAAAAAACTTGTTTTACCAGCAGTATATAATATTTCATCTTCAAAGACGTCTCTTTGTAATTTACTTTCCCTTTTTCTGACAAGACTTCTGTTTACCAGAATCCCTGGTTACCTAACCCTAATTGGACTTTGATCCAGATCATGATTAGTCAGACTCCCTGTGACTTTTCAGTCTCCCTATCCTATCCTCATTTCTCCACCGAATTTGTCTTCATCCCCAATTTTTTTATAACATAGTTGCTTGTCAGAAAAAGGATTCCCCCGGGGTAATTTTGTTTTGCAATGCCCCATAGGCTCTTTCCACCATCCCAGATGCCTGTGGGTGATGTACACAGTGAAATTGCTGTCGGATATAAAAATGTGTACATATTTCCTTATTAATAGTGGCAATAAAATGGGGACCATTGTCCGAGCTTATGACAGTAGGTAGGCCAAACCTGGTAATAACTTCCCTTAACACCAATGTTACTGTAGTCTCAGCAGTATCATTAGTGGTTGGTAGAGCTTCAATCCACCTGCTAAATAAATCTAAAATAACTAAGCAATATTTATAACACTGGGCCCTTGGCATTTCAATAAAATCAATCTGTATGCATTCAAACGGTCGTGATGGCATTGGCGTCACCCCTGAGGGTATCCTAATTGGTTTGCCTGGATTATTTCGTTGGCAAATTTTACATTCAGAGGCCTGCTTCAGTGCCTCTTGCCGGATTTTTGGGTGCCACCACGTTTCCTTTGTCATCCTTATCATTCCCTCCTTACCAGCATGGGTAGGTGAGTGAATATATGTTAGTAAAACTGCATCAGATACACCAACTTGTCCAAGCGGGGTGAGCCGAATCAATGGCACAGCCCTCTTGTTTCCATAGTTGTTTTGGGTTATCAGAGGCGTCCCTCTGTAATGTACATACTTCCCTCATGTTTGGCAGGACCGTTCTATTTGCTAGCATCTTATCTTTCCACTTCCCTGGATCCTCTCTCATCACTTCGCCCCTCCTAAACATTGGTCATTGGTTTACGGCATCTTACTTCAAAGATGTGACTAGCTGTTTCTCTCTTCTGTCACTTCCTCACTTGGGAGACAATGTTATGGTATTTATTATCTCAATACCCCAAAACCTGAGAGGCAACTTAACTTGCCTTTCTGTATTATTCTACTGGAGAAAAGCCTGATTTGTGACTAAATATAAGCTGTAAGCTTTTCTTATATTTTTAACATAATTCAGCTTTATCACAGGTACCCGCCACCCTCTGTGTAAAAAATTGCCCCACACATTTCCTTTAAACATTGCCCCGCACACCATAAAGCTATGCCATATAGTATTTGATCTTTCCATCCTGGGAGAAAAACAGTCTATAGACACGAAATGCTGCAGTAACTCAGCGGGACAAACCGCATCTCTGGAGAAAAGGAATGGCTGACGTTTCGGGTCGAGACCCTTCTTCAGACTGATGAAGATGCAGGTGGATCTGGATCACCAACTACCTGACTGGACGACCACAATATGCCAGGCTACAGAACTGTGTCTCGGACAGTTTCTGTAGCTCAATACTGACAAGACTAAAGAATTAGTGGTGGATTTTAGTCGGAGAGGAACACCCCTGTCCCCAGTCTCCATCAATGGTGTGGATGTGCAGTTTACCAAGGAGTACAAATACCTTGGAGTGCACCTGGACAGTAAACTGCATTGGTCCAGGAACACTGAGGCCCTGTCCAAGAAGGGACAGAGCAGGCTGTACGTTTTGAAAAATTGGTGGCTGGCTCCGCCCTGAGGGCAGAGTTGGATTCATGGGAGGTGGTCTTAGAGGGTTGGATGCTCCGCAGTTTGAGGAGTACCTTCAGCAAGATGCAGTACAGGATGCCACAGGTGATCCTTCTTCCCAGTGGCTATCAAACTGTACAACTCCTCCCCCATTTGTCGTGGAGTAGACTGACGCCTCTCCCCAAATCTTTGCACATCCCCAATCCTTTCCACTCATCACTTTAATTTCATGTATCTTGTGTTTTATGACTGTCGGCAAATCAATTTCCTTCCTGGGATAAATAAAGTTCTATCGTATCATACGATGAGGACGAGGGGGACTCTGTCCCTGTTACATCTGAAGGGGGGGAGGGGGAGAAGCAAGAGCGGATCTGCGGGATATCAAGGAGACCCTCGTGTAGGCTTCTTGTATGATGGAAGAGGGAAACCCCGTTCCCTAAAGAATGAGGACATCTCCGATATCCCAGTATGGAAAACCTCATCTTGGGTGCAGATGCGACGTAGACGGAAGAATTCGGAGTAGGGGATAGTCTTTACAGGCAGCAGGATGCGAAGACGTGTAGTCTAGATAGTTGTGGGAGCCAGTGGGTTTATAATAGATGTCAGTTGATAGTCTGCCTCCTGTGATGGAGATGGTGAGATCAAGAATAGGGAGATGTCAGAGATGGTCTAAGTTTTATTTTCTTTTCAAAGGGACGTGAAAGTGAACGTTGCTCTGCCCACTGGAGATATTTTGAATTCTACGTCCTGGCGTCCAAGCTGACAGAGTTTCATGATAAAGTGTGGTAGAACATTTAATGAGTCCAAACAGTAACTTCACCTTGCGAGTTCAAAAGAGCACAGTATGAGTATCTTGCTAATATCAGTGTAAAGCTGTAATCTGCTTCATAATTGCATCCAGTTTCTGAGGTAGCGATTCCCATGTCTGGTTAAATCTGCGCATGCTGCTATCTCACCTTATAATCAGCGATGATGGTCGCCTGTTCCTCAAGAAAGTATGTTGAGAAACTTGCTATATTTGCAGGTTCATGAACCGGAGGGAAAGGCACCACAGGAATTTAACGCGAGAATGTTAGCAAGACTGCAATTTATTTCCCCCGGATTTAAAAATGTGGTGGAATTACATCAAGTGTGTTTAATTGTCATAGGTACCAGCACAATGAAAATCTTACTTGCAGCAGCTTAACGGGCCTGTAAATGCAATACGCACAGACAAATAAAATTAGTTTAGCTTAGAGATACAGCGCGGAAACAGGCTCTTCGGCCCACCGAGATTTAATTTGTAGTAGCTTAGCAATTGACTCAGTGAATCAGATGTT
The DNA here is from genome assembly GCA_038087875.1 of Malacoraja senta. NCBI lineage: Eukaryota > Metazoa > Chordata > Chondrichthyes > Rajiformes > Rajidae > Malacoraja > Malacoraja senta. The sequence goes on from CM075994.1 coordinate 1,721,811, forward strand.
GACTAGAAATGTAGAACTGAGTGTGTTTTGCTGAGTATATTTTATTTCACATGTGCACTTAGTTAAGGAAATTTTGGAAATGCAAGTAAACAACAATTTGTTCGTATATCAACTGAAGATTGAAAGCTCTGTATAGCAAGGCTGGTCAATATAGTATGTGTGTAATTCCATTTCAAGTGTATAGCTAGTTTGGTGATGTACTAAATATTGACTTGACAGAATTTTTATAAATACAACTTCATCAGATCCTTCAGAAAACAGTGAGTAGACAGTATTGTTTCATGAGGTTTTTAAACTGTCTGCTTCCAAACAGTATCTAGTTCAAGTAAGTTCGATGTGCTTAAAGATTTGTCTCTGATTAACCAGTTCATATCTAATGGGCAACACACAAATTCTTCCATTTCAGTCACCTTTCAGGTTGAAAGCTGTAAAGATGCAGAAGTGTTTGTGGCTCTCTCTTTTTTTTTTGGTGTGTTATTACGATCTTTCCCAGATGCACAGCTTCCTTCAACCCTTCTTGCCTTGTCATCTCTCTCTTCCAAAAAGGTGTTCCTTGAAAACATGTACATTGTTTAATGGACTTGACACTTATCCTCGCTTGGCTCCATATCTGATGTCTGATAATGTTCTTGGGAACCACCCTAGGGCGTTTTTCAGCAACAAGGATGTCACATAAATTCAAGTGTTTCATTCATATGTGACATATGATGAAAGAATGGATCGACTGGGCTTATATTCACTGGAATTTGGTAGGATGATCTTATAGAAACATATAAAATTCTTAAGGGATTGATTGGACAGGCTAGATGCAGGAAAAATGTTCCCCATGCTGGGGGAGTCCAGAACCAGGGATCACAGTTTAAGAATAAGGGGGAGGCCATTTATGACTGAGATGAGGAAAAACTTTTTCAGCCAGAGAGTTGTGAATCTGTGGAATTCTCTGCCACAGAAGTCAGTGGAGGCCAATTCACTGGATGTATTCGAGAGAGAGTTAGATATAGCTCTTAGGGCTAACGGAATCAAGGGATATGGGGTGAAAGCAGGAACAGTGTACTGATTCTGGACGATCAGCCATGATCATAATGGTGGTGCTGGCTCGAAGGGCCGAATGGCCTACTCCTGCACCGATTTTCTATGTTTTTATGTAAGTGTCCCAGTGACAGTCCATGCCTTTCATAATTATATATACTTCTATCAGGTCTCCCTCAACCTCCGGTATTCCAGAGAAAGCAATCTAAGTCTGTCCAACCTCTCCCTGCAGCTAATACGCACTAATCCAAGCATCATTCTGGTAACCTCATTTCCACAGCCTCTACATCCATCATGAGGGGTAAGACTCAGGGACCATAAAGCTATCAGAGTTACAAATAAATCATCACAGATCATTACATTGCATTTACCGCAATAGTAAGATCACAAGAGAATATTTAAAAAGGAAATTTTGTTGGCAAACTTAATCTGGTATGGCCGCTTGGTCAGCATTAAACTGGTATTTATCCAAAAGTCTCCTAAATATCTGCCTCCACTACCATGCGCCTACCAGGCAGCCACCACCCGACATCTCCATTAAACATTGCTGCGCACACCATAAACCTATGCCATAAAACATTCGATTTTTCCATCCTGGGAAAAAGGCTCTGACTGGCTATCCTATCTATCCATCTTTCAGAACAATTTATTACACTGTGGAATGACCAAAAGGAAAAGCTTATCACAGCAATATAAATGTTTAATCATAATTTAAAGAGAAAACTGACGTGCTGCAAAAATCATAATCATCACAAATAAAACAAATACCAGCTTCATAAGTCTTTTCATAAATTCTAGGAGCAGAATGAGGCCATTTGGCCCATCAAGTCTACTCCGCCATTCAATCGTGCCTGATCTATCTTTCCCTCAAACCCATTCTCCTGCCTTCTCCCCAAACCCCCCCAACACATTTACTACTAAGAATCTGTCAATCTCCACCGTAATATCCACTGACTTGGCCTCCACAGCCATCTGTGGTAATGAATTCCACAGATTCACTGACTAAAGAAATTCCTCATCTCCTTTCTAAAGGTAAACTGTTGACAGTGTATTTGAACAAGAAAAGGCTAGCTGTCAGAGTCATGCTATCTTTTGCAATGCATGCAATAGAAAATTATGCATTACCTGCACTCTGTGGCCTTTGGGGGTGATATATATGGGAAGAGCAGCTCGGTTAACTTCCTGAGATACTGCAGCTCATCTCTGCGGCTTCTCACAGCCAGGTGTAGATCCGGCCCATACTCTTCCAATGCAGCCTGCTGTAAATATTCGCTGTGCTTTACTGGAGAGAAAAGAAACAGCTTACGTCAGTCACTCAAACACACGTCCAGATTATTCCAATGCTAAAGCTGGACTTCAGATAAAACAATCCAGGAATACTACACTTTAGTTTAGTTTGGAGATACAGCGCGGACACAGGCCCTTCGGACCACCGAGTACGCGCCGACAAAGCAATCCCCGTACACTAACACTATTCTACACACACTAGGGATGTTCCCAGCTGGAGACTAAAACAATTATAAATGCACCCACACACATATATATATTATATATAAATATATATATATATATATATATATAAATATTATAAACAGCATCTTTCAAAGTCTCTTAAAAGGTTTTGTTCATTAGTTTTGTTTATTGTCACATGTACCGAAATCAGTGAAAAGCTTTTTGCTGCGTGCCATCCAGTCAGGGGAAATACTATACATGGTTGCAATTAAGCCGTCCACAGTGTACAGATACAAGATAAAGGGAATGACATTTAGTGCAAGATAAAGTCTGGTAAAGTCCGACGAAAGATAGTCTGAGGGTCTCCAATGAGGTAGATGGTAGCTCAGGAACGCTCTCTAGTTGATAATAGGATGGTTCAGTTTCCTGATAATAGTTGGGAAGAAACTGTCCCTGAATCAAGAGGTGTAGGTTTTCACACTTCGTGCCTCTTGCCTAATGGGTGAGGGGAGAAGAGGAATTTTAGCCTTGGCTGCAGTGACCACAACTTTAAATTCTTAAGGGGTTGGACAGGCTAGATGCAGGAAGATTGCTCCCGATGTTGGGGAAGTCCAGGACAAGGGGTCACAGCTTAAGGATAAGGGGGAAATCCTTTAAAACCGAGATGAGAATAACTTTTTTCACACAGAGAGTGGTGAATCTCTGGAACTCTCTGCCACAGAGGGTAGTCGAGGCCAGTTCATTGGCTATATTTAAGAGGGAGTTAGATGTGGCATTTGTGGCTAAAGGGATCATAGGGTATGGAGAGAAGGCAGGTACAGGATACTGAGTTGGATGATCAGCCATGATCATATTGAATGGCGGTGCAGGCTCGAAGGGCCGAATGGCCTACTCCTGCACCTAATTTCTATGTTTCTAAAACAATGGATAAATTTAAAAAAACTGTTCTGTCATCATGATGTATGTGATAGCTTGTGTGCCCATTTCCTGCAACTGCAATAGTGACTACACTGTTGACTTAATGCTGCTGTTGTGTTTACAGCTTTCAAAGCGATATATATATAAATATTTTCCTGAACTAATTTGCTGCCGTGCAACAAAAGGATGATGTGTTGGTTGAAGCTGGCTGTGCTTTTGTCTTGTATGATTCCGCTCTGCTGAGTCATTGCTATGAACTCCAACTAAACTCCAAATTATTATCTTTGGTATAAACCAGCATCTGTAACCCCTTTTTATTATCTCCAAACTACAAACTGCTTTGGTTCCACCAGTGCAAGCACTAACTACTTAAAACCTCTCAGAGTTTTGACACTAGCATCAGCTGCCCGTGATAAACAACACTCCACCTTTCGATGCTGCTATCTTTCACCCCCATTGACAGGCATGCTCACAACTAAGTAATAAACTGAAATACCTAAAATGTATGTAAAATGGCCAAACAGTATTGTCTCCAACTTTGTGCTGAGATTACAGCCCACCTCAAGAATACCATCACAATGTGCAAAGGAGCACATATGTAACGGGTTGATACAAAGACCGCTCTGGAGGAACTCAGGGTGTCAGGCGGAATCTGCAGAGGTTGATGGACAGAAAAACATTTCAGACACGTCAGTCCGAAGAAGGGTCCCAAACCAAAACGTCATCTGTCCATTCCCTCGATAGATGGCACCTGACCTGCTGAACTTCTTCGGCAGTTTGCTTCTTATTAAAGATTCCAGCATTTTCGGTCTAGTGTGTCTGCGAAGACCTTTCTGTTATTCTTTTACAATTAAAAACCAACTAATTTCACCATGAAAAGTAATAGTTAATAATCAGCTTGGCATAAACCATGTTTCTATTCCAATGCATAATGTTTCTCTATGTATTTAAAACACAGAAATAATGCCTGCCCCCCCCCCCCCCACCCCAAGTCTATGTAGTTTTCAGGCTCCTATACTACTTTCCCAATGGCAGGAGTGTAATAAGAGTGTGGCCAGAGTGGCGTGGGTCTGACGATGCGGGCTGCCTATTTGAGGCAGCGACTCTTGTAGATCGCTTCAACGGTGGGGAGGGTAATACCCATGAGGTATAATCTTTGTTGATTGGATAGCATGCAGACAAAAGCTTTTCACTGTACAAGTGACAATAATAAACTAATCTAAATTATTGCATGCACTTATCAATCTGCATTTCTTTCCCCCCCCCATTCACACACACTTTTTTTCCCCCATACCTTTTTGCCTCGCCTTTGATATGACCTCTATATGCTTCACTGCTGCATTTAACAATTTCTGGTTTACCATGACTGGAACATCAATCTAACAAAAAGAGAAAGATAACTGATGTTGAAGCAGCTTGGATTTAGCAAATATTAATCTTAATTAATGCACCATGAGCGGCACAGTGGCGCAGCGAGTTGCTGCGCTTCAGTTCCAGAGTTCAATCCTGACGACGGGTACTTGTCTAGGAAAGAACTGCAGATGCTGGTTTAAATCAAAGGTAAACACAAAATGCTGGAATAACTCAGCGGGACAGGCTGCATCTCTGGAGAGTAGGAATGGGTGACTTTTCGGGTCAAGACCCTTCAAACTGATGTCAGGGGAATCGGCAGTACAGAGATAAAATGTAGACGGATACAGTAAGACTGGTGGGAGAACTGGGAAGGGGATGGAGATAGAGGGAAAGCAAGGGCTACTTAAAGTTAGAGAAGTCAATGTTCATATTGCTGGGGTGTAAGCTACCTAAGCAAAATATGAGGTGTTGTTCCTCCAATTTGTGCTGGGCCTCACTGACAATGGAGGAGGCCCAGGACAGGAAGGTGCTGAGTTTCGCTGAACACCTCCGTTCAGTCCGCCTTAACCTACCTGATCTCCCAGTTGCCCAGCACTTCAACTCCCCCTCCCATTCCCAATCTGACCTTCCTGCCCTGGGCCTCCTCCATAGTCAGAGTGTGGCCCAGCACACATTGGAGGAACAGCATCACATATTTTGCTTGGGTAGCTTACACCCCAGCAGTATGAATATTGACTTCTCTAACTTGCTTTCCCTCTCTCTCCATCCCCTCCCCCTTTGCAGTTATCCCACCAGTGTTACTGTCTTCGACTACATTCTATCTCTGTACCACCCACTCACCTGATAGTCTGAAGAAGGGTCTCGACCCGTAACGTCACCCATTCCTTATCTCCAGAGATGCTGCCTGTCCCATTGAGTTATTCCAGCATTTTGGGTCTAACTACGGGTACTTGTCTATACGGAGTCTGCACATGTTTCCACCGTGACCTGCGTGGGTTTTCTCCGGGATTTCCTCCCACACTCCAAAGACATACAGGTTTGTAGGTTAATTGGCTTGATATAATTGTAAATTGTACCTAGTGTGTGTAGGATAGCATTGGTGTGCGGGAATCACTGGTCGGTGCGGACTCGGTGGGTCGAAGGGCCTGTTTCCGAGCTGTAAACTAAACTACATTTGGTTTGGGACACTTCTTCAGACTGATGTATCTGAAATGTTGACTGTCCATTACTCTCTGCAGATGCCGCCTGACGCGTTGAGTTCCTCCAGAAAAAGGGTCTTTGCATCAACCCGTTATATCTTGTTCCGACCGATGGAACCAGTTAGGTTCACCCAATCATTAATCATTTTACAAACTGAGTGATGTTGTCCGATGACAGGCAGCTGTAAAAGCCCAGCTGGTTGCTGCAGGAACATCCAAACTGGACCGTGCATGTTAAAAGCTTAATAATATTTAGTTTAGTTTAGAGATACTGCATGGAAACGGGCCCTTTGGCCCACCAACTCCGTGCCCAGCAGCGATTCCCGATCACTAATTAGCCAACAAACCTGTAGGCCTTGAATGTGGGAGGAAACTGGAGATCCCGGATAAAACCCACGCAGGGCACAGGGATAACGGACAAATTCCGTACAGCCAGCACCCGTAGTCAGGATCAAAATCGCAACCCTGGCGGTTTGAGGCAGCAACTCTACCGCTGCGTTACCTTGCCTTGTCTGTCCATTCCTTCAGTAGATGCTGCCTGACCTGCTGAACTCCTCTGGCAGTTTGCTTCTTACTAAAGATTCAGACACATCAGTATGAAGAAAGGTCCCGGCGCGAAACATTGCCTGTCCAATTCCCTCCACAGATGCTGCCTGACCCACAGAGTTCCTCTTGCGCTTTGTGTGTCGAACAGCGAGTTTGCGACAACAATCACAGAAAGTGCCATTGGTGTTCCTGGCGTACACAGGAATGAAATGCATGCTCGTCGAGTTCTGCGGGTCAGGGAAGGGGCCTAACAAATGGGCAGCAGTGATGGAGATAGGAATGATGGCAGACTGGACTTGATCAGAGTAAACATGAAAATACAAACTGCCATTGAGGGCAGCGTACAATGAAAAACAGGAGGTAGCAAACAGTGAAAGGCCTGGATAGAATGTGGAGAGGATGTTTCCACAAGTGGGAGAGTCCAGAACCAGAGGCCACAGCCTCAGAATAAAAGGAAGTACCTTTAGAAAGAAGATGAAGGAATTTTGTTAGTCAAAGGGTGATGACTGTGGAATTCATTGCCAGAGACGCCTGTGGGCCAAGCACAGATAGGTGTGACTAGTGTAGATAAGCATCTTGGTCAGCATGGATAAGTTGGGCCGAAGGGCCTTTCTGTGTGAGCCTATGACTTTTTCCTTCATACCTTCTGAGCTCTCCGGACTAAAACAGCTGCAAAAAAGTGTAAAGTCGCTCTGAGTTCATCAACGAAGGCTTCATCATCAGTTAAGTCCCTGGAAAAATCAATAAAGGATGCACTCAACACAAATATTCAAATGCAATGGAAGGTTTAAATTAAACATTGATCAGAAGAGCGAATGCTCGCTGGATGCATGGAAGGCCGGTGAGCTGGATCCAATTCTGCTCTGTAGGAGGAGACGATCTGCATGGCCATACAGTAGAGTCGCTGCCTCACAGCGCCAGAGACCTGGGTTCAATCTTAACTATCTGTACAGTGTGTTCACATTCTTCCTGTGACCGAGTGGGTTTCCTCCTGGTGCTTCAGTTTCCTCCCACACTCCAAAGACGTACTGATTTGTAAGTTAATTGGCTTCTGTAAATTATACCTAGTGTATAGCATAGAACTAGATATGGGGTGATTGTTGGTTGGTGCGGTGAGTTGATGCTCACAAGAGACCAAGTGCACAAAAGGGGTAATGAGGGAGGGGACAGCCTTTGGACTTCAGAGAGACATTGCAGAAACAGGCTCTTTGGCCTATCGAGTCTGTGCTGATCAGCAATCACGGACCTACACACACCAGGGACAATTTTTCAACTTACAACTTACCAAAGCCAATTAACCTACAAACCTGTACGTCTTTGGAGTGTGGGAGGAAACTGGAGCACCTGGAGAAAACGCATGCAGTCACAGGGAGAACATACAAACTCCGAACAGACAACACCCGAAATCAGGATCGAACCTGGGTCTCTGGCACTGTAAGGCAGCAGCTCTACCACTGTGCCGAAAAACACAGTATGTATATTGTAAATGCTGAATTTTCTTATTCAAACACATTCAACTTTCAGACGGCAATAGCAGATACAGTGGCTTGCAAAAGTTTTCATACCTCTTGAACTTTTCCACATTTTGTCACGTTACAACCACAAACGTAAATGTATTTTATTGGGATTTTATGTGATAGACCAACACAAAGTGGTGCATAATTGTGAAGTGGAAGGAAAATGATACATGGTTTTCAAATTTTTTTACAAATAAAAAACTGAAAAGTGTGGCGTGCAAAAGTATTCAGCCCCCGAGTCAATACTTTGTAGAACCACCTTTCGCTTTAATTACAGCTGCAAGTCTTTTGGGGTATGTCTCCACCAGCTTTGCACATCTAGAGACTGAAATTTTTGCCCATTCTTCTTTGCAAAATAGCTCAAGCTCAGTCAGATTAGATGGAGAGCGTCTGTGAACAGCAATTTTCAAGTCTTGCCAGAGATTCTCAATTGGATTTAGGTCTGGACTTTGACTGGGCCATTCTAACACATGAATATGCTTTGATCTAAACCATTCCATTGTAGCTCTGGCTGTATGTTTAGGGTCGTTGTCCTGCTGGAAGGTGAACCTCCGCCCCAGTCTCAAGTCTTTTCCAGACTCTAACAGGTTTTCTTCCAAGATTGCCCTGTATTTGGCTCCATCCATCTTCCCATCAACTCTGTCCCTGCTGAAGAAAAGCATCCCCACAGCATGATGCTGCCACCACCATGTTTCACAGTGGGGATGGTGTGTACAGGGTGATGTGCAGTGTTAGGTTTCCGCCACACATAGCGTTTTGCATTTAGGCCAAAAACTTCAATTTTGGTCTCATCTGACCAGAGCACCTTCCTCCACATGTTTGCTGTGTCCCCCACATGGCTTGTGGCAAACTGCAAACGGGACTTCTTATGGCTTTTTTTCAACAATGGCTTTCTTCTTGCCACTCTTCCATAAAGGCCCGATTTGTGGAGTGCACGACTAATAGTTGTCCTGTGGACAGATTCTCCCACCTGAGCTGTGGATCTCTGCAGCTCCTCCAGAGTTACCATGGGCCTCTTGGCTGCTTCTCTGATCAATGCTCTCCTTGCCCGGCCTGTCAGTTTAGGTGGACGGCCATGTCTTGGTAGGTTTGCAGTTGTGCCATACTCTTTCCATTTTCGGATGATGGATTGAACAGTGCTCCGTGAGATGTTCAAAGCTTGGGATATTTTTTTATAACCTAACCCTGCTTTGAACTTCTCCACAACTTTATCCCTGACCTGTCTGGTGTGTTCCTTGGGCTTCATGATGCTGTTTGTTCACTAATGTTCTCTAACAAACCTCTGAGGCCTTCACAGAACAGCTGTATTTATACTGAGATTAGATTACGCAGAAGTGGACTCTATTTACTAATTAGGTGACTTCTGAAGGCAATTGGTTGCACTGGATTTTATTTAGGGGTATCAGAGTAAAGGGGGCTGAATACTTTTGCACGCGACTTTTCAGTTTTTTATTTGTAAAAAAAATTGAAAACCATGTATCATTTTCCTTCCACTTCACAATTATGCGCCACTTTGTGTTGGTCTATCACATAAAATCCCAATGAAATACATTTACGTTTGTGGTTGTAACGTGACAAAATGTGGAAAAGTTGAATGGTTATGAATACTTTTGCAAGCCACTGCACTTCTCCCTCCTCGCATTTAGAACAATCTGTAACAGAAATGGAAACCACTACATGTACCTCAGCCAATTATTCCATTCCCATTTCTGCAATAATCAGACTTTAATTCTTTGCCATCACCAAAATAGTCCTAGCATATATCAAGCTCCTACAAAGTTTACATCTAACAGCACACACACACAGAGTGAGAGTGAGAGTGAGTGAGTGAGTGAGTGAGTGAGTGAGTGAGTGAGTGAGTGAGTGTATATGTGTGTATATATATATATATATATATATATATATATATATATATATGTATATGTATATGTATATATATATATATGTATATATATATATATATATATATATATATATATATATATATGTATATATATATATATATATATATATATATATATGTATATATATATATGTATATATATATATATATATATGTATATATATATATGTATATATATATATATATATATGTATATATATATATATATATATATGTATATATATATATATATATGTATATATATATATATATATATGTATATATATGTATAGGGTCATGAAAGTTTAAATAATATGGTTTATTGAATCATAAAATGGTATTCTGAAATCATCAGAACAGTTTCATTTTCGAAAATCTGGTAAAATAAAAATCAATACCAAAAATCGTGGAGACATACAACAGCAACTGCGGTGAGAGAAAAAAAGTTCGCATTTCAGATCAAAGGCCTTTCATCTGATGACAGGTTACTGACCTTAAATATGGACTCATTTTCTCTCTCCCCGCAGACGCAGCCTGACTTGCCAAATATTTCGTGCATTTTCCACTTTTATTTCAATTTCCGGCACTTGCAATATTTCGCTTTTAGAAAGTGAGCCCATATCTCACCTGTACCAAGGGTGCACAAAGTTTTCAATCACTAACTCCAGGATCTGCAAAAGGAAATATTCTATGGTAAGTACAAAACAGATAACCATATAACCATTACAGCATGGAAACAGGCCATCTCGGCCCTTCAAGTCCGTGCCGAACACTTTTTTTTTTCCTTCCCTTCTTTCTTCTTACTTCCCCCTGGTCCCATCTACCTGCATTCAGACTATAACCCTCCATTCCTTTCCCGTCCATATACCCGTCCAATCTATTTTTAAAGGATAAAATCGAACCTGCCTCCACCACTTCCACTGGAAGCTCATTCCACACAGCTACCACTCTCTGAGTAAAGAAGTTCCCCCTAATGTTACCCCTAAACTTCTGTCCCTTAATTCTCAAGTCATGTCCCCTTGTTTGAATCTTCCCTACTCTCAATGGGAAAAGCTTATCCACGTCAACTCCGTCTAACTCGCTCATCATTTTAAAGACCTCTATCAAGTCCCCCCTTAACCTTCTGCGCTCCAAAGAATAAAGACCTAACTTGTTCAACCTTTCTCTGTAACTTAGTTGCTGAAACCCAGGCAACATTCTAGTAAATCTCCTCTGTACTCTCTATTTTGTTGACATCCTTCCTATAATTAGGCGACCAAAATTGTACTCCATACTCCAGAATTGGCCCCACCAATGCCTTGTACAATTTTAACATTACATCCCAACTTCTATATTCAATGCTCTGATTTATAAAGGCCAGCACACCAAAAGCTTTCTTTACCACCCTATCTACATGAGATTCCACCTTCAGGGAACTATGCAGTTATTCCTAGATCCCTCTGTTCAACTGCATTCCTCAATTCGCTACCATTTACCATGTATGTCCTATTTTGATTTGTCCTGCCGAGATGTAGCACCTCACATTTATCAGCATTAAACTCCATCTGCCATCTTTCAGCCCACTCTTCCAAATGGCCTAAATCTCTCTGTAGACTTTGAAAATCTACTTCATTATCCACAACACCACCTACCTTAGTATCATCTGCATACTTACTAATCCAATAATCCAATTTTCCACACCATCATCCAGATCATTGATGTACATGACAAACAACAGTGGACCCAACACAGACCCCTGAGGCACCCCACTAGTCACCGGCCTCCAACCTGACAAACAGCCATCCACCATTACTCTCTGGCATCTCCCACATGACACCCACTTTATTAAAATAATAACTCTGAACTACTGTTCATTGTTCAATGCTTTACATTTAATTGCATACATTTATACATTCACCACATTTACTGTTAAAAACACAAAGTACTTGTGCTACGGCACCAGGATAAGCACTCAACCAAGAAAACCAAGCACAATGCCAAAGTAGTATCTAAACTACCTATACACACTTATGCTATAGGACCATAGCCTGAAGAAGGGTCTCAACCCAAAACATCACCATTCCTTCTCTCCAGAGATGCTGCCTGTCCCGCTGAGTTACAGCATTTTCCATAATAAGCTATCTACATGCTAACAAACATACATATAGACAGCAGTATATCATTAGGGTTATCAAACAATATTTAGTGGAAACTATAAAATGATTCAACTGCAATTTCATACTGCAAAAGGAATGGAAAAACAGTTTGAGGCTGTTGATTAAATTCACATCTGATGCACACCCAAGGCTCGGTAACACAGGATAATCAATGCTGTCATCACCGTTCCTCCTTCCTTCAACTACAATCAGATCACCCATGTGCATAAAAAGAGCCCCGGATGAAAACATCCCCGCTGTGCTTGTGTTTTTGCTGAGAAAACCCTGGGAAAGAGCAAAGTCTGGCTCTGCTCCTGGGGATAGTTACAAGTCCAGGGAGGACTTAAGTACAAGGAGAGGTTCGGCAGACTTGGAATTGTTTTCTCTGGAGCACCTGAGGTTGAGGGGAGACCCGATACAAGTATATAAAATGAGAGGCATAGATATAGGGTAGACAGTCAGAACTTTTTTCCCCACAGTGTGGAAATGTCAAAGACTAGATGGCATAGCTTTAAGATAAGAGGGGCACAGTTTAGTTTATTGTCACATGTACAGAGGTACATTTAAAAGCTTTTTTGTTGCGTGATATCCAGTCCATGGACTGACTATACATGATTATAATCAAGCCATCCAGTGTACAGATACAGGATAAAGGGAATGACGTTTAGTGCAAGATAAGGTTCAGTACAGTCCAATTAAAGATAATCCGAGGATCTCCAATGAGGTACATTGTTGTTGACAGGTTGGTTCCGTTGCCTGATAACAGCTGTGAAAAAAACTCCCCTTGAATCTGGAGGTGTGCGTTTTCACACTTCTGTACCTCTTGCCTGATGGGAGAGTGTCCGGGGTGACTCGCCCTTAATTATGCTGGTGGCCTTGCCTGAGGCAGGATGAAGTGCAGATGAAGTCAACGGAAGGGAGGTTTGTTCGCATGATGGTCTGGGCTGCGTCCACAACTCTTTGCGCAAGATTTTTTCCACAAGGAGGATGCCTGGATTGCATTGCCAGGGATGGTGTCGGAAGCAAGTACGATAGTGCTGTTTTAGATAGGCACATGGATATGCTGAGAATGGAGGGATATAGATCATGTGCAGGCAGATGAGATTAATTTAACTTAGCATCATTTGTGGCACAGAAGGGCTGTTTGTCGGATAATTGGCTTCTGTAAAATTGTAAATTGTCCCTTGCGTGTAGGATAGTGCCAGTGTATGGGGTGATTGCTGGTTGACACAGACAGTTGGCTGAAGGGCCTGTTTTCGTGCTAATCTCCAAGTCTGAGGTCGAGTCTGAGAAAAAAGTTATCGAAGAGGCCCAGACCATTTCTAAGGAACATAAGCAAAGATGGAACAACTTACTTCGGACAAAGATGCATCCACCTTTGAACTAATTGTCAAACCCAGCCAAGGTAGGTAGTTTTCCAGCAACAATGTAGCCCTGACAACAGATAAAATACATGTTAGAAAGAAATAGTTTAACCACAATTATTTTTTTACATTTCGTGTATGCAGATGGTATGAAGGGTATGCAGAATGTGAAACTGAATAGCCCCGACTGATTGCTCCATCTAAGACAATTTTGGTGTCAAGAAGAATCATTTTCAGCATTATGAATTAAGCTTGATAATTAAACTGCATAACTGGGCACTTTAGTTTAGAGATGTAGCATGGAAACAGGCCCTTTGGCCCACCAAGTCCACGCTGACCATCAATCACCCGTTCACACTACTTTTGTTTCCCACCTTCGCATCCAACACACTGAAGGCAATTTACAGAAGCCCGAGGCTTGGGCGGCACAGAGGTAGAGTTGTTTCCTTGCAGTGCCAGAAATCCGAGTTCGATCCTTGCGGGTTTTCTCCAGGTGCTCTAGTTTCCTCCCACACACCAAAGACGTACAGTTTGCAGGTTAATTGGCTTCGGTAATATTTGTAAATTGTCCCTTGTGTGTAGGATAGTGCTAGTGTACGGGGTGATCGCTGGTCGGCGCGGACTAAGTGGGCTGAAGGGCCTGCTTCCGCGCTGGATCTCTGAAGTCTAAAGCCAATGATCCTATAAACCTGAACATCTTTGGAATGTGGGAGGAAACAGGAGCATCCGGAGAAAACCGGAGCATCAGGAGGAAACCAACGTGGTCATAAGGGGAACTTTCCGACATCTCCCTACCGTTTCTAGACTTCACTATCACCATCGCAGGCAACAGACTACTGACCGACATCTACTACAAACCCACTGACTCCCATGGCTATCTGGTCTACACTTCTTCCCACCCTGCTTCCTGTAAGGACTCTATCCCCTACTCCCAATTCCTCCGTCTACGCCGCATCTGCACCCAGGATGAGATGTTCCAAACCAGGGCATCGGAGATGTCCTCATTCTTTAGGGAACGGGGGCTCCCCTCTTCGACTAGATGAGGCTCTCATCAGGGTCTCCTCTATATCCCGTAGATCCGCTCTCACTCCCCATCTCCCCCACTCGTAACAAGGATAGTCCCCCTTGTCCTCACCTTCCACCCTACCAGCCGTCACATACAACAGATAATCCTCCGACATTTTCGCCACCACCACTGGCCACATCTTCCCATCTCCTCCCCTTTCGACTGTCCGCAGAGACCGCTCCCTCCATAACTTCCTGGTCAATTCGTCCCTTCCCACCCAAACCACTCCCTTTCCTGGTACTTTCCCTTGCACCACAGGAAATGCTACACTTGTCGCTTTAGCTCCCCCCTCGACTCCATCCAAGGACCCAAGCAGTCTTTCCAGATGAGGCAGAGGTTTACCTGCACCTCCTCCAACCTCATCTATTGCATTCGCTGTTCTAGGTGTCAACTGCTCTACATCGATGAGAGCAAGCACAGGCTTGGCGATCGCTTCGTCCAACACCTCAGTTCGCATTAACCAACCTGATCTCCCGGTGGCTCAACACTTCAATTCCCCCTCCCATTCCGAATCCGACCTTTCTGTCCTTGGCCTCCTCCATGGCCAGAGTGAGTCCCATCGCAAATTGGAGGAGCAGCGCCTCATATTCCGCTTGGGTAGTTTACACCCCAGCCGTATAAACATTGACTTTTCCAATTTCAGGTAGTCCTTGCTTTCTCCCTCCTTCCCCTCCCATCCCCAGCACTCCCACAGCCTACTGTCTCCGCCTCTTCCTTTCTTCTTTCTGCCCCCCCCCACCCCCACATCAGTCTGAAGAAGGGTCTTGACCCGAAACGTCACCTATTCCTTCGCTCCATAGATGCTGCCTCACCCGCTGAGTTTCTCCAGCATTTTTGTTTAACTCCGTACAGACAGCACCCTAGGTCAGGATCATCCCGGGTCTATGGTGCTGTGAGGCAGAGGCTCTACCAGTTGCGCCACTGTGCCGCACATCTTCCCTTCATCCACGTGCTGACAAAATTCGGAGAGCACAGAAAAAATACACACCTACTCCCAAACTGGAGACCCAATTCAATTAAACGATTTTAACACCTACAGCTACTGAAGCATTTTGCTTTAGTGCCAAGTTACCCTAGCCACCATCTGTCTGCCTCAGTCTTAGCAGAGGACAGTTTGGTATAAAAAAAGGGCAGAGCAATTTTACAATTTTCATTCATGCACACCAACTGGATGAACTTTATAGAAGGCAGGACCCAGTAAAAGCCATTGAAAGAACTACTGAAGAAGGGCCCCGACCCAAAACATAATCTATCCATGTTTTCCAGAGCTGCTGCCTGACCCGCTGAGTTAGTCCAGCACTTGGTGTCTTTTGTTGTAAATCAGCACCTGCAGTTGTTTCCACTGCAATGATTTATATCCATTTGGATCTTCCTAACGTAACTATTAGACCTTGCAGTTTCTGTAAAGCCTTGTCAAGGGAATACAGAGAGTTTACACAATTGACCCTTTAGCCTTTAAATAGTGGCTTTCTCCTCTGCACTCACTGGCCTGTACAGATTCACATTTCCCTTTAAGGGGTTAAACGTTCTTTGGGTACCAATGAACTTACTTGTGTCGTTTACATTTGACTTTTCCACAGACAGCACAGCTATGGCCTTGAGGAAAGAGTTCTTGCTGTTCCACCTGTTGTGAATAAAGAAAGTACAATTAGCAGAAGCTTAAAACATAACATCCAATGTACTTGGATAGTCAAAACTCAAAAAGGCAGCCAACATCGTCAGAGACCTACACCACCCTGGCCACACTCTCATTTCACTCCTGCTATCGGGAAGAACGTATAGGAGCCTGAAAACAGTAATGTTCAGGTTCAGGAGCAACTTCTTCCCTACAACCATCAGGCCATTAAACACTACAACCTCCAAATAACCTCAGAACTAGATAGACTGCGGGGCATTGGTGTTGTCTTTGCACTTTTATGGTGTTTACAAAATACTCTAGTCTGAAGACGGGTCTCGTCCCAAACATCACCAATTTCTTTTCTCCAGAGTCTACGTTTCTCCAGCTTTTTGTGTCTATCTTCAGTTTAAACCAGCTTCTGCTGTTCCATACCACACTTGTTTAGATATCTGTAAGAATTTCATTGTTTTGTTTCGGAATAAATAACAATAAAACTCTCTTCACTCTCTCTTCTTGACTCTTATTTCATTGGCTTACTATGCTGAGAATTAAAGCAATTGGTGCTTAAAAGTAAAACTAAATAAAAAGCTTTCTTAATGTAATAGGCTCAGGGCATATGCCCAACTGACAAAGCCACGATTTAGCCAGCACGATTGGCAGCCTTGCCAACAGTCTGACTGTTTAAATTTAATTTGTTTTTATTTATTTAATTTTTAGTGTGTTAAGTTTGTGGAAATGTTCTCCGGTTTGTTTTATGTGGGGGGAAGGGTGTGGGTCAGGGGAAACTTTTGTTCAGTTCCTTACCTTGCCGGAGATGCAATTATTTTCCGGGTCGCAACTCCGGTCGCTCTGCGGCCTAACATTGATGAAGCTGGAGGATGCGGCCTGTGGACTTTACCATCGTGAAGTCGAGTCAGAAAGCTCCAACGACGCAGAGGCTCGACGCGAGGTTCGATCACCCGGCGCGGCGGAGCTGACATCCCCCCCGATGCAGAGCGCCCAAACGCGCGGGCTACGGGAGTCAAGATCGTCCAGTCAACGGAGGGCTCAAGGACCCCGACCACGGGAGAGCAAAGAAAGGAAGAGATTTGAACTTTTTTTTCGCCTTCCATCATAGTGAGGAATGTGGAGGAGTCACTGTGGTGGATGTTTATGTTAAAATGTGAAATTCCTCATATGTGGCAAAACATACTTGGCTAATAAAATATTATTGTGATTGTATTGAGATCGTGATTTCTAATGGCACATGCAATGAACAGTTTCTTGAAACACTCCAGCCCATGAGGTTATAGGTAACATGAAGGATCAATGGCACACAAAGTCAGACTGGTTCAGAGGAGCCATGGGGTGCATGTCCCAGTTATCACTGCAATAATTCTTCAGGATAGTGTCTTCTAGCATAAAGCCTAAGTTTGCTGAGGCACCGCCGAATCATCCCACACCATGCACTATCCATCTCCGGTTCTTGACAGTCTCTGGGTAAGTCCTTAAACTGTGGAAGGTCAATGCGCTTTATTTGTCACATGTGCAACTGCAGTGTGAAATTCGTTTTGCATATTTACACAGGCAGGCGCTGCCATGTTCCGTGGTTCAGCGGCCACGGTATCTCGGGAAGATCTTCGCCACGGGACACCAAGACATGAGCGTTTCAATAAGATGGCTGACCTTGCCAGCAAAGCTCAAATCACGGAAATGAATATACATGTCAAAAATAATAAAAAATTTAAAAATTGTATTTACCTTTGGTTTTCGCTCAACAGTGAAGAGAATATTGGGCAGGAGTGATGCCGGTCCGAGTGAGCAGTAGAAGGTGACAACTCCAGCAAGGAATGACCAGAAGATCATAAGAATATGCAAGTACCTATAGACAGAAAACAGTTATTGTAGGAATCACTGTTTTTTACTCAAACTGCAATTTAGTATACAACACACGAGAGGCATAGACAGGGTAGACAGTCATAACCTTTTTTCCCAGTCTGAAGAAGGGTTCCAACCCGAAGTGTCACCTATTCTTTTCTCCAGAGATGCTGCCAGACACGGTGTTACTCCAGCACCTTGTGTCCTTTCAGTCTTTCGGCTTGTGACATATGCCAGAACATAGAATAGTACAGCACAGGAACAGGCCCTTCAGCTCAAATTTCCTGTGGCAGATGTGTTGCCCAGTTAAACTAATCTCATTTGCCGGCACTTGATCCATATCCCTCCATTTTCAGCAAATTCAAAAGCCTCTTAATTGCCGCTAATCTCTCCATCCAGGTGAAGCAGTGATACGCCTGCATTTCTTCCAACCTAGATTACTGCACCTGATGTTCACGATGTATCTTCCCAATGCAGGAGAAGCCAAATGCATCTTAGTTGATTGTTTTGCAGTGTGATTGTGATCAATTCACAGGAGGCTCAGTGATCATCCAGTTACCCAACACCTGAATTTAGCTGGGTTTAGTTTATTATCATGAGGTATAGTGAAAAGCTTTTGTTGCATGTTAACCAGTCAGCGGAAAGACTATACATGATTACAATTGAGCCGTCCACAGTTTACAGATACAGGATTATAAGTCAGAATTGATAGTACAATTAGGGCATTCGGTCCATCAAGTGTACTCCGCCATTCATACATGGCGGATCTATCTCTCCCTTCTAACCCCATTCTCCTGCCTTCTCCCCATAACCTGTGACACCTGTACTAATCAAGAATCTATCTGTCTCTGCCGTAAAAATATCCACTGACTTGGCTTCCACAGCCTTCTGCAGCAAAGAATTCCACAGATTCATCACCCTCTGACTAAAGAATTTACTCATCTCCTTCCTAAGTCCTTTAATTCTGAGGCTATGACCTCTAGTCCTAGATTCTCCCACTAGTGGAAACATCCTCTCCACATCCACTCTATCCAAGCCTTTTACTATTCTGTGTTTCAATAAGGTCCCCCCTCATTCTTCTAAACTCCAGCGAGTACAGGCCCAGTGCCGACAAACACTCATCATAGGTTAACCTACTCATTCCTGGGATCATTCTTGTAAACCTCCTCTGGACCCTCTCCAGAGCCAGCTCATCCTTCCTCAGATATGGTGCCCAAAATTGCTCACAATATTCCAAATGCAGTCTTACCAGCGCCTTATAGAGCCTCAGCATTACATCCCTGTTTTTGTATAAAAACCCTCTTGAAATTAAGTTTGTTTTCTTTACCACCAATTTGACATGCAGATTAAATTTTTGGGGATCCTGCACCAGCACTGCCAATTCTCTTTGCACCTCCAATTTCTGGATTATCTCTCAATTAAAAAAAATATACCTGTCCTTCCACTTATTTTCGTATCATCCGCAAACTTGCCCACAAAGCCTTCAATTCCCTCATCCAAATCATTAATACCAGCAAATTTGTCAAGCAAGACCTCCCCTTCACAAAGGCATGCTGACTTTGGCCTAATTTATCGTGAACATCTAAGTACTCCGTAACCTCATCCTTTATAATGTACTCTAAAATCATACCTCTAAAGTCAGACTAACCGACCTTGTGCAGCAATGTAATATTAGCAATTTTCCAATCATCTAGGACCTCTCCTGCCTCTAGTGATTCTTGAAATATCACTGTCAATGCCTCCACAATCTCTAAAGCCACCTCTTTCAGAAACCTAGGTTGCAGTCCATCCGGTCCAGGTGACTTATCCACATCAGCCCTTTAGCTTTCCAACCACCTTCTCCCTAGTAATAGCCAATCCACTAACTTCCAACCCCACTCTTGAATTTCAGGAACTTTGCTGGTGTCTTCCACTGTGAAGACTGATGCAAAAACGTTATTAAACTCCTCTGCCATTTCTTTAAAGGAAATAATGTTCAGTGCAAGATAACGTCCAGTTGAGTCCAATTAAAGATAGTCCAAAGGTCTCCAATGAGGTAGATGGTAGATTCGGACCGCTCTCCAGTTGTTGGTAGGATGGTTCAGTTGCCTGATAACACTGGGAAGGAACTGTCCCTGAATCTGGAGGTGTGTTTTCACACTTCTGTACCTCTTGCCTGATGGGATAAAGCAATTCTTCATCACTCTCTAACCTATCAGCACTAATACAACACTACCTTAAAAAGCAGCACCTCATTTTCTCCCAGGTATATTGCAGCCTTACACCCAATACTGAAATCTACACGGTAACTTTGCAGGTGACATAGTGGCGCAGCTTGTACAGCCTCATCACGCCAATGACCCAGGTTCAATCCAGACCTTCAATCCAAAATCATTTGGAGAACGTTTGCACATTCTCACCTACTACCCCACCACAGTCCCCTGTCACTCCCTGAAGGGGAGGGGAGAGGACTGGACGGGGGAGGAAGGAAGCGAGAGGTGGGGAGAACTGATCTCGGTGACGGAGGCCCTGATCCCCTCACCGGTTGAACAGCAGGGTGCAGGAGGCGAGCAGCAGGAGGATGCAGCAGAAGACCGGGTACTGGCGGCCGACGTCGCGGAGCAGGTGAAGCCGCAGCCTGAGGCCCAGCTGCCGCAGCACCCGGCGCACGGCCGTCATGTCGGAGCCGTGGCCCACGGGCGCCCACTCCCGGCACCTCCGCCCGCCGTCACCACCAAAGACCCTATAGCGGAGCTCCTCTAGTATCTTTGGTCACCACCAGCCGCCTCCCGTCACTTCCGCCGCCCGGCCCAGGCGGAAGCGGAACCAACGAGCGTCCAGTCCCGGCGCTGCAGGCTTGTCCTTCACTGGGAGGGTTCTAGGTTCATTAAAAATGCACTGCAATTGAAATAAAGGTGCTTTTATGGTCACATGTGCAAAGTGCTAGCGCACAGTGAATTTTTCATCTTACAGTCCAGTAGAGTATTGCCACACTCCCGATAAGCAACTATACAGAAATTAGTATACTGAGCCCGCATGCAAGAGGCACCATTTGCAAAGTACAGTCCCCGCGCTCTAATTCTTGAGCGATGCCTGATCCAAAGCCCAGGCTGTTGCGGGCCTCCAGCCGTCGCCTTTCCTCTCATCCGACTTTGTATCCCAGGGCCGCCTCCCGCAGCTGAACATAAAGGCCAGATACGGGTCCCTCTCCTACTGTCCTTATTCCTCGCCCGTTGTTTCCATTGTCTTCACCGGTACTGAAGCCGTTCTGTGATTAACCCGAAAGGTTAACTGTGTTTCTCCATATATGTTGCCGGGCCTGCTGAGTGTTTCCAGCAGGCCAGTTTGTAGATAGAAAAATCGATTTTACTTTAATATATGAAAAATGAAAGGTTCAATGCTATAAAAACGAATGGAATAAAAAGGAACTGCAGGTGCTGTTTATACCAAAGATAGATATAAAATGCTCAACTAGAGGTTTTGATTATCATTACCATTTACCACATTTACCCCCACTTTTATTTCTTTTGATTCATTCCTCCTTCCATTCGGACAATGCAACCATCAGCTTTTGTCAACTATTACTATGAGTAAAGCTTGATTAAATATCCAATGCATACACATTGAACCTCTTTGGTATCACAAGCATCCCATCCAGAATCTTTAAGACAATTCAGGCAGCAGGGTGGCACTAATTTTCTAAATTATTAGAACACTAAGTCTACCATTTCACAAATAATCCACAATTGGAACCAATGAAATTCAGAGAAAACATCACAGTACACAAACTTTGTAGTTAAATGGCATTAGGAATATCACTAGTCGACTTACCAAACGTTTTATAAAATCTGGCAGCCCATTGATGTTCCAATGAGTTGAATCACAGACCAGGTAAGGTCATCAGTCAGAGTATTGAGTATAGAAGTTGGGGTAGTCATGTTGCAGTTATACAAGATGTTGGTGAGGCTACATTTAAAATATTGAGCTCACTTTTGGTCACCATGTTAAAGAAAAGATGTTGTCAAGCTGGAAAGGATGCAGAGATCTACAAAGATGTTGCCAGGACTCAAGAGCCTTGGCATAAGGACAGGTTGAGGAGTTTATTCCTTGGATGAGAAGTGATCTTATAGAGGTGTATAAAATCATAAGAATAGAAAGGAATGCAGTCTTTTGTTTGCCCAGAGTATGGGATATTGAGAACAAGAGGGAATACGTTTAAGGTGAGGAGGGAGGTTTTAATGGGAACCCGAGGGGTAACCTTTTTTTAAGACAAAGGGTTGTGGGTGTATGGAAGGTACTTCCGGAGGAGGTAGATGAGGCAGGTACTATCGTAATGTTTAAAAAACGTTTAGACAGGTACATAGATAGGGTAGGTTTAGAGGGATATGGGCCAAACTCAAGCAGGCGCGACTAGTGCAGATGGGACATGTAGGTCGGCATGGGCAAGTTGGGCCAAAGGGTCTGTTTCCACACTCAATAACTTTTACATTTATGGTGATGGAATTATTGTGCAAGTTCAAAATGGTGAAAAAGATACCAAATCTCTCCAGCAGATTGCTAATGAATGGATGTACAGGGTACCTGGTCAGCAAAATATCTAACATTACAATGGCACTAATTTTACCTTTTTAAAAAAAAATTACCACATGTAAGAATCCTGGTTAACAGGTCCTTTGGGCAAGAAAAAAGTATTCACTGACCATGAAAGAAGTCTTCTTTCTACAAGAAACCGACACCATCCATGAATACCATTGCCACTTGATACTGTATGGATAGAGGCCACCGAGTATTTACAAACCAATAGTTAGCTTGGAGACACAAGGAACTGCAGATGCTGGTTTAGAAAACGACATGTGTTGAGAGTATGATGGATCAGGGTTGAAGTAGACATTCGAGATACAGCGCAGAAACAGGTCCTTCTTCTCACCGAGACTACACCGATCATTGATTACCCCGTACACTAGCACTATCCTACACACTAGGGACAATTTACAATGTTACCCAAGCCAGTTAACCTACAAACCTGCACATTTTGAAATGTGGGATGAAATCGGAAA
>CM075994.1:1744982-1827482 GCA_038087875.1 Malacoraja senta
CCCTCTTTTTTTTAAGTTAGGTTCAGAAAAGAACCAATCTGGAAATGCTCAACTACCTGAAATATTGGTGATTACACTTCCATCTGCAAGCAGTCCTCTTCAGGAATAATGAGTTATCGAACTGCAGTGTGAGGTAGTGATGAGCAATAACACGAGAACCACAATCAGCTGGACGTGAATGCAATGGCTTGGACATGGTTTTTAAGTTTTCTGCGCAAGTCTGGTATTGTATGAATATTGCATTATGAAACCATCTGACACAAAACAATGGTCATCACCCACCACTACCCCTGTATATTACAAAAAAAGGTAAATTTGCTATACAAAATTTAAAAATTACAGTCCATATATGTTGACATCTGAAGCTCTTTTCCTTGGCGTTCCTGGTCTCCATTTGGCGTCCTGGTCTGGAGTCTTACCATCATCTCCTTTAGCAGCTTCCAGTGTAACCTCTGCAAGTCAGTCGTCATCAAAACAGGTCAGGACCGGCCTCGACCTCGTTTTCCTGCTAGCCAGGCAACAAAAGGAAGCCATTAAATTAACATCTAAAACAGAATTAGATGAGAAAATATTACTGGTTTTAATGTTACTGGTCCAATAATCCAGAATTTAACATTTCAGCATTTTATATTAAATTCTGAGAGGCAATAAACTGAGCTTGAGCTACTGGTACAGCCCAGGTGAGTTCATCTTAAAACTGAGCATACCATTTCATTTATACATGCTGCAAGATTTTGAAACCTCAATAACAAATTTCAATGCTTATTTATATTAATGTACATACACACAAAAATGTACACATTATTCAATTTAAGTTTCCAGTGTAAAACAAAAACAATTGTTTGGATAGGTTCCATAAATTGGTGCATAAATTGTGTTTGAAGTTAATTTAAAATATCAGATCATTATTCTTAGTTTACGTGTAAGAAATGGTACACACCCGTTTCCAAAGAGAATGCTATCAAAATATGTCACTTTATATTTTGAGAACAAATTTGAGCAGATTGGTTATACAAACTTCAGTTATTTCACAATGCACATATAAAAAGCATATTTAGAGGTTAGGCAAGGACACACTAAGCATTTAGTGCTGAAAATTAGTAGCACTGTTTTTTGTGATTTGTATTCTGAAATATTTTGAGAACAGTTCAAAAATGTATCCTGAGGAATATTTAATTTTATCTTTAAAAATTGCACACAAAAAAGAAACAAACCACAAAGAACAAGTACGTTTAAGGTACCATTTGGTGTCATCTGCAGAGTACTTTCATGGCATAAAAGATCAGTGCTTGTTAGATCAGATTAAAGTCAAAACAGCAAGGCAGCAACTCAAAGATAACTTAATTCACATATGCATTCATTGATATGTGTCTTTGTTAATTACACCAAATCATTTTGCAAGACACAGCCATTGATGAATGACATGCTGCCTTAAAGATTTGTCTCAATGTTACATATCATTCACCATACACAATATCAATAATGAAATAAACTGTGCAAATGTTAACATATTTCTAGTACTTCCTTCTAATACCACCCTGTCCAAGGTTTTCCATTAGAAATTCATTGGAGAATTTGGATCAGTTTTGGTAAGAGTAAATAATTTGTCAAAGGAAAATTTATGGAACAAAATGGAATTTAGTTAAATTCATGTTGTTTGAGAATTTTGAAATTTTATTGACATAGACATGCACAGTAGATAGAGAATAGTAGAATAAACTTGGCAAACTCATTTCTGGAATAGCCAAAACAAGAACTGGTAGTAATTTGAAAAGATCCAAACATTTTAAAAAAAATATTTAGGTCAGCTTGCCTGCTTCTGGGAATGCAAGTTAGTAACATACAGTTTTGTCAGTACTTCAAATACAAGAAATTTAAAAAGCCAAATTTCAAAAATAGAAATTCCCAGACAAGTGCAACAATTGCAGATTGTGCCGTCAAGTCCAAGTGATTTTTTAAATTAAAGTATACACATCTGCACATTGGACAAAAATGCTGAAGGAACTCAGCAGGTGAGGCAGCATCTATGGGGAGAAGGAATAGGCAACGTTTTGGGTCGAGCCCCTTCTTCAGGCTGAAGAAGGGACTTGACCCGAAACGTTGCCTATTCCTTCTCTCCTTAGATGCTGCCTTACCCCGCTCAGTTCCTCCAGCATTTCTGTCTACCTTCGATTTTTCCAGCACCTGCAGTTCTTTCTCAAGCATCTGCACATTGGGGTCTCTTGCCAGACGTTACCAATTAACAAGCGGCAGCCAATCAGATTTAAAGCTAATTTGTGTTTTATAGTCAGTACAGACAATCTGTCAGTCATTTTACTGAACCCTAGTGGTCTATTTCCACTGTTGCCATAAGTATCCTGATAAAACTTCTGGTCGTTCTCAGATTTGTAACCATAGTTACCAGAATAATCACCACCTTGGAGCGGTTGCTGAGCAATAGGTTGTGAGCCCCAGTTTTGATTATTGGTCTGGCGCCGCTTCGAATCTGGCTGGTTGTACCCATCAGCTTTTCGTTTGCCTCCTAAATTTCCACCGCGGCCACCCCTCACACCACGTACCCCGCGGGCTCTCTGCTGTGCCTGGGAACCCCTCTTGCACCACGAGCACCTCTCCCTGCCATTTGACCACGTTGTGAGAATCCAGATCTTCGTGGTTGGGAAACTCCACGACCTCTAGCGGGTGGTGCACCTCTTCCACTTCTGCCACTTCTTCCTATAGCAGTTGTTTGATAATCATCATAACCATAATATGGATCTTCATATCCTCCACGATAATCATGGTAATCGTAGCCATAATAATCATATAATCTTCATAACTATAGTAATCTAGTGGATAACTGTAACCTCCTCTTGCTCCACGATTTCTGTTTCGTGTTGGAGGGGGCATACGGGGTGGAGGGTAGTAATAGTAATCCTCATACCTGGAGTTAAAAAGATACTTGATTTGTAGAAAGCATGATTAAAAGGCAAGCAATTTTAAATTAAAAGCAGTGTATAAATTCATATCTTCCCAAATTATAACCATAAATTTCATACAGATAGTGAATGGTACTCAAGCTGGTATGCAGCAGGTATGGAAATCTAACTACGCAAATATAATAAATTGCTATCAAGAAAATCAAATTTCTTTATAAGGGCAGTTACACATGTACAAGATATACACTAAACAAGCAGGTGAAACTGGCAGATGGAGTTCAATTATTTTTCTTAGACAAAAAGGTTAAGGGCATCGTTGGGACAAAATGTACTTAGTTGTATTTCTCACTATCCTTCAAGTACTACCAGCATGGATTCAAGCGCTACCATAATGCGTAACGTTGATAACCACACATCTCCTGTAGTAATCAATCTTTGGCACGATGATGCTTTACAAAAAAAACTCAAAAAGCGCAGGGGTACAAAACGCAATCATTTCAGGAGGGTTAGGGTATAGAAGTGAGAACGGGACACCACAGATAAAACATAGCCTTGCAGTTGTGAAAACTACTTTCAGCTTTGGACTCAGCATCTCTAGTAAAGGCAATGGGCCTTGATAGCAGATTTAGCACAATTGCAGAATTGGGGGGGGGGGGGGGTGGTGTTATCTCCACGGATTATATATGTTTTAGGATGATTCTCTACTCGCTAAGCTCCAGCCAACAGGGCAGGTTAATGGATTAGCTATTGCACATCAGTTCACCATGCAGCAAGACACATGGGAACAGCTGGGCCAAATGAATTAGCAGAATTAGCCAGGATCCATCTAAATGGCACGTCTCAAGAGTATGAATGGCACCCCCCCCCCCCTAATTTGAAATGAATGCCAATTTAAAGCACATCAAATCTAGCACAGGGAAAGTCAGTAAATATTAAACAGGCGGAAGTTTCCATTCTCCTAGTTAACTGAGAGCACAATAGAAGAATAATTCAGCTTTGTGTTCTTTTGTGCACCCGAACTTCAAGGAATAATAACGAGGAGTTCAACTGTAGATTTACAACACAATTTCATTTTGTACTGAAGCTAAAAATCATACCAGTTAATAACCAAAGTAGTTCCACCTGCTGGCCAAAGTATTTGCTAGACTGAACAAAATTAGTGTTTCAAATTTCAAAAGGCAAAACCAGCAGCTGAAGTGCAGGTTTGTGCAGAAAGGATTCACACTTGCAACATGCTGGTAAGTGAATCATTAAAAACAGCTCCTGATCTACCACCAACCAACCTCTGACCTGGCAACAGGATTTACCGTTGGACCATCTGAGGCAGACTACAGGCATTACCACAGCCACTCCATTTTAACTGAAACAATTCTTCAAAAATCTGTCAGCTACAATTGAACAGCCGATCTATCAGATGTACTTACAGCTGAGATCTAGCAGCTTGCCTCTGAGCCTGGCGTTCCTTCTTCTTCTTGTCCGGTGGCTTAGCAAGAACAATTTCAATATTTTCACCTTCTAGGTCTTTCCCATTCATTTCATTCATTGCCTGCAATGTGCAATTGGATGAAACTGCTTTACAGATGTATATACTATCAGAAATAAGCAATTAAAAAAGATTAACAAGCTTAGTCAAACAGCTGCATGGAATATTGCAAAGTCCAACCTTTCACTATGCTGCTTTCTACTGAAT
The DNA here is from genome assembly GCA_038087875.1 of Malacoraja senta. Classification (NCBI taxonomy): domain Eukaryota; kingdom Metazoa; phylum Chordata; class Chondrichthyes; order Rajiformes; family Rajidae; genus Malacoraja; species Malacoraja senta. The sequence goes on from CM075994.1 coordinate 1,749,588, forward strand.
CTTTACCTTTACAGCGCCGTCTCTTTCATCAAAGTGAACAAAAGCATAATCTTTGAGTTTCTTCACCCGTTCCAGTTTGCCAAAGTGACTGAAGGTTTTTTCTAGTAATTCTTCTGTTACTGTACTGGCCAAATTACGAACAAACAGCACCTTCACCTGCAAATGAAATGTTTAAATGAATTATATCCAAAGATAAACATTCTATTGATCAGCATTAGTAACAGTAAAAAAAACACAATAAAAAGTAACAAGCAACACTGCAGTAGCCAAGTACATGCTCTAAGATGGAAGTTAGTCATGAGGCACATAAAAAATGTTGTGGCACTTTTAGGATTCAACTTTTATTTTCCGCTGTATAGTTTATTCCCATCATGTGGTCACTGCTTGGAAGGCCAATATCGCTAGTTGCCTTTGGGATAGATGAGCAGAATTCTTGAACCATTGTCCAAAAGGCGAAGGTGGGTATTCCCACAGTGCTAATCAGCAGGGAATGCATGAATCTGAAGCAACAATGAAGTGCTGGCAATGTGTTTCAAATCTAAGATGGGGTGAGTACATGAGGATGATATTCATAGGCACACCTTACTTGAGACCAGAAGCACTGTTTCAGAATCTGAGGTAGGTCGACATTGTTCACCTTAGTTTAGTTTAGAGACATAGCATGGGAACAGGTCCTTACACTAGCGCTATCCTACACTCTAGGGACAATTTACTATTTTTACTGAAGCCAATCAACCTACAAACCTGTATGTCTTTGGTGTAGGAGAAAACCGTAGCATCCGGGGAAAACCCACGAGGTCACGGGGAGAACGTATAAATCCCATACAAACAACACCCATGATCAGGATTGAAACCGGTTCTCCAGAGCTGTAAGGCAGCAACTCTACCGCTGTGCCACAGTGCCACCATGTTATGGTGTGTGTGCATGTTTAAGGTCATCCATGTAATGCCACTTTGTCCTGGATACTTTCAGAATACACTGCCACGCAGTCCATCACACTCTTGCATGGGCTTTGGGCTGTCAAGAGGAAAGGTTCTCAAAATATCCAGTCTCTGATCAGCATGAGGTGATGAGCATTTGAGGAAGAGACAAACCTCATGTTGATAGTGGATACTTTGGGGTTAACATTGCCAATTAAATGCTATATGTGGTATATTCGTGCAAATAAAAGCTCATCAGCCCAAAAGTAAACATTATCAGGGACTTGATTCGTGCAATTTCAGACATTCTCTGTGAATTTACTTATAATCTTTTAGGTGCTGTATCTCAGTGCCAGATACCCAGGCTCAACGCTGACCTTGGGTGCTGCCTGTGTGGAGTTTGCATATTCGCCGTGACGATGTGGGATTCTTCCGAGTTCCTCCCACATCCCAAAGACGTGCAGGCTTGTAAATTAATTGTCCTGACTAAATTGTCCTGAATGTGCGGGGAGTGGATGGGCGAGATAACAGAACTAGTGCGAACAGGTGATGGATGGCATGGACCCAGTGGGCCAAATGGCCAGTTTCCATGCGGTTTCTTTCAACCAATTAATCATAATTCTGGCTCACCAAAGATTCAAGATTCAAGAGAGTTTATTGTCATGTGTCCCAGATAAAGAGAATGAAATTACTGCTTTGCTTCAGCACAACACCATATAGTAGGCATGAATACAGAACAGATCAGTGTGTCCATATACCATTATATAAATATATACACATGAATAAATAAACAGTTAACGTGCAAATAAACAGATAATGGGCTATTAATGTTCAGTTTTGTTTGAGTTGAGTTGAGTTGTGGGGAAGCAGTTATTCCTGAACCTGGACGTTGCAGTCTTCAGGCTCCTGTACCTTCTACCTGAAGGTAGCGGGGAGATGAGTGTGGGTCCTTGATGATGCTGCCAGCCTTTTTGAGGCAGCGACTGCAATAGATCGCCTCGATGGTAGGGAGGTCAGAGCCGATGATGGTTTACCACCAAAGGGGTCTGAAGAAGGGTTCCGACCTGAAACGTCACCTATTCCTTTTCTCCAAAGACTGCTGAGTTACTCCAGCATTTTGTGTCTTTAAAAGGGTTGCATAAATGCAATCTTTATATGATGCATGCTAAAGAGCTGGTAAAATAAAGGGGGAATCGGGAACATTTGATATTTAGGCAAATATGGGGAATGCTACTTAAATAAGTAGTTTTCTCCTGAAAGCATCACATTTTTCAACTGTTGAAGTTACACCCAATGGAGATTATGCAACAGCACTCTTGGCTGAAGATACTGAAGAGCCACTCACCACTGAATGAAGCGACTACATATACATGGCAAGTGCAGCGCAAATTGGAACAAGACCGAGACTCTTGGATCTAAATGGGATTTCACGATGGAATTCAGTCTGAGAAAACATCCCAGATCAAGGGAAGGAAAGTGTATTCAGGGTTCCCAATAATAATCAACAGAAGTGATGACAACAATGATCAACTTTCATAGCGTGAACAAATGCAAGGATTTTAAATTAGACAACACCACTAAGTCTACGTCACAATTAAAACAATGCTCAAGGATTAGTACCTTTGACATGACCTCTGGATCAGGATCCTCGATGGGGTCTGCCCATTCCACCGTTACAACGTTACCCCACACCTTCACTTTCCCACTCATAAGCCTGCGTCTAGCCTGGGCTGCAGATTTATGATCCTCAAACTCCAAGAAGCAGAAACCCCTATTCTTCTTCTTGTCATCCGGTTGATGATACAATATCACATCTGTGAGCCCCTCTGGCAAAATAAAATGCAAATGTTTTTTTTTAATTCCACTGCTCTCTCTACATTTATCTAAATGATAACGCAGATCCTCTCAGAGGTTATGTAAAGTTTAAACATTTTTTGAGATACATGAAATAAAGGTGCAATAACAGCAACATTCCCAAAGTTTCCCCTGACTCAAGGCAATACAAAGAAGCTGATTATCCTACAACTTGATCAGGACAATAGTTCACAGAAGGGATTGCTAAACGTGACATTGTGCTGCAAAAACGATATTTTGTTCTGAGTTACTTCTTTCCTGTTACCTTTACCACTCCACTGCACACCTGTCAATGAGTGCGTCAGGGGTCATGGGGAGAAGGTAGGAGAATGAGGTTGAGGGAAAGATAGGTGAGCCATGATTGAATGGCAGAGTAGATTTGATGAGCCGAATGACTTAACTCTGCTCCTATGATTATTGTCTATGACATTATGAAAACATTCAACTTCAGGGAGTGCAACCAGTCACGTGCTGGGAAGAGATACTGCACCAAGTCTATGATCAGCAGGAAGCTGTTCTCCTCAATGAAAGACCACACAGATGATCTAGATGTCAGTGAAAGGTTTGCCCCAATGTGATGTAGGGCAGAATCTATCTAGAGTGAAAGGAAGACACAAGCGTTCAGGAAGCATACAACTTATGTAGACTGGAGCTTGAGCGCCCAGCCAGGAAATAGCATAAACCAGGGTAGACACAAGATGCTGGAGTAACTCAGCAGGCGAGGCAGCATCTCTGGGGAGAAGGAATGGGCAACGTTTCAAGTCAAGACCCTTCTTCAGATGTTACGGGTCTTGACCCGAAACGTTGCCCATTCCTTCTCTCCAGAGATGCTGCCTGACCCGCTGGGTTAATCCAGCATTTTGTGTCTACCTTCGATTTAAACCAGCATCTGCAGTTCTTTTTTACACATTAACCAGGGTATGTACATCCTTATACAATCAATAGACAATAGGTGCAGGAGTAGGACATTCGGCCCTTCGAGCCAGCACCTCCATTCAATATGATCATGGCTGATCGTCCACAATCAGTACCCTGTTCCTGCCTTCTCGCCATATCCCCTGACTCCGCTATCTTTAAGAGCTCTATCTAACTCTCTCTTGAAAGCATCCAGAGAATTGGCCTCCACTGCCTTCTGAGGCAGAGAATTCCACAGATTCACAGCTCTCTGGGTGAAAAAGTTTTTACAACTTAAGGGAATCAATGGCATGACCAACGGTATTGATGCACAGATGAATCTTGGGGCCACTCACACCAGATGAGGCAATTATTTTCCTCCCACTCGATTTGTGAGCCTTTGGAACTCTTGCTCAAGAGAGTATGGAAGCAGATTATTTGACTAATTTTGAAACAAAGGAAAGATCAGAGGCGAGGCCACATTTGGAGTATTGTGTACAGTTTTGGTCACAGAGAAGATTTATGAGGATGTTGCCGGAACTGGCCTACCCACAGAAGACCAAGGGTTGTGGTGGAAGACAGTAATTCTGGCTATTTGTCTGAGGTGTTCCGCATGGATGTTCTGAGACCTCTGTCCGAGAGATAGATATAAATTACTTGGATGTAAATGTAGATTAGTTGGTTAGTAAGTTTGGTGGCATTGTGCACAATCTATACAGCTATGACTGTCAAAGTATACAGCAGGATGTAGATCAGCTACGGGTATGGGTGGAGAAACTGCAGATGGAGTTCAATCCAAGCAAGCGTGAGGTGTTGTGGGAGACTAAATGTAATGGGAAAGTATATAGTTAATACCAAAACCATCAACAGCATCGATGAACAGGGAATCCAAGTCCACAGCTCCCTGAAACACAAGTCCACAGCAACACAAGTAGATAAAGTGGTAAAGGCAGCAAAGGCTCATAGGTCGGGACAATGAAGAGTCAGGAAGTGATGACGTAGCTTCATAGGACTTTAGTAAGTCCGCATTTGGAGTATCGTGTGCATTACAGGACATGGCGGCTTTGGGAGGAGGTTTACCAGAATGATGGCGGCATTAGATGTAGGGAGAGTTTGGACAGACTTGGATTGTTTTCTCTGGAATGCAGGAGATTGAGGGGAGACCTGCAAAGCCAACATTTTACAATTCTGGATAAGAGAATAATTGACTAGCACTATTAACGGATAGAATGAGCAAGCTTATCTTAGTTATCAGTGAAAATGGGACATACTAAGCATGCGTATCTATATGACCATATTACAAAAACTTATGTCAATCCCAAATCTAGCTACATCATGAATTGCATCTTCCTTGACAGAATGAATACAAGTGGTTAACAGAAACAAACAGGCAACCCAAACCACTGGTAATTCCATAAAACGTAGCTTCATTTGCAATCCCAAAATTTTACAAACTGTCAAAACAGCAGAAGACATGGGAACTTACTAAACTTCTTCAGTCTAAAATGCAAATTAAGATCTTCGGAAATTAAGTTATTTGCAGTGGAACTATCAAATTAATTCAAAAACTTGTTGACCTGCTCCTTCCAACTTCAAACCAGTGAAAACTGTACCATTGTCACTCCCACACGTGATTACATAATTAACAGTATGTGTAAACTAGACAACAGAATGAAGACAAGGCAATTTTACCTGTAACTTTTCCAAATTCTTCCATTATTTGTTCTTTTGTCTTGCTTTTTGGAATGGATCCCACGAAAAGTCTGTTGTTTGCCACAGAAATGCAAACACCAATGTGTTTACCAGGCCGAATTTCATGGTTATCGCACTGAAAATTGGACAACTGAGTCAGTTTATGAACCCTAATTAAAGGAATAGATTATAGTATATGTAACAATTGCAAAATCTCACCAATTTGACAGCCTCCTGCGCTGAATCTTTGGAGCAAAATGTGACGAAAGCATACCCTCGATTTAAGCCAGTTAAAGGATCCATCATCAGACGCAAATCCCAAATTGGCCCAGCTTTTTCAAAAAGGGGAACAAGTTCATCCTCAAAAAGATCCCTTGGTATTTTTCCTACAAATATCTACGACAAAATTGGACTGATTAAAAAAAATCAAATATGCAACGACATGAATTTTCATGGTCAAGGAATTGGTAGAAATGTTTCTCTACATCAACTATCAATGGGATGTTCTAAAACAAATTAGCATCTTTAAATTCTACTAATGACTGAAATAACCAATGGTCAAATTTAAATTTCGACCAACCAGAACTAATCCTAAATCACATTTATTATTAATTTCTTCAAACCCCATGCATTATAGAGTGGGTGTGGAGAGGATGTTTCCACTAGTGGAAGGGTCTGGGAACCAGAGGATATAGCCTCAGAATAAAAGGACATACCATTAAAAAGGAGATGAGGAGGAATTTCTCTAGTCAGAGGGTGGTGAATCTTTGGAATTTATTGCTACAGACGGCTATAGAGGCCATGTTATTGGGCATTTTTAAGGCAGATATTGACAGATACAAGATTGGCAAGAGTTATGGGGAGAAGGCAGGAGAATGGGCTTGAGAGGGAAAGATAGATCAGTCATGATTGAATCGCAGAGTAGACTCAATGGGCCGAATGGTCTATTTATGCTCCTATGACTTAGGAACATTATCACTAACAATAAACACTAACTCACCTCAGTACCGCTGTTAGGTTGAGGACCCGAATGCACAGCATCAGGCGGGGGACCACCATACTTCCGCTGTCCTGTGGTAACATCAAGCGTATAGCCTGTCCTTTCTAAGAGAGCCTAAGTAAACACAAACAAGCATGGCCATCGTAACTCAGCAATTGCAATTAAGAAACTTAATGATAGTTGCAGAAACACTTTTTCACCCCATTAAGGACAACAAAAACGAGGCTAATCTTTAACTCAGGCTGTTAATTTGGAAGGAATAATTTAGTACAATGCCCCGAATGGGCAATTGAGACAAACCATTTGCTCCAAGTATCTAGCAGCATTCATCTACTTACAAAGACTTTGGATCGTCATGATTAAAGGCAGTCAAGATGCTTCTTAACAAATGAGCATCCTGGCTAACATTTGAAAGGACCAGACAAGCAATGTTTTTCACTTAAGTGTCCCGATCTACATCAGCCAACTTAATCCAACAGTCTGACCATAGCAATGCCCCACAGCCATCTTTTTAGCCTCACTGTCTCCCAACAATCTTTTTTTGCAAATGACAAAATGTCTTTGTATAATGAGATGAGTCTACTGAGGCACCAGAGAAATGCAAAAATATTTTAAAATAATTGAGCAAACAAATACTATGTCCATTGTTAATGTTGGATCCCTACCTTTATTTTTGTCTCGTCAGGTCCTTTATTAGCATCTGTCACCTTAGATCCTTGCTTTTCTCTCTGTCTGTAGGTCTTCATTACACCACATAGAAAGGCACTTTTATTCTTCAGGAAAAAAAAAATTCAATAAATTAAACCAAAGCCCGTAAGATATTTTTTCTCAGACCCGCATGCAAGATTTACCTTCCAAAAACTAAAAACAATCATTTTTCAACTCATGGAATTTGAAATTATTCATTGCTGATATTATAATACATCAACAACTAACAATAAAGGATCATCCAGATGTCCTCAGAAATTTTATTTTTGGTCAATAAAGAGTTGCTGGCACTCAATGACTAGTAATAAATAATATTGAAACATTCTACGATCTTGCTGTGAAACTGAAATAATGCCCAACAACCAGATCAAAAGTGTTTAATTGTCATATGTACTGGCAACAGTACAATAAATTCTTACTCACATGAACGGGGCCCCATAAGCGCAAATAGATTAAATATATTTTTTATTCAATAAATTAATAACCATAACGCTACAAAAAGAGGCTCTTCATATAACCAAGTACAGTCCAAAGAAGTTTATAGTTGCTGAGGTTAGTGTTACATGGAGTTCAAGAGCCTGATGGTTGCTGAGAAGAAGCTATTCCTTGCACACCAGTCACTGAAAGTAAGCATGCAGGTACAGCAGGCAGTGAAGAAAGCTAATATTGGCCATCATTGCAAGGGGATGAGTTTAGGAGCAAGGATGTCCTACTGCCGTGAACAGGGATCTGGTGAGACCACACCTATAGTATTGTGTGCAGATTTGGTCTCCTAATATTGAGGAAGTACATTCTTGCTATTATCGTAGTGCAGCATAGGTTAGCGGGACTGACATATAAGTAAGTTTATTGGCCAAGTATTCACATACAAGGAATTTGCCTTGGTGCTCCGCCCACAAGTAACAACATAACATACAGTGACAGTTACGAATGACTCGGAAAACACTAAACATTAATAATAATAAAACATTAATGATAAAACACCATTGATCAAGCATGTGAACCAACAAAATACCAGATCAAAGGGAGGCTACAGATTTTTGGCTGTTGAGTAGAGCAACTACTCGTGGATAAAAACAGTTTTTATGTCTGGCTGTGGCAGCTTTGACAATCCGGAGTCGCCTTCCAGAGGGAAGTGGTTCAAAGAGTTTGTGGCCAGGGTGAGAGGGGTCAGAGATGATCTTGCCCGCTCGCTTCCTGGCCCTTGCAGTGTACAGTTCATCAATGGAGGGAAGGTTGCAGCCAATAACCTTCTCTGCTGATCGGACAATTCGCTGCAGCCTCCAGGTGTCGTGCTTGGTGGCTGAGCCAAACCAGACCATGATGGAGAAGGTGAGACCAGACTCTACGATGGCTGTGTAGAATTGGACCATCATTGCCTGTGGCAGATTGTGCTTCCTCAGCTGCCATAGGAAGTACATCCTATGTTGTGCCTTTTTGACTGTGGAGTCGATGGTAGCCTCCCACTTAAGGTCCTTGGAGATGATGGTTCCCAGGAACTTAAAAGACTCCACAGATGTAACTGTGGTGTTGTTGATGGTGAGTGGGGTGAGGGGAGGGGGAGCTCTCCTAAAGTCTACAATCAATTCCACTGTCTTAAGAGCATTGAGCTCTTGGTTGTTGCAACGGCACCAGGACGCCAGCTGTGACACTTCCTGTCTGTAGGCAGATTCCTCCCCATCCTGGATCAGTCCAATCAGGGTTGTGTCGTCCGCAAACTTGAGAAGCTTGACAGAGGTGTCTGTGGAGGTGCAGTCGTTGGTGAAGAGAGAGTAGAGGAGAGGAGAGAGTACGCAGCCTTGCGGTGCTCCTATGCTGAGCGTTAGCGGGTCCGAGATGTGCTTTCCCAGCCTCACATGTTGCTTCCTGTCTGTCAGGAAGTTGGTGATCCACTGACAGAGGGGTTCAGGCACAGTCAACTCGGAAAGTTTGGAGTGTAGTAGGTCTGGCACAATGGTGTTGAATGCAGAGCTAAATTCAACAAACAGGATCCTCACATAGGTCCCCTGGCATAGGTGCTGTAGGATGAAGTGCAGGTCCAGGTTGACTGCATCATCCACAGATCTATTGGCCCGATATGCAAACTGCTTAGGGTCCAGCAGGGAGTTTGTGATATTTTTCAGCTTGGCCAGCACAAGCCTTTCCAGTGTCTTCATGACTACAGAGACTACATATGATGAAAGAATGGGTCGACTGTGCTTGTATTCACTGGAATTTAGAAGGATGAGAGGGTATCTTATAGAAACATATTCTATGAGGGAATCTTAAGGGATTAGACAGGCAAGATGCAGGAAAAATGTTCCCCATGTTGGGAGAGTCCAGAACCAGGGGTCACACTTTAGGAATAAGGGGTAGGCCATTTAGGACTGAGGTGAGGAAAACCGTTTTCACCCAGAGAGTTGTGAATCTGTGGAATTCTCTGCCACAGAAGGCAGTGGTGGCCAATTCACTGGATGTTTGCAAAAGTTAGATTTAGCTCCTAGGGCTAACGGAATCAAGGGATATGGGGGGAAAAAAGCAGGAACGGGGTACTGATTTTGGATGATCAGCCATGGTCATATTGAATGGCGGTGCTGGCTCGAAGGGCCGAATGGCCTACTCCTGCACCTATTTTCTACGTTTCTATTCCTGAACCTGGAAGTTACGGTTTTCAGGCTCCTGTACCTTCCAAATGGTAGGTGCGAGATAAGGTCATGGTCGTGATGTGGGTCTTTGATAATATTGGCTGCCATTTATTTTTTTACATTGAACAAAAAACCCAAACTATCATCTCAAAAATGAATAAATTACTTTTGAGAAATAGTTTTGTGGCTACAAAGCATTATTGCCTCTGAAAATGTGAGCCATCATCCGAGATAAAAAAGTCAAATGCAATACTGTTTTTCCCCCAAAAAGATCAGATTATTTTACACAACAGGGCAGCATGGTGGTAGAGCTGTTGCCTCATAATGCCAGAGACCTAAGTTCAATTCTAACCGTGTGGTGTTTGCACATTCTCCCTGTGACCACGTGGGCTCCCTCCTACATTCCAAAGATGTGCGTGTTGGTAGGTTAATTGGCCTCTGTAAATTGTCCCTAGTGTGTAGGGAGTGGATGCAAAAGTTGGATAATATAGAACTAGTTTGAACAGATAATCAATGGTCAGCGTGGACTTGGTGGGCCGTTTACATATTGCATATCCAAAAACTTCCCCAGAAACAGTACAATTGCATTAACATCTATACAATTTTAATTTCACCATCATCATCATCCAGATTTGTTGGAGAACTAAACAATTACCTGAACGTGCGAAAGATCACTTTCCTTAAATTGCTGTAGCACCGACAATGCACCTTCTTCATTGAACTCCCTCAAAGCATCAAGTGCTCTTTCATCTAAATCACTATGAGACACTAAGCCTACAGAAAAGAGATGTAGAGTTTAGTAATATCCTCTTATAATCGCAGTTCAACTTTGTTCTCCTTAAGTATATATTGCTGCATATTATGAGATTTTCAGCTGTGTTTGAAATATATACTCGCTAAAAATATGTTTATCGCCACAAGACCTATAATGAAGAATACACTGATCAGTTTCTTGTGGTGTATTGTAAGGCAAAGGATACACTGACCTTCATTGCAGGAGGTATAACTACAGGAGCAAGAATGCCTTGTTACAATTATATAGGGCCACTTTGTGGTACTATGTCCAACGTGGGTCTCCAAACATATAAAGGATGTACTTGGGGTAGTGTAAAATGTCATCAAACTGATTCCTGGGATGACAATTGCCAGTGAGTGATTGGGTGAAATAGGCCTGTATTCACTTAGGCTTCAGAATGAGAAAATCTTGACAAAACCTTAAAAAGTCTGACAACTGGACAGGCTAATATCCAACTTGATTCCTCTGGGTGGAGGGGTGGCAATCTCAGTATGCAAAATGACACCCTCAACTCTAGGTTTAGGAGAAATTACTTTATAGTAAGCTCTGGAATTCTCTTCCACTGAAAGCTATGGAGACTAAGTATTTAAGTATAGTGGGAATATGGTATTGAAATACAGGATCAGCCTTGATTATACAGATTGGCAAAGTATTATTTAAGGGCCGAATGACCTAGCCCTGCTATATTCCCGTTTCAAATGAAAACTGACATTTACTGATCATTTGCTGTGATGGTATTTAGCCTTTGTTCACAGATACTACCCACAGTAAAATAATGCTAATAGTGTTGGAATAAAAGACATAGTAAGCTCCCAAAACCAACATCCCAAGTAACAGTCAAAAAGCTACTGAGCTCCCTCTGCCACCGGAATTCATCTAGCTTAAATGTTTGCTCCATTAACAAAGGAGGAAAAAAACACTTCCAAATGATCAAACACTCATTGCAGTCATTTTTAATCCAGTTGCTTGCAGACGAGTGACCGTAGCAACTGGATCAAATGTACTAAGGCCTGATTCTGAATTGCAGCCCAAAGCAAGATATTTACACGGGCCAAGGCATAAGAATGCAAATATTGCAGTAAAAACAAACCTTGTGCTCCAATGTGCTGCAAATAATTACACCAAGCATAATTAGACAAAGAGCAACACAAGGCACTATTCACACACAACCAAGTTTGTCATGGAAGTCAGAACAATAATCTTAAATGCAGAAAAATAAGTAGCAAGGCGTTTCCAAACGGCCAGAATGGGAGGAGTCTAATGAACTTACTGAGACATTAGGTTGGAAACACAAAACATGAGAATCATCTGAAGATAGTCTCAACCCAAAACGTCACCTATTCCTTTTCTCCAGAGATGCTCAGCTGACCTGCTGAGTAACTTCAGCATTTTGTGTCTATCTTCAATGAGAATCAGGAGACTGTAGTCCTATTTGACCAAAGGACAAAATTGCTTCAAATGGTTTTTGTATGAGCTCTAGTTCGGTGGGCTTCAGGTGAGGCAGATGATAGGGAAAGTAATATATGGTCAACTTTGAGAAAAATCACTTGAATTAAGACTGGTGTTAAGGATTGCTGTCTCATCAGCCAACACTCATTTTGTGAAATTAATCTTTTTCTAGTGGTCACAGAACACTGACAGGAATCTGAGGCAGGACATATGTGGGCATTATATGGTGTTGCAAGAACAATCAGCACCCCACCCCCACAGAAAATCACTAACGCTGTGTTTTGGATCTTTTAAACCTTGTATTACTTAAATACTCTTGTCGATTCCGACGTTTAAAAACTTAAGATGTGCCGGAAAAGTAAAGATTTCAAACCTCAGATCACCAGTAGCAGTAAGGAGTTCTCTGGGTGATACGTTCATAAGCCATGCTGGCAGAATTAAACCATTCAGCCAACCGAATCTACTCTGTCATTCAATCATGGCCAATCTATCTTTCCCACTCAACCCCATTCTCCTGCCTTCTCCCCATAACCCGACACCAATGACTTGGCCTCCACATCAATCTGTGGCACTGAATATATTGGTGACTTTTTGGCACTGAGCGTAAGAGCACTAAAAATTACTCAAATAGGAGTGGCATTGTTAGTAATGCAAAAATAGCTACCAGTTAATATAAAATTAATGCTCAAGCTTTTCTTTCTACTGGAATGACATTCACAATTATTTTTGCCGCAACTCTGGCCAGTGATCACGTTGTGAGATTAAACTTTGAACAGCGGGCACAGAACACCGACAGGGATCACAGCAGACATGATCATTCCCCCCTGCCTCTTTTCCCAACAGGCTGAGGATTGTGATCATGACTCAGCTACATCCCTGGCCCTGACTATTCAGCTGACAAAATGAGGAACCGAAATATGGTTAACATTGCTTTGCACTGCAATTTAAAAGCTGCATTATCGGGCCACGTGGTGAATTTTCAACTTTTCATCTAACTTCAGGCGAAGACCAGGTGCGTACAAGACTGGACGTACTAGAACTTCATTTATCTGGCTCAGATTAGTATTTAATACAAATCTGTCTATAACTAGACGCATATTTCTCATAAGTTGGGGGCATGACTTTCCTTACTCCTGATGAAAAAGCAGCAATATGGACATGATTATTTTAAATTTCTTGCATGAGATGTTCCAACTACACTATGATTGAGGACAAAATTAATGAAGAACAGAGTGCAATTGCAAATCAGACCCTCAGCTCAATGGTTAAACACTGACAGAGTAGAGATAATCATCAAGGCAACACATTACCTGATAATACATGAAATAGCTTTGATAGTCTACAATCCATACCTGCTAAATAAATTTCATCTAGTTTATCCGCTACCTTTCGAGGTAAGCCGGCGGTGAGTAGTGTCTGGTAGTGTTCAGACCGAACGAGGGCAGTGGAAGTTTCTATGGTTTCCTCTATACCATTGCCATTCATTTGCTCGGTAGCCATTGCTTCAGTAGTCATCTGTACACGTGTACACACACAGACATAGAGGCGAGTCAGAACACGTGGGGGCTGCCAGCTACACCACACCGGTCTGACGGCGCTCACCGGCCTCCCACCAACATCCCCTACCCCTCCCTCCAGCCCGGCCCTCACCCGCCTGCAACTCCCCGGCCCGCAAAACCCCGGCCCGAGATCCCACCCAACCCGCACCCTCCCTAACCCCTACCGGCCGGCCCTGTCCGCAGCCCCTTGGCCCGGCCGGGAAAGAAGCCGGACCTTCCCGCCCTACGTTACATGGTGCTGCGGCCCCGGGCCCACGCCAGGTGACAGGTTACCCGCCAGGGCTCCGGGCGCAGCACGTCCCCTCCTCCAGCGCCGGGACTCGCCTGGCCCAGAGGCCGGACCACGCTGCAACCCTCCGGACAGTGGCCCGGGGCTGCAGGCCGGGCACGCGGCCTAGCACTGCGCCCTGACACGCCTCGAGTTTCGCGCTGTTACACCCCCCACCCACCCCGACCCCCCTAAGCCATTCCTCCCCCATTCTTCCTCTCTCAGCCCTGGCCGCGGCTCCGGGGATGAGCGGGACGCCGGCAGAGACGCTGACCTGGCTCCGGGCGTGCGGCCGCGATGCCCACTCGGCCCCCCTCCACTGGCGCTGAGCTCCACAAAATGGCGGCTGCAGTGCGCGGCTCCCGCAGCCCCCGCGCTCCGCCGCTGCCCCGCACGCGCTCGTTCGCCCCGCCTCGCCTCGCGGGGTCTCCAGGCCTGGCCCGCACGGACATCATCCCGCCTCGCCATTGGTCAGCGACCGCGGCCCATCCTCATCCTAGCGATCTGATTGGCTACGACGCATGCGTGGTCCCGCCCCACCCTACTCTGCGTGAGCTAATTGGCTGACTCAGACCCTGCCCCGCCCCCGCGCGGTCCCACCCACACACTGCTCTGCGTGAGGTGATTGGTGGAGGCTCGGGCCTCCTCATGCCAATCATCTCCAGCTCTGCGGGCTCAACTCTGGTCCCACCCACGCCGATGGAGCTTCCCACCAGCTGTTAACTCTGTACACCTCAGCCAGTCGCACATCTGCATCTTCCCGGGATGCAGATGTGCGACAGCAACGTTAACCTCAAACCTGTAGTCCCCTACCATTGGTAAGACTCTGCAAATACCCTCTATTCCCTTCATGATCTTCAAATGTTTATTTTACATTTCATATATCTCATTTTTGTGTCTGTCTAGCATTTGCAGGTCCTCCCTCGCCACCTCCAACGGGATCCCACCACTGGCCACATCTTCCTATCTCCTCCCCTTTCGGCTTTCCGCAGAGACCGCTCCCTGGTCAATTATTTCCTTCCCACCCAAACCACCCCCTCCCCTGGTACTTTCCCTTGCAACCGCATGAAATGCTACACTTGTTGCTTTCCCCCCTCGACTCCATCCAAGGACCCAAGCAGTCTTTCCAGGTGAGGCAGAGGTTCACCTGCACCTCCTCCAACCTTATCTATTGCATACGCTGCTCTTGGTGTCAACTGCTGTACATCGGTGAGACCAAGCGCAGGCTTGGCGATCGCTTTGCCCAACATCTCCACACAGTTCGCATTAACCAACCTGATCTCCCGGTGGCTCAGCACTTCAACTCCCCCTCCCATTCCAAATCCAACCTTTGTCCTGGGCCTCCTCCATGGGCAGAGTGAGTCCTACCACAAATTGGAGCACCTCATATTTAGCTTGGGTAGTTTACACCCCAGCAGTATGAACATTGACTTCTCCAATTTCAGGTAGTCCTTGCTTTCTCTCCCCCTTCCCACCTTTCCCACAGCCTGTCTCACCCTCTTCCTCGCGCACCCCCACATCAGTCTGAAGAAGGGTCTCGACCCGAAACGTCACCTATTCCTTCACTCCATAGATGCTGCCTCACCCGCTGAGTTTCTCCAGATTTTTGTCTACCTTCCACATCTTCTAAGATCTCCACTGAACCTTTTGCAAGAGGACCCATTTAGCATCAGGCACTCCAATGAACGCCTGCCCAGCCTCTCCTTATAGCTCAGGCCCTCAATTCCTGGCAACATTCTCGTAAATCTTCTCTGCACTTTCAAACTTAATGTCATTCACTCATCTTGGGCTTTTGCCTCTGGTTGGCTTCCTGCAGGTACAGAAAAAAGTCTGTGCACATTAGTTGTTGCCTCACAGTGCCAGAGTCCGGGGGTTCAATCCTGGCTAACGGGTTGCAACTGTAGTTTTCTATTCTGTGATGGCATGGGTTTTCTCCGGTTGTTATGGTTTCCTCCCATATTTCAAAAACATCCAGGTTTGTAGATTATGTTGCAGGAAGGAACTGCAGATGCTGGTTTAAACCGAAGATAGATATAAAATGCTGGAGTAACTCAGCAGAACAGGCAGCCTATCTGGATAGAAGGAATGGGTGACGTTTCAGGTCAAGACCCATCGTCAGTCTGAGTTACTCCAGCATTTTGTGTCTATCTCAGGCTTTTGTACATTAATTGAGCTTCTGTAAATTACTTCTCGTGTGTAGAATGTAAAACTGGGTCTAATATAGGTTTACAGATGACCATAGGTCAGCGTAGACTCGGTGGGCCAAAGGGCCTGTTTTCACGTTGTATCTCTAAACAAAAACTAATCACGCTCAGATGATCATCACCAGTTAACCACGCAATACTCTGAACCCCAAAACAGGTCGAGGTCGGAATTGAATCTGGGTCGCTGGACCTGTGAGGTAGCAGCTCTTCCCACTGCACACTGTGCCAACCTATAGCTGACCAAGCAGAGCTTGAGATCCCAAGAAAATATGGATAGTTGAAAACAGCAACATGCCATCTCAGATCAGGAATCTTCTTCAAACTCGACTCTATCTTCAGATTCTATATATTTCCCTAATTGTATTTGAACTAGGCTTGGTTGTATGTATACGATCAGCCCTCACCCTCCTGCACTCCAAGAAATAAAGGACCCTTCATACTAAAAGTATTCCCATGGTCCATTTTCAAACAAATGAATAGTTAAAAAACAAGTTCATGTATCCCATTTAATCTTGTTCTTAAGACAACTTAAAGGCCACGAACAGCTTTATTTCAGCTATTTTAATTGTAATTTAATATTTATCATCATTTAGTTTATTTAAACCTCTTCAGATCATAGAAAGCAACATGTCTGCAATTTCATATTTTATTGTCACACATCTGAAAAAGAAAGCAATTCAAGTTGCACAGCCTTGAATAGCTGGCATATGCCAACTTGCATCAGTTTGAAGTAGCATTAATTTAGCCTACCACTTGGTAATGTCAGCTGCAATGCACAGACCCAGTGCTCCCACAGCCCAGTTGCCAACCTGCCTTTGCTATTACACATAATTTGCACCAAGCCACTGGAATTTGTATCAGAACCCACATATAAGACAGGACAGAGTAGATGCAGAATCAAATACACAGGACAAGATGTTAAGAAGTCCCTTGTGCCAATAGGTGGGGAGCATTTCACGACATTCGTTGATTGTTGAGTGGTAGACGCTCAACATCGGGGGGGGGGGGGGGGGGGGTAACCTTCAGGACAGTTGGGCACAGGACACATCACAGTGTCCTTTACCCAGAGTCAAGAACTATAGGGCATAAGTTTAAGTTGAGTGGGGAAAGATTTAATAGGAATCCAAGGGGTAACTTTTCCACAGCGGATGGTGGGTATATGGAACAAGCTCTCAGGGGAGGTAGTTGAGGAAAGTACTATAAAATTAAAAAAGACATTTATGAGTAGCTTAGATGGGACATCTTGGTCGGTATGGGCAGATTGGGTCAAAGGACCCATTTCCATGCTGTATGGCTCTTGACACTGCAAGGCTGGCTTCCGCCATGGTAGCGTGAATGCGCTTTGGATTACAGGTAACTGGATCAGGTATGCCATCTAGGGTGGGAATCAGCACCCTCTCCAATACAGTGCAGCCTTAATCCACCCCAATGGACAGGAGCCTAGAGTGAAAATAAGCCTAACCAGCAAGACAAAGATCGATTTAGATCTGCAGTCTTCACAAGATTTGAGGTAATGTCACTGATACAGTGGCCACAACGGGATATTATTTCCTCCACCTGTCACGTAAAACAGTATCAAAAGACAAAGTGCTGGAGTAACTCAGGGGGTCAGGCAGCAGCTCTGGAGAACGTGGATAGATGATGTCGGCACCCTTCTTCAGACTTACTCGTGGCTGTAGCAGAAGCCTTCCATTCAATCCAGCTACACCGCTGAAAGCAAAAAAACAAGTAATTTTAGAGGTAATGATAAGTAGCTATAAGCAATTAAGCACAAGCAACTTCACACACCGTGCACAAACTAGAGGCCGGGTTTTAATATTTAGTTGCTTACCTTCAGGTGCGGCTGACAGTGCGTTGTGGTGGGGAAGTAATCACTTCTGGAGGACCGACATCTCGCTGACGTCCTCTCAGCTATCTCACCCCAGTAGGGACACCAACTAGCTTCTGGCAAGAGCTTGGACCTCGCAATGGCCTGAAAAAGTTAGGACACAATTTAAGAATAGATTATGAAACGGGGGTCAGTCATTTAAGCATGCAGATGGAATTCGGGATGGTCACCCAAGTAACCAGTCCACTAAATAAACTGTCTTAAAATAAATCTTGACCCTCGCTAGCACACAAAATTGTAAAATTGCACCAAAAAAACTGCCTAAATTAGTGCAGTAGTAGCAGCGCCTTGCAGGAGAGAACCCTACACTTTTTCCACCAACTAGATGGCGGCAAAGCTAGGCGACCCTTTGCGTGCTGGTCCCAGAAGTAGATCTATCATTCATTACAAACTGGACGTCTCTATCTCTTCCCCCCCCCCCCCCCCCCCAGAGGTCACTCCCATCTGCCTGCATGTCTCTGTATTCAACTGATGATTCAACAATCCATGCCACCTTCCAAGAACTGGCAACACCCACGGTGACAAAAAGTCACCGACACCTAGGAGAAGCAGAGCGTTGTTAGATCAGTTCACAGCAAGACCACACTACATCAGGTATTTGGTCAAATCTCAGAAGTCAGATCCGTGTGGGTTTTCATCAGACTGTCAGGTTTGGGATATTTGTCATCATTGATAAGACCAAGAACCGAGAGAAGAGCAGACAAGCCAGTGTCCATACAAGCACATCCTCCGTAAACTAAAGAGCTCACTCCAACCTCCTCACATCAAAGATACCTACGGTTGCTTGGAGCAGAGATGTGCCCCTGGGTTTCTATTGGAAAAGCAGCAAGTATGGGATTGATCTATGTTCTTCTAATTTAACACATTTCATTGGAGCTCATGATGTGGCCACTACGTTGGAAGAGGTCCCATATTGGGAAAACACCTCCATGAGCATCAGCTTCCAGCCACCTTCAGAATAATTCATCATCCCAAGGAGAGACATTTAATGTTTCAACAAAACCCAGCACAACGGATCTCATCTCATCTCCTGACACAGGACTCGTAAATTCAACCATTTGCAGATAAACAACCTTCAGAGCTTGCTGAAATGGCCAGTTTAATTAAAAAAATCTGGACACAATAAACGGCAGATGTTGGTTTACAAAAGGGCGGGTCAAGCAGCACCTCTGGAGAACAGGGATAGGTAAGCTCCCTCCTACTACAACCAGACTGAGAGTTCTGGCCCAAAATGCCACCTAATGAAAAGGCCAGGTTTTATTTCCTCCTGTCCTGGTCTGGTCTTCCCCAGCATTTTACTCCAGAAACAGGCAGTTCTAGCATCGCCTTCTCTTGTTTTTCTCACTTCAGATTTACACTTCCAGATAGTTTAGTCCAAAAATCCCAATCCCATTGATCTTTTTTTCCCAGCGATCTAGTTTAAAACATTGCTACAACGGAACTGCAGATGCTGGATTATAACAAAAGACAAAGTGCAAGAGTAACTCGGCAGGTCAGGCAGCATCTGTAGAGGACATGGATAGGTGACATTCACATCTGCTGAGATGATATTTTGGGTTGGGTCCCTTCTGCAGACTGATTGTAGTAGGGGGGGGGACTATCTGAAGAAATGTCACCTATCCATGCCCTCCACAGATGCTGCCTCCTCCAGGAATGCTGTTGACCTGCACAATCACTGCAACACTGTCTTCAGTTCAAAACGTTTTGATTCCTAATTATTCCTAGCTCAAACAAATCATCACCAATTGAAACGTCAACCATTCCTCTCCTGTCAGACATTGTAAACCCCTTGCCGAGTAATTCCGACATTTTCTACTTTGTGTAAAACAATTACCTGCACACATTGAAAATCACCAAACTTCACAGCTATCCATCGTAGAGGACGGGGAAATCGGGTTCACCGACACCTAGGAGAAGCAGTGTTGTTAGATCAGTTCACAGCCAGACCACACTACATCAGGCACTTGGTCAAATCTCAGTAGTCAGATCCGTGTGGTTTTTCATCAGTCAAGTTCAGGATATTTGTCATCATTGATAAGACCAAGAACAGAGAGAAGAGCAATTGATACAAGCACACTCCAACGACAACCAACAAACTCATTACAACCTCCACACTGCATTATCCCAAACACACATTTCTCTGGCACTCAAGGGCTCCAAGTTCATCGCAGAAGAGCTCAACTAGGAAAAGGAGGTGGACACAAGGAGACATAGACACTGGAATCATGATTAAAAGTGTTGGGAGTATTTCAGCAGGTCAGGCATCATGTACAGAGGATGGACAGGCAACAGGTTTCAGGTCATGAAGACACAAAATGCTCACTTAACTCAGTGGTACAGGCAGCATCTCTGGAGAGAAGGAATGGGTGATGTTTCCAGTCAAGATATTCTTCAGACTGAAGAAGTCCAGTCTGAGGAAGGGTCTCAACCCAAAACGTCACCCACTCCTTCTCTCCAGAGATGTTGCCTGTCCCGTTGAGTAACTGCCTACCTTTGGTTTGAACCAGAATCTGCAGTTCCTTCCTACACATTTCAGGTCATGACCCTTCTTCAGAAAGGAATGTGACATGGGCAAGAAGTTACTGCAAACAACTGGGGAAGAATTTCGGTATAGCCCCAGAATAAAAGGACTACCTTTATAAAGGAGCCAAGGAGGATTTATTTTGTTCCTAAAGGGCAGTGAATCTGTGGAATTCATTGCCAGACAGATCATTGGGTATTTTTAAAGCAAATTGACAGGTTCTTGGTTAGTAAGGGTGTCAAAGTTTATGGGGAGAAGACAGAATGCAGTTGAGAGGGATAGATCAGTATTGATTGAATGGCAGAGTAGACAAAATGGGCCGAATGGCCTAATTCTGCTGCTATGACGAATTTCCAGCATTTTATATTCTACTAGAGCAAGTCCAGACCCGTTGGATCTTCTCCCCAACGCATGATTCCACCACTCACCCGTTCCCCCAACGCAACCTTTTTTTCCCCCCAACGCAATATTGCACTACTCACACATAGCCCCCAAATGCGCAGGTGCATCTCATTTCTCCTCATCCCCCAGCACTCCCTCCTCCACCTCTTCAATCCCTAGAGGGAGGAGGGGGGGGGGCAGAGGGTAGAGTGGGAGCGACGTGGCAACTACCCTACCTACCCCCCCCTTCATTTCCCTCATCCTCCTCCCCTCACTCCCATTCCCTGCCCCAGCACCTACCCAGGTCATAGAGCAGCGCCAGGGCCTAGAACTCGTACTCGGCCTGGCTGTAGACTGCAGCCGTCAGCTTGGCCGCCGCCTGGGCTCCAGTCCAGGCCCCGACTTCATCTCCGGGCTCGTCCCTGACACCGAACCCAGGCTTGTGATTGGTTCCAGCGGCGGCTTCTTTCTCGGCCCGTCACATCCCAAGCCCCGGGCTCGACCCTCACTACAACTCCAGCACCACCCTCCTCACCAGATGTCGGCAGCCGCTGCTACTCCTCGTTCACCGTGAGCGCTGGAGTGCCCCTCCCTCCCGGAGTGTCCCGTCCTGCCTTGCAAGTGCATTGTGACGTCACTCAGGTTTTCCCCCCGAAATTTACTATTTTTAAGACTTTAAACAATTAATAACTTGGGAAATATAGGTGGAAATGCGACGGGAAGATGTTTATCGCCTCCACGGGAAAAATGTGTGTAGGATGTATGAAAATGGGAAGGCTGTGGCCTAGCGTTTGGAAGAAAATAGGAATTAACCAGATTGACACACAGACACAAATAAGACAAAGACTTTTAGTATGATAGAGATGTAATATAGTTACCTGCACCCATTATCAAAATACCAAACATCCGAGACATCTACGTTTGGAATCAGGTTCACCGGTGCCTAAGGGAAGCAGAATGCTGTTAGATAATTTCACAACAATGAGACAACACATGAGACACCTGGTCAAATCTCAGCAGTCAGATCCGTGTGTTTTTTTCATCAGACCTTCAGGTTCGGAATATTTGTCATCATTGATAAGACAAGAAATCCAGTGAAAATCAAACAAGCCAGCATCAATGCAAGCATACCGTCCGAAGATAACAAATAACAGGCATACCTCAACCTCCTTAACTAGTTGTTCAAAGCTACCGGCATTTCCCGAGTGCTGAATTATTTTGAGATCGTTTAGTTTAGAAATACAGCGTAAAAACAGGCCCTTCAGCCTATTGAGTCCACGCCGACCATGCATTACACTAATGTCCCATTCCCCACACAAGAGGCAATTTACAGAGGCCGATTAACCTACAAACCCACACGTCTTCGGGAGGAAACACCCAGAGGAATCCCACACGGTCATAGGGAGCACATACACCCGAGGTCAGGATCGAACCAGTTCTCTGGCACTGAATGAGCTATCAGAAAAGCATTAGATATGGGATTGATCTGTGGTCTTCCAATTTAGGCAGACACAGGCCACTACTCTCCAAAGCAGAGACATACTATTAACGAAAGCAAGGTTGCTTGAACATTCAAATGGCACCAAGTGAGAAGCACACAATTAACAAGGAGTAAAGGTGTTAGGTCTGGCCTACCACATCCTCCAGGAGGTGCCCCGGGGAATAGATGACAGCTGGAGGGCAAAGTAGCCTGGGCTCTCCTGGATCAGGAACCGCTCTTAAGAACTAGCGCAGACTGGACTTTAAAAATTGCGCCAAAACATGATGCCTCATGCATGCGGGCTCGGTGACTGTACATTTTTGTACACTTTGCTAATCGGGGTTGGAATGGCAATACTCTATTCGACTGTTTGTAAGGAAAATAATTAACTGTGCTGCAGTGAACACCAAGCAATTACCTCTACAAATAACGATGAATACAAATTAGAAACTCGTCGCTTTTAGGATTGAATGAACAATTAATAGATAGGCCTAGATAGAATGGATGGGGAGGACGTTTCCACTAGCGGGAGAGTCTAGGACCAGAGGCGTACCTTCAGAAAGGAGAGATGTAGCTCTGGTCAGACGGTGGTGAATCTGCGAAATTCTTTGCCAGACGACTGTGGAGGTCAAGTCCTTGGGCATTATTAAGGCGGAGATTGACAGATTCTTGATTAGTACGGGTGCCTGGAGAATGGGGTTGAGCGGGAAAGATAGATCGGCCATGATTGAAAACTTGATGGGCCGAATGGCCTGATTCTGCTCTTACAACTCATGAACTGTGCGTTTGCACCATGTGACAATAAAAATATCATTAAACCGGCCACCGCTGCCCACCCTCGGCCCGACGCCACTGTTCTGTTCCCAGGCGCACAAACCCCCGGGGCCGGCGGCTGATGCACTTACCGGAGCTGGGGGAGTGCAACAGGCCGACGACGAGACCCAGGGCTCCGCTCCCATCTCCGGCCGGCGAGGCCCCAGGCTCCGCTCCCATCTCCGGCCGGCGAGGCCCCAGGCTCCGCTCCCACCTGCGGCCGGCGAGGCCCCAGGCCCCGCTCCCACCTCCGGCCGGCGAGACCCCAGGCTCCGCTCCCACCTGCGGCCCGGGAGGCTCCGCTTCTTCTCCCGCCGACATCCCGAAAAGAGCGCGCCGCTCGTCCTCCCGCTTTATATAGTGGCGCCAGGCGTGACGTCACAGTGAGCGATGCGCCCTGAGGAGAGACGCCGGGTCCTGCCGTCGCATTGTGCACTCAGTCAGTGAATGGATGAAAGATCTAGCGACAGAAGGAACTCCAGGCGCTGGAATCTTCCAATGATAAACCAATCCCAAAACTAGCCGCACTGGTTCCCAGCAGCGGTATCCCTGGAGAAGGTGCTTGGGAATAACTGTGCCCGCATCCTCATGGGATTCTGCATCCATGGGCTGGTTGCAAGGAGACAGGGAGAGGGAATAATTACTGGGGTCCATGATAGACACAAGTGCTGCAGCAACTCAGTGGGTCAGGCAGCATCTCTGAAGAAAAGGAACGGGTCACGTTTCGGAACACTTCAGATGGAGCCCATGGTTCATTCTCATTGTATCATAGAGCGATACTGCATGGAAACAGGCCCTTCGTTCCGACTTGCCCATGCCGACCAGGTTGCCTTATCTACGTTGGTCCCACCCTGCCTGCGTTTGGCCCATTTCCCTCTATCCTATCCATGTACCTGTCCAAATGTCTTTTAAATGTTGTTATAGTACCTGCCTCAACTACCTCCTCTGGCAGCTTGTTCCATCCACCCACTGCCCTCTGTACCCCTCTGGTTCCTATTAAAAATGTTCCCCTCTCACCTTGTTCTGTGAGAGAATATGTATTCCCCAAATTTGTACACTAAGGAACAACGTTGGATATAGGGGGGTTGCACGGAAGGTCAAACGGCGTGACACACGGAGTAGCTCAATCCTTCTGGAGTACAAGGCAGCTTCTGCCATACACTAGTAACACTCGAAACACGTACGTTCTTACCTGTTAAAAAACGCCAAAATGGTCCATTTTTGTGCTGTAACAAATTGCGGAAATAGGGGTAACCATGAGAGAAAACCGGCAAAATCACTGCTGCTCACTGACTTGTGAAAGAGCAGCATGCCGGTGGATTGAGGGCAAGTCCCGGCCCACGACCGCCCAGGGCTGGAGGGTGTCTGAGCACTCTGAACCCGAGCACCAAGGTGCAAGCGGCGGAAGGAACGCATCCCTCGGGACAGCCCCCACTCTCCCCCTGGGGTCAGCGCTGTCCAGCCACGGCCGCCCTCCGCCCGTGTGACGGGCTGTGGGTTGGCAGCGCCCATTCACCCACCCCCCCGACCCCCACCACCACACGGGGTGATTCAACCCCTGACTCACACATGGGGTGATTCACTCCCCCGACCCCCGGACCCCCACCACCACAAGGGGTGATTCACACTTGCATTTGGATAGCAGTAACAGGATCGGCCCAAGTCAGCATGGATTTACGAAGGGGAAATCATGCTTGACTAATCTTCTGGATTGTTTGAGGATTTAACAAGTAAAATGGACAAGGGGGAGCCAGTGTATGTAGTCTATCTGGACTTTCAAAAAGCTTTTGATAAGGTCCCACACAGGAGATTAGTGGGCAAAATTAGTGTACATGGTATTGGGGGGTAGGGTATTGACATGGATAGAAAATTGGTTGGGAGACAGGAAACAAAGAGTAGGGATTAACGGGTCCTTTTCAGAATGGCAGGCAGTGGGGGTGGCGCAATGCCCGGTGCTGGGATCGCAGCTATTTACAATATACATTAATAATTTAGATGAAGGGATTCAAAGTAACATTAGCAAATTTGCAGATGACACAAAGCTGGGTGGCAGTGTGAACTGTGAGGAGGATGCTATCAGAATGCAGGGTGATTTGGACAGGTTGGGTGAGTGGGCAGATGCACGGCAGATGAAGTTTAATGTGGATAAATGTGAGGTTATCCACTTTGGTGGCAAGAACGGGAAGGCAGGTTATTATCTGAATGGTGTCAGGATAGGAAAAGGGGAAGTACATCAGAAAAGGGTGTCCTTGTACATCAGTCACTGAAAGTAAGCATGCAGGTACAACAGGCAGTGAAAGCTAATGGCATGTTGGCCTTCATAACGAGAGGAGTTGAGTATAGGAGCAAAGAGATCCCTTTGCAGTTGTACAGAGCCCTGGTGAGACAACACCTGGAGTATTGTGTGCAGTTTTGGTCTCCTAATTTGAGGAAGGACATTCTTGCTATTGACGGAGTGCAGCGTAGGTTCACGAGGTTAATTCCCGGGATGGCGGGACTGTTATATGATGAAAGAATGGAGCGACTGGGCTTGTATTCAGTGGAATTAAAAAGAATGATAGGGGATCTTATTGAAACATATAAAATTATTAAGGGGTTGGTCACGCTAGATGCAGGAAACATATTCCTGATGTTGGGGGAGTCCAGAACCAAGGGCCACAGTATAAGAATAAGGGATGGGCCATTTAGAACTGAGATGAGGAAAAACTTTTTCACACAGAGAGTTGTGAATTTGTGGAATTCTCTGCCTCAGAAGGCGGTGGAGGTCGATTCACTGGATGCATTCAAAAGAGAGTTAGATAGAGCTCTTAAGGCTAGCGGAATCCAGGGGTATGGGGAGAAGGCATGAACGGGGTACTGATTGTGGATGAATGCCGGTGCTGGCTCAAAGGGCCGAATCGCATACTCCTGCACATATTGTCTATGTATCTATGTATCTACGTACAAAGAATTGATTTGAAAAAAGATTTTTGTGCTGATATTTATTCAAAGCAAAGAACAATTATTCTGCATAAAGAACAAATCCTTCATCGTGGACTACATCTCTTAGTCTTCATATTATTTTCAACTTTAATCCCGAACCAAATTATCTGAAAGCAAAAGAACATCTCAGTTCTGATTTATAATTTACATATTAATAAAGTCCCACTGGACTACCACAAGGCCACCAACATAATCAAGGATGAGTCTTATTCTGACCACTCCTTCTTCTCCCCTCACCAATCAGGCAAGAAGTACAGAAGTGTGAAAACACCTCCAGATTCAGGGACAGTTTCTTCCCAAGCTGTAATCAAACAACTGAACCATCCTATCAACATCTAGACCTCCCATCTGCCTCAATGGAGACCAAACTATCTTTAATTGGACTTTACTGGACTTCATCTTGCACTAAACATTATTCCCTTTATCTTGTATCTGTACACTGTTGTCAGCTTGATTGTAATCATGTATGGACTTTCTGCTGACTGGTTAGCATGCAACAAAAGCTTTTCACTGTACACGTGACGATAACTAAACCAAACTAAAGTAAAAGTCGAAGGATTTTGACATATCAAGGCACAAAGCAATTAAATGTTCACCTAAATAAAGGGCTATCTATCTATCTATCTAATTTTAGTTTTGTTTAGTTTAGATTAGAGATACAGCATAGAAACACGCTCTTCGACCCACGACGACCAGTGATCACCCGTTCACTACTCTATCCTACACACTTAGGACAATTTACAGAAGACAATTAACCTAAAGCCTACACGTCTTTGGAGCGTGGGAGAAAACCAGAGCACCCGGAGAAAACACACGTAGTCACAGGGAGAACGTGCAAACTCCTTAAGGGCCGGTCCCACTTTCACGACCTAATTCACGGCCTTTTTTACTCGTGGACATTTTTCATCATGCTAGAAAAAACGCCCCGACTTACTTGATGCCATGAGTACCTACGACTAGCATCACGGCCTGCTACAACCAACCTACGACCTCCTACGACCTCGTGACGACCATGCTGCGAGTATGAGTCAAGGGCAAACTTGGCAGAGGCCGTGAAAGTGGGACAGGCCCTTTACAGACGGCGCCCGTAGTCAGGATCAAACCCGGGTCTCTGGCACTCTGGTACCTCTGCGCCTACCTCCGCGAACTGTTGCCCTGCAATGCTGAGAACTATATTCTGCACATTTATGGTACCAACCTCAACTACCTCATCTGGCAGCTCATTCAATACATCCACCACCCTCTGTGTGAAAAAAGTTGCCCCTCGGGTTCCCATTAAATCTTTCCCCTCTCACCACACCCCTATTATTGAATTTTGGCATCAGTAGAGTCATAGAGAGTCATAGAGCATGGAAACAGGCCCTTCGGCCCAACTTGCCCATGCTGACCAACAACGTACTCAAGTCTCTGGCATAGGATGATGAACCGAGAACATTGTCAGAGGCAAGGATGTTACTATCTGAGCCCTGATCCATTTATCCATTTAATCCTTGTACTGAAAAGTTATTTCAAGACGTATGGAATTGAATGCTGTTTGCTGCAAGTGGCTGAGCCATTTAAATTATTTCTAAGCTTAATTTCAATAATAACTTTCCAAATGTGTCAAGGTTGCTGTTTTGCAGACTCACCCTGATTGGAGTCGCAAGTTTGATTTCCGATTTCCAACATCGAAATTCCCTCAAAAGTTGGGATGACATGGAAAAGTTTTTTTGGTGCGTTAAATGTTCCTTTAGGGATTTCGATCAGCAATCGTTGCAAGTTGTTTATGCATTTGAAGGGGCGGAATGGCATCTGATGAGTAACATGCAGAGCCTAGTAATATAAAAGCAAAGACATCCAGAATGATTTTGAGATCAGTTCAATCAACTGTATTTGGTCAAAGATAGATACACCCGAAGCTGAGCAACTCAGCAGGACAGGCAGCGTCACTGGAGAAAACCAATAGGCAACGTTTCGGGTCAAGACCATTCATCAGTGAGTGTCAGGGGAGAGGGAATGAAGAGATATGAAAAGCTACATGGAACAAATTAATGAAAGTCATGCAAAAATACAGAAAGCCAGCAACAATGATCAAGGAAAGGTGGAGCCCACAAAGCCCATAGGAGTCCACAGCAATTTCTTCCATGCAAACCAGCATCTGCAGTTCCTTCCTACATATACTATGTTTGGTTAAAGTTCAGAAGTGAGTGAATTTGACAGGCAGTGAAGATTTCAAGCTCAGACAGCACCCATGGTCAGGATCAAACCTGGGTCTCTGGCGCTGTGAGTCAGCGGCTCTACCAGATGTGCAACTGTGTCTGTAATCCACTATTTTACACTCATCTACTTAATGTATCGAACTCTTGTGCCTATTGTATAGAACATAAAACGTAGAACAAACAGCACACCACAAGAACATTCCCTACATCCCACAATGTCTGTGCCGAACTTGCTGCCAAGACCATGCACATAATCCATATCCCTCCATTCCCTACATATCCATGTGCCTATCCAAAAGCCACTTCAACACCACTATTGTATCTGCCTCCACCAGCACCCCTGGCAGCGCATTCCAGTCACTCACCACCTTCTGTGTAAAAAAAAGTTGCCCTGCATATCTCCTTTAAACTTTGCCCCGCTCACCTTAAAGCTAATCCCGCAAGTATTTGTTTTTTCCATCCCCGTGAAAAGGTTCTGACTGTCTACCCTATCTATGCCTCTCATAATTTTAGAAACTTCTATTAGATCTCCCTGCAACCTCCAGCAACCTCTCCCTGTAGATAACACCCCCTAATCGAGACAGCATTCTGGTAAACTCTCTCTGCTCACAAACAGTCAACAATCAGGAGGACAGTGAAAGTAGTCGGGGAACTAGATTTGGAGAAAGACGGAGAGAGAGAGAAAGCAAGGGTTATTGAAGTTAGAGAAAGCAATATTCTACTATTTTGCATTCCTTTTGATGGCTTACAGTGTTTTACCATGTGGCGGCCAAGCGTTCATAGCGACATCGCTTTTTGATCCTTCGATGTCGGCTCTTATCATTGTGAAGCAGAATTCCCCTCAGCCAACAATGAACCATTGTCCATTTCCTTGACCATTGTCTGCATTGATCTGTCATTTTCACACCTTACATGCTCTTTGTACCTTTCCATATCTCTAGTTTCCCTCTCTCCTAACTCTCAATCTGAAGAAGGGTCTCCACCCAAAACATCAACCATTCCTTCTCTCCAGAGTTGCTTCCTGTCCCGCTGAGTTACTCCAGCATTTTGTGTCTATAAACTAACTTTAATCAAGGTTTCCATTTGGGACTCACCTGAACAGCAAGGGGAGTGGTGCAGACTGCCCCAAAGAGATTATTCTCCCCCTGATAGCTGAGGATTATAAGAAGCAAGCGCACGATGGCCCTTTCAATCCACAGAGGGGTGATCGACTTGAATTGTATGCGATGCAAGCAAGTGAAAGCAAGGACAGTCATGGAGGCAGCATCTACAACGTAGAGAGTGAAGACCGACCATTATTGCCATGGCACTATTTTAGTTTATCTCTTTCATTTTAAATGAAAATACACTGGATCGCAAAAACCCTCAAGATCCCACTGGGCTAACAAGCGATGGTGGGTTGGTCGGCTGTAGAGGGCAGTACTGAGCTGTCTCACGGGCACTCACGCGGCAGTGTTTAGTTTTTACCCCCTTTACTTTATTTAGAGATAAACAGCGCAGAAACAGGCCCTTCGGCCCATTGAGTCCGTGCCGACCAGCGATCCCTGCGCACTAACACGATCCTACACACACTAGGGACAATTTTACAATTTTACCAAAGCCAATTAACCTACAAACCTGTACGTCTTTGGTGCATGGGAGGAAACTGGAGAACCAGGAGAAAACCCACGTAGTCACAGGGAGAACATTCAAACTCTGTACAGACAGCACTCGTGGTCAGGATCGAACCCGGGTCTCTGGCCCTGTAAGGCAGCAACTCTACCGCTGCGCCACCATGCCACCCCCTCTCCAGGTACTTTCCCATGCAACTGCAGGAGATGCAACACGTCCCTCGTCTCCATCAAGGGACCCCAACAGTCCTTTCAGGTGAGGCAGAGGTTCCTCACTTGCACCATCTCCAACCTCATCTACTATATCTACTTTTCCAGGTATGGACTCCTATACATCGGTGAGACCAAGCACAGGTTTGGCGATCGTATCGCTGAACACCTTCACTCAGTCCGCCTCGACCTATGTGATCTCCCAGTTGCTAAATACTTTAACTCCCCGTCCAATTCCCACACTGACCTTTCTGTCCTGGGCCTCCTCCATTGTCAGAGTGAGGGCCAATGCAAATTGGAGGACAGCACCTCACATTTTGCTTGTGTAGCTTACAACCCAGTGGTATGAATATTGATTTTGCTAACTTCAAGTAACCCTTGCATTCCCTCTCTCTCCGTCCCTTCCCCACACTAGTCTTTGTACTAGTTTCATTGTCGTCCTGGTGAGTTTCATTGTCTGTATAACTCGTTATCACCTAGCCCACTGCCAATAGTGGAACTTTGTGGGGTCCACCCTTTCTTGATCATCTTTACTTTCTGCATATCTTTAATTAATTTGTTCTATATCTCTATATGTCACCTTCTATATCTCTCATTTCCCTTTCCCCTAACTCTCAGTCTGAAGGAGAGTCGCGACCCGAAACATCACCTATTCCAGAGATGCTGCCTGACCCGCTGAGTTACTCCGGCTTTATGTGTCTATCTTCCAGTTTAGTTTTTAGTTTAGTTTAGAGAGATACAGTTTGGAAACAGACCCTTAAGCCCACTGAGTCTGTGCCAACCAGCGATCACCCCATACACTAGTGCTATCCTACACACTTGAGCCAATGTACAGAAGCACACAAGCCAATTAGCCTGCAGACCAGCATGTCTTTGGAGTGTTGGTGGAAACCGGAGTACCCGGGGAAAACCCACATGGTCACAGGGAAAATGTGCAAACTCAGCACAGACTGCACCCAAAGTCAGGATCGACCCGGGTCTCTGGTTCTGTCAGGCAGCAACTCTACCGCTGCGCCATCGTGTGGCGGCAGGCAGTAGAAAGGACAGTTGGGTATTTTGTAACTTTGTCGACACCAAAATGTGGCGACACTTGTGTACTCATTGTAGTTTGTAGTACGCATTGTGTAGGTTGTATGCATAATAAAGCATTTCACTGTACCTAGGTACCCCAGGTACATGTGACAATAAAGCATCATTCATAAAGTATTATTCATTAATTCATTCAGACTGTTTGACTTCCAACTTGTCTGCTAAATCCACACATTAGCTTCCAGCCTGGGTAAACCTCACTTACTGATATCGACTGGTGTTATGAATGGGGCCTGCCTTCTCAGAGCCCTATCAATGATGTCCTGCACAATGTAAGTTGGGGCATTTTTCTCTTCGAAGCAGAGAACTAGGATTGCTGAAGAGATATGGTAGAAGTCCGTCAGGGGTTGTCCTTTGGTTTCTGTAAGATGGAAACACAGTGTTTACTAGCAACTTCAGAGGAGTTGTGGACGTAGCCCAGACCATCACGCAAACTAACCTCCCTTCCATTGACTCAATCTACACCATGCTACCTCGGCAAAGCTTCCAGCATAATCCAGACAGCATTCTGCATTCTGGTAAACTCTCTTTGCACTCTTTCCAAATCCTCCACATCCTCCCCGTAATGGGGCAACTAGAACACCACGGATATACAAAGATTGTTACTGATCTGTGGCATTTTATCGAGATGCATCACAGCATGGTTTGGGAACAACTCCATCCAAGATCGCAAGAAATTGCAGAGCAATTTTCACACAAAGGGTGGTTCCATACATTTCACACAAATGTATGGAACCAACTGCCAGAAGAGGTAGTTGAGGCAGGGACTATCCCAACATTTAAGAAACAGTTAGACAAGTACATGGATAGGACAGGTTTGGAGGGATGTGGACCAAATGCTGGCAGGTGGGACTAGTGTAGCTGGGACATGTTGGTGGGTGTGGGCAAGTTGGGCCTAAGGGCCTGTTTCCACATTGTACAACTCTATGACACTCTATGACCTGCGGATGCAGCCCAGACCATCATGCAAGGCAACCTCCCTCACACTGACTCCGTCTAGACTTCACGCTGCCTCGGCAAGGCCACCAGCATAATCAAGGGCCAGCCTCACCTCTGTCACTCCCTCTTCTCCCCTCTCCCATCAGGCAAGAGGCAAACGCACACCTCCAGATTTGCAGACAGTTTCTTCCCAGCTGTTATCATGCAACTGAATCATCCCATCACCAACTAGAGAGAGGTCCTGACCTCCCATTTACCTAATTGGAGACCATCGGACTATCTTTAATCAGACTTTACTGCACTTCATCTTGCACTAAACCTTATTCCCTATATCCTGTATCTGTGCACTGTGCATGGCTTGATTGTAATCACGTATAATCTTTCCGCTGACTGGATAGCATGCAACAAAAAGATTTTCACTCTACCTTGGTACACGTGACAACAAACTAAACAAAAATAAATATATGCCTAAGAGACATTCAAGCAACCTGGGGTGTCCACTGGCAAAAGGATGAAATGATCATAATGTACAACAACACTGCCTTAGTTTATCAAACGCATCACTGAGGCCATAAGACCATAACACGTAAGAGAAGAATTAAGCGATTCAGCCCATCAAGTCTGCTTTGCCATTCTATCATGGCTGGTCTGATCTATTTTTTCTGCCCCACCCCAATGTCCTGCCTTTTCTCCGTAACCTTTGACGTCCTTCCTGACAAAGAATCCCCATTATAAAAATACTCAATGATTTGGCCTCCACCGCAATGAATTCCACATGTTCACCACTCTCTGTCTAAAGAGATTCCTCCTCATCTCCATTCTAAAGGTACGTCCTTTTATTCTGAGGCTGTGCCCTCTGGCCCTGGACTCTCCCACTTGTGGAAGCATCCTCTCCACATCCACTCTAGTTAGGGCTTTCATGAGAAAGTGAAGTGAAGAGAGATATCAAAGATTTTATCAGGATCTCGATGAACTGAGAAAATGGGCCAAGGAATGGCACTCAGACAACTTACCGGATAGTGAAAGGCCTGGATAGAGTGAGGATGTTTCCACTCATGGGAGAATCTAGGACCAGGGGACATAGCCTCAGAATGAAAGCATGTTCCTTTAGATAGGAGATTTATTTAGTCAGAGAGTGGTGATCCTCTGGAATTCTTTGCCACAGACAGTTGTAGAGGCCATGTCAATGGATATTTTTTAATGTAAAGAATGACATATTCTTGATTAGTAAGGGTGTCAGGGATTATGGGGAGAAGGCAAGAGAATGGGGTTGAGAGGGAAAGATAGATCAGCCATGATTGAATGGCGGAATAGACTTGATGCGCCAAATGGCCTAATTCTGCACCTATAACTTATGGACTTATAAAGTGAGTGGTGTTGCATTTTAGTAAGTAAAAGCAGGGCTGCGCTGCAGGCAATTAATGGCATGGCCTTTAAAATGATTGCATACCGGAGAGACAACGGGGCACAAGTATGTTGTTCCCTGAAAAAGGATTGGTGCAGGTAGGGCTCTGGACAGGGCATAACTGGACTTTGAGAAAACATTTGAGTAGGAGCCTCACCGTAGAATGGTCTAGGAGTTCACGGGGCAAGGAATCCATGGTGATTTGGTAGGTTGCATCCAATATTGGTTTTGTCATAGAAGGCAGAGTGTAGAGGTGGAGGGGTGTTTAGTTTAGTTTAGTTTAGAGATACAGCGCGGAAACAGGCCCTTTGTCCCATTGAGTCCACGCCGACCAGCGATCCCCAAAAACTAACACTATCCTACACACAAGACAATTTACAACTATACCAAGCCAATTAGCCCACAAACCTGCACGTCTTTGGCATGTGGGAGTCAAACTGGAGCACCCGGCAAAACCCCCCGCGATCACAGGGAGAACGTGCAAACTCTGTACAGACAGCATCCGTAGTCAGGATCGAACCGGGGTCTCTGGCGCTGTGAGCCAACAACTATGCAGCTGCGCCACTTTGCCGCCCAGAGTTGCTCAAAAATGCAAAACTTTTCTCTGGGTGCTCCGGTTTTTTCTCACATCCTGAAGACGTGCAGATTTGTAAGTTAATTGGCCTTCTGTAAATTGTCCCTTGTGTGTAGGATAGAACTAGTATACGGGTATGGATTGTCGGCGCGGACTCGGTCGGCCAAAGGGCTAGTTTCCACGTTGTATCTCTAAACTAAACTAAACCACGTGAATAAGTGGTAAAGAAGGTGTATGGCAGATTTGCCTTCACTGGTCAGGTGTTGAAAATAAAAGTCGGAAAGTCATGTTGTAGTTGTATAAAATTTTGGTTGGGCCACATTTGGAGTATTGTGTCCAGTTCTGGTTTTGCATTACAGGAAGGATGTGGAGGTGTTGGAGAGAGTGCAGAAGAGGTTCACCAGAATATTTCCTGGAATGGAGTGTCGTAGCAGCAAGGAAAGATAGGACAAACTTGGATTGTTTTCTCCGGAGTGTTGAAGGCTAAGGAATGACCTATTAGAAGTACATAACTTACATAGAACTATGAGAGGCATAGATAGGATAGATAGAATCCTTTTCCCAGGGTGGAAATATCAAATACTAGAGGACATTGGTTTAAAGTGAGATGGGGAACGTTTAATGAGAATCCACGCCGACCATCGATCGCCTGTTCACATTAGTCCTCATACACTTCCTACACACCAGGGGTAATTTACAGAGGCCAATTAACGTACAAACTCACACGTCTTTGAACTGCGGGAGGACACCGGAGCACCCGGAGGAAACCCACGCCATCACAGGAAGAACGTGCAAACTCCACACACAAACACGCACATATATGGGCAGCATCCGAGGTCGGGATCGATCCCGGGTCTCAGGCGCTGTGAGGCAGCAGCTCTACCCGTCGCGCCACCTCCCCCGCCCTGAATCACACGATGGCTTCAGTAGAAGCTGGAACTGCCAGCCGAGGATGTTTCCTTTCGCCAGCCAGTATTCAACCCTCTTCTGGTTGTCTTCCGTAACTTGCCTATGTTTCTGATCTCCAGATCCAGCTTGTCTTTGACCAGTTTCACTAGGTTCACATGTTTCTGATTGTACGTGATGCTGGCCGGGTTGAGGCAGGCCGACCGGAAAGCCAATGCGTAGCGAACCGTCAGGCCAAAGGGCACATCCTCTCCTGCAAGCCAAGGATAGCTTAGTTTAGAGATACAGCAAAACACACCCTTCGACCCACTGTCAAAGTCAAAGTCAAAGTCAATTTTATTCGTCACATGCACCCGAAGGTGCAGTGAAATGAATTTGCCAGCAGCGATACACTTAAAAAGAACACAAATACACAATAAGATTTAACACAAACATCCACCACAGCATTCTTCACTGTGGTGGAAGGCAACAAAGTTCAGCAGTCCTCCTCCTTTGTTCACCCATGGTCAGGGCCATAAACCCTCCGTAGTTGCCGCTGTGGACTGCCTGATGTACAGGCCATCTCGTCGGGATGATCCAAACTCCAACGTTAGGACGGTCAAACGCACTCCGCGGCTTGGAGGTCCTGAATTGGCACTTTCCTATCGGAGACCGCAGCTTTAGGATGTTATAGGCCGCAGGCCGGCGGTCGGAGCTCTTCCCCGGCGATTCCCGGCTAGGGATTCCAGACTCCGGATGGTAAGTCCACGCCACGCCCGCCGCTAGAAGATCCGCAGACCACAGCCCCACAATGCCAAAGTCACCAGGCCAGCGATTGGAGCACTCCTCTCTGGCGACTCCCGGCAAGGGTTCGCCCACTCCGCGATGGAAAAGTCCACGCAGCGCCTGCTGCTGATGATGCTCCGAGCCCGACTCCAGGAAAGGCCGCTCCAAACCAGGCTGTTGGGCCGCGAGGGAGGCGACATGGAAAAAGTGGTTCCCCCTTTCCCGCCCCCCTCCCACCACCCTCCACACAAGAAGAAGACACACCATCCAGCCATCAACCCTTCACGCCAGTTCTATATACTATCCCACTTTCACATCCTACACATTAGGGGGCAATTTACAGAAGCCAAATAACCTGCGAACCCGCACGTCTTTGGAGTGTGTAAGAAAACCAGTGCATCCGGAGAAAACCCACTCGATCACAAGGAGAACGTGCAAACTTCACACATACACAGACAGCACCCGAGGTCAGGATGAAACCTGAGTGGTGCTGTGTGGCAGGAACTCCACCGCTGCGCCACTGTGCAAGGAGGAATCCTGGAATACTCTTAGAATAAAAGACACAGTGCTGGAGTAACAGTGGGTCAGGCTACATCTCTGGAATACATGGATAGATGATGTTTCGGGTCAGGACCCTTCTTGATTAGTACGGGTATCAGGGGCTATGGGGAGAAAGCAGGAAAATGGGGTTGAGAGGGGAAACATAGATCAGTCATGATTGAGGGGGAGAGGAGTGAAATGGGTGCATCCAGGTTTAGTTTAGAGATACAGCGCAGAAACAGGCTGTTTGGCCCACTGAGTCTCTGCCGACCAGTGACCCCTATACTGCATTAACACTATCCTACTATCCTACACATTAGGGACAGTTTACAATTGTACCAAGCCAATTAGTGTACAAACCTGTATGACTTTGGAGTGTGGTAGAAAACCGGAGCACCCGGAGAAAATGCACATAGGTCACGGGGAGCACATGCAAACTCCATACAGACGGCACCCCATAGTCAGGATTGAACCCAGCTCTCTGGTGCTGTAAGGCAGCAACACTACTGTTGAGCCACCGTGCCGCCCATAAGGGGTACAAGGTGGAGGGGGGGAGGGGGGGGAAGAAGGGAGAGGCAAGAGGGAGGGTTATGTAGTTATCTAACATTGAAGAATTCAATGTTCATATCATTGGGTTGTCGGCTACCCAAGCGGAATATGAAGTGTCCCTTTCCTATAACAAGCTTGTTGATAGATAGGGCAGTATAAATACTTTTACAAACTCTAGTTTTTGTTTTCCTACCATCTGATACCACTGTCTAGTGAATTAATAACTGTCCTTTGTCAGTGTGTGATTAGACACAAGGAAAGCCGTTGAATTTGGTCAGTGGCACAAAGCAGGTAGTGTTATCAGAAGATACACACGAAAAACTGGAGTGACTAGGTGGGTCAGGCAGCATCTCTGTAGAAAAGGAATGGGTGACGTTTCGGGTCAAGACCCTTCTTCAGACTGAGAGTCAGCAGAGAGGGAGACAAGAGGTATGGAAGGATAAGGTATGAAAACTACAGATCAAAGCAGACGACGAAGCATAGAATGGATCAATGTTAGCTGAGGGGAAGATGACAATTTGGCATACTATCAGTAAAATTAATTAGGACAGTGATACTAGTCGGAGAAATAGTTGGGGAGGGACAGAGAGAGAGAGGGAAAGCAAGGGTTACTTGAAATTAGAGAAATCAATATTCAATATCAATGGGGTGTAAGCTGCTCGAGCGAGATATGAGGTGCTGTTCCTCCAATTTGCGTTGTGACTCACTCTAATCCCGACCATGGCTGCTGTCTGTTTGGAGCTTAAAATTTTCACTGCCTGTCAAATTCACTCACTTCTGAACCTTAACCAAACACAGTATATGTAGGAAGGAACTGCAGATACTGGTTTACACTGAAGAACCCGCTGTATCAGGTGTACAGTACAGTAGCGGGTACATCATATCAGTGATTACTATGTGTCTCACACACTGTATTCAATTGTACTGACTTTAGAACAGAGAACATGGAGCAGTACAGCACTGGAACAGGCTCCTCACCCCACACTGCCTGTGCCGAACATGATGCAAGGTTAAATTAATCTCCTCTGCCTGCCTGCAAGTGACCCATATCGCTCCATTCACTGCATTACCATGTGCCTATATAAAACCCTCTTAAACACCACAATTGTATATGCCTCCACCACCACCCCTAGCAGCGCTCACCTTAAAGCTATGCCCTCTAATATTTTACATTTCCACCCTGGGAAAAAGGTTCTTAAGTTCATAAGTTCTCGGAGCAGAATTAGGCCATTCGGCCCATCAAGTCTACTCCGCCATTGAATCCTGGCTGATCAACAGTATCTTTCCCTCCAACCCTATTCTCCTGCCTTTGCCCCATAACCCCTGACACCCGTCTGTGGTAAATAATTCCATAGATTCACCACCCTCTGACTAAAGAAATTCCTCCTTATCTCCTTTCTAAAGGTATGTTCTTTTATTCTGAGGCTATGGCCTCTGGTCCCAGACTCTCCCACTAGTGGAAACATCCTCTCCACATTCATTCTATTCAAGCTTCTGACTTTTTACCCTATCTATGCCTCCCATAATTTTATAAATTTCATTCAGCTTCTTCCCTCAACCTCTGACCCTCCAAAGAAAACATTCCCAGTTTGCCCAACCTCTCCTTGTACTAATACACTCCAATCCAAGCAGCATTCTGGTAAATCTCCTCTGCACCCTCTCTAAAGTCTCCACATCCTTCCTGGACTGGGGCGACCAGAACTGCACGCAATACTCCAAATACAGCTGAACCTATAAAGCTGCATCATGACTTCCTGACCCTTACAGCTATAAGAGTGTAAGAGTCAGGAAGGCAAGCATACCACATGTCTTCTTCACCATCCTATCTACTTGTGACTTTGATGGACCTCAATAATAACTGACTGATACAATTCAGCTGGTTTGAAGTCTTCAGTCATGTCCAACCGTAGCCGAAGTGTAGAAACAAGGAACTGCAGATGCTGGTTTACCAAGTAAAGACACAAAATGCTGGAGTAACTCAGAGGGTCAGGCAGCATCTCTGGAAAACATGGAGAAGTGACGTATCAGGTCGGGACCCTTCTTCAGACTATCTAGGGTACTGGAAACTATCCGATTCACCTTTACCCCATTGCGGACGCTGGACTTTGCCTGTAGAACTGATGCACTACAATGCTGAGAGCTATATTCTGCACAGTGTATCTTCCCCTTTGCTCTACCTATTGTACTTGAATTTGACTTGGTATTTTATCTGATTGGATAGCATGCAAAACAAAGCTTTTCACTGTACCTCAGAACACATGACAATAATAAACCTAGACCTAAGCCAAATTATATATTATTTGTGCATAATCTATGCATGATATGTGCATAATTTACGCACGATGTATAATTTACTTTTTTGTGCACTTTTTTGTGCTTTTCACTGACAATAATAAACCTAACCATCCATTAAACCTCTATCATTTACAATTTTGGGTGTTTTTTGTGCTTTTCACTGTACTTTGGTACAGGTGATAATAATAGACATAAACCTAATTATGTATAATTTATGCATGATCTATGTGTGATCTGTGCATAACATGCATGATTTATGTATAATTTAATTTTTTTGATTTTTATTTTGTGCTTTTCAATGTTCGTTGGTACAGGTGACAATAATAAACCTAAACTTCCATTAAACACCTATAATTTATATTTTTCATACAGTCAAAAGTCATAGGAGCAGAATTAGTCCATTTGGCCCATCAAGTCTACTCCACCATTCAATCATGGCTGATCTATCTTTGCTCTTAACCCCATTCTCCTGCCTTCTCCCCATAACCCCAGACACCCGTACTAATCAATACTTTTGTGTGGTTTTGTCCTTTTCGTTGAACCTCGTTTCAGGTGACCAAATAGTCATAGTCATAGAGTCATAGAGTCATACAGCTGGGAAACAGGCCCTTCGGACCAACTTGCCCACACCGACCAACATGTCCCATCTACTCCAGTCCCTCTAATAAACCTAAACATGCATTAAATATCTTTAATTTACATTTTGGTGTTTTCTTGTGCTTTTCATCTTGGTACAGGTGACAATAATAAACCCAAACCCGAAAGAATTGCCTGGCAGATTTCTTTCCACGCTGTGCGTTTACCATTGGTCACTTTGTCAACGATGGTCTTTTTGAGCTGATCCAGAAGCTGATTTTCAATTGGCAGGTTGTGGCGGCTGGCGAGGCGAAGGGCGAGCAAGGTGTAAGGGTCCGGCTCTTGATCGAAATTCGTTGCGATCCGGAGCAACTGCTGCAGGAGGGGGTTGATTTCATGCTCGGTAATAGCTAGCAAAACACAACAAGGTTGATTAAACCCGGCTCTCTGGCGCTGTGAGGCACCAACTCCACCGCTGCATCACTGTGCCGCCATAGGTTTCAGGTGAAACCCTCATTAATCCTCGAAAGCCTTTGATAAGGTCCCACATAGGAGATTAGTGGGGAAAATTAGAGCACATGGTATTGGGGGTAGGGTACGGACATGGATAGAAAATTGGTTGGCAGACAGGAAACAAATAGTAGGGATTAACTGGTCCCTTTCAGAATGGCAGGCAGTGACTAGTGGGGTAGCGCAAGGTTTGGTGCCGGGACTGCAGCTTTTTACAATATACATTGATGATTTAGATGAGGGGATTGAGGGTAACTTTAGCAAATTTGCAGATGACACAAAGCTGGGTGGCAGTGTGAACTGTGAGGAGGATGCTATGAGGATGCAGGGCTACTTGGACAGGTTGGGTGAGTGGGCAGATGCATGGCAGATGAAGTTTAATGTGGATAAATGTGACGTTATCCACTTTGATGGCAAAAACAGGAATGCAGATTATTATTATCTGAATGGTGTCATGTTAGGAAAAGGGGAAGTACAACGAGACCTGGGTGTCTTTGTACATCAGTCTCTGAAAGTAAGCATGCAGGTACAGCAGGCAGTGAAGAAAGCGAATGGCATCATGGCCTTCATAACAAGAGGAGTTGAGAATAGGAGCAAAGGTCCTTCTGCATTTGTACAGGGCCCTGGTGATACCACACCTGGAGTATTGTGTGCAGTTTTGGTCTCCAAATTTGAGGAAGGACATTCTTGCTATCGAGGGAGTGTAGCGTAGGTTCACGAGGTTAATTCCCGGGATGGCGGGACAGTCATATGTTGAAAGAATGGAGCGACTGGGCTTGTATACAGTGGAATTTAGAAGGATGAGAGGGGATCTTCTTGAAACATATAAGATTATTAAGGGATTGGACACGCTAGAGGCAGGAAATGTTCCCGATGTTGGGGGAGTCCAGAACCAGGGGCCACAGTTTAAGAATAAGGGGTAGGCCATTTAGAACGGAGATGAGGAAAAACTTTTTCACCCAGAGAGTTGTGAATCTGTGGAATTCTCTGCCTCAGAAGGCAGTGGAGGCCAATTCTCTGGATGCTCTCAAGAGAAAGTTAGATAGAGCTCTTAAATATAGCGGAGTCAAGGGATATGGGGAGAAGGCAGGAACGGGGTACTGATTGTGGATGATCAACCATGATCACAATGAATGGCGGTGCTGGCTTGAAGGGCCAAATGGCCTACTCATGCACATATTGTCTATTATTGACTATTGTTAATCATATTTGCTCTCCTTACCAGTTTAATGATACCCTTGCAATGGCAAGGTGACCAGTCACTGCTCGACACAAGGACTGCAACATGGTCTGTGTCTCCAGTGTGCAGACTCCTGCTGGTCTATGACAGCGATAAGTTCATAAGTTATGGAAGCACAATTAGGCCATTTGGCCCATCAGGTCTATCCAGCCATTCAATCATGGCTGATCTATCTTTCCCTCTCAACCCCATTCTCCTGCCTTCTCCCCATAACCCCTGACACTCTTATTAATCAAGAATCTCCACCCTAAAAATACCCAAGCAAGAAATGTTCGGAGGAGCAGACTCTGTAACGACTTAGTGGGGAAGAAGGGGGATGGAGTGGAAGAGGGAGCCTACGGCTTGGAGTAAAGAGGCTTCAACCGCCACAGTGCCAGCTGCCCCAGTCCTTCCCGTGTGAAGGGCAATTGGCAATCTTAAAATAATAAGATGTGGTGGAAAAGGTAACAGGACATCTGTTTATCTGCAATGGGGTGAGATTGATCTGTTTCTTGCGGAGGTGCATGATTTATAAGTGTTATAAGACTATCCTGATGAAGCAGCACAGTGGCTTAGCGGTAGAGTTGCTGCTTTCGGTTCGACCTTGAGTACGGGTGCTGTCTGTATGAACTTTGGACATTCTCCCCATGGCCTGGATGGGTTTTCTCCAGGTGCTCCAGTTTCCTCCCACATTCCAATGATGCACAGGTTTGTAGGTTAATCGGCTTAGTATAAATGTAAATTGTCGCTAGTGTGTGTAGGATAATGTTAGTGTGCGGGATCACAGGTCGGCGCAGACTCGGAGATCCGCACTGTATCTCTAAACTAAATTAAACGAAGAAAAAAATGCGTGTGCCTGCAACAGTAAACAACACATCAAAGGGTGATCCTGCTCGAATGCTCCCAGCGATCGTTGTATTTGACGCACTTAATTAAAGTTTTGACCGAGCCTGCACTGACCAACGATCCCGCACACGAGCACTATTCTACACAATAGGGACAATTTACAAACCGGAGCACCAGGAGAAAACCCACGCAGTCACAGGGTGAACGTACAAACTCCGTGCAGTTAGCACCCTTAGTCAGGATGGAACCCGAGTCTCTGGCGCTCTAAGGCAGCAACTCTACCGCTGCGGGTGTGTTTTAAAGTTTTCTTTAACACTGGAATCCTGTAAGAGCAAGGGAGAGGACACACATATAGATGAGCAGTCGTTACTTACAGCACTCCTTGCAGGAGCATCGAGAGGCAATCAGCAGTAGGATGATGGCTACTTGGTAGATGGACATTGCCCAAAGCAGCTTCTTGTTTCAGAACCTAAATGCTGGTGTACAAGAGAAGGGAGCTGAGTGAACCTTTAAGTTTTCAGTTACTCGTCTGGTTTGTGTACAGTTAATCTGTGGCGTATGTTGCCATTCCAACACTCAATGGAGACACGAGATGCTGGACTTTCCAGCAAAGGACAGCAAGGTGGCGCAACGGTGGAGTTGCTGCCTCACAATGCCAGAGACCTGGGTTTGATCCCGACCTCGAGTGCTGTCTGTGTTTGGAGTTTGCATGTTCTCCCCGTGACCACGTGGGTTTTCTCCAGGTGCTCCAGTTTCCTCGCACAACCCAAAGATGTGCGTGTTCGTAGGTTAATTGGCCTCTGTAAATTGCCCCTAGTGTGTAGGGAGTGGATGAGAAAGTGGGATAACGTAGAACTACTGTGGACGGGTGATTAAGGGTCAGCGTGGACTCGGTGGACCAAAGTGTCTGTTTCCATGCTGTATCTCTAGATTAAATTAAATTGAAACAACGTGCTGGAGAAATTCAGCTGGTCAGGCAGCATCTGTGGATGAAAATGGGCAGATGACATTTTGGGTCAGGACCCTTCGTCACCCTCTTTTATGATGTATAGCCCTTGATAGAACATAGAACATAGAACAGAACAGTACAGGCTGGCGCAGTGGTGGAGTTGCTGCTTTACAGTGCCAGAGACCCGGGTTCAATCCTGACTACGGGTGCTGTCTGTACGGGGTTTGTACGTTCTCCCTGTGACCACATGGGTTTTCTCCGGTGCTCCAGTTTCCTCCCACACTCCAAAGACATACAGGTTTATAGGTTAATTGGTTTCAGTAAGTTGTAAAATTGTCCCATATGTGTGTAGGTTAGTGTACGGGGATGAATACTGGTCAGCAGGACTCAATGGGCTGAACGGCCTGTTTCTGTAAAGTGTAAAATCTGAAGGAATAGCCCACAATGTCTGTGCCGAACATTATGCCAATTTCTGGGATAACATAGAACTAGATGAATGGGTGATCGATGGTCGGCGTGGACTTGGTGGGCTGAAGGACCTGTTTCTGCGCTGTATCACTAAACTAAATTGGCAGGTAGTTATCATCTTTCGTTCCTCTTTCCCCTGACTCTCAGTCTAAAGATGGGTCTCAACCCAAAATGTTACATATTCCTTTTTCTCCAGGGATGCTGCCTGTCCCGCTGAGTTACTCCAGCCTTTTGTGTCTGTTGTTGGCAGCTAGTTAGTTCACTATTATCCATTTACGTAAAGATCCAACAATAAGATCATCCCCGGAATATTTCTGCTGCCTTTTCACCGTTTGAACTTCTCGCGGTATCTCTCAACTGGAACTCACCAATCAGCCACACTCTCCCTCCGAGCAGTCCTCTCCCACTTCTCACTCTGAAGAAGGGTCCCAACCCGAAACCTTGCCTGTCCAGTCCCTCCACAGATGCTGCCTGAGTTCCTCCGGTACTTTGTGTTCTGCTCCAGATTCCAGCGTCTGCAGTTCCTCGTGTCTCCCTTCTCACTTCTCCGACTCTCTGTGCAAAATAAAGCTTCAAGATACTGCCCAGTTTTATTTTAAGGTGTATTGAACCATTTAGTACAAACACCAATAAAAGTTTAGAGGGTAGGGCCATGCAGATATACCACGTGTTTCCTCTCAAGTGTTGAAAACAGGTTTATGTATTTCACGTAACACAATAACATTACTACATGGATCACAACCCAGGCAGGTATCAAATAATATCATGTGCTGATGCTAGCTGATTAAGAACAACATGTTTGTTCCGTAGGTACTCAGCATTATACCGAGATAAAGTACTT
Source organism: Malacoraja senta (assembly GCA_038087875.1). Classification (NCBI taxonomy): domain Eukaryota; kingdom Metazoa; phylum Chordata; class Chondrichthyes; order Rajiformes; family Rajidae; genus Malacoraja; species Malacoraja senta. The sequence goes on from CM075994.1 coordinate 1,794,111, forward strand.
TAACATAGCAACAGGTGATTGTTTAGCTTAAAGATAGACACAAAATGCTGGAGTAACTCAGCGAGACAGGCAGCATCTCTGGAGAACAGAAATGGGTGATGTTTTGGGTCGAGTCCCTTCTTCAGACTGTTTAGCTTAGTTTAGTTTAGGTTATTCAATGATACAATGATTCAATGATACTTTATTGTCACATTTACCTAGGTACAGTGAAATCTTTGTTTTTGCATTCAATATGGTAAAATCATGCAGCAGTCCTCACCTCGACAGTACACAAATGTCACCATGTTTCTGGCACTGACAAAGTTAGAAAAGTTCACTGAACATTGCTATTTTTAGAGATGCAGCATGGAAACAGGTCCTTCAGCAGACCCAGTCCACACCAACCAGCAATCGTCCCATTCGAATGCTCATGCATTTTGTTTTACAGTGGCCCCTTACCCTATTAACTGTTCTTGGCTTGTTTAGTTTTGATGAGTAGAGTTTTATCTCCACTGGGGTGTAGATTGATTTGGATTTGATTTGATTGATTGATCAATTGATCGTTTGGTTGGTTCGTTGGTTGGTTGGTTGATTCAGCATGGAAACAGGCCCTTCAACCCACCGAGCGTGCCGACCATCGAACACCCTTTCACACTAGTTCTATGTTATCTCACCCTCGCATTCACCCCTACACACTTTGGGGCAATTTTTAAAGAGGGCCAATTAACCTACAACACGTCTTTGGGATGTGGGAGGAAATTGGAGCACCCGGAGGAAATCCACGCAGTCACAGGGAGAATGTGCAAACTCCACACAGACAGCACCCGAGGTTAGGATCGAACCCAGGAATCTGCCACTGGGTGGCAGCGACTCTACCCACCGCACCAATGTGCTTGGCCAATTCCCACACACACCCAAGATCCTTGCTGTGTTAGCCAAGTAAATATCATTCCGCTTCTGTTCACCTATGACCTGCCACGCTTGGTCCTGCCCCTCCACTCTTCTAGATTTTCTTTCCCCCCACCACTGCAATCAGCCTGAAGAAGGGTCCCAACCCAAAGTGTCACCTATCCATGTTCTCCAGAAATGCCGCCTGACCGGTTGAGTTACTCCGGAACCTGCCAGCGCAAGGCGGCATGGTGACAGAGCGGTAGAGTTGCTGCCTTACTGCCCCAGGGACCCGGGTTCGATCCTGACTACGGAAGCTCCCTGCATGGAGTTTGTACGTCCTCCCCGTGACCTGCGTGGGTTTTCTCTGGGTGCTCCAGTTACATCCCACATCCCAAAGATGTACAGATTTGTAGGTTAATTGGCTTCAGTAAAATTGTAAATTGTCCCTACAGTGTGTAAGATAGTGTTAGTGTACGGGGATCACTGGTCGGTGGGACTCGGTGGACTGAAGGGCCCGTTTCAGCGCTGTATCTCTAAACTAAACTAAACACTTTGTTTTTTTCCTTGTAAACCAGCATCTGCAGTTCCTTGTTTGTACATCAATCCACCTCATCCTTAATGTACTAAGTGAAGCAACTCCCACAGATATATGTGTACAAAATCATGAGAGGATTAGATCGGGTAGTCCCTTGCCCAGAGTCGGGGAGTCGAGACCCAGAAGATTTAAGGTGAAGGGGGGAAGATTTAATAGGAACCTGGGGGGGTAACCTTTTCACACAAAGGGTGGTGGGTGTATGGAACAAGCTGTCAGCGGAGGTAGTTGAGGCAGGTACTATCACAACATTTAAGAAACATTTAGACAAATACATGGATAGGACAGGTTTGGTGGGAAATGGCCAAATGCAGGCTGGAGGGACTAGTGTAGATGGGACATGTTTAAGAAAGAACTGCAGATGCTGGAAAAATCGAAGGTAGACAAAAATGCTGGAGAAACTCAGCGGGTGAGGCAGCATCTATGCAGCGAAGGAATAGGTGACGTTTCGGGTCGAGACCCTTTTTCAGACTGGTGGGACATGTTGGTTGGGACATGGATGTTTATGTAGATGGGACATGTTGGTTGGTGTGGGCAAGTTAAGCCTGTTTCCACACTGTATGATTCTATGACTATATCTGACGAGACTCTATAGGTTTGACTGTCTTTTAAACAGAAACTATCCTTTCTAGCTTCACACATGAAACTATTCGATAGAGCTCTGAGATGATGCTGTAGAGAATAGAACATAAAACAGTCCAACACAGGAACAGGCCCTCCATCCCAACATGTCCGTGCTGAACATGATGCCAGTTAAACTAATCTCCTCTGCCTGCATGTGGCCCATATCCCTCCATGCCCTGCATATCCATGTGCCTATCTGAAAGCCAAGGATAGAAAACGCTTGTTGGAGTGGTATACAGACACCAAACAGCAGGCTGGGGATAGCATCAAGCAGGAAATTAGGATGCGTCAAGCAGAAAATTAGGGATGCGTTTCTCATGGGTGACTTCAATCTACATATAGATTGGGCCAACCAAATTGGTAACAGTGCTGAGGAGGAGGATTTCCTGGAATGTATATGGGATGAAAACATGCCCGCTTCACCCAAGATGGCGCCGCACATGGCAGCCTCGCCAGCAGCTCGTATGTTTCTTTGGACTTTTTGTTGTTTTCAGCGTGTCTGAATGTATGTCTCCCGGTGTGTCTTGTGTGAGGGGTGCTGGGGGGGAATAGGGGAAACCGTTCCCAGTCACTTACCTCGACGGAGATGCGACTTTTCCCCATGTCGCATTTTTGCCCAACAACTGGATTGGTGCGGCCTTTCCCACCGGAGACCGGCCCCGAGCCCAGAGCTTCAGCAGCGGGTGCAGAGTGGACTTTATCATCGCGGAGCTGCAATCCCTTGCCAGGGGTCGCCAGTGTTGGAGCTCCGACTTCGGCGGGCCTGCTGACTTCACCATCGTGGAGATCGGTCTGTGGAGCTTCTAGCTGCGGGCGCTGTACGGACTTTAACATCGCGGAGCTGCCTGCGAACCTTTGCCGAGGAACGGCAGAAGAAGTGCTCTGACTGCGGGGCCTGTGGTCTTGGCATCATGAAGCCGCGGTCTCCGGTAAGAAGTGGCCGATTCGGGAATTCTACGCCGCGGAGTCTTCCGATCCGTCCCGATGTCGGAGTTTCGATAACTCCGGCAAGAGGGCCTGTACATCGGGCCGTCCGTAGCGGTGACTGCGGAGGGTTCATGGCCCTGACCAAGGGTGAACGGAGGAGGAAGACTGACTGAACCTTTGTGCCTTCCACCACAGCGGGAGGTGCTGGTTCCGCTGTGGTGGATGTTTATGTTTTATGTTGAATTCTGTTAGTATTGTGTTCTTTCTTTCTTGCTAGGAGAGGACTGCTCATCCGCCCAGCTTACTTATGAGTGAAACTGCATCGTGACGAAAGGCTAACCCAGCACCAGGACATCATGAAGCAGATGGCACCACTCAACCCCGAGTTGGAGTGAACGCCATAGATAGATAGATAGATAGATAGATACGGAATGGTTTTTAAACCAATATGTAGAGGAACCGACTAGAGGCAGGGCTCGAAATTAGCGGTTGCCCGGGTGCCACTGACCACTCAAAGCGCCGCCGGGCAACCTAAACACCGAGTCATTTTGCCCGGCTTGGCAACCAGATACTGGTTTGTACCGAAAATAGACACAAAAAACTGGAGTAGCTCCGCGGGTCAGGCAGCATCTCTGGAGAAAAGGAACGTGACGTTTTGTGTCAGCGCCGGCTGTGCGGGGCAAAGATACTAGATGCGGGGTGAGGAAGGGTCGGAGCGAATGACGGGCCCCGAACAGCGGCAGCAGCTGCCGTGACAGCGGCTCCATCTCCTCTTCCTCCCGCCCCCCGCCCGCCCTGATAAGGCCCTCTGCTTGCAAACCCGCTAACGGCGATAACCGCTTTAGAAACAAACCCTCCCTCCCGCACGCCGAGGCCTCCCCTCCCTCCCTCCCTCCCTCCCCCTCCCTCCCTCCCTCAAGCCGAGGCCTCTCCCTCCCTCCCTCCCTCCCTCCCTCCCTCCCTCCCTCCCTCCCTCCCTCCCTCCCTCCCTCCCTCCCTCCCTCCCTCCCTCCCTCCCGCCGAGGCCTCCCCCTCCCTCCCTCCCTCCCGCACGCCGAAGGGGAGGCCTCGGCGGGAGGGAGGGGAGGGGGAGGCCTCGGCGTGTGGGAGGGAGGGTTAGTTTCGAAAGTGGTTATCGCCGTTAGCGGGTTTGCAAGCAGAGGCCCTTATCAGGGCGGGCGGAGTGTGGGAGGAGAAGGAGATGGAGCCGCTGTGCGTCGCTGGTCGTGGTCGCTGCTGCCACTGTGCGAAGCCCGTCATTCGCTCCAACTCGTCTGAAGCAGCTGCATCAAAGATCTTATAGCTATAGGATCTCTGAGCTGCACCGCCCGGCCCCGCACCTTGCTGTTGGCTGGCGGAGGAGGGAGGCGGTGGCGAGGAGTTCCCAACGGCCAAGGCAGTGGGGCCATGTTGTTCGAGGAGCGCTGACCTTCCTTCCTCCCCACCTCACCCCCCCTCTCCCTCTCTCGCTTGTACGCCCCCCCCCCCCTTATCCTGGGACCCCTCCACTCCATCCCGCACTGATCCCCATTCCCACGTCTATTCAGTCCTCACTGACATCCCCAGTGCTCCCCTCCCCATCTACACCCCCCATCTATTCATCCTGCGCTGATCACCCTATCCACCTTGCATTGATTCTCCTGCCACCACCCCCCCCCATCCATCCTACACTGGTTCCCCAATTCACCCTGTACTTACCCCTTTCCCATCCATCCTGCACTTCTCCTCCATCCATCCTGTACTGATCCCCCATCCATCCTGTACTAATCCATGCATTCATCCCGTACTGACCCACCTTCCATTTACCCTGCACCTACCCCACTTCCCCTCATTCATCCTGTAGTGATCCCCCATTCATCCTGCACAGACCCTCCGATCCACACTGTACTGACCCCCCCCCCAATTATCCTGTGCTGATCTCCCCCCCCCATCCATCCTGTACTGATCCTCCCATTCAAGAAGAATGGGGGGAACAGTCTGAAGAAGGGTCTCGACCCGAAACGTTGCCTATTTCCTTCGCTCCATAGATGCTGCCTCACCCTCTGAGTTTCTCAAGCACTTTTGTCTACCCCCATCCATCCCGTAATGAACCCCCCCCCATTCAACACCACTGACATCCCCCGTGCTCTCCCCTCACAATTTTACCTACTCCATCAACACGTACTAATTCACCTTCCTCAATCCATCCATTCTGCACCGACTGCCTTCTAACCCCCCACCCCACCCCCGCCATTTATCCACCCCGCACTGATTCACACACACCCGCCTCCCTGACCCTATTGTGCTGGAAATGTATTCAGAGCGAACATTTACTATGTTTGATAACGGAATGCAATCAAATGTGTTTTAATTCCCAAAGTTATTATTTGTTTTAATCCATAAAGATGGATTAATTAAATTGTGAACACGTGAAACATTAAAACCGCAGTGTTCGATTGTCACTGCTGCCGCTGACACGTTATTACAGAATTCATTTTAACGACAAATCAATGCTCTTAATATGGAGTATCAGTACTGTGGTTATTTAATGAACAACATTCACAACTATACGTACGCATATATGTTACCATGGTCCAGGATTTATTGACACAGGTTGATCATACGCTGAATAATCCAACCACATTTTTGTTTGGAAGTGGAAAGAACTAATCGAAATTGCATTAATTGCAATGTGTAAAAAGAGTTGAGATACTGTCTTATAATTTTGCTGCGTCATTGTGGGATATATCATGTCTTGATTGGTGAATATGTTTAGTTTGTGACTTTATTTAAAGCAGAAATAATATGTGAATGCTTCATTGAGTATAATTCCGACTGGTAACTACGCACTTCGTCCGAGCACATTATCGCACGCGTCATGCAAGCCATCTTAAATGACCACCTAAACTGTCATTTGGCAACCTAAAAAGCTGCCAAGGTTGCCCGGCTGGCAACAGAGAAAAAAAGTTAAGCGAGAGCCCTGAGAGGGCAGGCCATCCTGGTCTGGGTATTGGGTAATGAGGAAGGATTAGTTAGCGATCTTGTTGTGCAAAACCCCTTGGGCAACAGTGACCATAATATGGTGGAATTCTACATTAGGATGGAGAGTGACATGGTTAATTCAGAGACAAGGGTCCTGAACTTGAATAAAGGAGACTTTGAAGGTATGAGACGGGAATTGACCAGGATAAACTGGGCAAATTATATTTAAAAGGTTGACAGTGGAGATGCAATGGCGAAGATTTAAAGACCGCATGTATGAACTCCAGAAATTGTTCATCCCAGGCTAGCGAAAAAATAAAACTGGGAAGGCGGCTCAACCGTGGCTGACGAGAGAAATCAAGGACAATGTTAAAGCCAAGGAAGAGGCATATAAATTGGCCAGAGGAAGTGGCTTGGAGAAATTTAGAACTAAACAGAGGAGGACAAATGGGCTAATTAAGAGGGGGAAAAAAGAGCATGAAAGAAAGCTTGCAGGGAATATAAAAACTGACTGGAAAAGATTCTATAAGAATGTAAAAAGGAAAAGATTAGAGAAGACGAATGTAGGTCCCTTGCAGTCAGAGACAGGTGAATTTATATTGGGAAACAAGGAAATGGCAGAACAGTTAAACAAGTACTTTGATTCTGCATTCACTTAGTAAGACACAAACAATCTCCCGGAAATACTAGGAGACCAAGGATCTTGTGGGAGGGAGGAACTAAAGGGAATCCTCATTAGTCAGAAAATGGCGTCGGGTAAACTGTTGGGACTGAAGGCAGATAAATCCCCAGGGCCAGATGCTCCGTATCCCAGAGTACTAAAGGAAGTGGCCCTAGAAATCGTGGATGCATTGGTGATCATTTTCCAATATCCGTTATCTCGACTCTGGATCAGTTCCTGTGGACTGGAGGGTAGCCAATGTAACCCCACTTTTTAAGAAGAGGGAGAGAGAAAACAGGAAATTTATGGACCAGTTAGCCTGACATCGGTAGTGGGGAAGATACTGGAGTCGATTATTAAAGATGTTACAGCAGCGCATTTGGAAAGCAGTGATGGGATTGGTCAAATCAGCATGGATTTATGATGGGGAAATCATGCTTGACTAATCTTTTGGAATTTTTTGAGGATGTAACAAGTAGAATGTATAAGGGAGAGCCAGTGGATGTGGTGTATCTGGACTTTCAAAAAGCCTTTGACAAGGTCCCACACAAGAGATTAGTGTGCAAAATTAGAGCACATGGTATTGTGGGTAGGGTATTGCCATGGATAGAGAACTAGTTGGCAGACAGGAAGCAAAGAGTAGGAATTAACGGGTCCTTTTCAGAATGGCAGGCAGTGACTAGTGGGGTGCCGCAAGGCTCGGTGCTGGGACCCAATTGTTTACAATATATATTAACGATTTAGACGGGGGAATTAAATGTAACATCTCTAAGTTTACAGATGACACAAAGCTGGGTGGCTGTGTGAGCTGCAAGGAGGATGCTATGAGGCTGCAGGGTGACTTGGATAGGTTGGGTGAGTGGCCAGAAGCATAGCAGATGTCGTATAATGTGGATAAATGTGAGGTTATCCACTTTGGTGGCAAGAACAGGAGGCAGATTATTATCTGAATTGTGTCAGATTAGGAGAAAGGGAGGTGCAACAAAACCTGGGTGTCCTTGTACATCCGTCACTGAAAGTAAGCATGCAGGTACAGCAGGCAGTGAAGAAAGCCAATGGCATGTTGGCCTTTATTGCGAGAGGATTTGAGTTTAGGAACAAGGAGGTCATACTGCAGTTGTACAGGGCCCTGGTGAGACTGCACCTGGTGTATTGTGTCCAATTTTGGTGTTCTAATTTGAAGAAGGACATTATTGCTATTAAGTGAGTGCAGCGTAGGTTCACCAGGTTAATTCCCGGGATGGCGGGACTGACGTATGATGAAATAATGGGTCGACTGGGCTTCACTGGAATTTAGAACGATGAGAGGAAACATTTAAAATTCTTAGAGGATTGGACAGGGTAGATGCAGGAAAAATGTTCCCGATGTTCGGGGAGTCCAGAACCAGGGAATCACAGTTTAAGAATAAGCGGTAGGCCATTTAGGACTGAGATAAGGAAAAACTTTTTCACCCAGAGAGTTGTGAATCTGTGGAATTCTCTGCCACGGAAGGCAGTGGAGGTCAATTCACTGGATGTTTTCAAGAGTGTTACTGTAGATTTAGCTCTAAAGATTGTATATAGTGTTATAAAGGAATCAAGGGATACGGGGGAAAAAGCCAGAACGAGGTACTGATTTTGGATGATCAGCTATGATCATATTGAATGGCGGTACTGGTTCGAAGGGCCAAATGGCCTACTCCTGCACCTATTTTCTATCTTTCTATGTTACTATGTAAATACCACCAATGTATCTGCCTCCACCACCACCCCCTGTAGTTAATTCAATGTATCCACTACTATTGATATAAAACTTGCCTAACACATCTCCTTTAAACTTTACACCTCTCATTTTATAGCGATGCTGTCTGGTCTTTGATATTTCCACCCTGGGAAGAACGTTCTGTCTGTTTACCCTATCAGCACATCTCATCATGTTATAATGTTAACTACTTCTGTCAGATCTTCTCTCAGCCTCCGACACTCGGGAGAAAATAATCCAAGTCTGTCCAACTTCTCCTTATAGCTAAATACCCTCTAATATCCAGGCAACATTCTGATAAACCTTTTGCTGCACCCTCTCCAAAGTCTCCGCATCCTTCCTGCAATGGGGCTACCAGAACTGTGCAAATATGGCCTAACTAGCACACCAACACCTCCACTTCCTCAGAAGGTTTAGGATGTTCAGCATTTACCCAACAACTCTCACCAACTTCTACAGATGTGGCGAAGATACAACACAAAATGCTGGAGTAACTCAGCGGGACAGGCAACATCTCTGGAGAGAAGGAATGGGTGATGTTTCGGGTCAAGTCCCTTCTTCAGACTGAGAGTCAGGGGAGAGGGAAGGGTAAGGTGTGAAGACGAAATATCAAAGGGGACATTTATCAAGGAAAATGTAGAATGCAGATGCGCCATAGAAAGCATTTTATCGGGATGCATCGCAGCATGATTTGGGAACATCTACATTCAAGACCGCAAGAAATTGCAGAGAATTGTGAACACAGTCCAGAACATCACACAAACCAACCTCCCTTCCATTGACTCCATCTACATTTCATGCTGCCTCAGCAAGGCCACCAGCATAATCAAGGACGAGTCACACCCTGACCACTACCTCTTCTCCCCTCTCCCATCGGGCAAAAGGTATAGAAGAGTGAAAACACACACCTCCAGGTTCAGGGACTGTTTCTTCCCAACTGTTATCAGGCAACTGGACCGTCCTACCAACGCCATACTAGAGAGCGGTCCTGAGCTCCTATCTACCATTTTGGAAACACTCGGACTATTCTTGATCGGACTTTACTGGACTTTATCTTGCACTAAATGTTATTCCCCTTATCCTGTATCTGTACACTGTGGACAGCTCAATTGTAATCATGTATAGTCTTTCCGCTGACTGGTTAGCACGCAACAAAAGATTTTCACTGACAATAAACAATAAACTTAACTGAACCAAAGTAAAGACCTATAAAGCTGTATCATGACCTCTTATACTCAATGCCCCGATATATAAAGGCAAGCATACTGTATGCCATCTTTACCACTCTGTCTACTTGTGTTGCCACTTTCAGGGAGCTATGAACTTGACTCCCTGTGTTCATCAAAGCCGTAAAGGGTTTTGTTCTTAACCTTTATAATTTCCTATTACATTTCATCTTGTGCAACACCTCACGCTTGCTCGGATTAAACTCCATCTGCCATTTCTCTGCCCATATTTGTAACTGATAACTGATAATGGTAGAGTTGCTGCCATAGCGCCGGTGACTCGGGTTCGATTCTGACTGCAGGTGCTGTCTGTACCGGATGCTGTTTGTACCTTCTCCCTGTGACAATAGACAATAGACAATAGGTGCAGGAGTAGGCCATTCGGCCCTTCGAGCCAGCACCGCCATTCAATGTGATCATGGCTGATCATCCCCAATCAGTACCCCATTCCTGCCTTCTCCCCATATCCCCTGACTCCGCTATCTTTAAGAGCCCTATCTAGCTCTCTCTTGAAAGCATCCAGGGAACATGCCTCCACCACCCTCTGAGGCAGAGAATTCCACAGACTCACAACTCTCTGTGAGAGAAAGTGTTTCCTCATCTCTGTCCTAAATGGCTTACCCCTTATTCTTAAACTGTGACCCCTGGTTCTGGACTCCCCCAACATCGGGAACATGTATCCTGCCTCTAGCGTGTCCAAACCCTTAACAATCTTATATGTTTCAATAAGATTTCCTCTCATCCTTCTAAACTCCAGAGTGTACAAGCCCAGCTGCTCCATTCTCTCAGCATATGACAGTCCCGCCATCCCGGGAATTAACCTTGTAAACCTATGCTGCACTCCCTCAATAGCAAGAATGTCCTTCCTCAAATTAGGGGACCAAAACTGCACACAATACTCCAGGTGTGGTCTCACTAGGGCTCTGTACAACTACAGAAGGACCTCTTTGCTCCTATACTCGACTCCTCTTGCTATAAAGGCCAACATGCCATTCGCTTTCTTCACTACCTGCTGTACCTGCATGCTTACTTTCATAGACTGATGAACAAGGACCCCCAGATCCCGTTGTACTTCCCCTTTTCACAACTTGACGCCATTTAGATAGTAATCTGCCTTCCTGTTTTTGATACCAAAGTGGATAACCTCACATTTATCCACATTAAACTTCATCCGCCATGCATCTGCCCACTCCCCCAACCTGTCCAAGTCACCCTGCATTCCCATAGCATCCTCCTCACAGTTCACACTGCCACCCAGCTTTGTGTCATCTGCAAATTTGCTAATGTTACTTTGAATCCCTTCACCCAAATCATTGATGTATATTGTAAATAGCTGCGGTCCCAGCACCGAGCCTTGCGGTACCCCACTAGTCACTGCCTGCCATTCTGAAAGAGACCCGTTAATCCCTACTCTTTGTTTCCTGTCTGCCAACCAATTTTCTATCCATGTCAGCACTCTACCCTAAATACCATGCCCTAATTTTGCCCACTAATCTCCTATGTGGGACCTTATCAAATGCTTTCTGAAAGTCCAGGTACATTACATCCACTGGCTCTCCCTTGTCCATTTTCCTAGTTACATCTTCAAAAAATTCCAGATTAGTCAAGCATGATTTCCCCTTCGTAAATCCATGCTGACTCGGACGGATCCTGTTACTGCTATCCTAATGTGCGGCAATTTCATCTTTTATAATTGACTCCAGTATCTTCCCCACCATCGATGTCAGGCTAACTGGTCTATAAGTCCCTGTTTTCTCTCTCCCACTTTTCTTAAAAAGTGGGATAACATTAGCTACCCTCCAATCCACAGGAACTGATCCTGAATCTATTGAACATTGGAAAATGATCACCAATGCATCCACTATTTCTAGAGCCACTTCCTTAAGTACCCTGGGATGCAGACCATCAGGCCCTTGGGATTTATCACCCTTCAGTCCCATCAGTCTATCCAACACCATTTCCTGCCTAATGTGGATTTCCTTCAGTTCCTCCATCACCCCAGATCCTCTGGCCACTACTATATCAGGAAGATATAGTATGTGGGTTTTCTCTGGCAAGCTTTGGTTTCCTCCCACACTCCAAAAACTCACAGGTTTGTAGGTTAATTGGCTTGGTATAAATGCAAATTATCCCTCGTGTGTGTAGGATAGTGTTAGTGTGCGGGGAATCGCTGGTCCCACTTCGGCGACATTTTAGGCGACTGCAGGAGACTATGCAGTCGCCACGTGGTTGCCGGGGAGTCTCTTTCATGGTCGTGAGGAGTTCCCGCATTCTGGGAACTGGTCGCGGCGTCATTATGGTCGCTGTGAATTTTTCAACCTGTTGAAAAATTAGCCGCGACTAGAATGAAGCCGGCATGGAGAGTAGCGAGAATTCTCGAGCCATAGGTGGGTTGCCAGGAGGTCCTAATGGGTTGCCAGGAGGTCAAAGGTTCTCGGAGGTTCTCAAAGATTGTAGCCGGTGCTGACCGGTGAATTTCATTGGCATTGGGAAAAAAAAGATAAGCCGCAGTTTTCACAACCAAGAATACGTTAAATGTCCGCCGAGCTTCACAGCCGTGTTTCTCTGGCTTCTTAAAAGTTGTCTCCATTCCTTCTCCCACCCTCCCCCCCCCTCTCCCCCCCCTCTTTTAAAGGACTTACTGTACACTGTGGTTTAGCCGTCTTAATTACAGCGCCAACCTCCCTGCTCATCGCGGCATGTGTCTGTATCACCTTGGCTTTGCACAGTGTGAATTTTTTAGACAGGGCAAGCGGGGGGACCGCTGTCTAAAAAATTCACACGGGCTGGTGAAGGAAGCAATGTGTTTGTGTGTTCCACTCTGACAATCACCGTTCCAGTTGCCGTTTTTTCAGGCGACTGCCGGCAACTTGACAGTCGCCGGCAGTCCACTGAAAAATCGCCTAAGTGGGACAGGCCCATAAGCTATATCCTGTTGTATACTTTGACAACCTTCCTCAATTGTTATGCAATCCCACCAATTTTGGTGTTGTGTGGAAACTTACTCACCAACACATCCACGTTTACATCCAAGTCATTTGTTGGCGAGACCAAGCACAGACTGGGCGATCGTTTCGCAGAACATTACGCTCAGTCAGCCTTGGCCGACATGATCTCCTGGTTGCCAAACATTTTAATTCCCTCTCCCATTCCCACACTGACCTTTCTGTCCTGGGCCTCCACCACTATCAGAGTGAGGCCACACTCAAATTGGAAGAACAGCACCTCAAGGAAGAGGGACCATCGGGACAATATTGAATACTTTTGTCAGTGCCTTATACATGACGACTCTTAGCATAGTTGCGTATTGAATGCAAAACAAAGAATTTCACTGTACCAGGCACATGTGACAATAAAGCATCAATCAATCAATCAATCAATCAATCAATGTGGTACGAGTTTGGCTTGATTGTATATATATATATATATAGTATTATCTGATCTTGACTGGATAGCATGCAAAACAAAGCTTTTCACAGTACCTTGGTACGTGACAACAACAGACCTTAAGCTAAATCTCCCTCTATGTGAATGTTCACGTTGTTCCTCACCTGTGGGGGGGGTGAAACAATTTTCTCCCCTCTCCCGCTGAGTCCGTCCACCACCTTCTGACAATGAGATGCTCAGCAGCCAAATGTGTGCAGTGAGCTAATTCTCATAGATCCCTTATTTTCCTCCCGCTGTGGTGTTTGCACCAGAACTTTGTCATCTCCTGGCATCGCTTCCTGACCGTGCATGAAGAATCATATGGTGAGCTATCAATGAGCGGCTGCAGAAGTTTAGTTTAGAGATACAGCGCGGAACCAGGCCCTCTGGTCCACCAAGTCCACACCGACCAGCGATTCCCGCACACTAACGCTATCCTACACACACTAAGAACAATTTGCAATTTTACCAATGTCAATTAGCTTACAAACCTGTACGTCTTTGGAGTGTGGGAGGAAACCGGAGCACCTGGGGAAAACCCACGTGGGTCACAGGGAGAACGTGCAAACTCCGTACAGACAACACCCGTAGTCAAATCGAACCCGGGTCTCTGGTTCGGTAAGGCAGCAACTCTACCACTGTGCCACTGTGCCGCTCAAAGTTTAGTTTAGTTTAATTTAGGGATACAGCATGGAAACAGGCCCTTCAGTCCACCGAGTCCGTGCTGACCATGAGGGGAATAAAAAAGGTGAGACTTCAACCAGGGTAGGAGAATCGAGAACCAGGGGACATAGGTTTAAGGTGACAGGGGCAAGATTTAATTTAACTTTGTCACACAGAGGGTGGTGGGTGTATGGAACGAGCTGCCAGAGGAAGTCGTTGAGGCAGGTACTATCACAAATACTACAGTAAAAGACATTCAGGAACATGGACAGGAAAGGTTTAGAGGGATATGGGCCAAACACGGGCAGGTGAAACTAGTATAGATGGGCATGTTGGTTGGCATGGGTGAGTTGGGCTGAAGGGCCTGTCTCTGTGCTGCATGACTCTATGACTCTAACCTGTAAGACTGTTGATATCTAGACCTTGATGTCCCGAGTGAGCTGGGCACAAAGCTCAGTAACACCGGCAGCCACGGACAAACGGACCTTGCTGTCTTCTGCTCTTGCACACTCCCACAACTGGTATATCTTGTTCTCGCACCTTGGAACCTTTTATAAAAGATCCACAGCTTTGAGTTAACCCTTTCAGCCACAGGGCAGTGTGCAAAGACTAAGCCAGTGGTTTAAAAAAATACACAAAATACTGGAGTAACTTAGCGTTTCTGGAGAACATGCATCGGTGACTTTTCCGGTCCAAAACGAAAACATCAATCATAGAGTTATACAAAACAGAATCAGGCCAACTCATCCATGGTAACCAGGATGCCTCAACTAATATACCCGTGTTTGGCCCATATCTCTCTAAGCTTTTCCTATCTATGTACCGGCCCATGTGTCTTTTAAATGTTGTTATAGTACCTGCATCAACTACCTCCTCTGGCAGCCTGTTCCATGTCGGTGCCAAACATGATGCCGTTAAATTAATCTGCCTGCACATGATCTGTATCCATGCAATCCCTGCATATCCATGTGCCTATCCAAAAGTGTCTTACATGCCACTATCATATCTGCCTCCAATACTAACCCAGGCAGCGTGTTTTAGGCACCCATCAACCATAGAGTAATACAGCATGGGAACAGGCCCTTCGGCCCAACCTGCCCATGCCGACCAACATGCCCATCTACACTAGTACCACCTGCCTGCATTTGGCCCATATCCCTCTAAACCTGTCCTATCCATGTATCTGTCCAAATGTTTTTTAAATGTTATGATAGTACCTGCCTCAACTACCTCCTGCGGCAGCTCGCTTCATACACACACCACCCTTTTTGTAAAAACGTTGCCCCTCCAGTAACTATTAAATTGTTCCCCCCTCACCTTAAACCCATGATATCTGGTTCTTGATTCCCATACTCTGGGCAAGAGACGTTGTGCATTTACCCAATCTCTTCCTCTCATGATCTAGTACAACGCTATAAGATTACCCCTCATCCTCAGACACTTCAGTTTCGATCCTGACCTCTGTGTAAAATACCTGCCTGGCACATCTCCTTTAAACTTTACCTCCTCACCTTAATTATCCACTGCGTATTGGCTTCCATTGGCGTCTTCCCCCGTTAGTCCTGCCCATAGTTGGCGAGGTGCTGTTTTGTGAGGTGGTGCTGAACGACTGTGTTGCTGGTATCCCCACAGTGAGGGGAACTGATGTCTGGGTCTCAGAGAACAGGAAGCAACCAAGAAAACACAGATTCCGGAATCTTGAGTAAAACACAGAGTGCTGGAGGAACTCAGCGGCTCAGATTCAGTGGTGCATCTGGTAGAGCCACTGCCTCATAGTGCCAGTCACCGGTGTTCAATCCTAACCTGCATATCCATGCGCATGTCCCCAACAACTCTCATCAACTACAGATGCGCCATAGAAAGCATTTTATCGGGATGCATCACAACATGGTTTGGGAACAGCTCCAAGATCACAAGAAATTGCAGAGAATTGTGGACGCAGCCCAGACCATCACACAAACCAACCTCCTTCCATTGACTCCATTGACACCGCACGCTGCCTTGGCAAGGCCACCAGTATAATCAAGGATGAGTTGCACCCTGGTCACTCCCTCTTCTCCCCTCTCCCATCGGGCAAAAGGAAAAGAAGTGTGAAAATGCACACCTCCAGATTCAGAGACAGTTTCTTCCCAGCTGTTATCAGAAAACTGAACCATCCCATCAACAACTAGAGAGCAGTCCTGAGCTACTATCTCTTTCATTGGAGACCCTTGGAGTTTCTTTGATCGCTTTACTGGCTTTACTTTGTACTAAACGTTATTCCCTTTATCCTGTATGTTTATACTGTGAATGGATTGTAATCATGCATTGTCTTTCTGCTGACTGGTTAGCTCGCAACAAAAGCTTTTTGCTGTACCTGTGACTGTACCTATACACGTGACAATAAACTAAACTAAACTAATCAACCTAGAGTCATAGACTCATACAGCGTGGAAACAGGCCCTTCGGCCTGTGTGGATTTTGCACGTTCTCCCTGTGACCACCTAGGTTTCTTCTGAGTGCTCCGGTTTCCTCCCACATCCCAAGGACGATGCGAGTTTGTAGGTTAATTGGCCCTCTGTAAATTATCCCCAGTGTTTAGGGGGTGGATGGGAAAGTGGGAAAACATAGAACTAGTGTGAACAGGTGATCACTGGTCGGTGTGGACTCGGTGGGCCGAGGGGCCTGTTTCCATGCTGCATCTCTCTAAACTCTAAACCTGTGGAGGGATTGGACAGAGAATATTTTGGGTCAGTACCCTGCTTCAGTCCGTTTTTTGTAGCTTTTTTAAAAAACAGTTTGGATTAACAATTCCATTGCAGTCATAAGACAAGCCATATTTTAAATAAAAATATATACATTAGATGTGACCACTTGCACATCTGACAGAACGAGACGGTTCTTGATGTGGAACGTCACATTCACAGACTCCTATGTTCCCTGGGGCGAAATTGTAATAATGATTTTGCTTCAATATACTTTCCACTCTTCCTGTTGTTTTCCCATTTTCCTCATGGAATTGGTTTATGTCAACGTTTGACAAAGTCTGTCCTACAGAAACAAGTTTATGCAAGTAAATGATCTTTCCCCGATGGCACTCCGGGAAGCTTAGTGACAGAAGCAAAACAATGAGAGATGTATTTAATGGCAGCGCTGCTGGCCATGGCTTTACAAGGAACATCTAAGATAGTGATGATGAAGATGATGATACTTTATTGACACATGTACCTAGGTACAGTAAAATTATTTTAATTTGCATACAATCCAGTAGTTTTGTTTAGTTTTTACTTTTACTCTGGCCTACCGAGTCTACTCCAACCAGCAATCACCCCGTACACTAGCACTATCCAACACACAATGGGGAACATTTACAATTTTTACCAAAGCCAATTAACTTACAAACCTGTACTTATTTGGAGTATGGGAGGAAACCGGAGCACCCGGGGGAAAAGCACATGGTCACGGGGTGAACGTACAAACTCTGTACAGACAGCATCTGTAGTCAGGATCGAACCTGGGTCTCCGGCGCTGTAAGGCAGCAACTCTGCCGCCGCCCAAATCATACTATAGATAAGCACAATTATAGATACGTACAAAAGCACATTGATGTGGTGTAATAGTGGACTTCACCGAGTCAGTACACAAAGAGTTACCACGTTTCTGGCGACAACAAAGCTTCAAAGTTCTTAAGAGTGCAGTCTTGGCCTTAAAGGCCCGTTGCCCTGGCGGCGGCAATCCTCTCATCCGTCAGCTTCCATCTTGAAAACGTCCGTTTGTTCACGTCCGCCGCCGTGCCGACTCCCTCCACCCTCCTCCCTGGTTCCCGGTCTTCAGGGTCGAGCAAGAGACGAGCCTTGGACGACTCCAGGAGGGTTCCCGCTTCTGCGGCGGGCGAACCAGGCCTGGTGTTGAGGTATGGCCTGGCCCCGGAGTCTGGCGACTCTTTGCGTGCTGGTCACCGAAGAGGATTTGCTATCATCCATTACAATCATTCCACTCTTTTACATCTTTATTTCAACAGCAGGTATTTCTTACATTAACAATGCTCTCTTTAATCTCCTCTCAGACCCGTTGATTCTCCGACTCCAAGGGCCAAACGACCTCCCGGGATGATGCCTCGAGCAGAGAGGACCCGACCAGCGAGGCCTACCGCCACTGTCGAGCCTGCAGCCTACTGACCTCCCAGAGCCTCCAACCCACTCTATTGCAGGCCCCTCTCCCCCAGAGCTGCCGACTCCCTCCTCTCCCCTCTCTCATCAGGCAAGAGGTACAGAAGTGTGAAAACGCACACCTCCAGATTCAGGGACAGTTTCTTCCCTGATGTTATCAGGCAACTGAACCATCCTATCACCACCTAGAGAGTGGACTTGACCTCCCATCTACCTCATTGGAGACTTTTGCACTTTCTTTAATCAGACTTTATTGGATTTCAATGTTATATCTTTGCGCTAAATGTTATACCCTTTATCCTTTACCCTGTATCTGTGCACTGTGGATGGCTTGATTGTAATCATGTGTTGTCTTTCTGCTGACTGGTTAGCACACAACATGCAGTCTATTCTTTGACCGTATAGCACGTAACAAAAAGTTTTTCACTGTACCAGCTGGGAAGAAACTGTCCCTGAATCTGGAGGTGTGTGTTTTCACTTTTCACTCTACCTCAGTACAGGTGACAACAATAAACTTAACTAAACTGCGGATGCTGGAATCAGTGGGTCAGGCAGCATCTATTGAGAGAAATGGGCAGGTGACGTTTCGAGTCGGGACCCTTCTTCACATTGATAATGGCTGGTAATGGGTTTAAATAAGTGAAACAAGATCTTTGATCTGAAAGGTTAACTGTTTCTCTCTCCACAGATGCTGCCTGTGGAGTGTTTCCAGCACTTTTTGATTTGATGTTAAAATTTCCAACATCAGCTATTCTTTCTGGTTTCCAGCAATAATAAACATTTAACTGCAAATAAGCCAGGAATGCAAGAGGTGGTCTTACAAGGGGAGATGGGCAACTGAACCATCCTACCAACAACTAGACAGCAGTCCTGAACTACTGTCTACCTCATTGGAGACCCTCGGACTATCATTAATCGGACTTTACTGGCTTTATCTTGCACTAAACATTATTCACAGTACTCATTTTATCATGTATCTTTACACTGTGGATGGCTCGATTGTAATCATGTATTGTCTTTCTGCTGACTGGTTAATACGCAACAAAAGCTTTTCACTGTACCTCGGTACACGTGACAATAAACTAAATTCAAGTTCAAGAAGATAAAGAGCCAGGGAGAGTAAAGGACAATAGTTTATTTATTAAAGAGTCTACCTTTACTAGAGGTTGTGACTTTTATTAAAGGTGAGTGCCTGGAATGCAATGCTGGCGATGGGTGGCTGAGGTAGATACGATGGTGGTGTTGAAGTGGCTTTTGGATATGCACACGGATATTCAGGGAATGGAGGGCAGGGCCGGCCTTAGGAGGTGCGGGGCCCAATTGGGAACAATTTTGGTGAGCCCTAGGTTCCCAGTCAAGGTCTGTAGAATCATAGAAATATAAATAAAGTCTATTATAGACTTTATATCTCTATGGTAGAATGGAAAGTAATCAAAATGTGGGCTTAAAAAGTGCCTGCGACTTAATGGAACCAACAGACCTAAGCTACATTTTAATATAAAATTGCATACATGTAAGCCTACAAGTAACAAACAAAATGTGTAGATCACCTATGAAAAGTACATAGTTACAATACCACTTGTTTTAGTGACTGTGAAATGAAATAAAAAGTAATTTAATTAACTAGATCCTGGAAAACCAATAACCATTGGTGAAAAACCAGTCCAGGCATTAAATTTTGGGCTTCAGCCCCATCCTGCCCTTTGGGCTTCTACCCCATCCTAACTTAGTTGTATGTGTGTGTTAGTTGTCTGTGCGTGATGTGTGTGGGAGGGAAGGAGAGAAGGAAGGGAGGGAGAGAAGGGAGGAAGGAGAGAAGGGTGGAAGGGAAGTAGAGAAAGAAGGGAGGGGGGGAAGGAGAGAAAGAAGGGAGGGAGGGAAGGAGAGAAGGGAAAAGAGAGAGAGGAAGGAGGGAGGGAAGGCGAGAAGGAAGAGAGGGAAGAAGGGAAGGGAGGGAGGGAAGGGAAGGAGAGAAGGGAGGGAGAGAGAGGGCCGGCGGCGAGAGCGGATGATGGAGGTTCCCTTGTGACAGGGACGGCTTGTGGGAAGAGAGCTGTGTGTATGTGTTTCTATGTGTGTGTGTGTGTGTGCACGTGCGTATGTGTGAATGCATATGTGTGTGTGCGTGCATGTGTGTATGTGTGTGCGTGCAGCCGTGTGTGTCTGTGTGAGTGTGTTGGTGTGTGTGTGTGTTTGTGTGTTTTTGTGTGTGTGTTTTTGTGTGTGTGTGTGTGAGTATATATTACTGCGTGTGTATGTTTATGTGTGTATGTGTATATGTGTTTCTGTCTGTGTGTATATATGAGTATGTGTATGTGTGTGTGTGTGTGTATGCGTGTGTGTGTGTGTGTGTATGCGTGTGTGTGGGTGTGTATATGAGTGTGTGTATGCGTGTGTGTGTGTTTGTGTGCGTGTGTATATGAGTGTGTGTGTTTGTGTGCGTGTGTATATGAGTGTGTGTGTGTGTGTATATGAGTGTGTGTGTGTGTATGTGTGTGTGTGTGTGTGTGTGTGTGTGTGTATATGAGTGTTTTTTTTATTTTTTTAAATTAATTTTATTAGAAGTTAATACAATACAAAACAATACAGTGGTACCTAATTTTAGGCGCCAACTATGTCATAACGTAATACATTCTACAACCTCTAGTTTTATGTTTTTGAAAAGGAAGTAAAAAAAAACAAAAAATAGAGAGAAGAAAAAGAGGAAAAATAGATAGTAGAAAATAGAAAAACGTGAAGTGTTTATATAAGAAAAGAAAAAGTAGAAAGTAGAAATAGTAGAAAAAGGCCCTTAAAAAAGAAATTTTCAAATCTTTGTTCGGAGATGTAAATCTATCCGCGACCTGACCTGAAATCAGTAATCTTTACGGTACTGCTGCATCACATGATTCCAAAAAGTCGATGAAAGGGGACCAACTCCTTAAGAATTGGTCATATTTATCTATTAGGCGGAGTCTCATTTCTTCAAGATGTGCTATGTCCGTCACATTCCTAATCTACATTTTAATAGTTGGTATAGCTGTATTTTTCCAAAATTTAAGTATCAATTTCTTTCCAATTATTAATCAATAATTAAAGAATACTTTTTGGTCTTTGTTTAAATTGATATCTTCTACTATTATTCCAAATATAATCCATTCCGTATTAGGTTCTATTCTTGACTTGAAGAGCTTTGTAAATATATCAAATATATCGCTCCAAAATGTGTTCAACTTTGTACATCGTACAAATGAATGTGTTATATTGGCATTTTGAAACAAACATTTATCGCATCTGGGAGAGACGTTTGGGTAGAATTTATTCAACCTCGTTTTTGAATAATATAGTCTATGTAATAATTTAAATTGAATTAAATTATGTCTTGCATTAATGGAACAATTATGTGTGTTCATCAGATACTTTTCCCATCTATCGTTCGGGACCTTTATCATTAGTTCATGTTCCCAATCTTCTCTTAGTGCCTCTGTTGAGGGTAATTCTCTATTTAATATACTATTATAAAAATATGATATTAGTTTTTGTGAATCAGCCTTAATATTCATTGCTTCTTCTAAAGGGTCTAAAAATATAGTTTGAAATCTATGTATATATTTCTTCATAAAGTCACATATCTGTATATATTTAAAATATTGATTATCATTCAGTTTAAATTTTAATTGTAATTGTTGAAATGATAACAATTTGCCCAATTCATACATATCTCCTACTTTCCTAATCCCCAGTCTATCCCATTGTTTATATGATTTGTCGATAAAAGATGGTTTGAATGCAGGATTGTTCAATATTGGGGTTAGTACTGATAGATTATTTAATTTCAAGGATAATTTTATTTGTTTCCAAATTCTTATTGTATTGTGAATAATTGGGTTCTTCTTATATATTATACTATTCAATTTTATCGGTGAGAACAAGATCGTTCCTATATCGTACGGGAAACACTCCTCATTCTCCATTCTTATCCACTCCGACTGGTGAGTGGAACTATCCAACCAGTACATTATGTTCTTAATATGCACTGCCCAGTAGTAATACGTAAAGTTAGGTAGTGATAAACCCCCAACTTCTTTAGGTTTACACAAATGCTTTTGTTGAATTCTGTGTGCTCTATAATCTATCTATCTTCCTATCTATCTATCTATCTATCTATCTATCTATCTATCTATCTATCTATCTATCTATCTATCTATCTATCTATCTATCTATCTATCTATCTATCTATCTATCTATCTATCTATCTATCTATCTATCTATCTATCTATCTATCTATCTATCTATCTATCTATCTATCTATCTATCTATCTATCTATCTATCTATCTATCTATCTATCTATCTATCTATCTATCTATCTATCTATCTATCTATCTATCTATCTATCTATCTATCTATCTATCTATCTATCTATCTATCTATCTATCTATCTATCTATCTATCTATCTATCTATCTATCTATCTATCTATCTATCTATCTATCTATCTCTTTCCATCTATCTATTATATAAAACTCTGTGGCTGCCACCTGTCCGTCCGCCTGCTTGACTTGTGCCACCCAGCCCCTTTGATACCGCCCTACGCCCACACCACACGCAGAAACGCCGATATTGTTTACGAATAGCCACTCCTGATTAAATTTCGTCGTGTTTGTGTACACTTTTTAAAATAAAATACCTCTCCCCCCCCACCCCAAAATTTCAAAATGTTAAACAAACAGCTCTCAGCCATAGAATGTTCGTGAAGTTTCAATTGTGTGATGTCACAATGCCCGATCCTCACACATGTCCAATCGGAATGGATTCATTTACATATGCCTTTGCAGCAGCCCCAGCCCTAGCCCCTCCCCCCCAACCCCACAGCCTGTGTCGAAGGGCGTCATCACGTGTGTGGGGGTGATAGGGAATGGGGAAATTTCAAAATGTTAAATGTTTCTCCCCCCCACCCCCAAACATTTCAAAATGTTTAACAAAACAGCTCTCAGCCATAGAATGTTAATAAAGATTCCGTTGTGTGATGTCACAATGCCCAATGCTCACAGATGACAAATCGGAATGGAACCATTTACATATGCCTTTGCAGCAGCACCAGCACCAGCCCCTTCCCCCCACCCCCGCAGCCTGTGTTGAAGGGCGTCGTCACGTGTGTGCTAATAGAGAAAGAGGATTGGGGGTGATAGGGAATGGGGAACAGATGGACTGTCCCTACCCCTCCTACTTCCACTCTCCCTCCCCACTCTTCCCCCTCTCTCTTCTCCCCCTCCCTCCACTCCCTCCCCCTCTCTTCCCCCTCCACCACCCCTCTTCACCACCAACTCCCCCCCTCCCCTTCCCCTCTCTCTTGCACCACTCCCCGCTACCCCTCTGCCCCTCACTCCCCACTCTTCCCCTCTCCCTCCCCCACCTGTCTCCCTCCACCCTCCCTCTCTCCCTCTCTTCCCCCTGCTCCTCTCCCCTTCCCCTCATCTCCTCTCTCCACCTCTAACAGGCCTCTCCCCCCCTCCCCCCGCCTGTGTTTGGGGGGTGGTTAGTGTGAGTGTGATGCTGCAGCCACCCCCCCCTCCTCCCGCAAACGCGCGTTGGGAAAACAGCCCGCCAACAGTCTCTCTGTCTTTAAGACGGAACTGCAGATGCTGGAAAAAAAACCTGTAAAACCTCAGCGGGTGCAGGAGCATCTATGGATCGAAGGAAATAGGCAACGTTTCGGGACAAAACCCGTCTGAGGATGGGTTTCGGCCAAAAGAGTTGCATATTTCCTTCGCTCCATAGATGCTGCTGCACCCGCTGTGTTTCTCCAGCTTTTTTTTGTGTACCAGGCTCTCTGTCTCTCACCTCTCTCTCTCTCTCTCTCTCTCTGCCCTTCTCTCTTCACAGCCCGCGGCTCGACTCATGCACGCCCGCTCCAACCCCCCCTTCACCTCTCTCCCCCATCCTCTCCTTCCTCTCTCCACCCCTCTCCTCTCTCCCCCTCCTCTCTCCCCACCTTCCTCTCCCCCCCTTCCTCTCCACCCTCTTCACAATTTTTTTTTTTAAACATTAAATTTTCTCTATCTGACCCCCCCCCACTCGAAACACACCTGAGAGGCGAGAGCTATTCGTCAGTGGATAGGGTGATGATGGGATAAAAGAAGAAAATTAAAAAATTAAGATAATATCAAGGGGTGTGATGAGTGTGTGTGTTTGTGGGTGCCAGATTCCAATCCCGCAACCGTGCTTTGGAGGAAAGGGGTGGTTAGTGTGACGCAACAGCCCCCCCCCCCGCAAACGTACGTTCGGTGTCCAGACCCAACGGGTCTGCACTTGGTCTAGTCCCATATAAAATTAGTGATATTAGAATCTAGTTTTTTTTAAAAAATATTTCGGAATATATATTGGGATCGCTTGAAACAAATATATTAATTGTGGTAAGAAAGTCATTTTTATAGCGTTAATTCTACCTATCAATGAGAGTGGGAGCGTTTTCCAAAATTTAATCATAACATTCAGTTTATTTAATAGTGGCATAAAATTGGCGCTACATAATGATTTGTGTCTTCTCGTAATTTGAATACCTAAATACTTGAATTTTTCTGTTGCAATTTTGAAAGGGAATTTTAATAAGTGTCTCACATCCTGTGGTTTTAAAGTGTGTGTGTTCGTGTGCGTGTGTATATGAGTGTGTGTTTGTGTGCGTGTGTATATGAGTGTGTGTGTGTTTGTGTGTGTGTGTATATGAGTGTGTGTTTGTGTGCGTGTGTATATGAGCGTGTGTGTGTGTGTGTTTGTGTGTGCTAATGTGTGTGTATGCATTTCTGCTCCCGGCATCTCTGCACTCTGCTTGCTCCTGGGCTGTATTGTTCTGTGTTCAATGTTCCAGAACAATCTCTGCTGATCTCTAGTCCTGACTTTAAAGCCCTGATGTGGTAAATGCCGCTGGACGTAAAGACTGGAGACTTCTGCTAGTTCCTATTCCGCCAATTCAGGCTGGGCTCATTCACAGCCTGGGTTTACTAGTGCTTTGGAGGGTATATCAATGTTTCTTTTTACAATCATTGATAATCCAGCCTTATTCCAGCACTTTGTATCTTTTTTTGTAAACCAGTATCTGCAGTTCTTTGTGACTACATTTGTCTGCTCCACTGCAAAATCTCCACAAGGTATGACCACTTTGAAGAAGTTCTCCTCCTCTCTCTGACAGGAGTTCTGTGAGAACCTCTCTCACTGCCCCCCCACTGTGGTTCCAGCTGCTCTCCTAATCTTCAACTGTTCTGACCCAGACTCTGGCCTTTTTCCAACCATCTCCCCATCAACCCCACCCCCCCCTCCCTTGACTTGTATCCACCTATCACTTGCTAGACTTTGTCATGCCCATCCTCTCTTCCAGCTTTCTCCCCCCTATTACAATCTGAGTCTGAAGATGGGTCCTGAACTGAAACATCATCTATCCATGTTCTCCAGAAATGCTGCCTTATTGTAAACTAGCATCTGCAGTTTCTTCATAATCATAATCGTAATTTATTAGCCAAGTTGTTTTGCAACATACGAGGAATTTGGTTTGCCATACAGTCATACCAAAAAAGCACCAAGACACACAACCACATAAAAATTTGACATAAACATCCACCACAGCGGCTCCTCCACATTCCCCACTGTGATGGAAGGCAATGAAGTCTTATCTTCTTTCCTCCTTTCCTCCCGCGGTCGGGGGAGTCGAACCATCCGCAGCTGGCAATCGAGCTCCCACATCGGGGCGGTCTAAGCTCCCGCATCAGGGCGGTCGAAACTCCTGCGGCTTGGAGTCCCTGAAATCAGCCGCTAATCAGGGACCACGAGCTTCACGATGTTAAAGTCCGCAGCTCTTGAAGTTTGGAGCACCAAAGGCCAACCCCTGGCAAAGGGATCGCCTGCTCACGATGTTAAAGTCCGCAGGCTCCGCAGCTTTGGAGCTCTAGAAGTCCCAAACAAGAGGCCGTCAACTCCACGATGTTAGGCCGCAGTGCAGACGGAAATACGACACGGAAAAAGGCGCAACTCCGTCGAGGAAAGAGATAAGAAAAGTTTCCCCCACCCCCCACAAATGCAAAAACTAAAGATAAGCTAAAACTTATATTTTACAACAAACTAAAAACACAAAGAATTAAAAAGATGAAGACAGACCGTTGGCGAGGCAGCCATCATGTGACGGCCCCTGGTTTCTACTTTATCTTTTCCTTGTTAATGTTACTGCTCCTGCCTTATTATTCTGCTGCTCTTGAACTCTGTGCATCTGTATTCCATTCCTCTCAATTTTTCCTAATTTATCTCACGTCTCAATTTAGCTACAGGGTTCCTCATTAGTGTTTGGTTTGTTCTTGCTTTTTATCTCTGTTGAGTCGTACTTGCAAAGTTCCTCACTGCTTTCTGCATCACTATAGTAACAGTCGAATAACGGCAGATTATAGTGACTGCGATGATTACAATGGTCTTCAAAGAAATTAACAGCAAAGTAATGACAATAAAATCATCAGAGACAGCTTCATGACAATTACAGTATCTCTCTTTATAATGTTCAAGAGCTGATGGTTGTTGGGAAGTAGCTGTTCCTGTGCCTGAACGTTACAGTTTTCAGACTCCTGTACTTTATTCCTGATTGCAGGAGTGAAATGTGAGAGTGGCCAGAGTGAAGCATGTCCTCAGAATGCCAACAGTGCCATCCATTATCGTGAGACTGAATGTCACCATTCCTTATCGGTTCACGTCTGACTGGGCTTTGAAACATGAACTCATGAGCTCACTTGGCAACTATCTGAGGCAGAGTCATCCATCAGTAAACAGTAGGAAGCGAGGGCCAACTTAGCCTAAAGACACTTTTTGGTTGTGTCCATGTGTTATTTTTACAAAGTTAAATTTATTCACTTATTTACAATAGTATTTAGTATTCATGGGGTGGCACAGTGGCGCAGCGGCAGAGACTCATGATTGATCATGACTACTGGTGCTGTCTTTATGGAGTTTGTATGTTCCCCCTGTTTTCTCCGGGTGCTACGGTTTCCTCCCATACTCCAAAAACGTACAGGTTTGTAGGCTAATTGGCTTGGTAAAATTGTAAATTGTCCCTAATGTGTGTAGGATAGTGTTAGTGTACAGGGATCTTTGCTCAGTGCAGACTCAGTGGGCCGAAGGGCCTGTTTCTGAACTGTATCTCTAAACAAAACATCAAGCTATAACAAAACACCCACCACCATATTACCACCAGCATAAAATTGCTAAATATCCTTTACTACTAAACATTAAATTACTATATTTCATCTGAAGAAGGGTTCCGACCCGAAAAGTGACCCATCCTCTTTCTGCAGAGATGCTGCCAGACCCGCTGAGTTACTCCAGCACTTTGTGTCTTCTCAATGCTACAATCCTGATCCAGCATACAGTCGATCCCCCGCGGTGCCCAGGGGTCCCAGAAACCCTCTATGGTGCCCGGGGACAGCCATGTACAGACTTAACCCTGGAAAAGGGGCAGGCAGTGGTACCTGGCTATCATACCCCAGCAGAAACAAGGAACTACAGATGCTGGTTATTACACAAAAGGACACAGTGCTGGAGTAACTCAGCAGGTCAGGCAGCATCTCTGGAGAAGATGGAAAGGCAGCCTCAGCAAGTAAAGATCAGAAAGCTCAGAATATTCCCAGAATAATCACTCCAACAAAAATCGAGAAGTCACGTTGCACCTTCAGAGAAGTTTGGTTTAGGTCACATCTAGGGGTGGAAGATTGCAACCTTCACGTGGTCCGCCCTGTTTCAACGAATGCAATCAACCAGGCGTGCACAATCAAATAAGATCAAATAGAACAAGTTGTCCTACAACTTTAGGCTGTGCACGCCATACGCAAGAAGAAGAAGAAGAAGGTCACATCTAGAATATTGTGTACAGTTCTGGTTGCCTCATTATAGGAAGGATGTGGAGGCTTTCGAAGAGGGTGCAGAAGAAGTTTACCAGAATGGCGAAGAAACATGGAACTGCAGATGCAGGTTTACAAAAAAAGACGCAAAGTGCTGGAGTAAGTCTGCGGGTCAGGCAGCATCTGGAGAACATGGATAGGTGATGTTTTGGGTCGGGACTCTTCTTCAGACTGACACCGGGATTAGTGGCTTTTAGCTATAAAGAGAGATTGGACAAATTTGGATTATTTTGTCTCTAGTGTTGGACGTGGGAGGGAATTATATAAAATTATGAGAGGCATAGACAGTCAGAATCTTTTTCACAGGGACGAAATGTCAAATAAAGACATAGCTGTAAGGTGAGAGGGGAAAGTTTAAAGAAAATGTGCAGGTCATGTATTTTTTTAGAGAGTGATGGGGGCCTGGAACGTGCTGCCAGGGGTGGTAGTGGAGGCAGATACAATAGTGTTGTTTAAGAGGCTTATAGATAGGCACATGGATATGCAGGGAATGGAGGGAAATGAATCACATGCAGCCTGCAGAGGAGGATTAGTTTAACCTAGTTTAACATGGACTGATCCTGGAACGTGCCTGGAACGTGCTGCCAGGAAAGTAATAGACACAGACACCATAGCAACATTTAAGAGGCTTTTAAACATACGCATGAACTGGCGGAGGATGCAGAGATATGGACCATGTGCAGGAGGATGGGATTAGGATTGAAGAGAGATGTGGACGCAGCCCAGACCATCACACAAACCAACCTCCCTTCATTTGACTCCATCTGCACTTCACGCTGCCTCGGCAAGGCTACCAGCATAATCAAGGACCAGTCTTACCCCGGTCACTCCCTCTTCTCCCCTTTCGCATCAGGCAAGAAGTTTAGAAGCGTGAAAATGCACTGCTCCAGATTCAGGGACAGTTTCTTCCCAGTTGTTATCAGACAACTGAACCATGCTCTCACCAACTAGAGAGCAGTCCTGACCTCACATCTACCTCATTGGAGACACTTGGACTATCTTTAATCGGACTATACTGTACACTGTGGATGGCTTGATTATAATCATGTATAGTCTTTCCGCTGACTGGATAGTACCCAACAAAAAATCTTATTGTCACGTGTACTTCGGTACACGTGACAATAAATTAAATCAAACTAAACTAGGTTAGAGTTAGAGGGAATTTTGTACTTTACCCGTACTCAATATCTGACTTTACTCAGATAGGCACAGACACAAAATAAAACATTTCATAAATCAGTGGTGAGTTTATCGAACAAGTCGGTTTAATAAAAGGCCTTAGCAATGTACATTGAGAAGCAGTGTGAGCAAGCTCAAACTACTTCAATATCCTACAGTAACTGTAGGATTCTTATACCCTCATGACACAATGGTTATTTGTGAAGTTGAAATAACAATCATTAATCAGTCTCTGTAACCTTTCATCTTTGTGTTTCCCCAAAGTTAACTTTAATCTTGAGTTTCTTGTTGTTTAGAAATCTTCCTCCCATATACAATATCTAACATGTAGATCCCATATACAGTGGCTTGCAAAAGTATTCATACCCCTTGAACTTTTCCACATTTTGTCACGTTACAACCACAAGCGTAAATGTATTTTATTGGGATTTTATTTGATAGACCAACACAAAGTGGTGCATAATTGTGAAGTGGAAGGGAAATGATACATGGTTTTCAAAGTTTTTTACAAATAAAAAACTGAAAAGTGTGGCGTGCAAAAGTATTCAGCCCCCCTGAGTCAATACTTTGTAGAACCATCTTTCGCTGCAATTACAGCTGCAAGTCTTTTGGGGTATGTCTCTACCAGCTTTGCACATCTAGAGACTGAAATTTTTGTCCATTCTTCTTTGCAAAATAGCTCAAGCTCAGTCAGATTGGATGGAGAGCGTCTGTGAACAGCAATTTTCAAGTCTTGCCAGAGATTCTCAATTGGATTTAGGTCTGGTCTTTGACTGGGCCATTCTAACACATGAATATGCTTTGATCTAAACCATTCCATTGTAGCTCTGGCTGTATGTTTAGAGTCGTTGTCCTGCTGGAAGGTGAACCTCCGCCCCAGTCTCAAGTCTTTTTCAGACTCTAACAGGTTTTCTTCCAAGATTGCCCTGTATTTGGCTCCATCCATCTTCCCATCAACTCTGACCAGCTTCCCTGTCCCTGCTGAAGAAAAGCATCCCCACAGCATGATGCTGCCACCACCATGTTTCACAGTGGGGATGGTGTGTTCAGGGTGATATGCAATGTTAGTTTTCCACCACACATAGCGTTTTGCATTTAGGCCAAAAACTTCAATTTTGGTCTCATCTGACCAGAGCACCTTCCTCCACATGTTTGCTGTGTCCCCCACATGGCTTGTGGCAAACTGCAAATGGGACTTCTTATGGCTTTATTTCAACAATGGCTTTCTTCTTGCCACTCTTCCATAAAGGAACGATTTGTGGAGTGCACGACTAATAGTTGTCCTGTGGACAGATTCTCCCACCTGAGCTGTGGATCTCTGCAGCTCCTCCAGAGTTACCATGGGCCTCTTGGCTGCTTCTCTGATCAATGCTCTCCTTGCCCGGCCTGTCAGTTTAGGTGGACGGCCATGTCTTGGTAGGTTTGCAGTTGTGCCATACTCTTTCCATTTTCGGATGATGGATTGAACAGTGCTCCGTGAGATGTTCAAAGCTTGGGATATTTGTTTATAACCTAACCCTGCTTTAAACTTCTCCACATCTTTATCCGTGACTTGTCTGGTGTGTTCCTTGGGCTTCATGATGCTGTTTGTTCACTAATGTTCTCTAACAAACCTCTGAGGCCTTCACAGAACAGCTGTATTTATACTGAGATTAGATTACACACAAGTGGACTCTATTTACTAATTAGGTGACTTCTGAAGGCAATTGGTTGCATTGGATTTTATTTAGGGGTATCAGAGTAAAGGGGGCTGAATACTTTTGCACGCCACACTTTTCAGTTTTTTATTTGTAAAAAAATTTGAAAACCATGTATCATTTTCCTTCCACTTCACAATTATGCGCCACTTTGTGTTGGTCTATCACATAAAATCCCAATAAAATACATTTACGTTTGTGGTTGTAACATGACAAAATGTGGAAACGTTCAAGGGGTATGAATACTTTTGCAAGCCACTGTATGTCCAGATTCCTCCACCAAATGGAATCCCTGGTAAAATAGGTCATTTGTTAACCTTTGGGTGACTTGCCTGATAAACACATTGACCAAGAGCAGCTTGTAATGCAAGATTGCAACAGGTAAGAACCCACACAGAACTACAAAGACTCATTCTCCACCCCCCCCCCCACTGATAAGGAAGCTTGTTTTCCAGCAAAATGTTTTAGCTTTGATATTCTGACTACATTCTTGATTATTTTCCCAACATGCTCGCCAGTATGTGAACTCCAGGATTAACTAAACTATACCCTACTCATCTTCCTTACAATTTTCAGAAATCCATACATTTCCCCCTCTTGGCAATTGGCCACACCCAATTAAGCCATATTAAACAACACCCTCTAATACTGGAGCCTTCCTACCTGCCTAACTAACATCAGAGTTCTCAACTTATCATATTGTTTCCTGTTATACCAAAATAACAAAATCAAAACAATTACAATCAATAACTGTACAAATACCAATACATGTGATAAAATCTTATTCCATGGGTTCTATTCCAAAATCCTATTCCATCAGCATTCCGCCCCCAGTTCCAGTCCTACCAAGTCCATTTTCTCCAAATGTCCTCTGCTTCTCTGCCATGCTTCCGAATAATCTTAGTGCCCTCAGACCAGTCACGAATTACCATCTCACCCTCCTTCATCAGTGCCTTCCAATCAGCATGGAGGTGTGGTATTGGTTGAAGTTTGGTGCGACAAATCCTCTTAATGTCTCATCCACGTCATTCCGTACTACATTCAAGCACACGGTTACCGATTTTTCCTCCGACGGTACCATCATTTCCTTGTCTCAGATAGTGATCTGGCTCGTAACACCCTGGATTACGACATTATAACCACATGGAATATACTTCCAGCCATTTGTTCCATACCACTTAGCAGAGGTAGCGACGTACTGTAATATTTCCCCATTGATAGAGCAATACCTGCAAAAGAAGCATTAGGTTTTACATCAATCGCAAGCTTACAGTTATTATATGAGTTAATCAACAACCAGACTCCATCCAACTCATTATTTCTTCTTTGATGACATCGGTGCAATCTGATCCCCCCTTGGTTCCTCATCAATTTCTACAGAGTATTCAGGAGCATTATGCACTGTTATCCAAGCTCCCTATTTAGATTGTCCAATATTATGCTGCTGGTACAGGGGAAAAAGTCTTATTCTTCAGCTGGTGTGGAACATGGAGAAAAACTCCAATAATATGTTCCCTGAGCATCTTGGCATATTTGATCCACTTGACTCGCTATAGTCAGCGATCTAAGGTGACAATCAGGCTGCATATCCTGAGTCCTCTTTTGTATATTACCAGACGCATGCTGAACTTCCAGAACTTGCATCAAAACAAGCTTTTACAAAATAACTTATAAACTCGAAATCAGCAATCAGTAACTCTTGAGCAATATCCGTAAAACCTGCAGAAATACATTGTTATTAGGAAAAGCAATGTTTAAGATTATTCCCCAATTGTTCCAATCGATCTCCCAAAATAACAATTTAAAATTCATAGTCCAAATGTATACCATTCACAATTTCCCTAAATGCCAATTTCTTCCTGAAATGTTGGCATCTCATATCTAGAAAAGAGGCACTCACATTTCTAACACTAACCTGGATTCCACATTTCGTTCAGACCGAAAGGTCTGAATGACAATAAAGGTATCTATCTATCTATCTATCTATCTATCTATCTATCTATCTATCTATCTATCTATCTATCTATCTATCTATCTATCTATCTATCTATCTATCTATCTATCTATCTATCTATCTATCTATCTATCTATCTATCTATCTATCTATCTATCTATCTATCTATCTATCTATCTATCTATCTATCTATCTATCTATCTATCTATCTATCTATCTATCTATCTATCTATCTATCTATCTATCTATCTATCTATCTATCTATCTATCTATCTATCTATCTATCTATCTATCTATCTATCTATCTATCTATCTATCTATCTATCTATCTATCTATCTATCTATCTATCTATCTATCTATCTATCTATCTATCTATCTATCTATCTATCTATCTATCTATCTATCTATCTATCTATCTATCTATCTATCTATCTATCTATCTATCTATCTATCTATCTATCTATCTATCTATCTATCTATCTATCTATCTATCTATCTATCTATCTATCTATCTATCTATCTATCTATCTATCTATCTATCTATCTATCTATCTATCTATCTATCTATCTATCTATCTATCTATCTATCTATCTATCTATCTATCTATCTATCTATCTATCTATCTATCTATCTATCTATCTATCTATCTATCTATCTATCTATCTATCTATCTATCTATCTATCTATCTATCTATCTATCTATCTATCTATCTATCTATCTATCTATCTATCTATCTATCTATCTATCTATCTATCTATCTATCTATCTATCTATCTATCTATCTATCTATCTATC
>CM075994.1:1829982-1928657 GCA_038087875.1 Malacoraja senta
GAAGGAACTGCAGATGCTGTAACGTTGCCTATTTCCTTCGCTCCATAGATGCTGCTGCACCCGCTGAGTTTCTCCAGCACTTTTGTCTACCTTAACAATCTTTGTGCTCTCTGACTTCATGCTTTTTCTCGCTTCCTTTCATACAAATCTAAATTAACTAGCGAGTTGCCACAACACCTGCAACTCTCTGTTGACTCCCACAGACATTCACACACTTATAACATCCCGGTTGCTCAGTCATATCTCTTATCATGCTGGTAATTCATCCTCCTCTCGTACTGACTACTGTTCGAATCAGAGTTACTGGGACTGCAGCTCGTTTCTTCACATTTATGTCCTCGGGTGGGGACAGTCCATAATCCTCACCATACCCATCTCATTGATACATCTCATTGTCTAAACTTCCCCAGTCAACATTGTCTCCGTCCATTGGCGGGGCGGTTGGTGACAGCCACCATTCTCCCACAAATTTTAATTTTGTTCTTCCTCCTGTGCACATTCTAATGTTGCTATGTTTACCGTTTGTTGTTGGTCCTTTGCCATGGCTGGGAGTATAATTACTCCTTTTTAATATTTCCTCTTCTCTTGTCCCTGCCACCAAGCTTTTTGCTCAGCGAGCGATGCCTCCGGATTGTACCCTTTCTCTATCATTTTCTCATTACTTTTTTATCACAGTCGACTATAGTTTGTACTATGGATCCCTCGGGCCCCCATTTGATGCCAGCACTTTTCTTATCGGCAGCCATACTCAGCACATTGAGTGCCCTACAGGTACTTTATACTGTTTGAAACCACTTTCAAGTTACTTACCAACACAAGCTGTCCTCGTGTCTGCCTTATTGCACCAGAGGCTGATGTCTGCCCACACCAGAGGCTGATGTCTGCCCACACCAGAGGCTAATGTCTACCCTCACCAGAGGCTGATGTCTATTATACCCGAGGCTGATGTTTATTGCACGAGAAGCTGATGTCTCTTCGCACCCGAGTCTGATATCTACCCGCACCAGAAACTGATGTCTCTCCACACCAGAGGCTGATGTCTACCCGCACCAAAAAGTTGATGTCTACCCGCACCAGAGGCTGATGTCTCTCCGCACCAGAGGCTGATGTCTCAGGCACAAGAGGACGCTATCTCATGCCACGCGCTGAGTTAGTACCTGTCGTCTAACGCTACCTTTGGAACAGTATCTAATATGTTATAACCCCATGTTAGTATCCGATGTCGGACACTTTAACCGATCTTGTTCAGCAAAGTCACCACACTTTTCCCCTTTGCTTTCCTCCAGTTTGTTCTTTTGATAGCACAACTTACAGTCACCAGACAATAAAAAGGAATCTACTCCTCTAACTATGGGTGGTAAAATCAAACATTCTCACCCGATTAGGAGCCACATTGTTGACGGTTGTCCTGTGTAGGATCCTGCCAACTACGCCAATTGTTTGAGGGAATTTTGTACTTTACCCATATCTATATCTGACTTTACTCAGATAGGCACAGACACAAAATAAAACATTTCATAAATCAGTGGTAAGTTTATCGAACAAGTCGGTTTAATAAAAGGCCTTAGAAATGTACATTGAGAAGCAGTGTGAGCAAGCTCAAACTACTTCAATATCCTACAGTAACTGTAGGACTCTTATACCCTCATGACACAATGGTTACGTGAAGTTGAAATAACAATCATTAATCAATGTCTCTGTAACCTTTCATCTTTGTGTTTCCCCAAAGTTAACTTTAATCTTGAGTTTCTTGTTGTTTCAAAATCTTCCTCCCATATACAGTATCTAACATGTAGATACCATGAATGTCCAGATTCCCCCACCAAATGGAATCCCTCGTAAAAGAGGTCATTTGTTAACCTTTGGGTGACTTCCCTGATAAACACATTGACCAAGAGCAGCTTGTAATGCAAGATTGTAACAGGTAAGAACCCACACAGAACTACAAAGACTCATTCTCCCCACCCCCCCCCCCCTACTGTTAAGGAAGCTTGTTTTCCAGCAAAATGTTTTAGCTTTGCTATTCTGACTACATTCTTGGCCATTTTTCCCATCATGCTCACCAGTATGTGAACTCCAGGGGTAACCAAACTATAACCTACTCATCTTCCTTACAATTTTCAATATTCCACACAACAGTTAGTTTGGCATCATGTTCAGCACAGACATTGTGGGCAGGAGAGTCTGTTATTGCCCTGTATTGTCCTATGCAATCTGTGTGGAGACAGCTGTGGTATTACAGCACCAGTCATACTGATACTGTGCTGGGCTGCATTATATAGAGATAAGGACACAGCATGGAAACAGGCCCTTCAGCCCACATAGTCCACGCCAACCATCGATCACCCATTCACACTAATTCCATGTTATCCCACATTCTCATCCACTCCCTACACACTCGGGGCAATTAACAGAGGCCAATTAACTGACAAACCTGCACGTGGGAAGTGGGAGGAAACTGGAGGATCCAAAGGAAACCCACGCGGCCACAGGGAGAATGTGCAAACTCCACACACGGACAGCACCCGAGGTCAGGATCGAATCCGGGTCTCTGGCGCTGTGAGGCAGCAGCTCTACCAGCTGCTCTTCAAACCTCCCTGCTTTTGGGGTGTAGATGTCGGCCGGCTGGCTGAACAGTAGACACATCCTCCGCATTACATAAAAGTTTCCTACCAAGGAAGAATCCTCCTGCTCTCAAATGTTTAAGGCCCAGGCTAATCTAAACCTTATTGAGGTTTGGACATTGAATTAAAACTCAAACAATTCACCAATGATTCATCTGTGATCAATATGGTAGGAGACAGCTAAGCTCATTAAAACACATGCACTGTGTCCTGAAAATTAGTCTCAATGAATTGATTCTTTATTTGTAAATCATTTAGAAGGACAATGTCTTTGTGCACAGGGTGGAATGGAAGATCTGTCACTGTTTTCAATTAACAAGAGTTTCATAAATGATTAGAGAAGCAAGTAATAGCAGATACTGGAATCTAGTACAAAACACAAAGTGCTGGAGGAACTATTGTTGTTGGTTACTGGTTGATACGTTGGAACGATGTTGGATACAGCGTTCGTGCCTCTGAACGGGCAGGTCAGGTAGCATCTGTGGAGGGGAATGTACTTGAGTGCAGTCCTGACCCATCTACCTCATTGAAGACCTTTGAACTATGTTTAATATGAGTTTATCGGACTTTAATGTTATATCTTGCACTAAATGTTGTACCCTTTGTTCTTTATCTGTGCACTGTGGACAGCTTGATTATATTCATGTATAGTCTTTTCGCTGACTGGATAGCACACAAACAAAAGCTTTTCACTGTACCTCCGTACACATGACAATGATAAACTAAACCAAACTAAACTAAACTAAACTAAACCAACATTTGGGGTCGCCTATCCTTTCTCTCCAGAGATGCTGCTTGGCCCACTAAGTTACTCCAGCACTTTGTGTCTATCTTTGGTATAAACCAGCATCAGCAGTGCTATGTTTCTACAAACCTTCTTCAAACCTGTTTGGAGTAGGAGAGGGAAAGCAGGAAAAGAGAAGTGGGGGCAGGACAAAGTCTGGTTAGTGATAGGTGGATACAGGTGGGGGGGGGGTGGATTGGTGGATGAGTGGTGCACAGAGCAGAGGAAGGGGCACTGTTAGATGTTAGACAAATGTTGAAGCATTCAGCTTAATGCCTGAAACATGAAATAACCAGTAAGGACAAAAACTGTCAAGTTTAGTTTAGAGATACAGTGTGGAAACGGGCCCTTCGGCCCACCAGCGATCACCCGTACACTAGTTCTATCCTACACATTAGGGACAATTTACAGAAGCTAATTGACCTACAAACCAGCATGTCTTTGGAATGTGGGAGGGAATTAGATCACCCAGAGAAAACCCATGCGGTCACAAGGAGAACATACAAACCGCATACAAGCAGCACCCGGGTCGAACCTGGGTCTCTGGCGCTGTAAGGCAGCAACCGTATCGCTGCACCACTGTGCCGCACAAATAAGCAAGCAAATAAAATAACACAGAGAACTTCAGTAGGAAGCAGAGCTGTAATAATTCAGAAGGTTGCCTGTAAGCAACGACTGGCACTTCGGGAGTTGTGTGGTTGATGCCCTGATTACAAAACAAAATACATCAAAAACAAGTCACTCAGCACTGCAAGACATTTTAAATGATCAAAACCTTGCCTTAAGCTTTCACATAATTCACTGACAATTTGGCTCCATCAGAAATGCTGCCAGGACAGTCTGTACAGATGTAACGAGGTTTCACTCCAAAGCCCAATCCACTCTTACATGGTTCTCTAAGAAAGGCAAAGGCCAAGGTCCTCAATGAGGTAGAGGTGAATCGGACAGTATCCTAACATGGAAGGATTGTTCAGAAGCCTGATAAAAGAGGGGAAGAAGCTGTTCCTGAGAAACAAAGAACTGCAGATGTTGGTTTACATATAAAGACACTAAGTGCTGGAGTAACTTAGCGGATCAGGCAGCATCTCTGGAGAACATGGATAGTTACAAATAAGTTACAGTCTGAAGCAGGGTCCTGACCCAAAACGTCACCTATCAATTTTTCCAGAGATACTGCCTGACCCATGGAGTTACTCCAGCACTTTGTGTCTTTAAAGTTTAAAGGAGATGTGCGGGCAAGTTTTTTTACACAAAGGATGGTGGGTGTCTGGAACGCGCTGCCAGGTGGAGGCAGGTACAACTGTGGTGTTTAAGAAGCTTTTGGATAGGCGCATGGATATGCAGGAAATGGAGGGATACGTATCATGTGCAGGCAGATAGAGGTTTTCTTGGCATCATGTTCAGCACAGACATTGTGGGCCGAAGGGCCTGTTCCCATGCTGTACTGCTCTATGTTCTTTGTTTTGTTGCAATTCATACAATTTTTGAATTATGTTTAGCTCATAAAACATGTAACACCTTGAACAACAGTATTTTTTTGAGCTGGAAGCTGCCTATAGATAGAAGCCTGGATTCACTAGCAACTTTAAACAGGCATAACCATGGCACCACACTCTGCTCATGTGACTGGGGAGAGGGGATCAGAATAAATGTAACAAACTAAAGTGTGAAGCATCACCCAATTAACTGGCACCCAAACATGGGATGTCCCACACAAAGGCACATCCTTTAGAGAAACAGTGTAGAAACAGGCCCTTCGGCCCACCATTACGACCACAATCACCCTGTACACTAACACGATCCTACACATGAAGGACAATTTACAATTTAACCAATTATCCTTCAAACCCACACGTCCTTAGAGTGTGAGAGGAATCCGGAGAACCCAGGGAAATCCCGCGAGATCACAAGGAAAATGTACAAACTCCGTACAGACAGCACCCGTGGTCAGGATCGAACCCGGGTCTCTGGTGCTGTAAATCAGCAACTCTACCAGCTGCGCCACTGTGCTGCCCATTGCCAATCTCCTAATGTTGGACATCAAGTGCTGCTGGAAGATCATCAACTTGGTGAATGATGCTCTTTGGTCGGCCCGAACCTTTTTGGTCTCCAAGCAGAGCAAGCTGTCCATCAGGGAATGTTGCCGACTGGCTTATTCCACAGACTGCAGGAGTACGTGCTGAGGGACGCACTGAAGCTCGGTACAGCCAATGCCAAGGCTCGTTAGGGGAGAACCACAGTCTAGGATCCTTCCCCTGCTGGACATTGAGGGGCAGAGTCTGGTGGGGACACCCCTGAAACAAGGGAGGGAGATCACACCAGGGGGCCACGAGGCAATTGATGTAAGGATAGTTTGTGAACACTACCGAATATACTGTAACACTAATGAATGCGTGAACGCTGAGAATGTTTTTGCATTGTTCATGTTTTGTATATATTTTATTATTCTGAATAAAGTTTATTTTTAGAAATAAAATAATGTTGGCAACAAAATCGTTGAATACCAATTAGTTTAGTTTAGTTTAGAGATACAGCTCGGAAACACGGCCTTCGGCCCACCGAGTCCATGCCGACCAGTGATCCCTGTACACCTAGCGACAAATTACAATTTTACCAAAGCCAATTAACCTACAAAGCTGTACATCTTTGGTGTGTGGGAGGAAACAGGAGCACCTGGAGAAAACCCATGGCAGATCACAGGTAGAACCTACAAACTCTGTACAGACAGCACCCGTAGTCAGGATTGATCCTGACTTACAAGCAATCTATAGGATCCGAAACAGCACCTAACCATATGCTCCAGAAATGCTGTCTGACCCACTGAGTTACTCCAGCAATTTGTTTCTTTTTTTGTAAACCAGCATCTGCAGTACCTTGTATGTCTCTTGTTTTTTTCCTGCTTGATTCTCAGTAGCTGTATTTATGAAGCCTGAGGTTATAGTACGTGCCTCAACTACCTCTTCTGGCACCTTGTTCCATATACCCATCACCCTCCGTGTGGAAAAAGTTCCCCCTCAAACCTGTTAAATCTTTCCCTTCCCACCTTAAACCTGTGTCCTCAGGTTCTTCATTCCCCTACTCTGGGTAAAAGACTAAGCATTCACCCTGTTGATTCCACTCATGACATTTGTCAAGAGATTTCCCATCATTACGACATTTCCCACCGTCGTAGGGATCTACAAAAGTCACTGTCTCAAAAAGGCAGCCAGCATCAACAGCAACCCACACAACACTGGTCATGCTCTCATTTCACTCCTGCCATCAGGAAGAAGGTACAGATGTCTGACAACTGTAACGTCCAGGTTCAGGAACAGCTACTTCCCCACAACCATCAGGCTATTAAACATTACAACCTTTTAATAAGCTCCATAGACTTTGGAGCATTGTTTTAGTCTTTTTGCACTGTTATTGTTTGTTTGTTTTAGTATTAGAGTCATACAACACGGAAACAGGCCCTTCAGCCCAACTTGCCCACACTGACAAACCTGTCACATCAACACTGGTCCCACCTACCTGAGTTTGCCCCATATTACTCTAAACCTATCCTATCCATGTATCTGTCTAAATGTTTCTTAAACATTATAATAGTACCTGCCTCAACAACCTCCTCTGGCAGCTCATTCCATACACCCACCACCCTTTGTGTAAAAAAGTTACCCCCTCAAGTTCCCATGAAATCTTTCCTTCCTCACCTTAAACCTGTGTCCTTTGGTTCTTGATTCCCCTACTCTGGGCAACAGAATCTGTGCATTTACTTGATCTGTTCCTCTTAAACGATATATCTATATAACTAAATGTCTCATTTTGACCACTTCCTGTCTGCGCTGTATATTGATTTTAGAAAAAATGCTACCCTATATCGCTATGATTTTTGGCCATCTTACTCACAGTCCTCCTCCGCTGAGGCAGCCCCGAGGATTTTTCCGATCGATGAAAAATAAAAAAGTTTTGAGTGTTTAAAAAATCTTGAGATCAGCTGATTGGTCCTCTTGCCTGTCAATCACCATGATGAAGGTAACGCCCCTTCCGGGGGGAGGGCAGGACTATAAAACCCTGGATGCCTGGCCATGAGTCAGTCACTCTGAAAGATCACGAGGGAGAGGCCACAGCTCTGATTCTGCTGTGAGTCTACTGAACTGTGAGTCTACTGAACCGTGAGTCTACTGAACTGTGAGTCTACCGTTTATGTGCTTTATCTGGTTTATGTGGTTATGTGCTTTATGTGGTTATGTGCTTTATGTGGTTAACCCTTTATGTGCTTGCAATAAATGATTTGTTAGCCAGCAATGTGCTTGCAATGAATGATGATTTGTTAACCCTTAATGTGCTTGCAATAAATGATTTGTTAGCCCTTGGGTGGGCAGCGCGACCCACGTCGCAGCGGCCTCTGCAGTCCGTCTGTCATTAAAAAAAAAATTGTCCCGTTGAGTGTAGTTTATAGTGTTTTTTTAACTGGGTATGTGTGGGGGGTGGCGGAATCTTTTCCCTGTATGGGGGACCCGACCCTTTCCCTGTCGGGTCTCCGTTGTCGTTGGGGCCGAGCACCGTGGAGTGGCCTCCAACCGGAACGACCTGGGGGCTCCAGTCGCGGAGCCTGCACACTTACCATCATGGAGTTGGCCGAGTTCGGAACGGGAGGAACTGTGGTGGCGCGCTGCTGCGGCCCGACCCCGGAGCTTCGGAGGCTCCAGCCGCAGGCCCGGTGGACGATGACATCGGGAGCTCGCGGGTCCCTGGTGGGAGACAGCTTTTCGGAGCTCCTGCAACAGCAACTTCTCCCGCCCGAGTTGCGGGGTTGAAAATGACCTGGAGCGGGGCCTAACATCGCCCGGCATGGCTTTAATGGCCGCGGGACTTGCTAGCGCCCGCCGGGGGCTCCAACATCAAGACCCGGAGCGCGGCCTTGCATCGCCCGGCGCGGCCTTAATGGCCACGGGACTTACTTGCCATCGCCCGCCGAGGGCTTTGATTTTGACATCGGGAGGAGAATGGGGAGTGCAGGGGAGAGATAAGACTTTGCCTTCCATCACAGTGAGGAGGAGATTCACTGTGATGGATGTTTGTGTAAATTGTGTTGTGTCTTCGTTCTTTTCTTGTTGTATGACTGCAGAAACCAAATTTCGTTTGAACTTCAATGAGGTTCAAATGACAACAAACCAAATTTCGTTTGAACTTCAATGAGGTTCAAATGACAACAAATACATTGTATTGTATTGTAATGAAATGAAGTGAGTTGTTTGGCCTGCCCTGTGCTTTTGCTTTTGCTTTGCCTTTGCTTTGCTTGAGCTCACCTGAAATGAAAGCAAATGGATTGTAGTGTTGGCTGGCCCTGCCTGCCCTGTGCTTTTGCTTTTGCTTTGCCTTTGCTTTGCTTGAGCTCACCTGAAATGAAAGCAAATGGATTGTATTGTTGGCTGGTCCCACCTGCCCTGTGCTTGACTTGACTTGAGTTGAAATGGGTTGACTTGATATGAAATGAATTGAAATGGATTGTTGGCCCTGCACCCACTGTGCTTGACTTGACTTAACCTTCAACACCCATGCTAGTGCTCCAGACCCCCCCTCCCCCCCCCCCCCCACTGGCCACCAATATTGGAATTGGTGGAGAAATGGAATATTGCATTGGGGGACCAGCCCTCCCGTGTGAACCTGGGACCCAACGGGTCCCACTTAGTCTAGTATATATGTATACTAAACTTTTTTGATGTTTATTATGATGTTTACAATATCATAGTCATAATCATACTTTATTATCCAAGTATGTTTTGCAACATATGAGGAATTTAATTTGTCATACTAATAAAAAGCAACAGAACACACAAAATACATTTAAACATAAACATCCACCACAGTGACTCCTCTACAT
Organism: Malacoraja senta; assembly: GCA_038087875.1. Lineage (NCBI taxonomy): Eukaryota > Metazoa > Chordata > Chondrichthyes > Rajiformes > Rajidae > Malacoraja > Malacoraja senta. The sequence goes on from CM075994.1 coordinate 1,839,257, forward strand.
TCCTCGGTGGTAGACAAAAATGCTGGAGAAACTCAGCGGGGTGAGGCAGCATCTATGGAGCAAAGGAAATAGGCGACGTCGCCTATTTCCTTCGCTCCATAGATGCTGCCTCACCCGCTGAGTTTCTCCAGCATTTTTGTCTATCTTCGATTTTCCAGCATCTGCAGTTCCTTCCTCCACATTCCTCAGTGTGATGAAGGCAAAAAAAGTTCAATCTCTTCCCTTCTTTGTCCTTCAGCGGTTGGGGGCCTCTAACCTTCCATTGACGGGACGATCTTACTCCCGTAGCCGGCGGCGCGCCTCCTCGTCGGGGCGATCAAGCTCCTGCATCAGGGAGGGAATCTCAGCTCCCCCGCACCGGGCGATCTACCCCGGGTCAGGGCTTGCCGAACATCGTGCGGTTTTGGAGCTTCCTGACTCGGTCTCTCCCGAGACTACTACAACCTCATCCTATTACTGCAATTTCTGGGCTACCAATGTTATGATTCTATTCATTTGTTCCGTTCCGCCCATCGGCTGATTACTTTTACCACATTAATCGGCAGAAGATCTATTTTATTTAAATGGAAAGACTCTAACCCTCCGACCACACTCCATTGGTACTCTGAAACTATATCATGTTTAAATTTAGAAAAAATCAGGAGTGACATTGTTGAACCCTTGGTTAAATTTGATAAGACTTGGGGAAAATTTATTCAACACTTTCACACAACATAAATTGCTCCCTCTCCAACCGTTATAAAAATTATTTTACCTTTATATGGTGGAACGGACTTGACGACAAACAGGGACTTAAATTGTTGAAATTCTCAGCTGAGATTTTTGCTTTTTTTTCTAGTTTAGGGGGGTTTTGTTTCTTCCTTTTTTCTCTTTTTTTTACCTTTTTTTTATTTTTATCTTTTTTTTTTCTTCTACATATATAAATGTTCTTTTAAACATTTAACTATATTTAAATAGAGACCGGGAGGTCTATATTCAATGTGTATTTTGACATTGGACTCATATTTAGGTTATACCTGTTATTAATGTCATCCTGATCCCTATGTATCAATATCATTGTAATGTTTATCATTATTCTTTTTGTTTTGTTTTTTGTTTTGTTTTTGTTTTTTGGAAAAAAACGAACAAAAAGATTTTAAAAGAAAGAGACTGCGAGCTCTTTGATGTTAAAGTCCGCAGGCCGCAGTTGGAGCATCGAAACCAGGCAAGAAATCGGCTCCGATGGTAAGTCCACGCCCCTCGGTGGAGCTCAAAGTCAGTCCCCAGCAAAGCCTTCAGCACCACGATGTTAGGCTGCAGAGCGACCGGAGATACGACCCGGAAAACAATCGCATCTCTGGCAAGGTAAGAGATTGAAAACAAAGTTTCCCCCTATCCCCCCCCCCCCCCCCACCTACCTACCGCCCACATAAAACAAACCGGTGAACATTAACACAAACTTTTTAAACACACTAAAAATTAACAAGAGACGAAAAGGGCAGACAGACTGTAGGCGAGGCTGCCATCGAGACGCCACCGGTATATCTGTTGTGTTGCTGCAAGTATGAATATTGTTGTTCCCTTTCAGGACATATGACAATAAAACATTATTGACTCTTGAGTCATTAGTCATAACTGGCTTGGGAACACAATATTCATGGAAAATATACAATTAAACGTAAATCAGCTAAGAACCATAATTCTGGTGCAAAAAAAAATTGTCCTAAGTGCAACCGGTAGCATCATAGAATTTCGTCGTTTTTGTGAGTGCTGTGTTTCCTAATATAACTTCTCCCCCTCCCTCTAATCTTAACCCCAGAAACATCTCCAATATATATCCAATATGAGGAGGTCATTAGGGTGCCAGAGACCCGGGTTCGATCCTGACCTCCGGCGCCGTCTGTGTGGAGTTTGCACGTTCTCCCTGTGACCGCGTGGGTTTCCTCACACATCCCAAACGCGTGCGGGTTTGTAGGTTAATTGGCCCTCTGTAAATTGCCCCTAGTGTGTCGGGAGTGGATGAGAAAGTTGGATAACGTAGAACTAGTGAAGGGGTGATCGATGGTCGGCATGGACTGGGTGGGCCGAAGGGCCTGTTTCCATGCTGTATCTCTAAACTAAGACTGTATCTGCCCACCTATGTGCCTATTTTTGTTTCAAGAAAAGTCTGCTTTAAATGAGGCAGTCTGAAGAAGGGTCCCGACCCATCCCTTTCTCCAGAGATGCTGCCTGAGTTACTCCAGCACCGTGTGTGTGTCTGCAGTATTTCACGTTGTATCGGGGGCTGGTGGGGCTGAGAGTGATGCATTTGTTGGCGAGGGCGTTCGTTCAGCGAGTCACAGCGCGGTGGATGGGGACGGCGTGATCTGCTGGGGATTGTCACATTCACACAGTGAACGGGCGATGCAGCAGACGCTGCCGTTCACATGCAGAGTGGAGCAGGGCGGTGTTGGAAAGACTTTACCGGCGGCTTCTGGTAAGCAATTGGAAACAAGGGTGGGGGAGAGAGAGAGAGGAGGGAGGCGATGAGAGACTGGCAACTAGCGGGACCCCCGGCATCTCACGGGCTGGAGCTCTCGCCGCCGCTCAGCGCCCCGTCCCGTCCCGTCCCGTCCCGTCCCGTCCCACAGCCCGGGTCGCTGAAGCCCGGCACCGTCCCCCGGAGCCTCTCCCCATCCCGAGATAAGATGTTGGGGTCAGAGCTCCCTATTCCGTGTCCACCCTTCCCATCGCCTCACTCAGCAGGACCGACAGGTACTCCCGTTCCCAGTATCAATACCTCGCCGTCCCTTTCGTTTGCAATTGAAGTCAAAAAGGCGTACAGCATGGAAACAGGCCTTTCGGCCCAACTCGCCCATGCCGACCGAGGTGCCCCATCTACTCTAATCTCATCTCCTCGCGTTTGCCTCATATCCCATGAAACCATTTTTAGCCATGTACCTGTCCAAATGCTGTTACAGTACCTACTTTAACTACCTCCTCTGGCAAATCTTTCCATAAACCCACCACCCTGTGTGTGACAAAGTTGCCCCTCAGGTTCCTATTAAATCTTTCCCCGCCTTAGATGTGAATAAGTCTGAAGAACGATCCCAACTCTAAACGTCACCTATCCATGTTCTCCAGAGATGCTGCCTGACCCACTGAGCTGCTCCAGCACTGCTTTTGTTTCCGTAAACCAGCATCTGCAGTTCATAAGTTCATATGTTATAGGAGCAGAATGAGGTCATTCGGCCCATCAAGTCTACTCCACCATTCAATCATGGCTGATCTATCCTTTCCCTCTCAACCCCATTCTCCTGCCTTCTCCCCGTAACCCTGACACCCGTACTTATCAAGAATCTGTCAATCTACGCCTTAAAAATATCCATTGACAGCCTCCACAGCCGTCTGTGGCAATGAATTCCACAGATTCACCACCCTCTGACTCAAGATGTTCCTCCTCATTTCCTTTCTAAAGGTACATCCTTTTATTTTGAGGCTGTGCTCTTTGGTCCTTGACTCTCCCATTAGTGGAAACATCCGCTCCACATCCACTCAATCCAGGCCTTTCACCATTTGATGTTACTATGAGGTCCCTTCTCATCCCCCAAGAAGGGTTCCAACCCAAAACATAACCCAACCTTTTTCTCCAGAGATGGTGCCTGACCTGCTGTATTACTCCAGCGCTTTTGTGTCTATCTTTCGTATAAACGAGCATCTGTAGTTCCTTGTTTCTACCATAATCTTTACCTGTCTATGCGCTTTTTTTTAACATTACAATGTTTAAGAACCATTTAGACAGGGACATGGATAGATATAGGGGGATATGGGCCAAACGCAGGCAGGTGGGACTAGTGTAGATGAGACATGTTGGTCGGTGTTTTGCAAGTTGGGCTGATGGACCTGTTTCCACGCTCTATGACTCTATGACTCGAACACCCACTGTGATATATTCGCTGAGTTCTGGTGCATTATAACCTTTGATTCCGGTGATTTGTAGAACACACCTGTATGGATTAAACCCATCTCACAGGTCACTCGCGTTTGTTCACCCAATCCTTTTATGATACCAGACAGCATCTGTACAAACAAAGACATCATATAAATCCACGATAAGCCACACAGCATCTATCATCACCAGTAGAACCATTGGATTCAACTCATTCAACCCGAAAATCCGATTTGCTCATCTTAGCGGCCAAGGGCTTCACAAATAACACCAGGTCTGTGTGCTCCACTCTCCCTTCCATATCGTTCACTGCCACAGGGACTCAGCCACCAACCTGAAGAGTCCAGCTGGTTCACCCCAGAAAAATACCTGAACTATTTCATTAAACTTCATAAATAAACTATATTCGTAATAAAATGTATATGGAAAACAAAAAAACACATATAAGTCTTAATACATTCTCATTACCTGTAATTCATCAGTCTTTTGGTATCTAAAAAATGAGTATATGTTAGTGTATTTAGTATAATTTAGTATATTTAGTATAATTTGTATAGATTTTTGGTATAAAATATTTAAAATATATGTTTATACTAAAAAAGAATCTATACGATTATACCAAATTATGCTAAATTTATTTTAAAATCTGTTTTTATAGTTTCTTTTTTAGGACAAAATTATTTTGTTGGAATATCTTCTAATGCAAAACAAATCATGTATATCTATGAATACATTCTTAGAGTCTATACTTTTAAGTATTATTTTAATTTCAAATAAAAACCTTATTCGTAAAAAGATTTGCAAACAAAAACTGTGTATAACTCTTAATACATTCTCAGAGTTTATACATTCAATATTGATAGTGTTACACACAATAGTTTAGTTTGGTGATACAGCATAGAAACAGGCCCTTCGGCCCACGGAGTCCATACCGGCCATCGATCACCCATTCACACCAGTTCTATGTTATCATGATATCACCTCCCTTATTCCTGTCACATGGCATTATTGTCATTCATGTGGCCCCCTCCTCTGGTTAATATGTGAAGTGTTATCACTTGGGAGGTGGGGGTGGATGTCAGAGCGACATTTACTTACCCATCCCTGTGCCCCCTGAAGACAGGGTAAATCACTTCACAGTGTCAGCATGAGACTGTAATCGGATACGGTCCAGTGTTCAGAAAGACAAGAAGTTTCTTGTCGAAACATCGTTGATTGTGTTATTACAGTTCAGACACTTTGTGGACATTGTTAGGTAGGAACAAAGAACTGCAGATGCTGGTTAATACACAAAAGGACACAAAGTGCTGGAGTAACTCAGTGGGGTCAGGCAGCATCTCTGGAGAACATGGATAGGTGACGTTTCGGTCTGAAGAAGGATCCTGACCCGGAACATCTGCTACCCATTTTCTCCAGAGATGCTGCCTGACTCCTGAGTTACTCCTGCATTTATTCATCATAAGACGTGGAACCAAGAGTGAGTCTATCCCACCTCGATCAAACCTGTCCCACCCACTCAGGTGGCAATCAGCATCTCTAAAGAATATGGATAAGTAACGTTTTGGGTCAGGACTCTTCTTAAGACCTCTGTTAATGTTTCTTCTGCACGATTTACACCGTTACCAACTCTATGTTATTGGCATGCTTGTATATAGAGATAAAACATAGTGCTGGAGGAACTCAGCGGGTCAGGCAGCATCCCTGGATAACATGGATAGGTGGCGTTTTGGATTGGGATCCTTCTTCAGACAGATTGTGGTGGGGGAAAGAAAGTTGGAAGAGAGGAGTGGCAGGTCAAAGTGTACAGGTGAGAGGTCAACACAGGTGAGAGGTCAACACAGGTGAGGGGTCAACACAGGTGAGAGGTAGGGGGGGGAGGGGTTGATAAGCAGATGGTTGTACAAAGGCCAGTGATGAAAAAAGCAAATCTAAAACCTTGTTTACTCTGGGTCTTTTTTCTATTGATCATTTATCTTTCAGACAGGTGTGCATGGCATCTTCATGGAGTTGCCTTTCCACCAATCAGGTAACTGGAACATTGACAATCATTCACCACCACCAGACTGCAGATGCTGAACACATTTGGACACATTCAACATGTAATTATTCCATTCTCTCTCTGCTGTAAACAAAACTGATTTTTCAATGGCTGGAACTACTGCTGCCAAGTCTCTGAACTTGCCGCTAATTACACCTTTCACTCCATCCAACCAACTCGCACCCTGAAAGCCTTCTCGCCTGGCTCTCGTTTCTGCATTGAATAAAGGGACATATGTGTGGGATCATACAGCACGGAAACAGGCTCTTTGGCCCAACTCGTTCATTGTTCATCGTTCAACAAGGTGTTCCATCTGCCCGCATTTGGTCCATATCCCTCGAAACTTTTCTTTTGTCCAAATGTTGATTATGGGACAAACACAGGCAAACGGGACAAGCTGAGGACATAGCCCAGACCATCACGAGTTGTGGGACGTAGCCCAGACCATCACATAAACCAACCTCCCTTCCATCGACTCCATCAACACCTCATGCTGCCTTGGCAGGGCCACCAGCATAATCAAGGACCAGTTTCACCCCGGTCACTCCCTCTTCCCCCCGCTTCCATCAGGCAAGAGGTGCAGAAGTTTGAAAACACATGCCTCCAGATTCAGGGACAGTTCCCAGCTGTTATCAGACAACTGAACCATCCAATCACCAACTAGAGAGTTGTCCTGGCCTACCATCTACCTCATTGGAGACTCTTGGACTATCTTTAATCGGACTTCATTGGACTTTATCTAACACTAAATATTATTCCCTTTATTTTGTGTAGGTACACTGTGGATGGCTTGATTGTAATCATATACAGTCTTTCCGCTGACTGGATAGCATGCATCAAAAAGCTTTTCACTGTACCTTGGTACACGTGACAATAATACATTAAACTAAGCTAAGCTTAGATGGGGCATTTTGGTGAACATGGAGGAGCTGGACTGAAGGGCCTATTTCGTGCTGTATGACTATGGTTCTATGACTCTAACTCCTATTTGTTTGATGGTAGAACAACAACACTATTGCTTATTAAAGCAAGAACACAAAGCAGAAGCAGAGGCAGGTCAAGGGAGTGACACACTCAGGCAATGGAACCCATAGTATTTGCAAAGGCTTTACACAATAAAAAATACAAAGGCAACCTTGATGATATTTTGCACTGGGACTTTGTATATATTTTTTTGTTTAGTTTTAGTTTCTAGTTTTAGAGATACATTGCAGAAACAGGCCCTTCAGTCCACTGTGCCAACCAGTGATTGCCCAGTACACTAGTCCGCACACTAGGGACAATTTACAATATTACTGAAGCTAATTACCTACAAACCTGTACGTCTTTGGAGTGTGGGAGGAAACCAGAGCACCCAGACAAACCCCACGTGGTCACGGGGAGAGCGTACAAAAACGTACAATTAAAAATACAAAGGCAACCTTGACAAGATTTCACAACGGGACTTTCTATTGTTTTTTTTGTAGAGATGCTGCCTGACCTGCTGAGTTACTCCAGCTCCTTGTGTCTACATTTTACTGCTTCAATGCAACATCTTCTCAAGGTATGTCTACTATGAACCTACTTTGAACTCTCTGACAGGAGTTCTGTGAAATCCTCTCTCCCTGCTCTTCCAACTTTCCACAAGTCCCTCCCCTCCTCAATCAGTCTGAAGAAGGGTCCTGACTTTACTTCCTATACTTTAGAGATACAGCGCAGAAACAGGCCCTTCAGCCCACCAAGCCCACTGGCACTATCCTACACACTAGGACTATTTACAATTTTACCAAAGCCGACAAACCTTTATGTGTTTGGAATGTGGGAGGAAAGTGGACCACCCGGAGAAAAAACCTACGTGGTCACAGGGAGAATGTACAAACTCCGTACGGACAGTACCCAAGGTCAGGATTAAACCCTTGTCTATGGTGCTGTAAAGCAGCAACAGTACCATTGCCCCACTGCGCTGCCCAGCACCTATGACACGAAACATCACCCATTCACGTTCTCCAGAAATGCTGCCTGACCTGTTGAATTACTCCAGCACTTTGAATCATTTTTTTAAAAACGAGCATCTGCAGATCCTTGAGTCTATTAAAGCTTTACACAAGAACCTTTTTTCCCCCAGCAGATACCTGCACTGTGTTGGGCTCTGGATGGTTATTTGCAGTTTGGACCCATGTCCTTGCTTCTGCTCTGAAGATCAAACTCAGTCCATCAGAGGATGTCTTGGTGACAAGCCGCTCCAAGCACCTTGGGCAGCTTACAACCCAACAGTATGAACATTGAAAATCTCCAGTTTTAGGTAACTAACCAACAAACAACTCCGCCCACCTCTCTTCCCTGTGTCTCACATGGATGTGCATCCATTTCTCCCACTAATCCCACCCTCACTTCCTCTTCTCCCCTTTGACCTACATCCTTCCTCTGGCTTCACATTTCATGCCTCTTCTCTCTGTCTCTCCTTATCTCACAGCCTTTTGTCTCCTTTTCATCTCTGGCCTTTGTCCACCCATCTGCCAATTAATCCGTCCCCCCTCCCCCCTGTATCCACCTATTCTGCAACCCAGGCTGTACTTTTGGAAGAAGGGACCCCACCCGAAATGTTGCTTGTCCCCATCCTCCAGAGCTGTTGCATGACCCACTGAGTTACTCCAGCAGTTTTGTGACTTTATTTGTAAACCAGCTTCTGCAGTTCCTTATGATTCCACTCGCCAGGCTTTTTCCTGGCCCCACCTCTCTTCCAACTTTCTCTCCCCTACTACAATCAGTCTGAAGAAAGGTCCTGACACGAAACGTCACCTGTCCATGTTCCGGATGTAGAAACAAGGAATTGCAAGAACTGCTGAGTCTGAAAAAGGGTTCTGACCCAAGATTTCACGTACACCTTTTCTCCAGAGATGCTGTCTGACCGGCTGAGTTACTCCAACATTTTGTTTCTATCTAAAGAATTGCAGATACTGGTTTACAAAAAGAAAGGCACAAAGTGCTGGAGTAACTCAGCAGGTCAGGTAGAATATCTGGTGAACATGGATAGGTGACATTTTTGTGTTGGGACCCTTCTTCAGACCGACCCACTGAGTTATTCCAGTATTTTGTGTCTCTTTTAGTAAACCAGCATCTGTAGTTTCTAGTTTTTACATCACTGCAGAAATAGACAGGTGATGTTTCTGGACGGGACCTTCTGCAGACTGACCCGCTGAGTTACTCTGGCACTTTGTGTCTTTTTTTCAGTAAACCAGCATCTGCAGTTCCTTGTTTCTACATCTCTGGAGAACATGGGAAGGTGACGTTTCAGGTCGGGACCTTTCTTCAGACTGACCTGCTGAGTTGCTCCAACACTTTGTTTATGTTCCGGCCACCACCTCCATCAGCGTAAGACGATGAACATCACCGACTGCCCGTCGGGCTCTGGCCCAGAACGGACAAAGTCTTTCGCTGAGAAGACGGCGGTCGCTCTGACCCTGTCCCTGGTCATGATACTGACCGCGGCACTGAACGGGGTGGTCATCGCTGCCATCTCGCTGACCAAGAAACTCCATCAGCCGGCCAACTATCTGATCTGCTCGCTGGCATTGACGGACCTCCTGGTTGCCCTGACGGTGATGCCCCCCAGCATCCTGTACATCAGTGCTGAGACCTGCTCCTGGGACAGGCCGTCTGCCAAGCCTGGCTTAGCTTGGACATGACCTTCTGCACCTGTTCCATCTTCCACCTGTCTGCCATTGCCCTGGACAGGTACTGGGCTATCACCGACGCCGTACAGTACTCCCGGAGGAGGACGGGCAGAAGGGTGGCAGGCATGATACTTGCAGCCTGGGTCCTTTCCGTCTCCATATCCGTGCCGCCCCTGTTCTGGAGAAGCCGGACGGTCAATGGACAATGGGGCAACAGTGTACAATCAGACATGACCATGCCATCTACACCATCTACTCCACGTTTGGAGCTTTCTACGCCCCGCTGGGCTTGATCCTCATCCTCTACTACCGTATCTACCGTGCGGCCAGGACTCTTCACCGCCGGCGAGCTTCCAGCTGCAAATTGGCTCACACCTCTTGCCCGTCAGAGGCGCCGCGATCGGGTAGCCAGCCGGGCCGGGAGAAGGGGGTCGGCGAACAGCCTGTGTCCATGGGGAGGGAGCGCCGGGCGGCCAGGGTCCTGGGTCTCATCCTGGGCGCCTTCGTTCTGTGCTGGCTGCCCTTCTTCATTAAGGAGCTGCTGGTTGGGATGCAGGTTTGGACCGCCTCGCCCACCTTGGGCGACCTGCTCACCTGGCTGGGCTACCTCAACTCCCTGGTCAACCCCCTGCTCTACACCAGCTTCAACCAGGACTTTGCAACTGCCTTCCGCAGGATGGCTAGCTGTGGGAGGTACGGATAGCGCTCGGAGTGAATGAGGCACAACATGACCATAGCACCATAATACACCACGCCATACACCCATGACCATAGCATGGCACAACATGACCATAGCACCATAATCACCATGGCATACACCATGACCATAGCATGGCCCACCGCTATACACCACGGCACACCGACATAATACACCACGCCATACACCGTAACCATAGCACGGCACAACACGACCACACACCACACCACACACTCTCACCATAGTAGCCACCCACACACTGACCACAACACACATGCACACCATGACCATAACTCTCCACACACACATCCTTGTTTGCAGACCCCTCCATACTTTGCTTCTGCCTCTCACATCCTCTTCTAGACGTTATGTGCTCTAATACCCCAGTGCTTCTGCGAAATAGGTGCAAGTCCTAGGAAGACAAATGAATTCTTGAAGAAATAATTGAATTAGGGGACAGGATCAATGGACATGGTTTTGTGGACTTCCAGAAGGCATTCACACGGATTCCACATCAGGGCCAACTGAAGTTAAAACGTGTGAAACTAAAAGCAAATTCTGGGTCCCCTCTAGAGACCGGTGCAGCAATAGGTCGCAAACAGTGGCCGGACACTTGAACTGGAAGTGGCTTTCAGCAAACGATTTGTTTTATTAAGCATCAGTAATTAAATGTCTGCTGTAAATGAGCCGGCAAATGCATCTGAAGATAGACAGAGACCTGGATCTCTATGTTCTCTAAACCAGACACTGTTGTTTCTTTGTGCCTAACTCTATTTTAAAACAAAACACCTTTAAAATATCCAGGCAAAAATGTTGTCTTTGGTTTTAAAATGTAAATGAACGATGCTACCAAGTGCAAGTTCTCAATTGCCACCTTATTTGTATAAATGTGAAAATAATTTACCTATCATATGAATATGTCCGGAACGTTGGAGGTTGCAGGGAGACCTTAGAAGTATATCAAATTATGAGGCATAAATAGGGTAGAGAGTCAGGATTGTTTTTCCAGGATAGGTGGCATATGGTGCATCTGTAGTGCTGCCTGTTTGAACCTGATTACAGGTGCTGTCTGTGCAGAGTTTACACGTTCTCGCTGTGATTGTGTGGGTTTTCTTCAGGTGCTCCGGTTTCCTCTCACACTCCAAAGACTTACAGGTTCATAGGTTTCTGTAAATTGTAAATTGTTCCTTGTTTGTAGGATAGTGATGGTGTATGGAGTGATCGCTGGTCATCATGGACTTGGCGGGCCGAAGGGCCTGTTTCCGCGCTATATCTCTAAAGTCTAAAGCAAAAGGACAGGAAAAAAATCAAATACTAGTGGCCGTTGCTTTAGGGTTAGAGGGGCAGTTTAAAGGAGATGTGCGGGGCAAGTTTTTACACAGAGGGTGGTGAGTGTATGGAACATGTTGCCAGGGGTGGTGGCTGAGACAGATACAGGAGTGGCATTTAAAAGACTGCATATGCAGGGAATGGAGGGATATGGGTTATGAACAGTGAGATGAATGATTGTCTTGGCATCATGTTCGGCACAGACATTGTGGGCCAAAGGCCTGTTCTTGTGCTGTGATGTTCAAAGTTCTATAATAGTAAATGGATGATTGATGGACAGCATAGGCGGCGGGGTGAATGTCCTGTTTCATGCTGCACATCTGTATGACTATATATATATATATACCAATGAATTAGATGCTATAAGAGAAATCTCTATATACAATGGAGACACAAGGAAATGCAGATGCTGGAATCTTCAGTAAAAAAGTGCTGGAGCATCTCTGAGGCTCAGGCAGCATCTCTGGAGGTCAACCCCTATCGGTCTACAATCAGACTGAAGAAAGGCCCCAACCCAAAATGTCACCTGTCTATTCCCTCCAGCTCCAGTTTTATCTCGATAGACAAGCCTGCCAATAACATAAAGTCGGTTACATTGTAAATCGCACAAAATGAGGCTCTGAAGAAGGATCCCGACCCGAAACGTCACCTATCCATGTTCACCAGAGATGCTGCCTGACCCGCTGAGTTCCTCCGGATCTTTGTGTCTTTGTTTTGTAAATCAGCATCTGCAGTTCCTTGTTTTTACATTAATAGAGGTAGGATGGATTAAACTGGTGGATAGAACTTATTATTTTTCGTGAATATAGACACAAAATGCTGGTGTACCTCAGCGGGTCAGGCTGCATCTCTGGAGAAAAGGAATTGGTGACGTTTCGGGTCGGAGCCATTCTTCAGGCTCAATGCTTTCTCATTACTTGCTGCTTTCAGGAATAGTTTCACGAGACCCTTGGTGACGAGCAGCTATGACACCATCAAGCAACACAGACCAATAACCAGGAAATCACTTTTAATTAACTTTTTAGCTTTATATAGAACATACATGAAATGAAACTCAAAGCAAAAATATTGTCAATATAATGTGAAATGTAGTAAAATTATTTTGGTTATTCATGTAAGGATATAATAATCCATGCACATATAAAGAGAGGAATAGATTGGGTAAACACATAGTCTTTTGCCTAGAGTAGGGGAATTGAGAAGCAGAGGACAAGTGAGGGGAGGAAAGATTTAATAGGAACCTGAGGGGTAACTTTTTCCACACAAGGGTGGTGGATGTATGGAATGAGCTGCCAGAGGAGGTAGTTGAGGCAGGTACTATCGCAACGTTTAAAAAGCATTTAGACAGGTGCATGGATAGGACAGGTTTAGAGGGATATGGGCCAAATGTAGGCAGGTGGGACTAGTGTAGATGGGACATGTTGGTTAGTGTGGGCAAGAGGGACAATTTACAAGTTTTACCGAAGCCAAATAACCTACAAACTCCGTTTTTGGAGTGTGTGAGAAAACCGGAGCACCTGGTGAAAACCCATGAGGTAGCAATGTTACAAAATTTTGAGATTTTAAAAATAAAGTCTGCAATTTATCCCATAAATAAAGCATAAAAAGAAGTTTAATTTGACACCTAATTCACTTTCATATCTTCAGTATTAAAGAAGTTATGGCCATTTTCATACTTGGAAATTAGCATTTTGTTCCCTATTGCTTTTCCATTGACTTAACACAAAAGCTGTGATCGAGGACAGTTAAAAGCCCATAACTTTCTTAAAAATTAAGATAACTGAAAGAAATTTTCAGTTATTATAGATTGAAGCATTCTGAAACAAATATGAAACAATCTTACTTAGAAGACATGAAAGTAAAGCATATAATTAGTTAGTTACCTAATTGTAGCTAATTACAAAATTCAATTACTAGATCTAAACATCTATCAATTTCTTAAGAATAGATTAACATTTTTAAATAGCCTAAGTGTCCAAATAACATTCACACAATAATTCACAATATAACATAATTTTTAAATCTAATTTTCATGAATTTACAGGCCAAATGGAAGGAATTGAATGTTTAATACCTGTAAATTAATGGGGATTTAAATCATCTTGTGAGTGAGGATTTCTGGAACGCGATCTTTTGGAACGTTCATTTGCGGTGAATTTAACCCCGTATTGGCATGAAAAATACTGCCGTTAATTCGGGGAATAAAATCACCGTGTCGCATGAAAAAATGTGAATTAAAGGCTTCTTAAGAAGCACTTTTATACATTTAAAGAAACCACTTTCGTTTACCTGTCCTGTGTGTGAAATCCGTCCCCGTTATCGGCGTTGACGCTTCAGGAGCTGCTTTTAAAATTACTCTAGCGCTGACATTGACGATTTAATAAAAATAAAAAATACACAAAAGGCCACTAGGAACGATTTGTCAGCCAAGGCTTGTACTCCAACAAAATATCAACCAGGACAAGGGAGGAGAAACCCGCGTTTTAACCCCGCCCCCCCTTAAAGGCGCCAAAATCGCGCACACGGCCAGTGACAGAATTACAGCGTGACTGAAGGTAAGTTTTGTAACATACCTACATGAGGTCAAGGGGAAAATGTTCACTACATACAGACAGCACCTGTAGACAGGATCGAACCCGGATCTCTGGCGCTGTGACTCAGCAACTCTACCGCTGCGCCACTGTGCCGCCCCACATCTGGCCATTGTTCCTTCGTGTCAGCCTTGTGTGGTTTTGATGTCATTCAATTCAATGATGTGCAGGTGTGATTTCCACATCGAGTGACTTTTGTGTGTTTTCCGCCATACGGACAAAATTGTCTTATGGTCGTATGTTAAAACATTACCCGGGGATGTCTTGTATCTGAAACTGAAATGTCTTGTATCTGAATCTGATACTTCACAATTACTAATTACTTCACCTAATTACTTCACAAACACCAGAAATTCGTATCCATTCGAATGACTTCAATGGAGAAGGTTGCAAACAGCACAGCCTGGGGAGTGAGTTACCAACACTAGCTTTGAGATTTCCATGGTAAAATAGACATGCATGTAATATGACAATGTTGCTGTCAGTAACTGTGGAGGAATATATACTTGTTTGTCATTATTGTTGTCCCAAGATCTAGGCCAAAACTTTCTCCATGTGTTGTACTTTTGATGGTGCCTTGATTTAGATGCCATTCATTACAATGCTATGGAATACAGTACAATAATCTGACAGCTCGCCGAGGGCTGTGGGCTGCTGCCAAATCCTGACATGCCGCAGGCCTGACTCACCCGCCGTGCAACAGAGGGAGTTCACCTGGAGTTGGTCTGAGACTCGTCTCCTGCTCGTCCCCAAAGACTGAGAACCGGAGGGTGGAGAGAGTCGGCAATGGCGGCAGATGCTGGAACAAAGGGCCGGGGTTCTTACCTTCTGTTCCCACAAGGACGGCTGCGGGAGGTGCCCCCTGGGCCATGAAGGCTGAAGTTGGTGTGATTTTGGTTTGGAACAACGGTTCGCTGGCGATCCAGACGAATATGATGGCTGCAACGGGCCTTTATGGCCAGCTGCAGCTGGGACTGTGAAATGACACCAAAACTTGGGGACTTGCATATAGTGGGCTCTTTCTCTGCATTCGGTACATAATCATCTTACTGATGATGCAAAAAATGAATGTCACTGTATTTTGGTTAATGTGATAATAAAAGAACCATTGATCTGCCCTGACTGGCAGATCCAGATTGTGAGCGCCCTGCCTATCGCTGTCGTTGTGTTCCTTTACTTCCTTTGGATGGGTGTGTCAGACTTCGGTGACGCTATGGTGCAGAGTTGCTGATGTGTTAGAACATAGAACATTGAACAATACAGCACATGAACAGGCCCCTCGACCCACAATGTCCATGTTGAACACGATGCCAAGATCATCTCTTAACTGCCTGCATATAATCCATATCCCTCTATTCCCTGCATCTCCATATGCCTATCCAAAAATCTCTTAAATGCCACTGTGGAATCTGCTTCAACCACCACCCCCAGCAGTGAGTTCCAGGTGCTCGCCACCCTTTGTGTAAAAACAATTGCCCCGCACATCTCCTTTAATCTTTGCCCCTCTTACCTTAAAGCTATGCCCTCTAGTATTTGAATTTCCAATCTTAGGACAAAGGTTCTGACTGTCTACCCTATCTCTGCCTCTATATCTTTAATCAGACTTTACTGGACTTGCATTAAACGTTATTCCCTTTATCCTGTATCTGTAAACTGTGGACAACTTGATTGTATTCATGGATAGTCCTTTCCGCCGACTGGATAGCACGGAACAAAAAAGCTTTTCACCGTACCTCGGTGACAATAATCATTGTCAGTCTTTGACACCAGGTGAGGCAAGTGATGCAGCTTTTGAAAACGTTGCTTCTAATTTAGCCTCAGTGATTATTTGTTTTCTTATTTTCTACATATCACGCAATCTTCAACACACATCATCTTCACTTCAGTAGCTTTCTCCTCCATATCATCCACCTTTACCAACATGGTTCTCCATCATATTCCCATTCTTCCGACTCCCAACATCTGACACCTCCTCCTCTTTCCTCCTCCTCCGCCACTCTTTGCTCCTTCCCTCCTCTTCCTACTGATCTGACTCATCCCTCAGAACATCTGTCCCCTTTCTCTCCTCCACCATCTCCTCTTTCGACAAGTAAATCTGTTGCCACGGCAACTTTTCTCTTGATCTAGCACCGGGAGCTGTCAAACAGGGAGAGGTGAAGGTATGATTTTTTTTTAGGAGGCTGGTTCTTTATACATCATTGGCAATTTCTGAACATTTGGCTTTGATCACAAACATCTGAGATATGAATTTCAGTCTGAAGTTGAAACAAAGGCAGGTACAAAGGGATTCTGTCTTAGCCTGTTTGGAATAGAGGGATAAGAGCCAAATGCAGGCAGGTGAGACTAGTGTAGGTGGGGCATGTTGGTCGGCATGGGCAAAATTAGGCCAAAGGGCCTGTTTCCACGCTGTATGACTCTATGAATAAACATGCACAGGCTGTGTCTCTGTACATTCGGACTCACTGAATCAAGTGTAAGTGAACTTGCGGTGGACGGAACTGCAGGCAGCCAACACTAAACCGAGTGGTCACCACTGGACCACGTATGAATTACACCTGTGGAAGCTGCAGTATGACAAAAGTTAAGATAGCGTGCAAATAGCTACGGCTGTAATAGTGTAGAACTGCAGATACTGGTTAAAATCGAAAGTAGACCCAAAATGCTGGAGAGCGAGACAGGCAGCATCTCTGGAGAGAAGGAATGGGTGACGTTTCAGGTCAAGACCCTTCTTCAGACTATGGCTGTACATCTCCTTGAGAGGCATCCTTTGATGTGCAACTAGTTTTATCTGTACAGCACAAGGTTCTTGAGAGTCATCCTTGGCACCGTTAGCTATAAGTTCATAACACACAGGAGCAGAATTGGCCCATCGAGTCTACTTCGTCATTCAAACACGACTGATCTATCTTTCTGTCTCAGCCCCATTCTTCTGCCACAACGTTTTACACTCGTACTGATCAAAAATACCCAATGACTTGGCCTCCACAGTGGTCTGTGGCAATGAATCCCGCAGATTCACCACCTTCTGGCTAAAGAAATTCCACCTTATCTCCTTTCTAATGGTACGTCCTTTTATTCTGAGGCTGTGCCCTCTGGTCCTAGACTCTCCCACTAGTGGAAACATCCTCTCCGCATCCACTCTAACCAAGCTTTCCACCATTCTGTAAATTTCAACAAAGCTCCCTCTCATCTTTCTAAACTCGAGCAAGTACAGGCCCAGAGCTGTCAAGCACTTGTTATACATTAAACCAATCATCCCGGGATAATTCTCGTAAACCTCCTCTGGACCCTCTCCAACACCAGCACATCCGTCCTCAGATATGGGGCATAATACAGCTCAGAATAACAGTACAGCACAAGGCCCTTGAAAAAGTCTTCATAAAGGTTAAATGTAAATAGAGAATTGAATAGCATGTAATTTTTATTAAATATTTTTAAGAACATATTATGATTGGTGATTATTATTCTACATATGCTAGTAAGAAATTAGAGAGTGTGCAAGATTTCAATTGGTCAAAACCTGTATAAAAGCTGACAGTTGCGAGCAGAATTCGGGAGCAGTACAGTAACTGGAACTGTGCTGGGTTCCTCGTGCACAGTAAATAATGTTTGTCTGGGAAATGGATGCAAGTTGTCAAACTCCAGTTGAATGGCAATGACACACCTCACCCCCCCTCCCCCCCCTATCACTTCTCTTGAGGTGTTTAATTGAAAGGAAAGAACTGAGATGTTGAGTAATCGAGCTAGACAAGGAACCACAGATGATGGTTTACACAAAGTGCTGGAGTAACTCAGCGGGTCAGGCAACATCTCTGGAGAACACGGATAGGTGGCATTTTGGGTCGGGACCCTTCTTCAAACTGTAGCAGTGGTGAAGAAAGCTGGAAACAAGGTGATGGTGGGACATATCCTGGCAAGTGCTAGGTGGATATAGGTGAGTGGGGGGGGTTTGATTTGGCAGATAGATGGATAAAAGCCAGAGTGAAAAGACAAAAAGTGTGAGATAAGGATATAAAGATAGAAGAGGCGTGAAATGTGAAGCCGGATGAATGAATATAGGTGGTAGGTGATAGACAATTGACAATGGACAATAGGTGCAGGAGTAGGCCATTCGGCCCCTCGAGCCAGCACCGCCATTCACTGTGATCATGGCTGATCATCCACAATCAAGACCCCGTTCCTGCCTTCTCCCCATATCCCCTGACTCCACTATCTTTAAGAGCTCTATCTAACTCTCTCTTTAAAGCATCCAGAGAATTGGCCTCCACTGCCTCTGAGGCAGTGAATTCCACAGATTCACAACTCTCTGGGTGAAAAAGATTTTCCTCATTTCCGTTCTAAATGGCCTACCCCTTTTTCCTAAACTGTGACCCCTGGTTCTGGACTTCCCCAACATCGGAAACATGTTTCCTGCCTCTAGTGTGTCCAATCCCTTAATTATATTATATGTTTCAATTAGATCCCCTCTCATCCTTCTAAATTCCAGAGTATACAAGCCCAGTCGCTCCATTCTATCAACACATGACAGTCCCGCCATCCCGGGAATTAACCTCGTGAACCTACGCTGCACTCTCCCAATAGCAAGAATGTCCTTCCTCAAATTTGGAGACCAAAACTGCACACAATACTCCAGGTGTGGTCTCACTAGGGCCCTGTACAACTCTTTGCTCCTATACTCAACTCCTCTTGCGATGAAGGCCAACATACCATTAGCTTTCTTCACTGCCTGCTGTAGCTGCATGCTTACTTTCAGTGACTGATAAACAAGGACCCCCAGATCTCGTTGTACTTCCCCTTTTCCCAACTTGATCATAATCTGCCTTCCTGTTTTTGCCACCAAAGTGGATGACCTCACATTTATCCACATTAAACCGCATCTGCCATGCATCTGCCCATTCACCCAACCTGTCCAAGTCAACCTGCATCCTCATAGCATCCTCCTCACAGTTCACACTGCCACCCAGCTTTGTGTCATCTGCAAATTTGCTAATGTTACTTTTAATCCCTTCATCTAAATCATTAATGTATATTGTAAATAGCTGCGGTCCCAGCACCGAGCCTTACGGTACCCCATTTGTCACTGCCTGCCATTCTGAAAGGGACCCGTTAATCCCTACTCTTTGTTTCCTGTCTGCCAACCAATTTTCTATCCATGTCAGTACCCTACCCCCAATACCATGTGCTCTAATTTTGCCCACTAATCTCGTATGTGGGACCTTATCAAAGGCTTTCTGAAAGTCCAGGTACATTACATCCACTGGCTCTCCCCTATCCATTTCCTAGTTACATCCTCAAAAAATTCCAGAAGATTAGTCAAGCATGATTTCCCCTTCATAAATCTATGCTGACACGGACCGATCCTGTTACTGCTATCCAAATGTGTTGCTATTTCATCTTTTATAATTGCCTCCAGCATCTTCCCCACCACCGGTGTCAGGCTAACTGGTCTTTAATTCCATGTTTTCTTTCTTCTGCCTTTATTAAAAAGTGGGATAACATTAGCTACCCTCCAATCCACAGGAACTAATCCTGAATCTATAGAACATTGGAAAATGATCACCAATGCGTCCACGATTTCTTACGTACCCTGGGATGCAGACCATCAGACCCTGGGGATTTATCAGCCTTCAGTCCCATCAGTCTACCACACACCATTTCCGGCCTAATGTGAATTTCCTTCAGTTCCTCCCTCACCCCAGATCCTCTGGCCACTAGTACATCTGGGAGATTGTTTATGTCCTCGTTAGTGAAGACAGATCCAAAGCACCTGTTCAACCCTTCTGCCATTTCCTTGTTCCCCATAATAAATTCACCTGTTTCTGTCTTCAAGGGTCCAACTTTGGTCTTAACTAATTTTTTCCTCTTCACATACCAAAGAAGCTTTTACTACCCTCCTTTATATTTTTGGCTAGCTTACCTTCGTACCTCATCTTTTCTCCCCGTATTGCCTTTTTAGTTATCTTCTGTTGCTCTTTAAAAGTTCCCAATCCTCTGGCTTCCCGCTCCTCTTTGCTATGTTATACTTCTCTTTTATTTTTATACTGTCCTTGACTTCCCTTGTCAGCCACGGTCGCCCCTTACTCCCCTTAGATTCTTTCTTCCTCTTTGGAGGGGAAAGGGGGAAATGGGTGCAGTTCCAGGTGAGGTACAGAGAAGAGAGGGGGAAAAGTGGGAGAGTATTTCTAGATTAGTTACCTAAAATTTGAGAATTCAATGTGCATACTGATGACATGCAAGTTCCACATAAGACTGGAGAAGATTAACTAATTTCCTACTGTATGTCCATTACACAGCTTAAAAGCATAATTACATAAAATGACCGCAGATTCAAGCACATGCAATTAATATACTCTTTCAGTTTACAGTTTTAGGACTTGTGATAGTAACAAGTCCCACAGTGACAGTCAGTGTGATTCTCGATCTTCAGATTTCCCATTAAGGTCACCTGAAAAAGATTAAGAAATGAAAGAACGTCATGGTGATATCCAACACATACATTTTTTCTTGGGCTAGTTACAGAGGTTCATGCATATGTATCAGGCAGCTGTTTGTTTTTTTGCACTAGTATTGTGGTTATTTATTTAGCGTAGTTCAGTTTTGTTTAGTGTTAAGGCCCTGTCCCACTTGGCCGTCATTTGCACGCCATTTACGCGACCTGGTAGCGTGTGGGTAGCGCGGGACGGGCGCATGGAGTGGCGTGGAAGAGTGTGGAGTTGTGCGCGGTATCGCGCAGCGCTCCAGGATTTCGTTCTGCACTAAATCTTCGCGTGCCACCGGCCTGTCACGTAAATGACGGCCAAGTGGGACACCCTGGCGCGGCGCAACGTCTCGCCTCCAACAGCAGCAGAAGCAGGCAAACGATCGCCGAGCTCGGCCTGGGGCTCACGGCCGATGCGGATCCGGATCCGCCCCCACTCCCAGAGCGGGGTCGAGATAGACACAAAATGCAGGAGTAACTCAGCGGGACCGGCAGCATCTCTGGAGAGAAGCAATGGATGACGTTTCGGGTCGAGGCCCTTCTTCAGACTGAAGAAGAGTCTCGACCCGAAACATCATCCATTCCTTCTCTCCAGAGATGCTGCCGGTCCCGCTGAGTTACTCCTGCATTTCGTGTCTTTCAAATGACGTCACGCGCTCCAGACGGCTGTGCGGACGCATGATGACGCGCACGACCGTCGCGCGAGTGTCGCGCGTCAGTCACTACCAGCCTGTCGCGTAAATGACGGCCAAGTGGGACAGGCCCTTAACAGTGTGGAAACAGGCCCTTCGGCCACCGAGTCCGCACCGACCAGTGATCATACACTGGTTCTATCCTACACACTAGGGGACATTTTACAGAAGCCAATTTACATTTTACAGAAGGCTTTGAAATGTGGGAGGAAACCCGAACACCTAGAGGATTACCCATGCGATCACAGGGAGAATGTGCAAACTCCGTACAGACAGCACCTGTAGACAGGATCGCATGGGTAATCCTCTAGGTGTTTGGGTCTTGGGTGCTGTAAGGCAGCAACTCTACCGCTGCACCACCATGCCGCCCCTCAGCGCCATCCTGCTGTAAACTGAAAAAAATCAACTAATTTATTGAATTTTTGTATATTATATATTATCCAAGTGCACTGTGTTTACAGGCCTGTTCTGTAAGAATGTCATTGTTCTTTTTTCTGTACATATGGCAATTAAACAATCTTGGCTATTCCTGCATTCTCTCCTCTCCAGTATCTTTGCCTCCTTGTTCAGACAATCCTCGCTTTCCAACATCTGACAAGTGACCATCATTTAACGGGAAGCTTTAACAAAGCGTTTTAGCATTGAACATCCTCCACTACACATTTTCAGCAGGTGTCTATCAGGGGCAGCACATTTCGAGATACAGCAGGGAAACAGGTTCTTCATAGAATTTTTGGGCGAGCATGGTGGCGCAGCGGTAGAGTTCATAAGTGATAGGAGCAGATATAGGCCATTTGGCCCATCAAATCTACTCCACCATTCAATCATGGCTGATCTATCTCTGCCTGCTAACCTCATCCTCCTGCCTTCTCCCCATAACCTCTGACACCTGTACTAATCAAGAGTTGCTGACTTACAGTGCTTGCATCTCCGTATACCCGGGTTCGAACCCGACTACGGGTGCTGTCTGTATGGAGTTTATACGTTCTCCCCGTGACCTGTGTGGGTTTTCTCCAAGATCTTCAGTTTTCCCCCACACTAAAAAAGCCGTACAGGTTCGTAGATGAATTGGCTTGCGTTTGTATAAATTGTCCCTAGTGTATGTAGCATGGTGTTAATGTGCAGAGAACGCTGGTTGGTGCGATACTCGGTGGGTCAAAGGGCCTGTTTCCGCGCTGTTTCTAAACTAAACTAAACATCAGCCCACCGAGTCCATGCCAACCATCAATTAACCATTCACACTAGTTCTGTGACATCCCAGTTTCTCATCCACTCCCGAGGGGACATTTATGGAGGCCAATTAACCTTAAAACCTCCACATCCTTTTAGTTTAGTCCAGTTTAGAGATATAGCGCAGAAACAGGCCCTTCGGCCCACCGAGTCCGCATTGACCAGCGATCCCTGCTGACTAATACCATCCTTCACGCACTGGGCACAATTTACTATTTTACCAAGCCAATTAGTCTACAAACCTGTACATTTTTGGAGTGTGGGAGGAAACCGGAGCACCCGGAGAAAAGCCACGTAGGTCATGGGGAGAACATATAAACTGTATACAGACAGCACCCATTGTCAGGATCGAACCTGTGTCTATGACGCTGTGTAGCAGCAGCTCTACCAGCGGCAACATTGTGCCACCCTTGTTCCACTGTGTCGCCCAGACAATCTGGTCACTACTGTCCACACGTGAATACATGCACACTGAAGATATCTGCACCATCCCTACCATCTAGATTTGGGAAAGACCTGAGCACTCCCTGATTGATGAGCTTCAATGATACTCTGCACACTCACCAAGCTATGAGGGGAGCCAAAACAAGGTATTGCTCAAAAGGTTCACAACACACAATAAACAATTAATGGCAAGGTCCTTAACTCCATCTACACTTCACACTGCCTCGGAAAAGCATCCAAAATTATCAGCCCCATTCCGGTCATTCTTTCTTCTCCCTGCTCCGGTTTGGCAGAATGTACAGAAGTTTGAAAGTGTGCATCAGCAGACTCAGGAACAGCTTCTTCCCCTCTGATATCAAGCTTCTGAAAGGCCATTCCCCAAGCTAGGGGACTGTCTGATTCACCTCTACTCCATTGCAGACATTGGATTTGTCTCTGGAACTGATGCGCTACAATGCTGAGAACTATATTCTGCATCCCGTATCTTCCCCTTTGCTCTTTCTATTATACTTGAATTGACTTGATTGTATTTATGTATAGTATTATGTGATCTGACTGGATAGCATGCAAAACAACGTTTTTCACTGCAGAAACAAAGAACTGCAGATGATGGTTTATTACAAAGACACACACAAAGTGCTGGAGTAACTAAGCAACTCAGGCAGCATCTCTGGAGAAAAGGAACAGGTGACGTTTCGGGTCGGAACCCTTCTTCAGACTTACGAAGGGTTCCAACCCGAAACGTCACCTGTTCCGTTTTTCCAGAGATGCTGTCTGACCCACTGAATTACTCCAGCATTTTCTGTCTATCTTCGGTGTAAACCAGCATCTGTAGTTCCTTCCTACATGGTTCTGATGAAGGGTTTTCAACCTGCAATGATAATTCTGTATCTCTTTACACAGATACTGCCCAACCTGCTGAGTGTTTCCAGATTATTCTGTCTTTATTGCAGATTAAGGGAAGAATAAGGGGTAGGCCATTTAGGACTGAAATGAGGAAAAACTTTTTCTGCCAGAGAGTTGTGAATCTGTGGAATTCTCTGTCACAGAAGGCTGGATGTTTTCAAAAGAGAGCTAGATTTAGCTCTTAGGGCTAACGGAATCAAGGGACGGGGTACTGATTTTGGATGATCAGCCATGATCATATTGAATGGTGGTGCTGGCTCGTAAGGCTGAATGGCCCACTCCTGCACCTATTTTCTATGTTTCTATGTTTCTATTTCCAGCATCTGAGTTTTAAAAAAAATTGTTTCACGAAGTAACCATACCCTGGGGTGTTGACAGAACCTGCAGGTGGGCACCTAAGATGCAGCTTAATCTGGTTAGCATCTCTTCTGAGGTCTACCTTCTCCCTTGTGCAGCTCACATACAAAGGAATTCCCACTGGCAAGTCTATTAGAGTCATTAACAGCCTGAAGTTAATAAACAGCACTGAGGCAATTATAGCAAAGTCTCTTGCAGGTACAAAAGACAGCAGGTTGGGCAGAGCAGGGATACAGGGAGCTGGCTTACAAGAATTAAGAAACTCCCTCTGCCGCTAATCATTCCTAACCATGATGGTCCTGTTATTGGTGTTCTGCAAATTATTCTACTAAGTCGAATGAAAGATGTGAGAAAATAATTTTCATCTCTCTCCATGCCTATTTAAACATCACTGAAGTTGGCAACTTCCATTACCAATTGCATGAGGGATATCAACATTCAGGTACTATTATGTCTACAAGGTACTTCGGCCTCAACTTGTCCATGCCATCCAAGATGTCCCATATACACTAGTCCCACCTGCCTGCCATCGGCCCATATCCCTCTAAACCTATCCTGTCCATGTACCTATCCAAATGTCTTATAAATGTTGTCATAGTATCTGCCTCAACTACCCCCTCTGGCAGCTCATTCCAAATACCCACCCACACCCCCTGGAGCGCCACAACCAATCTAACTTTAGGGCTGCACAGTGGCAAAGCAGCTGTCTCACCGCACCAGAGACCCGGGTTTGATCCTGACTATGGGTGCTGTCTGTACAGAGTGTGTACATTCTCCCTGTGACTGCGTGGGTTTTCTCCGGGCGCTCTGGTTTCCTCCCACATTCTAAAGGCGTATAGGTTTGTAGGTTAATTGACTTTCAGTAAGTTTTAAAAATTGTTACTAGCATGTAGGATAGTGTTAGTGTATGGGGCGATTGCTGGTTGGTACGGACTCAGTGGGTCAAAGGGCCGTCCGCGCTGTATCTCTAAAGTCTAAACCTCTTGACTCCCCTAAGACCCAGTTCATAGAGTCATTGAGTCATACAGCAAGGAAAAAGGCCCTTCACCCCAACTTGCCCATGCCGACCAAACTGCATCATCTACACTAGTCCCACCTGCCCACGTTTGGCCCATATCTCTCGAAACCTTTCCTGTGCTCTCCAGCTGGACCTTTTCCTACAGAAAGCTAACAGTATCCTTTCTAGACCCAACACCTTTCTAGATACTAAACTTTGAATAGGTGCTGCCAATACTATCCCTGAAATGTATTTCATTATTTTAGTGGGTGCGCCATTTGTTTGGGTGAAAGAATGGACTACATTTTCAGTCTCATTACCAAATTCTTTTCTTAACTCAGGTTTTCTATTTCTATTTTTCTATTTCCTCCAAAACTCTTACCCTGGAAAATAATTTTGCCACGCAGCATGTAGCCTCTGAAGTGATGTTCTTGGGAACCAGCATTGTTTTCTTGGACCTCATTGGTGTGGGATAAGCACGGGAAAAGCAACAGCCTTTACACTGGAAAATGGGTATCCCTGGCCTTGTGAACCGGGTGTTCTCCTTCAGCCTGCAGTCCGGGCATCCTTTGGGAAGAAAGGACAAATTTGGATCAACATTCCAGATCCTGGATTTAACACAACCTACAAAAGCTTTCACTACAAACAACATGTTCTGACTGGCCTAAGTTACTGTCAGATGAACAACGAGGGCGGCACGGTGGCACAGCGGTCGAGTTGTTGCCTTACAATGCCAGAGACCCGGGTTCGATCCTGGCAATGAGTGCTGTCTATACAGAGTTTGTATGTTCTCCCCGTGACCTGTGTGGGTTTTCTCCGTGTGCTCCAGTTTCCTCCCACTCTCCAAGGATGTACAGGTTTGTAGGTTAATTGGGTTTGGTAAAGATTGTACATTGACCCTAGTGTGTAGGATATTGCTAGTGTATGGGGATCACTGGTCGGCGCGGATCGGTGGGTTGGTGGGCCGGAGGGCTTGTTTCCATGCTGTATCTCTAAACTACACTAAACCAAATGGTTATGGTTATGTCCAAGACAATAACAAGCCACGCTATTCTTTTGGCATCCTATCCCATGAAAGCTCGTTAAACAATCATGAATAATAAAGAAAGACACAAAGTGCTCTTACGAAGCTATACTATATTTGATTTTTTTTCCACCCTGAGAGAAAGGTTCTGACCCTACCCTATCTATGCCTCTCATAATTTTATGTACTTCTATCAAGTCTCCCCTCAACCTCTGACTGTTATTCTTATGTGGACTCAGTGGATCCAATGGCCCACTTTGTTGCCTTCATTCCTCACCAACTATCAGTGACACATCCCCCGACCTCTTCCCTCTGCTGTTATACCTACCTCTGCCTCCTGGTGGTGCTGCTGAGCTTTTCTTCAGCATTGACCTCACTCTGAGCACATTCAGTGCCCATGTCGGGTGGGGGGTGTTCAGTCTTCAGCAGAGGGAGGGCTACAAGTCGTAGCAGCAGCACCCTGCATTTTGACCATGTTTTAACCTGAAGATTTTATGAGATTCAGAAGACAACACTGTGGCGAAGCTGGTAGAGCTGTAACTAACAGCATCAGACACCCGGGTTTGATGCTGAACTCTGTGTGGAGTTTGCATGTTCTCCCCGTGACCGTGTGGGTTTCCTCCCACATCGCAAAAGACGTGCCGGTTGGTGGTTAATTGGCCCTCTGTAAATTTACCCCAGTGTGTAGGAAGTGGGTGAGAAAGTGGGATAACATAGAACTGGCGTGAATAAGTGATTGACGGTCGGCATGGACTCGGTGGGCCGAAGGGCCATGTTTCCATGCTGCAGCATTCTCTTGGTCAGTGATACGTTGAGGACTTCCAGAACCATTCACTTCCAACTGTGTACAGTTGTGGTCCCATGAGTTTGTCAGGCTGGTTTAATCAGCCTTGTAAGGGTACCTCTCCCAGCTTTACTACAAACCCAAATTTAAATAAGAGGGCTTTATACAGGAGGAGAAATGTTTTTATCCAGAGGGTGGTGAATCTGTGGAATTCATTGCCACAGACGGCTGTGGAGTCCAAGTCAGCGGGTATTTTTAAAGCTGAAAACGATAGGTTCTTGATTAGGAAGGGAATCAAAGGTTACAGGGAGAAGGCAGGACAATGGGGTTAAAAGGGAAAAATAGAACAGCCATGATTGAATGGCATAGTAGACTCGATGGGCTGAATGGCCTAATTCTGCTATTATGTCATGATCGGGACTTCAATAGTGACACATGAATCCCAAACTTGATGGCTCTTTACTGTGTAACTGGGGAACATTTCCCAGCAGGTTCCAAGGCAATGATTTATCTCCTGAGAACCAGGTTGTAACAGCGACACTGTTTTTTATCTCTGCTGGCTTTCCATCCTTTGTTTTCAACTCATGTTTCTACAGATGCTGATTTTTACTTTAGACTTTAGAGATATAGCGCACAAACATGCCATTGAGCCCACCAAGTCGTACTCGCACTATCTATGCACTAGGGGCAATTTTACAATTTTACTGAAGCTATTTAACCTACAAACCTGTATTTCTTTGGAGTATGGGAGGAAATCGGAGCACTCGGAGGACACCCATACGGTCATAGGGAGAACGTGCAAACTCCGTACAGACAGCACCTGCAGTCAGGAACAAACCCCGGTCTCTGGCATTGTAAGGCAGCAACTCTACAGCTGTGTCAGTGTGCCACTCTAAGACAACCACTGGCAATGTGTGAATCTCACCTCCAGCTGCAGCCTCCACCTCAGGAAAGGAATGAAAGCTGTGCTCCACCATGAGAAGAACAATCAGAACCAGACCACCACACTTCATGTAATCAAGCATCTTGTAAACAGGCTGAAACATAAAGGCCAACCATTATATATAATTACCACTAATATTTTGTCTCATGATGAAATCAACCTAAACTGGCCATACCGCTAAAGTCATAGTCATCCAGCACAGAAACAGGCTCTCCGGCCCAACTCTTCCATGCTGACCATGATGCCCCATTTACACTTGTCCCACCTGCCCGCATTTGGCCCGTATCGCTCGAAACCTTTCCTATCCGCATACCCATTCAAGTGTCTTTTAAATGTTGTTATTGTACCTGTCTCAACTACATCAACTGGCAGCTTGTTCTATGAACCCACCTTCTCTGTTTGAAAAAGTTACCCCTCGGGTTCCTATTAAATCATTCCCCTTTCACCTTAAACCTATCTCCTCTGCCTTATGATTCTGGGTAAAAAACTGCATTCACCTTATCTATTCCGCACATGATTTTATACACCTCTATATGAGCTGTGAGACTCTACCAGCAGAACCTCTGTGTCACCCATTTTGTGTTTTGTTTAAACAATGAACGAGAATGGTTTTGATTGAGAGCGGGATGTTGGCTTAGTGATTCCCTTTCTTCCTTCAGTAGTTCTGCAGCATAAACATAGATCGGCTGAATTTTACACAAAAAAACAGAAAATGCTGGATGCACTCAGCATCTGTAAGGGTGTTTCTTTTTCCACAGATGCTGACTGACGTCGTGAGTATTTCCAACTGTTTTAATTTCATATTTCTGGCATCTGCAGCTTTTAGATTTTAATCAGCTGTGTTTTGGTTACTGATTTGCAAGACAGTGCCCACTCTCATATTCCACAGATATATCAGCCTTCATGTTGAAATCTATGCTGGGCTTTGAACCTGTAGCTTTCTGACTGAGCAGTGAGAAGGCTTTTAACGAAAATTAAACTGTAGTTAAATATAAAAATTAGGTTTGCAAAAATGCTTCCAATGTATCAGGTTTAGGTTTAGGTGTATTATTATCACGTTTACAATGAAAAGCTACAAAGCTACACTGGAAAGCTTTGTTTTGCATGCTATTTAAACAGATCAATTATGTCTTAGAGACAATCAATTCAGACTTGTGCAATAGATAGAACAAAGGGGAAGATACAGAGTGCAGAATATAGTACAGAGGGCATAATGTAGTGCAGAATATCAGTAACAATTAAAATGTCTTCTATGTAAAAGTCCTATTAGTTTCCTATGTCAAAGGATAATTTGTTTAAGTATATCATTAAATGCAAAATATGTCTAATGCATTATTGAAATGCCTTCTTTGTAAAATTGTTATTAGTGTTTGTAGTGTAGTGTATATACTGGTAACTGTATCCTTAAGAACTGAGTACCAGGTGGGGTGATTTGAGACATGTGATATATTCATGCTTTAGTCTCGTGAATATGTGTGTGAGTGTGCGCGGTGTACTTTTGTAAAATATAGAAGACCCACACTGGCAAATGCTTGACTGAAACCTGTGTTTGTTTCTATCTACATGCCACTACCATTATATCTTACAGTTTTCTATGTAATGTAAGTACATCATGAAATACAAAATAAGCCTAATGCTACTACTACTGCACAAGACTTTCACTTCATTGAGATTTTGCATATAAGTGAACACCATCTCTCACCATTGTCCAGTTCTGGAATCTGAAGATAACGTGGAGCAGTTGTGATGATGTTCTGTGCGCCTGCCTGTCTTTTGATGGCACCCTCCCTGCATTCTGTGGCAATGCTGGATCTCACAGCCTTTATACCCATTGCGACTTGTATCAGATGCAGGGGAACAGACATTGCATAACCAATAGCACAATTGACATAATTACCTCCTCATCCAAATCCCCACTCAGGAACAATTCTGTCAGATAATCCCACATATAAGTAGCTGAATTTCATTTCAGCCACCACATGCATTAAAAGAGATTAGAGAAAAGTACTTTTCTTTGAGTATCCAGCTGTTTCAGATACTGTGACATTGAATTCCTAGTATTACAATAATAAAGCAATTCGGGCATTAGTTACTTCAAAGGTTATTGTCCAAATTTAATCGTTAAAAGCCCAAAACAAGTATCCAAGGAAGGATCTGTGGTCGGACCAATTGCATAAGATACAGATCAGGTGCAGCCTTGTTGCCATCGTTCCCTTCATGGTAGGTTTCCAATCACCGCCAGGTTGCAAGTGAATGAAGCAAACAGCAGCAAGTCACATAGTCGATCTCCAGTACAGTTCCACTCCCTTACAAGTCTTTGCCCACATTCTTTGTTGGAAAATGCACAAATCATAACATTGTGAGAGGAGGGGCAAATCAATACTTGATAGACCAGGGAAGAGGGGGGAGCAGCGGTTACAATCAGATCAGCCATGATTTTGTTGAGCAGCAGAGGAGGCTCGAGGGGCTGTGGCCCATTCATGCTCCTGATTTATATGTGTATATGTATAAACAATTTGTTCACCACATTTAGTCATAGAGCCATAGAGCATGGAAACAGGCCCGATAACCCAACTTACCCAAGCTGACGAAGATGCCACATCTACACGAGTCCCATCTGCCCACGTTTGACCCAGATCCCTCTAAACCATTCCTATCCATGTACCAGTTCAAATGTCTTGTAACTTGCACCACATTATTCTCACTCCACTATGATTCAATATACCATTCTGAAATGTTCTTTATTTTATTAATTTGGGGAGTCTGCTTCAATCATTCTCTTGATTTGAATGCCTTTTGAATGCCTTTACATTCACTCCACAGCCACATTGATTATTTTCATCTTAAACTTATCATTTTGAAATGGAAATAATCTATGACTATTTCTCTTGTCAACATTCCGTTATGCCTGTAAGGATTTTAAATTGGGAAGGTAATCCAAAGTTACTGTTTCCATAAAACATAGAACAGTACAGCACAGGAACAATGTTTCCACTGAAATTATGCCAATTTAAGCTGATCTCATCTGCCTGTACATGATCCATATCCCTCTATTCCCTGCAGTTCCATGTGCCTAACCCAAAATCCTCTTAAACACCACTATCGTGGTTTGTATCTCTAAACCAAACTCTAAATCAGCATATCCACAAAATCGCTCGAAGTGAGGAATAAACGGCTGTCTTAATCCTGTACATACAATTTTTCCAAAGGTTTGTGTATCCAAACAAAATGATCCAATAATCCAGGACCATAGGAACGTTGTCATTCCTTCAAATAGAATATTCTCAATGATCCTTTTATTCCTATCAGATCTTGGTCCACTTAAGTTCTAAACCAATTGGCTATCCCATCAAAATGATTTACTAAGCAATTTTACAGCTTGATTTCAGCAGCAGTTTATTTGGGTAAATCCCACTGGAAAGAACTAAGGATATTAAAGGCATTCAACTGTACATATTATTTCTTAAAAACAATATATGAAAGAGGATCTAGGGTGACAGAGGAACTGAAGGAAATCCACATTAGGCAGGAAATGGTGTTGGGTAGACTGATGGGACTGAAGACTGATAAATCCCCAGGGCCTGATGGTCTACATCCCAGGATACTTAAGGGAGTGGCTCTAGAAATCGTGGACGCATTGGTGATAATTTTCCAATGTTCTATAGATTCAGGATTGGTTCCTGTGGATTGGAGGGTAGCTAATGTTATCCCACTTTTTAAGAAAGGCGGGAGAGAGAAAACAGGGAATTATAGACCAGTTAGCCTGACATCGGTGGTGGGGAAGATGCTGGAGGCAATTATAAAAGATGAAATAGCAGCACATTTGGATAGCAGTAACAGGATTGGTCTGAGTCAGCATGGATTTACGAAGGGGAAATCATGCTTGACTAATCTTCTGGAAGTTTTTAAGGATGTAACTAGGAAAATGGACAAGGAAGAGCCAATGGATGTAGTGTGCCTGGACTTTCAGAAAGCCTCTGATAAGGTCCCACATAGGAGATTAGTGGGCAAAATTAGGGCACATTAGGGAATTAGGGAAAATTGGTTGGCAGACAGGAAACAAAGAGTAGGGATTAACGGGTCACTTTCAGAATGGCAGGCAGCGACTAGTGGGGCACCGCAAGGCTCGGTGCTGGGACCGCAGCTATTTACAATATACATCAATGATTTAGATGAAGGGATTCAAAGTAACATAAGCAAATATGCAGATGACACAAAGCTGGGTGGCAGTGTGAACTGTGAGGAGGATGCTATGAGAATGTAGGGTGACTTGGACAGGTTGGGTGAGTGGGCAGATGCATGGCAGATGAAGTTTAATGTGGATACATGTGAGGTTATCCACTTTGGTAGCAAAAACAAGAAGGCAGATTATTATCTAAATGGTGTCAAGTTGGGAAAAGGGGAAGTACAACAGGATCTGGGGGTCCTTGTTCATCAGTCAAAGAAAGTAAACATGCAGGTACAGCAGGCAGTGAAGAAAGCGAATGGCATGTTGGCCTACATAACAAGAGGAGTTGAGTATAGGTGCAAAGAGGTCCTTCTGCAGTTGTATAGGGCCCTAGTGAGACCACACCTGGAGTATTGTGTGCAGTTTTGGTCCCCTAATTTGAGGAAGGACATTCTTGCTATTGAGGGAGTGCAGCGTAGGTTTACAAGGTTAATTCCCGGGATGGCAGGACTGTCATACGCTGAGAGAATGGAGCGGCTGGGTTTGTTTACTCTGGAGTTTAGAAGGATGAGAGGTTCTCTTATTGAAACACATAAGATTGTTCTGGGTTTGGACACGCTAGAGGCAGGAAACATGTTCCCGATGTTGGGGGAGTCCAGAACCAGGGGCCACAGTTTAAGAATAAGGGGTAAGCCATTTAGAACGGAGATGAGGAAACACTTCCTCACACAGACAGTTGTGAGTCTGTGGAATTCTCTGCCTCAGAGGGCAGTGGAGGCCGGTTCACTGGATACTTTCAAGAGAGCGGAGTCAGGGGATATGGTGAGAAGGCAGGAATGGGGTACTGATTAGGGATGATCACATTGAATGGCGGTGCTGGTTCAAAGGGCCGAATAGCCTACTCCTGCTCCTATTGTCTATTAACTTTAATACATACAATTGCATCATTTTCATTTCATGTTATAAACATTATTTTGCAGGCAGTCTTCCAGCACAAAGAAAGTTAAGTACATCTTCAACTTGCATCAATAACTTATGCCAGGAAACTCCATATAAGTTCTCATTGCCAGACTCCGAC
Organism: Malacoraja senta; assembly: GCA_038087875.1. Lineage (NCBI taxonomy): Eukaryota > Metazoa > Chordata > Chondrichthyes > Rajiformes > Rajidae > Malacoraja > Malacoraja senta. The sequence continues at coordinate 1,872,573 of CM075994.1, forward strand.
CCTTCAAATGAATCTCCAGATGGCCAGCTTTGACCTGCTAGCAAACATTGGACCTGAACATTGCAGGAAATTGCACCTAAGTGTTACCAATTTAAATTCAGTAATTCATAAGTTCATAAGTTATAAGAGCAGAATTAGACCCATCAAGTCTACTCTACCATTCAATTATGGCTGATCTTCTTTCCTTCTCAACCCGATATTCCTGCCTTTTCCCCATAACCCCTGGCACCCTTACTAATCAAGAGTGTCAGGGGTTATGGGTTATGGAGTTGTGAATGTGGAACTTGTTCACGCCCATTTGTCAGCCATTCCCCAAATGCTCTCCATCATTTGAACTCTCAAAGGTGAGTTTGTTCTTATTACTAAGAGTAGAGGTGTTCACAGGTATCACACAATCAGTTGCAAGAGTAGTGCATCAACAAAGAACAGCAGGTGCTGGTTTACACCAAAGATGGACACAAAGTGGAGTAACTCAACGGGTCAGGCAGCATCTCTGGAGAAAACAGATGTGTGATGTCCCAGCTTGGAACCCTTCTTATGATTCGGATTCAGACTGAGATTCAGTTACTCCAGCAATTTGTGTCTAGCAAGAGGAGAGTGTGCAGTTTTGGATTCATAGAACATAGAAGAGTAGAGCACAGGAATAGGCCCAATGCCTGTGGCGAACATGATGCCAAGAACAACTTATCTGCCTGCACATAATCCATATCCCTTCATATTCATGTGCTTAACCAAAAATCTCTTCATTGTCACCATTGTATCTGCCTCCACCACCATTCCCAGCAGCACTTTATTTTCAGAAATTCCAATTTTATTCCGTACTTCAAATTTTTGGGTCATGGTTTGTGAATTCCATAAGGGCAAATTTCCATAACACGAAAGGTTGTAACGCACAGGTCATTATGTAATGTAATTACTGAGGGGACACATCAAAAAAAAATTACTCTTTTATTCCAGAAATGAAATTTAATAGTCCTCGTTTACATATAATTCTCATTTTTGCTTCTGAATTATTAAAAATCAAACATATAGAAGTAGACAGAGCTGGGAATGAGCAAAACACAAGATAATTGAGAGTTTTAGAGGGCATTCGCTTTATTTAAATTAAAGTCATGTTCACTTTCCATCAGTCATTTCAATAAAGGTGAAAAAAAATGCTAATCCTGGCAAAAAATAGCACAGAAATTAAACTAAATGATGATTGAATATTATAATGCAAGTACTGAACACTGTTACATGAGGAATTCTGCCACAAAGCAATGATTTTAGGAAGGATTTGAGACGACATTCAAGTAACTTATTTGTAACTATGGACTGTTCCTACAATATATATGAACGATAGTTAATTAATGGGAAGAGGAGATTTAGTGAACATCCCATTCTCAATGCTGTTGCAGCAGAGCTTGAGTGTAAATGACAAGGCCTCCTCAATTATCTCAGTCCACTCATAACATCCCACCATCATAGAAGACAGTTTTCAGCTAATTTAATTCATTCCACGTGTTATCAAGACATGGCTGAGTGCTCTTTATACAACCCCAGCAGAACTGCTGAATGCTTGCGTTTAGTTTAGTTTATGGTCACCTGTACTGAAACGTTTTTGTTGCGCGCTAACCAGTCAGCGGAAAAAACATACATGATTCCAATCAAGCCACCCATAGTGTTCAGATGAATGATAAATGGAAATTCTGCTGTTGGAGTAGAGTTTTAAAAGAGTGGAGTGATTGTAATGCGTGATTGCAGATCCACTTCTGTGACCAGCACACAGAGTCGCATGGCTTGTGCGTCATCATGGATCTCTCAATTTAGAGCAAATTTTGCACTTAGTCAAACTCTCCATTACGCACAGTCCATAAAAAGCAGGGCAATTCTAATGAGAGGCATAGATAGAAAAGATAGTCAGAACCTTTTGCCCAAGATGGAAAAATCAAATACTAGAGGGCACACCTTAAAGGTGAGAGGGGCAAAATTTAAAGGAGATGTGCGGGGTAGATTTTGTTACATGGAGGAATGTGCCTGGAACACACTGTCAGGCGTGGTGGTTGAGGCTGATACAATAATGGCTTTTAAGAGACTTTTGCATAGGTATATGGATATGCAGGGAATGGAGGGACATGGATTATGTGCATGTAAATAGGAATTGGTCTTCGCATCATGTTTGGCACAGACATTGTGTATCAAAGGGCCTGTTCTTGTACTGTTCTATGTTCTGTGTCATAATCTGGGTGTTTTATGTTTTATTCTTTATGGTTTACTGTATGTCGTGTTGTTACTTGCGAGCGGAGCACCAAGACAAATTCCTTGTAGGTGTACATACTTGGCCAATAAACTTATTCATAAACTTATTCATTCATTCATTCATTCATTCATTCATTCATATTTAGCACCTTCTCAAATGCCACCGAGGCACTTTTTAAGTGATGAGAGTTTTTGTCCTCATCACTCTCTGGGTAAAAGTTTTTTCTCCTCCCCTGCTCTCTAATCTTTTTTTTAAATCTATGCCCCTGTCTTTTGGCTTCTAGTTTAATGGAAATAGATATTTTCCAATTACTTTATCCAGCCTGCTACTCCAGTGTGGTGCTCATAATCTTGGAGACAAAGTCCTTGTTATTTGCAGAGGATAAGGGCTTGGACATAGGGCAGTTAACATTTCCGTAGATAAAATTTCCATGCAAGTTCCAGCCTGCATGTTTAGTTTAGTTTAGTTTAGAAATACAGCATGGAAACAGGTTGTGTGGTCACACCAACCAACTATCACCCATTCATACTAGTTCAATGTTATCACATTTTCACATCTACTCCCTACACATTAGGGCAATTTACAGCGGGCCAGTTAACCGACAAACCCGCATGTCTTTGAGATGCAGGAGGAAGACGGAGCGCCCGGGAGGAACCCACGCGGTCACAGGGAGAACAAGCAAACTCCACATAGACAGTACCCAAGGTCAGGATTGAATCTGGGTCCCTGGAGCTGTGAGGCTGCAGCTCTACTAGCTGTGTCACTGTGCCACCCTGTATTAGCTCATCAAAATAAGCTGAAACATAAAGCATTGCAGATCCTGTGGCTGGTGACAAGCCCATTTGGACTCCTGACCTTGGTGTTCCCAACCTTGACCCTGGCTTGCTTGCTCACCCAGCACAATCCTGGCCGCACATCTACATTACACTTCAGACGCCATCTCCTTTCACAAACCTCCCCGCATTCCCGACCCTGACCTCACAAGAACGTGCTTTTGCGGAGAGCGTCAGTAAATAACAAGGACCTAGTAAACATATCAACCAAGACACCCCCAGCCTTTATTGTTCCTTAGAAAAACCACCCAGCTTATCCATTTCACTTTACATTTACAATTTTCATTCCCTGGCACCTTCCTTGTTAAATTCCCCTGCACTCTCTCTAGCACTATCATATTGTATTTTTGAGACACAAGGAACTACAGATGCTGGAATTTTGAGCAAAACACTAGGAACTGCAGATGCTGGTTTACAAAAGACACAACATTTTGGAGTAACTCAGCGGGTCAGGCAGCATCTCTAGATAGGTCTGAAAATAGATCGGTCTGAAGAATGATCCCGACCCAAAAGGTCACCTATCCATGTTCTCAAAGATGCTGCTTGACCAGCTAAGTTAAAGGCCTGTCTCGCGAGTCTGCGGTCATTGGCGGCGAAACGAGAAGAATCTGCCGCCATAGACCGCGCACTCGTGAGAACGTACAATTCCGGGGCCGTGCGGCGGTGTTCCCAACACCGCACGGTGCTAAAATAAAACCGACAATGTCGAAAACTATATACTCACCGCACAACCTCCACCAGTGATGCACGAGTGCGGCACGGCCGCCCGCACGGGCCGCCGCCAGTGTGGCTCGAGCGCCGTGTGTCAAACCTCCACTGCCACAGCCTCCGCCAGTGAGGCACGTGTGCGACACGGCCGCAGGCACAGCCACCGCTACAGCGCCACGATCAGGATGGCCGCCGCCACAGCCGCCGCTAGTGAGTCACGTGCGGCGGGCCGACGTCATCGCAGTCGGCCCGCCCTTTTTTTTACTTACCGCAAGCACGTGGGACCCGCCGTGTTTGAATTAACTCGGCCCCCGCGCAGCATCCGTGCGGCGCTCCGGTGGATAGGCTCGACGCTCTCACCGTTGCCGCGCGGTCCCCGCTACCAGCGACGCCGCGCTTCACCGCCGATGACCGCAAACAGGTAAGACAGAGCCTTTAGTCCAGCACTTTATGTCTTTTTTTAAATTTTTAATATTTTTATTTTACTAGAAGTACAATCGTATGGCACCAAAGTGCCTAATATATATTTTCATAATACATTTTATGTACAGCTTCTTATTTTTTTATTATAATAAAGAAGAATAAGAAAAATAAATTAGATAATAAAGTATAGAAAAACGTGAGATATATCGTGTGTGAAGAAGAAGAAAAAAGAATGAAAGAAGAAAGTTAAAGAAAAGAAAATGGGGAAAAGAGAGTAACATTTTTTTTTAAATTAAAAGAAGTAAGGAGATCATTATTTATACTCTTGACCATCCTTCGCCCAGTCCCGAGACAATTAGCTTTTACAATTGTGTTGCACCATATGATTCCAAAAAGACGACAAATGGAGACCAACTCGTTATGAATTGGTCTGATTTATCTATTAGGAGGAATCGCATTTCCTCAAGATGTGCGGTATCCAACATGCTTGCAATCCACATTTTGAGCGTTGGTATTGGTGTGTTTTTCCAAAATTTAAGTATTAATTGTTTTGCTATTATTAAACCATAATTAAAAAATAAATTTTGAGATGAATTCAATTTATTCCCATCTTCCATTACTCCAACAGCACTTTATGTCTTGCACTGAATTTGAGTGCTGGAGGAACTCGGGAGTTTGCGAGCGCGCGCCGGGGCTCTAACACCAAGACCCGGTGCGCGACCTTGCATTAACCGGCGTGGCTTTAATGGCCGCGGGATAATCACCATCGCCCGCCGGGGGCTTTGACTTTGACTCTGACATCGGGGGGGGGGGAGTGCAGTGGAGAGATACGTTTTTTTGCCTTCCATCACAGCGCTGTGATGGATGTATGTGTAAATTGTGTTGTGTCTCGGGTCTTCTTCGTTTTGTAATGTATGGCTGCAGAAACGACATTTCGTTTGGACCTCAAGGGATCCAAATGACAAATTTGTCCAAATGACAAATAAATAATAATAATAATAAAACTCAATAGGTCATGCATAATCTGTGGAGAGAATGACATGTGATGTGTTGGGTCAGGACTGATCATTGTATTTTCTCTAAATCATTCAATTTGCTACCACATCCCAAAGATGGTCCAGTTGGTATGTTAATTGGTCACTATTAATTCATCCCTGTATAGGTCGACAGTCAAAGAATCATGGTGGGTTTGTGGGCACGAGACTGAAAATTGTGTGCTGGTCACAGAAGTGGATCTGCAATCACGCATTCCAACATTCAGAATTTAATGGTGCTCTCTATACAATTCGTTTTCTGGGAATTAGAAACAAGGAGATTATCTTTTCCTTCTCAAGTGTCATAGATCGGACATAGGTGCTCCTAGTTATCATACAGTATTACCTTTTGTAAATCCTCAGCATTATTCTTTTGTCCTTGTACAATTTAAGGGCAAGTGACTCTGACCCAACTTAAAAATAGATGCAGACTGTTGTTCGTCTGTGTGAGCCTGGGAGAGGAAATAGGAAATGTGAGCCTTTCTTGTTTGGTAGATGAGCCATCATCTCAATTATGGATCCTGACTCAGATACAGTGCAAGACATAACGTGCTGGACTAACTTAGCTGGTCAGGCAGCATCTTTGAGAACAAGGATAGGTGACCTTTTGGGTCGGGATCATTCTTCAGACCGATCTATTTTCAGACCTATCCAGAGATGCTGCCTGACCCACTGAGTTACTCCAGCACTTTGAGTTTTCTTTTGTAAACCAGCATCTGCAGTTCCTAGTGTTAACCAGTGCAGTTGGGCACAGGACAGTATGACTGTTGGCTCCATTGTTTAAACTCTACTTTCAGGCAGTCTCTTTGATCATTGCTGAGTCCAGCAAAATGCACTAAGGTTGTTGAAAGTAGTGTCTTAAATGTTCTAAATATAGGTCAGGTGGCATCTGTGTAGAAAGCAACAAATTAAGCCTTTTAGGTCAGAAAAGATAGAAGTGGAACAAATTTTAAGTAAATGCAGAAACTGGAAGGGATGAGAGCAAATAATACGAATAAAGGTTGTAATAAGGGTTAAGGCAGGAGAGATTAAACATCAAAAGTGATGATAATGCAAAGCAAATGTTGATAATAGGACAAATGAAGATACGTGAGATGGAAATAGCAAAACAAAATGAGAGCAATTGTTATGATCTGAAATTGTGGAGCAGTGCATTGAATAAAACTGAAAAGTACAGAACTGGAAGAAGACACTTTGTAAATTAGGCTTCCTTTGAGGTTCATGAAGAGGAGTGGGAGGCAAAGCACAGGAGGGGACAGAGCAGGGCCGGATTTACGGATACGGATGGCGGGCGGAGACAGAGAGTGACAGACAGAGAGAGAGAGATAGAGAGAGATAGAGAGGGGGGCCCGCCCAGAGTTGAACGGCAGATATCCTGCCTTGGCTGGAGGCCGCCTAGATTTCGAGGCCCTAGACTTCAGCCTATGAAACCTAGTGGTAAATCCGGCCCTGCAAGGCCCCTCTAGATCTCGAGGCCCTAAGCTTAAGCTTGTCTGGGCCGCCGGGTCTCCGCTCTCCACTCGCTCCTCATCCGTCGGCACGGCAGGCCGCCTTGCACATGCGCACAACCACGACCAGCACATCATCGGCCGCCCTACGTATACGCACTGCCACGGCAACTGGTCGGCGCTGGGGACTTTCTCCCTCGCTTTGAATTGTGGGAGATCTGGCCGCCATTGCTGTCCGGTCGCCGCCTCGCCGCGACCACTGAAAACCAACGCAGAATCACTCCCTGACCCTGGATCTGGAGTAACTCCCTGGAGTAACGCTTGCTTCTGGTTTCCTGGTCCTCCATAAATATTCCAAATGGAATTTAAACTGGAGGTGGTGGAGGGCTGAACAATAACAGCCTATTGCATTTTATCTGTTTATTTATTGTGTATATATATGGTCTATGGTATATAAACACACTGAACTTTTATCTCCTGTTCTGAATTATGTTTTTATATTCTGTTGTGCTGCTGCAAGCAAGAATTTCATTGCCCTATCTGGGACACATAACAATAAAACTCTCTTGACTCTTGACTTGGACTTAACCAAAAAAGGGTTATTCGGGAAAAAAGAGGTACCTTAAATTTAGTTGCATCTAGTTGGGTAACTATGGTAGGGTGAAGACTATTCCATGCTTTAATTGTGCGAGGGAACTCCATGGAGCAGCCAGCAACTCTGGATAGAAGAAATTGGGTGACGTTTCGGGTAGAGACCCTACTTTACACACCCTCTGGTTTTAGTATTTTTGGTTTAATTTAAAGATACAGCATGGAAACAGGCCCTTCGGCCCACCGAGTCCACGCCGACCACCCATCACCCGTACACTAGTTCTATCCCACACATTAGCAGAGTAAGTCAAGAGTCAAGAGTGTTTTACTCTCTCACGTCCCAGTTAGAACAATGCAATCCTTACTTGCAGCAGCACAACAGAATATGTAAACATTTTTTCTAACATTAGATTTTCTCTCTCTGCCCCCTCCCCTCTAGACGCACCTGAGAGGTGAGGGCTATTCGTCAGTGGATAGGGTGGAGATGGGATAAAAGAAGCAAATTAAAAAATTAAAATAATATCAAGGGGTGTGATGAGTGTGTGTGTTTGTGGGTGCCAGATTCCGTGCTTTGGAGGAAAGGGGTGGTTAGTGTGACGCCACAGCCCCCCCCCCCCCCCACCCGCAAACGCACGTTCGGTGTCCAGACCCAACGGGTCTGCACTTGGTCTAGTATAATATTAAAACTCTGTGTGTGTGTGTGTGTGTGTCTGCTTAACTTGTGCCAGCCAGCCCCTTTGATACCGCGCTACACCAACACCGCACGCAGAAACGCCCAGATTTTTTCCATTTCGGTAGAGATTTCATTTTTCTTTACAATTAGCCCCTCCTGATTACATTTCGTCGTATTTATGTACACATTTTAAAATAAAATCCATCACCCCCCCCCCCCCACTCACTCATTTTGTCTCCTCCTGCTGGTCAGCCACCATAACGGCTGCTGTCAACCGCCTCTGCTCCGAAAACGACGCCATCTTTTTTTCGCTAGCGATTTTCACCCCGGTGTATGAATCACGTTCGGACTCTAAAACCCCGGGTTCTGAACCATGTTCAGTGTCCAGGGGTCTGGAGCACGTTCTGAATTTTCACCCCGGGGTCTGAAACATTTTCTGGGTTTTTTTCCCTAATGATTTTCACCCCGGGGTCTGAAGCACGTTCGGGATCTCACACCCCGGGGTCTTAAGCACGTTCGGTGTCCAGACGCAACGGGTCTGCACTTGGTCTAGTAACTATATAAATATATATATATGTGAGTGTGTGTGTGTGTGTGTTTGTGTGTGTGTTTGTGTGTGTGTGTGTATATAATATATATACCCACACACACACACACACAATTTCCCTCCTGGGATTAATAAAGTTCTATCGTATAGTATCGTGTGTGCAGGAAGGAACTGCAGATGCTGGTTTGAACTGAAGATAGACACAAAAAGCTGGAGTAAATCAACAGGTCAGACTGAATCTCTGGACAAAAGGAAAATATGATGTTTTGGGTTGGGTCTGAAATAGGTTCCTGCACACCTTTGGAATGTGGAAGGAAACAAGAGCACCTGGAGAAAAACCATGCGATCAAAGGGAAAAGGAGAAAACTCCATACAGACAGCACCCATATTCAGATCAATTCCGGGTCTCTGGCACTTTTAGGCAGCAACTTTATGGCCAATGTACTGCCCCATAGCCTTGAACTTAATTAAAACATACAGTAGCTGTAAAGGGGGACATAGCGTCACTTGGAGATTTAAAACTGAAAATGGTTATTTTCATTTTTTTAGTAACCAAAGTTATCAACGTGTAATTTTTTGTGTGTTGGAAAACAAAATATAGTGGTACAGCTGGTAGACTTGCTGCCTCACACGCCAGAGATCTGTGTTTGATCCTGACCTCGGACACTGTCTGTGTTAAATTTGCACATTCTCCCTGCAAGCGTGTGGGTTTCCTCCCACATCCCAAAGACGCATTGGCTTTGTAGGTTAACTTGTCTCTGTAAAATTGCCCCTAATGTGTAGGGAGTGGGTGAGGAAAGTGGGATATCAGAACTTGTGTGAATGGGTAGACAGAAATGCTGGAGAAACTCAGCGGGTGAGGCAACATCTATGGAGCGAAGGAAATACGCGACGTTTCAGGTCGAGACCCTTCTTCAGACTGATGTGAGGGTGGGGGGGACGGGAAGAAGAAAGGAAGAGGTGGAGACAGTGGGCTGAGGGAGAGTTGGGAAGGGGAGGAGAAAGCAGGGATTACCTGAAATTGAAGAAGTCAATGGTCATACCGCTGGGGTGTAAACTGCCCAAGCAAAATATGAGGTGCTGCTCCTCCAATTTACGGTGGGCCTCACTCTGGCCATGGAAGAGGCCCAGGACAGAAAGGTCGGATTGGGAATGGGAGGGGGAGTTGAAGTGCTGAGCCACCGGGAGATCAGGTTGGTTATTGCGGACTGAGCGGAGGTGTTGGACGAAGCGATCGCCAAGCCCACGCTTGGTCTCACCGATGTAGAGCAGCTGACACCTAGAGCAGTGGATGCAATAGATGAGGTTGGAGGAGGTGCAGGTGAACCTCTGCCGCACCTGGAAGGACTGTTTGGGTCCTTGAATGGAGTCAAGGGGGGAGGTAAAGCGACAAGTGTAGCATTTTCTGCAGTTGCAAGGGAAAGTGCCAGGAAAGGGGGTGGTTTGGGTGGATAGGGACAAATTGACCAGGGAGTTACGGAGGGAGCGGTCTCTGCGGAAAGCCAACAGTGGAGGAGATGGGAAGATGTGGCCAGTGGTGGGATCCCATTGGTAGACAAAAAAGCTGGAGAAAATCAGCGGGTAAGGCAGCATCTATGGAGCAAAGGAATAGACGACGTTTCGGGTCGAGACCCTTCTTCAGAATGATGTCGGAGGGGGGGGGGGGGACACAAAAAAGAAAGGAATGCAATATTAATTCGTAAAGGAATACCTTTTACACATTCATCAACAATAGCGGATATAGATGGTAGATATATTATATTAGTTGGAGAGTTAAATGGGATAAAAGTGATTCTTCTTAATGTATATGGACCTAATTTTGATAATCCTACGTTTTTTAATAAAACATTTAATATAATCCCAGAATTTACACAATATAAATTAATAATTGGAGGAGATTTCAATTGTACATTAGACTTTTATTTAGATAGATCATCAAGGCAAAAAAAAGTAAAATCTCAATCAAGTGTATTTTTAAATTCATTTATTAATACCACTAATATTAAGGATGTCTGGAGAATTGAAAACCCAACTGGACGGGAATACTCATTTTACTCACCGGTACATAAAACATACTCAAGAATAGATTATTTTTTAGTCGACTCCACGTTTATCCCATTTACTTATAACTCAAAATACCATAATATTATAATCTCAGACCATTTATGATTAAATTAAATGGAATGTCCGAGAAACAAACATATTGGAGATTTAACCCACAAATATTGAATGAAAGATCATGTCAGGAATATCTTATTAAACAGATGCAAACATTTTTCGAGGCAAATGACAACCCTGACACATCTGTCTCTCTTATTTGGGAAACATTTAAAGCGTTTGTCCGAGGCGCATTAATTTCTGCCCAAGTATTTTATAACAAAGAGAACCGGATTAAACAACAAACACTGGAAAGGGAAATAAAGCAACTAGTTATAGAAAATGCGAGAATGCCATCTACGTTAAAACATATCAAAATTGCTGTACTGAAATATAAACTAAACAAAATGTATTCAGAACAAGTAATAAAACTTTATCAACATACTAAACAATTACATTTTGAGTTTGGAGACAAACCACAAAAACTATTAGCACGTCAGCTACGAAAAATGGAGGGGGAAAAAATAATTCATAAAATTAGAGCAGATACAGGAGAATTATTAAAATTGCCCAAGGATATAAACGAGAGATTTCTCCAATACTATCATAATCTTTACTCAACTAAAACTGTAGTACAACCAGAAGGAATAGCAGATTTTTTACAAAAATGTAATTTAAAAGGTTTAGATTCAAAAGATAGAGAATTATTAGAAGCGGAGATTACGATAAAAGATATTGAAGAGTCTATTGGATCTTTAAAAAATGGTAAAGCAGTAGGTCCAGATGGTTTAGGCTCTGAATTCTATAAAAAAAATTATGATTTGCTTTCTCCACGTTTACAAATGCTGTATGAACATATTTATACTCAACAGAAACTTCCAGATACCTTAAATGAATCTATAATAACACTTATTCCTAAAGCTGATAAGGATCCGGAAGATCCAGGATCATATAGAGCAATTGCACTTTTAAATACAGATCAGAAAATACTAACAAAAATTTGAGCGCACAGATTAAGTACAGTGATGAATAAACTAATACACCCTGACCCAAACAGGTTTTATTCAGAAGCGGTATTCATATTACAATCTAAGAAGATTATTTAATATAATATATTCAAAGAGAAATATTAATGAAGATCTAGCAATAATCTCACTCGATGCTGAAAAAGCTTTTGATCAGGTGGAATGGCCCTATTTATTTTCGGTGATGGAAAAAATTGCAGCTGGGCGAGAAATGTTGTGCGTGGATAAAACTGTTATATACAAACCTTACGGCTAGAATATTAACAAACCAAAGGTTATCATCTAAATTTAACCTATCTAGAGGTTGTAGACAAGGACGCCCGTTGTCTCCATTATTATTTGCGCTTGTTATAGAGCCACTCGCAGAAAGAGTCAGGACCCATCCGGAAATATATGGGTATAACACAAAGGATACAGTGAATAAAATGTCTTTATACGCAGATGATGTATTAATTTACATTACAAAACCAGAAATTAGTATTCCAAATTTATTAAAGCTAATAACCCAATTTGGTTCACTCTCAGGATACAGAATAAATTGGAATAAAAGTGAAATTATGGTGCGCGTGAACAAGTCCTCTTGCTCATTTAAAAGTCCGTTATCTAATGATGTTTTCGTTATGCAAACCAAGCAGCTCCGTTGAGTTATTTTTAACTTTAAAACGGCTTTTTGATAATTTTTACGGGAGTGAAGCTCACTGCAGCGTCCTCAGTGTTCCATGACGCTACCGGAACAAACTTAAGAGGTTCTTAAACTGCCGGGAGAACTAAGAATAGATACTGTTCAACGAGTTGGACGTGTCTCAAGAGGCATAAATGCTGCTCCAAGACAGATAATTGTGAAATTTCTTGATATCTCTTCAGTGGAAACTATATTGAAGAAGATTGTTCATGGTGAAAATTTGATATATCGTGGGGAAAAGATCCGATTTTTCCGTGATTATCCTCCAGAGATTGTCCAGAGAATGAACCTGTTTACACCGACAAGAAACATATTGAGGGGTATTTCCAAAGTCAGATATGGTATTGTTTTTCCTGCAAAAATGAAAATTACATATAAGGAAATTGAGCGCTCATTTACGGACCCAGAAAAAGCATTTAAATATGCAGAAGATATCATGAGGAAAGCCCCCAAAACTTCAGAAGAAGACGACTAAAGGAATGAACATGGAACTTTTTAATTTCTAAGATGGAGCTGGAACCGGCGGAGTTCTCAGACAGTTACTGAGCTTATCTGTCTGGAATGTATTGGACAATATTGTTTAACCTTGAATGAAAAGCTCTCGTACAAAGAACGAGATAACCTGAGTATTTAACTATTATATGCTAATTACAATTAACTAACTAACTTTAACAAAACTAATATGAGTGTGTGTAGTAAATATGTATATTCATGAATAAACCATTGCTTATAAATTGTAATTAACCAAAATGTCTATAACATTACTAACATTTTCTCTCTTTCTTTTTGAGTGGGAACGCAACATAAACTTGGAAAAAAGCCAGGAATGAGGTTAACCCCTCGGTACCTGCTTGTAGGGTAGCTGGCTAGATAAATTGGTACAGTACAAATACTTATAGAAATTACAATAGGTTGTGGTTTATATTTGGATTTGGGGTTTAATTACATTAATGTTTTCTTTTTTTTTTAACTCTTTAATATTTTATTTTTGCATATTTTTGTTATTATTATTATTATTATTACTAATTTTTTTAATTTTTTTTATTATTAAATTAATTTTTTGGGGGGCATTTTACTAACGCTAGTTTGATAAAGTTATACAAGAATAAACGAGATGGTTTGTAGGTTTTTTTTTTTTTATTATTTTTTACGAGGTGTTAATAAGGGATTGGGGCTCACTGTAAAATAACATCAACGGAAGTCGATAATCCTTTCGCCACCTTAGGTGGCTACTTGTCTTTAAGGTACCTGCTTTTAGATACCTTAATTTCACTTTTTTTTAAAAATCACTTAATTAATTGTAAATCACAACTTTTCTTGCTTTATCTAAGGCACTTTTGGAGATGGAGATGTAATGTAAACTTAAAAATTTGGAATGACCACCCAACGTCCAGAACACGGAGGTATTTGTTTGCACCATATGTTTCAAGAACATCACTTTGATATACAATGCAGGACGATAGGCAAATAAAGAATGGAGGAATCACATTCTGTAGTTGGAATATAAGGGGTGCCAATGAACCAATAAAGAGGGGTAAAATTTTTGCTCACCTAAAATCTTTGAAAAGCGACATAATCTACTTGCAAGAAACTCACATGAAACAGGAAACACAAATGAGATTAAAGGCGAAGTGGATAGGCCAAACATATTATTCGTCATTTACTTCTAAATCTAGAGGTACGGCTATTCTTATTCGAAAAGGTATACCGTTCAAATTAAAGAATACTATATCAGATAAAGAGGGAAGGTATATTATAGTTTCGGGAGAAATTTATGCTACCCCAATAACTATGGTAAATATTTACGCTCCGAATTTTGATAACCCTCAATTTTTTGAGAAAATTATAGATATAATACTGGAGTTTAATTATCAAAATGTCATAATAGGAGGGGATTTTAATTGTGTTTTAGATCCTTACTTAGACAAATCAGCAAAACAAAGAAGGAGTAATACAAAATCTAAGACTAGTGAATTTCTAAATACATATATTAAAAATACTAACATAACAGATGTATGGAGATCCGCTAACCCAGCAGGAAGGGAATACTCGTTTTACTCTTCGGTACATAAAACATACTCAAGAATTGATTATTTTTTAGTGGATAGGAAATTAATGCCATATATAATTAACCCAACTTACCATATTAGTAGTATTTCTGATCACTCTCCATTGACTTTTTTAGTAAAATTTGAAGGAATGCCGGGAAAAAATTTTTTTTGGAGGTTTAACACATATATATTAAATGACATACAGGGTTATCAATATTTGAAACAACAAATGATATCATTTTTTGAGATAAATGATACACCAGGTACCTCACCTTCTTTAATATGGGAAACTTTTAAAGCATTTATTAGAGGAATTATAATTTCATATGAAATTTTTCAAAATAAGAAGAATAAAACTGAACAGATGCTGTTAGAACAAGAAATAAGACAGTTAGAGTTAGATAATGCTAAAGATCCCACTATAGATAAACATAATAAGATAATACTACTGAAATTTAAACTTAACCGAATTCTCTCGGCAAGAGTAATAAGATTATTCCAAATTACAAAACAGGAATATTTTGAGTTTGGTGACAAACCACATAAGCTGTTGGCGCGTCAATTGAAAAAACAGGAAAAGGAAAATACTATAAATAAAATTAAATCTGAGAATGGTGAATTACTAATACTACCTAAAGATATCAATAAAAGATTTGTTCAATTTTATCAGAATTTATACACATCAAAAACCAAAACAGAAGATAGTAAAATTACAAACTTTTTAGATAAATGTAATCTACCAAAACTTGACCTTTTGGAACAAGAAGAACTAGGAGCGCAAATTACAATCGAAGAAATAGGTGAAACAATAAAATTGCTGAAAAATGGTAAGACACCGGGACCAGATGGTTTTAGTAATGAATTTTATAAAAAGTTTCATGAGATAACGACCCCCTATCTATTTAATTTATATACTCACGTTTTTAAAGAAAATAAATTACCTGAAACATTAGCAGAATCAACTATTACGCTTATTCCAAAGAAAGATAAAGATCTAGAGGAACCGGGTTCATATAGAGCTATATCACTTCTAAATACCGACCAGAAAATTCTAGCAAAGACCTTAGCTAGAAGACTAAGCAAATATATTAGTAAATTGATAAACCCTGATCAAACGGGGTTTATACCCAAAAGATATTCATTTAATAATTTGAGACGCCTGTTTAATATAATGTACTCACATAAAAAGGAAGAAAAAGACTTAGCAATTATTTCTTTGGACGCA
Source organism: Malacoraja senta (assembly GCA_038087875.1). Classification (NCBI taxonomy): domain Eukaryota; kingdom Metazoa; phylum Chordata; class Chondrichthyes; order Rajiformes; family Rajidae; genus Malacoraja; species Malacoraja senta. The sequence goes on from CM075994.1 coordinate 1,888,149, forward strand.
GAGAAAGCATTTGATCAGGTAGAATGGCAGTATTTATACATAGTATTACAAAAATTTAATATGGGAGAGAATTTTATTGCATGGGTGAAATTATTATATGATAAACCGATGGCAAGAATATTAACTAACAGCATGTTATCTCAAAAATTTCAATTATCAAGGGGTAATAGGCAGGGATGTGCTTTATCACCCCTGCTATTTGCCCTTATGATAGAACCTCTGGCTGAAAGTATAAGAAGCCATCCGAATATTCAGGGTTATAATACTAGGGACTCAAATAATAAAATTTCATTGTATGCAGACGATATTTTGTTATATATAACAAATTCACAAACGAGTATACCAAATTTATTAAATTTAATAGAGGAATTTGGGTCCTTTTCAGGATATAGAATAAATTGGAACAAAAGTGAAATTATGACGTTAAAACCTCAAGAATCCACACACTTATTGAAATTCCCCTTTAAAATAGCAACAGAAAAATTCAAATATCTGGGTATACAGATTACTAGAAAACATAAAGCTTTATTCAACGCTAATTTTATACCCTTAATAAATAAACTTAATATAATGATAAAATTTTGGAAAACACTCCCTTTATCATTAATAGGCAGAATAAATGCTATTAAAATGAGCTTCTTACCACAGTTATTATACTTATTTCAATCTATACCAGTATATGTACCAAAATATTTCTTCTCTAAACTGAATGCTAATATTACTAATTTTGTTTGGGATTACAAATCACATAGAATTAAAAAAGAACACTTATGTAAACCAAAAGATGTCGGGGGACTTTCACTCCCTAATTTTTTGTATTACTATTGGGCAATACATATTAAGAATATAATTTACTGGTTGGATAGTTCAACTCAACAGACAGAATGGATAAAAATGGAGAAAGAGGATTGTTATCCTTGTAATATAGGAACAATCCTCTTCTCCCCAAAAAAAATGAACAATACAATATATAAGAAAAACCCAATTATACAAGATACAATAAGAATATGGAAACAAATAAAACTAGCCTTAAAATTAAGAAACCTATCATTATTAACACCGATAGCGAATAATCCTTTATTTAAACCATCTATGATGGATAAAATATATAATCAATGGGAAAGTTTAGGAATTAAAAGGATCGGGGATATGTATGAAATGGGAGATTTATTATCATTTCAACAATTACAATTAAAATTTAAACTGAAAAACACTCATTATTTTAAATATTTTCAGATTTGTAATTTTTTGAAGACATACATACAGGGATATCAAAAAATAACTCCTGATTTACTAGAAGAAGTAATGAATATAAAAGCTGATACACAAAAATTAATAGCATATTTATATAATAGTATCTTAAATATAGATTTACCTGTGACTGAGGTAATTAGAGAAGAGTGGGAACGGGAATTATTGATAAAAATTACGAAGGCTACATGGGAAAAGTATTTGACATACATTCACAAGTGTTCGATTAACGCAAGACATAATCTAATCCAATTTAAAATTTTACATAGATTATATTACTCAAAAACAAGATTAAATAAATTTTATCCAAATATATCGCCCATTTGCGATAAATGTTTAATCCAAGAAGCAACTATAACACACTCTTTTGTTTCTTGTATAAAACTTCATGGATTTTGGAGTGATATTTTCGAAATATTTACAAAATTATTTAAGACAAAAATGGAACCCAATAATGAATTGATTATATTTGGGGTAATGGAAGACGGGAACAAATTGAGCTCATCTCAAAAGTCAATTTTTAATTATGGTTTAATAATAGCAAAAAAATTAATATTGAAATTTTGGAAAAATACACCAATACCAACGCTCAAAATGTGGATTGCAAGTATGTTGGATACCGCACATCTTGAGGAAATGCGATTCCTCCTAATAGATAAATTTGACCAATTCATAACGAGTTGGTCTCCATTTGTCGTCTTTTTGGAAACGTATGGTGCAAAACAGGTGTAAAAGCTAATCCGTGACTGCGGATGGTCAAGATTATAAATGATCTCCTTCTATTTTCTTTTCTTCTTTTCTTTTCATCTATTCTCTTTCTTCTATTTTCTATGTCTCAACTTTCTTATTTCATTCTTTATTTTTCTTTTTCACACACTATATATCTCACATTTTTCTATTTTTCATTATCTAACTTTTTTCTTTTTCTTCTTTATTTCAAAAAATTTAAAAAAAAAAAAAAGTGAAATTATGCCAATAAGGGAACATAATAAACATATAATACAACAATTTCCATTTAAAATAGTAAATGAAAAATTTAAATACCTAGGCATTTATGTTACTAAGATATATACATCATTATTTAAAGCAAATTTTCCCCCATTACTGAATAAACTACATAAGAATATTCAGTATTGGAAAACACTTCCTATTTCAATGGTTGGCAAAATTAATGCCATAAAAATGATTTTCTTACCGCAAATATTATACCTTTTTCAAACAATTCCGATATATTTGTCAAAAAACTTTTTAAAAAAGTTAGATTCCATTGTCAGTGACTTTATCTGGGATTATAAGAATCATAGGATAAGCAAAAAACATCTGTGCAAATCAAAAATAAATGGAGGTTTGGTTTTACCAAACTTTTTGTTTTATTTTTGGGCAGTTAACATTAAAAATATGAATTTTTGGTTGGAAGAAATAGATCAACAACCAGATTGGTTAAAAATGGAAAAGGAAGATTGCTCACCTTTTGAAATCGGCTCGATACTATTTGCTACTTCTAAATTAAATTAAACAATTTATAGGGAAAATACTATAATATATAGTACTATGCGAATTTGGAAACAATTAAAAAAGACATTAAAACTAGATAATTTATCACTTTTTCTTCCAATTGCGAATAACCCTTTGTTTAAGCCCTCATGGTTGGACAAAGGTTTCACACAATGGAAAAACTATGGAATTAAAAAGATGGGACAACTTTATAAGGAAGGCACTTTTCTTTCATTTCAGGAGTTGCAACAGATTTATGGACTTCAAGTAAATGATTTTTTCAGATATCTCCAACTTAGAGATTACGTAAAAGCAAATACTCAAAATTTTAGAATTAGAAATTCAGAAATTTTTGACGACTGTTGGAATAAACATCCTAATACAGAAAAACTAATATCTTATATATATAATATTTTATTAGACAGTGATATTCCATTGACGGACTTACACAGACAAACTTGGGAAAAAGAACTAAATCAAATAATAACAAAAGATACTTGGGAAGAAAGTTTACAACACATACATCAATGTTCATTAAATGCCAGACATTCTCTAATACAATTCAAAGTAATACATAGGTTACATTATTCTAAAACAAAATTAAATAAAATCTTCCCACATATCTCACCAATATGTGATAAATGTCAACATTTAGAAGCTAACTTATCTCATATGTTTGCAAATTGCATAAAAATTAAAAATTTCTGGGTAAATATTTTCACAATAATATCTAAAGTGACTAGCATTCAATTGGACCCGGATCCAAAATTGATAATACTTGGAACATTAGAACTAAATCAAACATTTACAACAACTCAAAGAAACTTTATTGATTATAGTATAATAACTGGGAAAAAATTAATTCTAAAATTTTGGAAAGGCCCTATAACCCCCACAATTAAAATGTGGATTATAGAAATGACGGAGAACTTACACTTGGAAAGAATTAGACTTGTCCTGTTGGACAAACAGGAACTATTCGTCGGAACATGGTCTCCCTTTATTGACTATTTAAAGGGTCAGAATGGTTCAGCACAAGAACCTGACTAACACCCGTGCCAAGGAATAGATGAAAGGTTATACTCTGAAATGTACGAATATATCTCGAATGAAGTTTTTTATCGTAGTAAATTATTCCATTCTTCTTTATTATCTTTTTTTGTTGTTTTTTTTTTGTTGTTGTTTTTTTTTGTTGTGTTTTTTTTGTTTTGTTTTTTGTTTCTTCTCTTTTTTCTCTTTCTTTCTTTATTTCATCTATATCTTTTTAGTTCTATTTAGGTTTTTTTTAAAATGTTTTAAAAAAAGTATTGGAGACATTGTAATAATAATGGACGATATTAGTAATTTAAAAATGTAAGACTGGTATCGATTTTAATATGATATGATATTGTGTTTCTTATTTTCTTTTGGTGCTCTTGAAATTGAATTCTGTCCTTGATTTGTGTACTGTGGTGTTTTTATATTTAATTTATTCCGATTATGTGTTTTGTATTTTTTTTATGATTCTATGCATTGTAAGGTGTCCTTGGGTTTTAGAAAGGCGCCAGTAAATAAAATGATTATTATTATTATTATTATTATTATTATTACCTCCAATAAAAAATAATTTCACAAAAAGAAAAAGAAAGGAAGAGGCGGAGACAGTAGGCTGTGGGAGAGCTGGGAATAGGAGGGGAAGGAGGGAGAAAGCAAGGACTACCTGAAATTAGAGAAGCCAATGTTCATACTGCTGGGGTGTAAACTACCCAAGCAAATATGAGGTGCTGCTCCTCCAATATGCGGTGGGCCTCACTCTGGCCATGGAGGAGGCCCAGGATAGAAAGGTCGGATTCAGAATGGGAAGGGGAGTTGAAGTGTTGAGCCACCGGGAGATCAGGTTGGTTATTGTGAACTGAGTGGAGGTGTTGTGCGAAGCGATCGCCAAGCCTGCGCTTGGTCTCACCGAGGTTGATCATACGCTGAATAATCCAACCACATTTTTGTTTGGAAGTGGAAAGAAATAATAGAAATTGCATTCATTGCAATGTGTAAAAAGAGTTGAGATACTGTATTATAATTTTGCTGCATGTCATTGTAGTATATATCATGTCTTGATTGGTGAATATGTTTAGTTTGTGACTTTATTTGAAGCAGAAATAATATGTGAATGCTTCATTGAGCATAATTCCGACTGGTAACTACTCACTTCGTCCGAGCACATTATCGCACGCGTCATGCAAGCCGTCTTAAATGACCACCTAAACTGTCATTTGGCAATCTAAAAAGCTGCCAAGGTTGCCCGGCTGACAACAGAAAAATAAATTAAGTGAGAGCCCTGCAAGGTGTATAATATTTTTGACGCTGTCATAGGCCTTTCTTACATATGCTGTCACAACGCACTGTAGTTTCTAAACAACCCTTCAGTAATTTTCCTTGCCCTCCATTTCAGAATAATAGTGTTTTAAGCCAATAACTCGACACTAGCACTGGCAATAAATAAATAAATAAAAAGCGCAGCTTTCCATCCCCTTATCTCATTGGCCACGCTCGGCTGCAAATCTGTGTCAATCTGGTGGACCATCTTCCTCTAGTCGTGGGGGTGGGGGATTGGCAAGGGCCTCACAAGTGGAACAGCTTAGGGCCTCTCTTCATCTAAATCCGGCCTTGGGACAGAGCACTAAAATGGGAAGTTTCAAGCCAAATCTTAAAGCTAGAGGTAGAACATTTGTCGTTGGCAGCTTTGGTTGCTACAGTTTCCAGGATAACCAAAGCTGGGTTTTGAGCTGAATCAACATTCTGCCCGTATTTAGCAGAAAGCACAATCTTGGTCCAAGAGTTGAAGCTCCTACTCGAACCTCAGCTCCAAGGATCATTACGAGGCAGATTAATTACCTGCAAGCATCTATTTGAGGCTGAATAGTCTTTCATTAAGGACGCATCTGTCTGTACATGATCCATATCCCTCCATTCCACACATATCCATGTGCCTTTCCAAAAATGTCTTAAATGCCACTCAAATATCTCTTAGATGCCTCTTAAATTATCCCTTTGTGTTGTAACCTGAACAAGATAATACTGCAAACATGACAAGTTTGCATAGAGATAGACACAAAGTGCTGGAGTATCTCTTCAGGTCAAGCCCACATTCCAGGAGAAAAAAGACGGGTGACGTTTTGGGTCAGGACCCTTCTGCAGACATTTTGTGCCTTCCAGCTCTTTGTGTCTATCTTTGGTATAAATCAGCATCTGCAGTTGTTTGTTTCTACACGTTTGCCTAGAATTGGATTAGGAAGTCTCAGGACTCTGACCCACCAATGAAGAGGTATCAATGACATATTTCCTTAGCAGTGTTGGGAAGAGAAAATTGCCAATGGCATGGTCACCTTTTTTCCAGCTCAATTGGAACATATTTGGCTAATTTGGGCTGGATTTAAAATAAGGAGACAGAGTGCAGGAAGGACATAAAGCTGAGTAGCATGGTGTCAGGGCAACAACCTCTCCCTCAATGTCAGCAAAACAAAGGAGTTGGTCGTCGACTTCAGGAAGTGGGGTGGAGTACACCCTCCAGTCTGTATAAAAGTGATAGTGGGGCTGGTTGAGGGCTTCCCAGTTTCTAGGTGTAAATATCACCAACAATTTGTCCTCATCCAATTACATTAATGCCAGCAAGAAGGCACACCAATGCCTCTACTTCCTCAAAAGACTCACGGAATTCAGCATATCTCCAACGATTCTTACAAAAACTACAGATGCACTATTGAGAGCATACTGACGGGTTGCATTACAGCCTGGTTTAGGAACAACCCTGCCCAAGTCGGCAAGATATTACAGAGTTGTAGATGTAGCCCAGTCCATCACACAGACCAGACTCCCCAGCACTGACTACCTACACTTCACACCACCGCAGAATAGCAGCCAACATAATCAAAGGCTTCTCCCACCCCGAGCATTCATTCTCCCAGGACCAGGGCCGGCCCTAGGCCGATTGAACCGATTTTTCCAAATTGGGCCCTGCGCCCAAGGGGGGCCCCGCGCCCAAGGGGGGGCTCCGCATTAATTTTCTGTATTTCATATGGAAATATAAATTCGCTTTGTTAAATAAAGATTTTTTTTTAAACATTCGCCATACGGATTTTTTTACAAAACTTACATGGTTTTGTACATGGAATACAAGCGCTGTACGGCCATCAGACACAAACGATGTGTTAACAGCCACTAGTTAACAAGTAGTTATCCAATGCGTCATCAATGCATCGATCCACATTCCTCAGTAAATGTGTCATTGTGTTTGAAGAAGTATTAATATCGCTGCGTTCCTTTGAATACAATTCACGCGCCGTCATTAACACTTCTTCAAAACATAATTACATTTTACTGAGGAATGTAGATTGATGCATTAATGACACATTGAGAATTTCTTAAAACTCACCATCATGATTGAGAACTTCTTCTTGGTGACATTCTTGGTCTGCAGCAGGTTAGTCATTCAATTTACCTACCGACCCACGTTGTGTCTCTCTGTTTTCGCTATCTCCCTCCCTCTCTCTCTCGCGCGCTCTCTCTCCCCCGTGCGCTCTCTCTCTCCCGTGCGCGCTCTCTCTCTCCCGTTCTCCACCTCTCTCTAGCTCTCTCGGTATTCCCGGAATCATTGACGTTTTGCAGTAGACAAAAATGCTGGAGAAACTTAGCGGGTGAGGCAGCATCTATGGAGCGAAGGAAATATGCAACGTTTCGGGTCGAGACCCTTCTTCAGACCCGGCTATTTCCTTCACTCCATAGATGCTGCCTCAAGCCCTGTGCCACTGTGCGAGTTCACACAAGAGCTTAAAATCTCTGGTAGCATCTCTCCCTATCTTCAAATTCCCACTTTGAAATAAAATACAGTTTTCGACTTAAACATTTCGCAGCAGGATCGCGATTAGTCGATTCCCACATATTTTCAATCATTGTTCGATTCAGTGTAATTTTCACACCTGGTTGATATAGTTGTTTTTTTTAAGATACAGTACATTACAATAAATAGTTTCAAGCATACCCGGTACTAAACGCACAAACATTAAGGTGGTTACTGATGTTACAAACGGTTATAAATGAATATAATTTCAAAGTGATTCCATGGAAAGAATATTTAACCAGAATATGGTGAGGTCGGTGCAAAATGCTCACTTAAAACAATACGCCGTCAACTCAGGATTGTTTCTTAGCCCTCTGACAGGTGTTTCAATCTAACCTCGCAGCTCGCTGTTAATCGATTCATAGCTATTAATTTTCATTCCTGGTCCGTATCGAACTTCTCCAAATGTAAACGCTTCAAGTTACGCTTCTTGTGTGGTGGTAAGGGGGGGGGGGGGGGGGGGGGAATGCTAGGATAAAATACCATATATTTGTATTTATGTAGCGATCCTGCTGCGAAAATTTTGTCGAAAGTTGTATTTTATTTCAAAGTGGGAATTGGAAGATAGGAACAGATGCTACACAGAGCTTTTGATAGGAAGGAAACGTTACAGCAGCTGAGTAAAAGATTAGTCAAATGGTAGGTTCAATGAAGATCGGGCGAGGGGGATTGGGGGTGGGGGAAAAGTATCTATAGCTTGGGACTTGCCTAAATGAGTACTGAGATGGATTATTATTCCACACCAAATTTCTTAGACAATAATACATTTTATGCATTTATCACATTTTGTTGGATATGGATCAACCTATGGTACATGCTCGTAAATTAGTAAAACAAATGTTCTTTAAGTACTGTTGTTTCTGGGATGGAATTTCTGATAACAAATAACCTACATTCTATATTTTGTCATAATGTGGCTGAAACAATGGCATATTTTGTGATATTTATTGAGATAAATATCACAAAATGTTTCAACATTCTGTATGTCTGATAGATATTGTGAAATGGAACAGAAATTATGGGAGGATTACATAAAACTACAATTCAAAGGTAATGAATATACAGAGTATTCTTATTTCCATCATGAACATACAATAGTGATATATGACACCAGGTCCTACTACGGTAAACTCACGAGCTACTACGGTATGACTACGTGTTAAAAAGTATCAAATTTTTACATCCTGAGTATATTTTACATGTGGACATTTTTCAACATGTTGAAAAATCTTCACGAGTTACCACGTTTCCTGAGTACCTGCCGTTAGCACTAAGAAATGGCATGTTGGCCTTTATAACAGGAGGAATCGAATATAGGAGCAAAGAGGTCCTTCTGCAGTTGTACAGAGTTCTAGTGAGACCGCACCTGGAGTATTGTGTGCAGTTTTGGTCCTCTAATTTGAGGAAGGACATTCTTGCTATTGAGGGAGTGCAGCGTAGGTTTACAAGGTTAATTCCCGGGATGGTGGAACTGTCATATGCTGAGAGAATGGAGCAGCTGGGCTTGTACACTTTCAAGTTTAGAAGGATGAGAGGGCATCTCATTGAAACATATAAGATTTGTTACGGGCTTGGACACGCTAGAGGCAGGAAACATGTTCCCGATGTTGGGGGAGTCCAGAACCAGGGGCCACAGTTTAAGAATAAGGGGTAAGCCATTTAGAACGGGGACGAGGAAACACTTTTTCTCACAGAGAGTGGTGAGTGTGGAATACTCTGCCTCAGAGGGAGGTGGAGGCAGGTTCTCTGGATGCTTTCAAGAGAGTGCTAGATAGGGCACTTAAAAAATAGCTGAGTCAGGGGATATGGGGAGAAGGCAGGAACGGGGTACTGATTGTGGATGATCAGCCATGTTCACATTGAATGGCGGAGCTGGCTCGAAGGGCCAAATGGCCTACTCCTGCACCTATTGTTTATTGTCTATTGAACGTACCCGCTACGTTCATTCTACGTGTTTACCACGAGTTTTGATTTTTTTTTAAACTCGGGAGAGCTCTTGGGTGAACTCGTACAGTGGGACAGGGCTTCACACCCGCTGAGTTTCTCCAGCATTTTTGTCTATCTTCGATTTTCCAGCATCTACAGTTCCTTCTTAGACGTTTTGTGGAGATGGCTGCATCTGCGGTTCCTTTCTGTTGGGGGGAGAGGGAGGGGGGTGGGAAGAGTCCTGGCCCGTGGCGGCTCCTGATAAGTGATATGTTCCCTCCGCTGAGTTCCTCCAGCACTCTGTGTTTTTTGTTTGGCTCTGAAGTTGAAGGTGGACCCCCCTGTGTCTACCTTCAACTCCCTGTCTGTGGTGACTCAGCGGGACGGGCAGGGTCTCTGGGGAGAGGGTTGCGGTTCTGGTCGAGATCCTTCTTCAGACAATCACAAGTACTCTCACCGACGATAGTTCAGTTCAGTCTGAAGGAGGAGCTTACTCCATATGTCAGTGCGAGTAACCTCAATTGATCCCTTGTTCGCGCTGACACAAGAGTAAGCTCCACCGTCCGCTGTGATGTTATCCATCACCCGTTGACCACTCCGCTCTATGATATTTGCTCTTGAGCTGGTCCCCTCACTGTTCACACGGAGAGCACTGCCAGAGGTGAGCGGGCCGGCAGAAGGCGCTGAGATGGCAGTCGGTTCCGCTGTCCGGTGATGGAGGCCGCTCGTAGGCGAGCTGCTTCCCTCCCCGGCCACAATGCAGTGGCGCCCGGAGCGCCGCGGCAGCAGTGAGTGAGTGTTACTGGCATGAACCCGACCCTCTCCTTCTCAACGCTCCTTCCATCCTCGCAACTTTACCCCTGGCTAGACTCCCCACATGCTGTGAAAGGAACTCTCCCCCGAATTGTCATGTTACTCACGACACGTGACTCATTTATAATTATTTATTTATATTTCTACGAATTTTTTTCCCAATTGGGCCCCGCACCTCCTAAGGCCGGCCCTGCCCAGGACCCAACAGGGAGAAGATACAGAAGCTTGAAAGCACATTCCATCAGACTCAGGAACAACTTCCCTCTGTTATCAGGGGTTTGAATGATCTTTTCATAACCTAGGATAATGTCCAATTCACCTCTACCCCACTGCGGACATTGGACTTTGTCTGTGGAGCTGTTGTGCTACAATGCTGAGAACTATTCTGCACTGTATCATCCCATTTGTTCTGCCTATTGATTGTATTTATGTAATTATTTGATCTGATTGAATAGCATGCAAAACAAAGCTTTTCACTGCACCGTCGGTATATGTGACAATCATAAACCTAAACCAAAATCATTTTTATAGATTGCACCATAGAAAGCATTCTATCCGGATGTATCATAGCTTGGTATGGTGACTTGAAACATTGACAAGTCCTTTCCATCCACAGCTGCTGCAAGACCTGTTGAGCTCTTCCAGCAGTTTGCATTTGGAACATCGAACAGTATAAGCAGTTGTGCAATGGCATGATAGCTGTTTTGCTGATAAATCTCACATTCTAGAAAATCGTGTTATAAAATAAATTGTGCCAGTGGGAGAAAGGGGGTTAGAGAGTCTCTGACTAGCAATAACTGTTATTCTTCCTGCACGATTTTCAAAAATAAAAGCAATAGCTTATTTTTTATTATTGCAAGCTACAAATAAAGACTATATGTTATGCTGTTCAACAGAGAATTATTACACAAGTGCTACCAATGAAAAAGATAGATGAACTCTGATTCATTCAATATGATGGTAGCCAAATTTAGTGCTTAACAGTGAACAGAATCAATTTCCTCTTAAACCTACTAATTATATTGGACATTAGCAGGTGCACACTACATGAGGAAGGAGCAGAGCTATTAGTGATGAATCTAGACTTCTGGTTTCTGCACATATAGTGATATTACTTCGATGTTTGTGGTGGACAGGTTCCTCAACATAGTTGGCATTGACAAGCCTGACTTCCAATTAGGATACAGGCATAGGCTCAGAAACAGTCAGGCCTACAGGGCTCCGATCTCAGATAGGGGTGTGGATGATGCAATGCATTCAATCAGTCACACTCAAGTACAATAGATATAGCAAATGGGGGAAGATACAGAGTGCAGAATATTTCTCAGCATTGTAGTGCATCAGTTCCTTACACAAAGTCCAATATCCTTAATGGGGTAAAAAAAAAGGTGAATCAAACAGTAACCTAGCTTATGTTCAGAAGCAAGGACGATTGATTCCAAAAACTAACTGTGGCCGAACAGTGGAGAATGTGGCAAGGCGTAAGGTTACTGATGCCAGTGTTGTGCCTTTCTGTTGCAGGTGATGGCCCCATAGTATCTCATACATGCCCAGTTCTGGGCTGAGGGATCTGTTCTAGATCAGTCGTTCTCAGCATAATTTTAGTCCCACACAAACCAGAATGTGATCTTAGTCTTTAGTCATTTCTATCAGAGGCACATCGGACACAGGTAGACTGGCGAGAGTGATGTCAAGTAGGTTTATCCCTCTAGTAGGTAGATTTCTTAATTACCTGCCACAGACCCAATTAAAAAACGTTGTCCTTTTGCACTGTTAGCTTGGCTATCTTGGTAATGGATAAAGAACCATCTACAGACCGGCCCAGACCTTCACACAACCTCCATTCCATTTACACCTCACGCTGCCTCAACAAAGCCATCAGCATAATCAAGGATGAGTCACACGCCAGTCACTCTCTCTTCTCCCCTCTCCCATCAAGCAAAAGGTATAAACGTGTGAAAACGTTCACCTCCAGATTCAGGGAGTTTCTTCGCAGCTGTTATCAGGCAACTGAAACATTCTATCACCAATTAAAAAGTGGACCTGAACTAATGTCTATCTCATTGAAGACTATCGGACTATCTTTAATCAGACTTTACTGGATTTTATGTTGCACTAAACATTATTCCCGATGTCATGTATCCCGTACACTGTGGATGGCTCAACTATAATCATGCATTGTCATTCCACTGACTGGTCAGCATACAACAAAAGCTTTTCACTGTACATGTGACAATGAACTAAACTGAAGTAAACTAAACTAAAGATGTCCCACCCAGAGTACAATCGCTGGTCTTGCTACTTTCAGTGCTTCTTCCAAATATCATCCAGTATGTAGGAGTAGGGCTTTGTCAGTTGAAGATGGACATCCGGTAGTAATCCATGCAGAAGTAATGAATGTTGCTGCTGTCTAGCTGACACAGGGAACAATTAAGTATTGCTGTGACAGTTGCATGACAAGCTTCCAGCCAATGAAATAGAATTCTCAAAGAAACTCAAGGAAGTAAAACTCAGAGTAACTCAGTGAGTCAGGCAGCATTTGTGGAGAACATCCATTTGGAAAGTGGTGAAATCATTGGACAAAGTCAGCATGGATTTACGAAAGGTAAATCATGTCTGACGAATCTAATAGAAATTTTCGAGGATGTAACTAGTAGAGTGGATAAGGGAGAACCAGTGGATGTGGTATATCTGGACTTTCAGAAGACTTTCGACAAGGTCCCACATAAGAGATTAGTATACAAGCTTAAAGCACACGGTATTGGGGGTTCAGTATTGATGTGGATAGAGAACTGGCTGGCAAACAGGAAGCAAAGAGTAGGAGTAAACGGGTCCTTTTCAGAATGGCAGGCAGTGACTAGTGGGGTACCGCAAGGCTCAGTGCTGGGACCCCAGCTATTTACAATATATATTAATGATTTGGACGAGGGAATTGAATGCAACATCTCCAAGTTTGCGGATGACACGAAGCTGGGGGCCAGTGTTAGCTGTGAGGAGGATGCTAGGAGGCTGTAAGGTGACTTAGATAGGCTGGGTGAGTGGGCAAATGCATGGGAGATGCAGCATAATGTGGATAAATGTGAGGTTATCCACTTTGGAGGCAAAAACAGGAAAGTAGACTATTATCTAAATGGTGGCCGATTAGGAAAAGGGGAGATGCAACGAGACCTGGGTGTCATGGTACACCAGTCATTGAAAGTAGGCATGCAGGTGCAGCAGGCAGTGAAGAAAGCAAATGGTATGTTAGCATTCATAGCAAAAGGATTTGAGTATTGGAGCGGGGAGGTTCTACTGCAGTTGTACAGGGTCTTGGTGAGACCACACCTGGAGTATTGCGTACAGTTTTGGTCTCCAAATCTGAGGAAAGACATTCTTGCCATAGAGGGAGTACAGAGAAGGTTCACCAGACTGATTCCTGGGATGTGAGGACTTTCATATGAAGAAAGACTGGATAGATTCGGCTTGTACTCGCTAGAATTTAGAAGATTGAGGGGGGATCTTATAGAAACTTACAAAATTCTTAAGGGGTTGGACAGGCTAGATGCAGGAAGATTGTTCGCGATGTTGCGGAAGTCCAGGACAAGGGGTCACAGTTTAAGGATAAAGGGGAAATCCTTTAGGACCGAGATGAGAAAAACATTTTTCACACAGAGAGTGGTGAATCTCTGGAATTCTCTGCCACAGAAGGTAGTTGAGGCCAGTTCATTGGCTATATTTAAGAGGGAGTTAGATGTGGCCCTTGTGGCTAAAGGGATCGGGGGGTATGGAGAGAAGGCAGGTACAGGATACTGAGTTGGATGATCAGCCATGATCATATTGAATGGCGGTGCAGGCTCGAAGGCCCGAATGGCCTACTCCTGCACCTATTTTCTATGTTTCTATGTTTCTATGACCCGCTGAATTCCTCCAGCGCTTTGTGTTTTACTCAAGATTCCAGCATCTGCAGTTTCTTGGGAAGTGTTCAATTTTCCATGATTTGTTGGGTCCCATGCAGTGGTACTGTTGCACACTCATAGTGATCTGAGCTGCAGTCTTCCCCAATGGTCTTCAATCAGCACGTCAACATTCTCATACTCCATAGGGAAGAGAAACAGATGTGCTCAGCTGAGCAGTCCAGAGACCCAACCATCAGATCATTCAGGAGCGATAATCACAGATGGAGGTCATTGTCATAGTCATACAGCATGAAATCGGGCCAATCAGCTCAACCTGCCCCCACCAACCAGCATGTTCCATCTACACTAGTCCCACTTGCCAGCATTTAGCCCTTATCCGTCTAAACCTGTCCTATCCATGTACAGTACCTGTCTAAATGGTTCTTAAACGTTGCAATAGTGCCTACCTCAATTACCTCTGGCAGCTTGTTCCATACACTCACCGCCATTTGTGTGAAAAAGTTACCCCTTAGGTTCCTCTCAAATCTTTCCACCTTCACCGTAAACCTATGCCCTCTGGTTCTTGCCCTACTCTGGGCAAGAGACTCTGTGCGTCTACCTGATCTATTCCTCGCATGATTTTGTACACCTCTATAAGATCACCCCTCATCCTCAGGCGCTCCAGGGAATAGACTCCCAGCCTGCTCAACCTCTCCCAACAGCTCAGACCGTCGAGTCCTGGCAACATCCTTGTAAATCATCTCTGTACCCTTTCCAACTTAACAACATCTTTGCTATAACATGGTAAAGTCTAAAATGATGGGAAATTGTGAGCTGTCCACCACACAAATTCACACACATTGTGTAAAGTTCTAACAATCAACATACTGTGATATACAGTAAATGGCCACGATGTCAAGGAGGGTGAGAATGCTTCTAAGAACCACTGGTGACAAAAAATGCATAACTACTTTAACAGAGATACAGGGCAAAAACAGGGATGACCCGATACTACCATCTGGAGGCTTCATTTAGTACCATTTACTAATTAAGGAGGTCTAGTTATATATTTGTACTGATGGAAATCTCTCTCCCTTACATCGTGGGTAACTTCTGTTTAGGCCAGAGTAATCCTGGTTTGAAAATTTGTAGGCAATAATCTTATTGATTCACAAGTATTTTAGAATTACATAGACAATGAAATATAGCAAAAAAAGACACAAAGTTCTGGAGTAACTCAGCAGATCAGGCAGCATCTCTGGAGAACAGATAGGTGACGTTTTGGGTCGGGACCCTTCTTCAGACTCAACTTGATTAACTCAAGACACAGAACTACAGACGGCAGCCAAGAAAATCTTTGGCAGAATGCAGCAGTTTTGTATAGTAGCTGAACATACTGTTAAACTTAAGCATATGATGCACATGTTCAGACATGTGCAATGACACCAATCACAATGCGATAATCTTTTTGACATCATGAACATAATGTTCGTTTGAACATGCATGGCCTGCAGGTGGCGTGGATCATATAGAAGCAACTCTTTGGAAGATGTGAGGCCTGCTTTTATGCTACATGAAGCAGATCATCCAGCTGGGCCTCGGGTGCAGAGCATGGCTCAACCTTTAAAATGTTTATCTTGCCTTTTTGCCCACATGCCACCTCCCCCAGGTCACGGCTTATGTAAGGTCAATGCTTCAAAAGGTGTTGGGAAGGGGGAAGGAAGGAAGCACACCAATGCCTCTACTTCCTTAGAAGTCTTAGAAAGTTTGGCATGTCCACAAAAAGCCTCACCAACTTATACAGATGCGCCATAGAAGGTATTTTATCAGGTTACATGACTGCATCGTTTGGAAACAGCTATATCCAAGACCGCTTAAAATTGCAGAGTTGTGGTTGTAGCTTAGACCATCACACAAACCAGTCTCCCTTCCATTGACTCTATCTACACTTGACGTTGCCACGGCAAGGCCACCAGCATAATCAAGGACCACACTCTCTTCTCCCCTTTCCCATCAGGCAAGAGGGACAGAAGTTTGAAAATGCATATCTCCAGATTCAGGAACAGTTTCTTCCCAACTGTTATTAGGCAACTAAACCATCCTCTCACCCGCTAGTGTGGTCCTGACCTCCCATCTATCTAATTGGAGACCTTTGAACTATCTGTAATCGGACTTTATTGGATGTTATCTCACAAAAAACGTTTTACCCTTTATCCTGTACCTGTACACTGTGGATGGCTTGATTGTAATCATAGATCATCTTTCCGTGGACTTGATAGCACACATCAAACAGCTTTTCATTGTACCACTGTAATCCGAGGTACAGTGTCACTATAACCTAACAATAATAAATTAAACTATCCTAAATTAAAGGAAATTGTGATCTAATGGATTGGATTGGAGGGTCACACTTAAGTATTCCGTGAAGAAAATTGGGATCTCATGGTTTGGATTGGGTTAGTGGAGGGAAGGGGATAGATCGACTGCCAGAGGTTTTGTATTCATGATCGGTTACAGGAAGGGTTGTCAGAGCCAGCATCAGGTCAGGATCTGGTGTGTATTTATGTATGTATGTATGTGTGTATATATTTAACAAGAGCTGTGTGCCCAGAGGGGGCCACGCATCAGACTCCATGGCTGAGGACCTGCATTGCTAGTAGTGATTCGACCATCCTGGCAACCAATATATAATGTATTCACAATGTAACAGGATGCAGAATACTCCACTGGTGGCATATGCATCCGAAATGTAAGCGGACAATTAGTATTAGAACTTAATTTAAACTGAAGTGGATGATCTACGTATACATTTGCAACATGATGTTTCTTGCTCTATTAAACAAAAGGGAAAGAACATTTCAGTATGATGTTCTAAACGGGATATAATGAATGTGCCATTTTTGTTCACATTTAGCTTTTATACAGCATGGTTGTTAAATCAGTGTGGTTCGATGCTCTTTGTGACAAACTATTCACTCTACTGAGATATAATGCGCAAACTGTTGTTGTAAAATCCACCATAACCTTGGGTTTTTGTGTTTCGTTGCTACTACTACACACTATTAGCAAACAGAAAGGTAGCCTCCTGTCACCATCTCCAAGGCCCTCTCTAATGCCATTGTGCACGATTGCTTTTCAGCTGTTAAGTATTACTAATTTGGTTCACAAACAAAGTCTAATTGAACATGGATTGCAAGTAAATTTAAACAGGAGAGTGTCTCTCTATGTAAACAGAAATTTCCATGGCTACTTTCCTTAGAGATTTATCATCTTTCTTACTCACTAGGAAGGAACTGCAGATGTGTTAAAGAAGGAACTGCAGATGCTGGAAAATCGAAGGTACACAAAAATGCTGGAGAAACTCAGCGGGTGCAGCAGCATCTATGGAGCGAAGGAAATAGGCAACGTTTCGGCCCGAAACGTTGCCTATTTCCTTCGCTCCATAGATGCTGCAGCACCCGCTGAGTTTCTCCAGCATTTTTGTGTACCAAGGAACTGCAGATGTTGGTTTACACCAACAATAGGCACAAAATGCTGGAGTAACTCAGCAGGTCAGGTAGCATCTCTGGAGAAAAGGAATTCTGAAGAAGGGTCTCAACCCGAAACGACACCTATTCCTTTTCTTCAGAGATGCTGCCTGACCCGCTGAGTTACTCCAGCATTTTGTGTTTTACTCGCCCTTATATTTGCTCATTCCCTATTTATAATTAATTTTTGTGGAGGGTACAGGTGCCGCTGGCAAGTGATTTATCCCTCACTGATCTTGAGATGTTGCTGGTAGGAATTCTTGATTGATTGATTGAATACTTTATTGTCACATGTGACAAGTCACAGTGAAATTCTTTGCTTGCATACCCAAGTAGGTATGTTACAAAACTTACCTTCAGCGGCGCTGCAGTTCTGTCACTGCCCGTGTGCGCGACTTTGGCGCCTTTGAGAGGGGGGCGGGTTTAAAATGCGATATTTCGGCAGCCTGTTCTAAACGATCTTGAACAGGCTAAATAGTTGATGAAGAAAAATCGCTTCGACTGCCGTTTTATTAAGTTTATTAAAATGAGCGCTTTATAATTTAATTGTTGGAGTAAAATTAAAATCATCTTCAAATGCTGTCAACGCCGACAACGGGACGGATTTCACGCACGGGACAAGGCAAGGTACACCGTTTATTTTTTCATATAAACTTGCTTCTTAGGATACCTTTAATAAAAATTTCAAGTTGTGAAAATGTGATTATTTAAATATACCAACCGGCAGTATTTTTCCTGCCGATATTGGGGTTTAATTCAGTGCAACCGCAGCGTTCCAAACCAGCGCGTTGCACAAAATCCCACTCGCAAGATGATTTAAATGGCCATTAATTTACAGGAATTAAACACTAAATTCGTTCCATTTGGCCTATAAATTAATGACAATGAGATTTAAAAATAATGTTATATTGTGAATTCTTGTGTGAATGTTATTTGGACATTTAGGCTTTTTAAAAATGTTAACTTTTTCTTAAGAAATGGATAGATATTTAGATCTAGTAATTGAATTTTGTAATTAGCTACAATTGGGTAACTAACTAATTATATGCTTTAATTTCAGGTCATCCAAGTAAGATTGTTTCATATTTGTTTCAGAATGCTTCAATCTATAATAACTGAAAATTTCATTAAGTTCTGTTAATTTTTAAGAAAGTTATGTGCTTTTGACTGTCCTTCATCACAGCTTTTGTGTTAAATCAATGGAAAAGCAATGGGGAACAAGATGTTAATTTCCGAGTATGGAAATGGCCATAACTTTTTAAATACTGAGGATATGAAAGTGAATTAGGTGTCAAATTAAAATTCATTTTATGCTTTATCTGATGGGATAAATTGCAGACTTGATTTTTTAAATCTCAAAATTTTGTAACATTGCTATACCCAAGGCATACAATAGTCGCCACATAAAGGACACATACAAAGTTACATAGTATCCCACGCCATATCATATAACCATATAACCATATAACCATTACAGCACAGAAACAGGCCATATCGGCCCTTCAAGTTCATGCCGACTAGTCCGTCCATACTTCCCCCTAGTCCCATCTACCTGCACTCAGACCATAACCCTCCATTCCTTTCCTGTATATATATCCATCCAATCTATTTTTAAAGGATAAAATCGAACCTGCCTCCACCACTTCCACTGGAAGCTCATTCCACACAGCTACCACTCTCTGAGTAAAGAAGTTCCCCCTAATGTTACCCCTAAACTTCTGTCCCTTAATTCTCAAGTCATGTCCCCTTGTTTGAATCTTCCCTACTCTCAATGGGAAAAGCTTATCCACGTCAACTCTGTCTAACCCGCTCATAATTTTAAAGACCTCTATCAAGTCCCCTCTTAACCTTCTGCGCTCCAAAGAATAAAGACCTAACTTGTTCAACCTTTCTCGGTAACTTAATTGCTGAAACCCAGGCAACATTCTAGTAAATCTCCTCTGTATTCTCTCTATTTTGTTGACATCCTTCCTATAATTAGGCGACCAAAATTGTACTCCATACTCCAGAATTGGCCTCACCAATGCCTTGTACAATTTTAACATTACATCCCAACTTCTATACTCAATGCTCTGATTTATAAAGGCCAGCACACCAAAAGCTTTCTTTACCACCCTATCTACATGAGATTCCACCTTCAGGGAACTATGCACAGTTATTCCTAGATCCCTCTGTTCAACTGCATTCCTCAATTCGCTACCATTTACCATGTACGTCCTATTTTGATTTGTCCTGCCGAGATGTAGCATCTCACATTTATCAGCATTAAACTCCATCTGCCATCTTTCAGCCCACTCTTCCAAATGGCCTAAATCTCTCTGTAGACTTTGAAAATCTACTTCATTATCCACAACACCACCTATCTTAGTATCATCTGCATACTTACTAATCCAATTTTCCACACCATCATCCACATCATTGATGTACATGACAAACAACAGTGGACCCACTTTATTCTCTCTCCCCAGGTCCTCCATTGTTCTTCTTGCCCCCCCCCCTCATGGCGGGTCCTCCTTGTTCCTCCCCCTGGCAGCAGCATCCTCACTCTCACATGGCCCGTCCTCTCCACCCGCCGCAACGACCTCTTCACAATCAGCGCCGGGTCCCCTCCTGATGCTTCCGTGGCTCTGACCCAGGCCCCAGCTGCGGGCTCCATCGACTCAGGGGCCGGCCACGGGCGCCGTTGACCGTGGGCTCCGTCAACTCGCAGGGCTCCAACTCCGACCCGCGAGGTTGCACTGACTCGCAGGGCTTGGGCTCCAGCCCGTAAAGGCTCCCGCCCGGCTTCTCCGCAGCCTTCTGTGAGGCATCTGCGTCATCTCATGAGGCTCCACCGCCACCGCCGAGGTTCCACCGCTGCCACCAAGGCTCCACTGCTCCAGGATGGCTTCACCGCTCGGCTTCTGCGCGGCAACCTTGGAGGTCTAACTCTACGTGGCCAACAATTATGCTGTGAGCATCGTGGTGCAGGAAATCACAATGCCATGGCTGAAAGGAAGGCATGACTGGCCTTTCAACTTTTCTGGGGCATTACAGGAGTGATGGAACAGGAGGTGGCAATGAAATATTAATTACGAAGTGCATCACTGCAGTAATGAGGGAAGGTGCAGCACAGGAGCAGGTCCTTTGTCCCACAATGTCTGTCCTGAACATGATGCCAAGTTAAACTAATCTAAAGACTACTACAAAGCAGCCACATGGATTTCTTCCTCATATCTCCACAATTGTTGTCAAATATTTATCTAATTTCCTTTCGGAAACTAACACTGAATATATTTCCATCAGAGGTGGCGCAGTTCCAATCCTAACCCACCACTACATAAAAAGCACTTTCTCACAATACTTCACCTATTGGAAATATGGAACTGATGCACTACAAATTTGAGAACTATATCCTGCAGTCTGTATCCTCCCCTTTGCTCTATCTATTATACTTGAGTTTAACCGATTGTTTCTACGTAAGGTATATCTGATCTGTTTGGATGGCATGCAAAACAAGGTTTTTCATACAACCTCGTTACATGTAATAATAATAAACCTATTATCTTCTTATTTATGCAACTGTAATCCCTTATACTGTATAAAAATATGGCAAAAAAATTTGAGGCAACCCAAATAATTGACATGAATTTTGTGGCTTGAAAAATATTCGGAGTCAATCTACTGTACTAGTCATCTATGTTTACTTAGGAATTCCCTTCAGCATTAGCTTTATAGAGTCAGTTACTGTATACAGCATGGAGACAGACCTTCTGGCCAATTTATCCATGCTGACTAAGTTATCCACCTGACCTAGTCCCATCTGTCTGCGTTAGGCCCACATGAAGTCTTTTCTATACATGTACAAGTAAAAGACACTTGGACAGGTACCCAGATAAGAAAGGTTTGGAGGGTTAGGGTTCGTTGTAGGTTGAACAGTTACTCTTCCAGGCGTACACTGGCCCTATCCCCGAACTCTACCTCTGCTACATTGATGACGGCATCGATGCTACCTCCTGCACCCCATGCAGAACTCACTGACTTCATTAACTTTACTGCTAATTTCCATCCTGCAGTCAAATTCACTTGGACCATCTCCCTACCGTTTCTTGATCTCACCGTCTCCATCACAGGAGACAGACTATCAATTGACAACTATTATAAACCCACTGATTCCCACAGCTATCTAGACTACAATTCTTCCCACCCTGCTTCCTGTAGATTCTATAACCTACTCCCAATTCCTCCGTCTACGCCACATCCACGCCTAAGAGGAGGTGTTCCTTACCAGGACATTGGAAATGTCTTCATTCCTTAGGGAACAGGGGTTCCTCTCTTATATCATAGACGAGGCCCTCACTATGGCCTCCTCGATACACCGTAGCTCCGCTCTTGCTCCCCCTCCCCCGATTCGTAACAAAGACAGAGTCCCCCTTGTCCTCACCTTCCATGCAGCACATAATTCTCCGACATTTTTGCCACCTCCAACGGGATCCCATCACTAGTCACATCTTCCCATCTCCACCTCTTTCTGCAGAGACCATTCCCTCCGCATCTCCCTGGTCAACTCATTCCTTTCCACCCAAACCACCCCCTCCCCAGGTACTTTCCCCTGCAACCTTAGGAGCTGCAACACCTGTCCCTATACCTCCTCCCTTGACTCCATCCAAGGATCCCGACAGTCTTCTCAGGTGAGGCAGAGGTCCACGCACCTCCTCCAACCTCATCTACTATATCCGCTGTTCCAGGTGTGGGCTCCTGTATATCGGCGAGACCAAGGGCAGGCTCGGCGATCATTTCGCTGAACACCTCTGCTCAGTCCGCCTAAACCTACCTGATCTCCCGGTTGCTGGACACTTTAACCTCTCATTCCCACACTGACCTTTCTGTCCGGGCCCTCCTCCATTGCCAGAGTGAGGCCCAGCGCAAGTTGGAGGAACAGCACCTCATACTTCGCTTGGGCAGCTTACACTCTAGCAGTATGAACATTGACTTCTCTAACTTCAAGTAACCCTTGCTTTCCCTCTCTCCACCACTCCCCCTTCCCAGTTTTCCTACCAGTCTTACTGTCTCCGACTACATTTTATCTCTGTTTGGTTTGTTACCTTCTTCCAGCTAACAATAATCTATTCTACATTTTCCTTGATCTTCATTCCCTTTGCCCAGCTTTCACACCTTCACACTTCCTTATCTATCTCCCTCCCCCCTGGCGTTAGTCTGAAGAAGAGTCTCGACCCAAAACATCACTCTTCTCTCCAGAGATGCTGCCTGTCCCGCTGAGTTACTCCAGCTTTTTTGTGTCTATCTTTGGAGGGATTTAGGCCGGACGTAGGCATGTGGAAATAGCTCAATTAAGCAACTTGGTCTGCATGGATGAGTTGGGCCGAAGGGCCTGTTACCATGCCGTATCAATGGTGCTTTTATTGTCTCATGTGTGAAGTGCTAACACAGTGAAATTATTTTCTTATAAACAGTCCAGTAGAGTATTTCCATGCCCCCAATCTCCGATTAGCGAGTGTACGGGAATAGTCTATTGATCCCGCATGCAAGAGGTGCCATGTTTTGGCGCCACTTCCAAAGTCCACACTCTAGTTCTTAAGAGCGGTGCCTGTTCCAGGCAAGTCCGAGACTGTTGTGGGCCTCTAGCAGGTCAGTGGGTCCGGCAGCATCTCTGGAGAACATGGATAGATGACGTTTCAGGTTGGGGGACCCTTCTCCCAACCCAAAATGTCAACTATACAATTTCCCCAGAGATGCTGCCTGACCCACTGAGTTACACCAGTACGTTGTGTCTTTTTTTACACCAAAAGAATAACGTCTAAATGTATGGTATAAGTACTTATAAAGAACATAATGTGCATGTGTGATCGGAATTTGAAACTAGTTGGTAGGGATTCCTCTACTCCTGATGTGTCGCCTGAAATCCAGAACAAATTGTTACAACCATTAAGACTGATCAATCCTGAAGATTTTTGTGTGGGTTTGATATTGGCAGTTTCAACTCTACAGAAACTGTTTTTTTGTCAGCAACTAGAAGGATGGACATTGTGCTTTCCATTATTGAATTTAATTTAAAAGACATCTCAAAATTGAAATGTGCCTTTTCCAGGTTGCTAATCAGCATGCTTGCAGAGGGCCAACAAGTGTTTTGTTTCAGTCAATCACGAGGAAACTTAGTAGCATACAAGGCCCAAGGCGCTGCACATCCGTGAAAAGACCTGCTACAACAAAAAGCCTTTCCTTTGCATTTTCCACAAAGGAGATGTACGGGTAATTTTTTTTAAAGAGTGGTGGGTGCCTGGAACACACTGCCAGAGGTGGCGGCGGACGCAGAGGCAGATGCAATAGTGGCATTTAAGAGGCTTTTGGATAGGCACATACGTGTAGATATGTAGGCAATGGAGGGATATTGATCATGTGCAGGCAGATGAGATTAGTTTATCTTGTTCGGCACAGACATTGTGGGCCGAAGGGCCTGTTCCTGTGCTATAATATACTGTGTGAAGCACCCGAGGAAATCAGGCAAATTGAGATTTGATAACACTTACAAGATTGCAAGGGAGAAGGGCTTTGGATTTGAGTGTTGTGTGGCAAGGGATGAAGATTAGAAAAGGGTCATGGATAGTTATAAATAAAATCGAAAGATGTGGGTGGGTGCGTTGCTAGAAAGCAGTCCCTATTGCTATTTTCTGTAATGTGAAGCTGTATCATCAGCAAATTTGATATTTATTTATCCCCCCTCCTCTCCCCTCTCTATATCTTACATTTTTAGGTAGTGATCTGTGAATTCTGCAAGGGCAAATGTTCAGAAACGTAACTGCTCTAATTCAGGGGTTACCTGCATTCAGTGGTGGTCATAGTCAGGAAGAGAGGTTGGTATAAAACAAAAAATACTGGAAATACTTCAGGTTAGGCAGAATCTGTGGAAAGAGGAGGAGATAATGTTTCATAGAACATAAAACAGTACAGCACAACAGACCCTTCATCCCACAATGTCTGTGCTGAACATGATGCCAAAACCAACTCTTGTCTCTCTGCACATAATCCATATCCTTTCATTTCCATATCTCCATCCTATCCGATGGGCAGCGGTGGAGTTGCTGCCTTACAGCGCCAGAGACCCAGTTCGAATCTGACTACGGGTGTTGTGTTTATGGTGTTTGTACGTTCTCCCCGTGACTATGGGTTTTCTCCGAATGTTCCTGTTTTCACCCAAACTCCAAAGACGTACAGGTTTGTAGGTTAATTGGCTTCAGTAAGAAACATTGTAAATTGCCCCTAGTATGTAGGATAGTGCTAATGTACAGAGATTGCTGGTCAGCGTGGGCTTGATGGGCTGAAGGGCCTGTTTCCGCACTGTATCTCTAAAATAAACTATT
The DNA here is from genome assembly GCA_038087875.1 of Malacoraja senta. NCBI lineage: Eukaryota > Metazoa > Chordata > Chondrichthyes > Rajiformes > Rajidae > Malacoraja > Malacoraja senta. Next base: position 1,913,266 of record CM075994.1, read on the forward strand.
CCATAAACCTTGTCTATTTCAGAAGGCAAGGCAAGGCAAGGCAAGTTTATTTGTATAGCACCTTTCAACCACAAGGTAATTCAAAGTGCTTTACATAAAACATTTAAAGCATTTGAAAGAAACACATATAAAATGACATTTAGATATAAAATGATTATTAGATTATTCAGATAAAATTACAAAATTAAAAGCAATCAAATAAAATATTTAAAATAGAATAAAACCAGGAATAGAAGTTACAGTGCAGTATAGGTAATTAATAAATTGTATTGTTTACTGAAAGGCAGCGGCAAACAGAAAAGTCTTCAGTCTAGATTTAAAAGAGCTGAGAGTTGCAGCAGACCTGCAGGTTTCTGGGAGTTTGTTCCAGATATGTGGTGCATAAAAACTAAATGCTGCCTCTCCATGTTTAGTTCTGACTCTGGGGCCACAGAGCAGACCTGTCCCAGACGATCTGAGAGGTCTGGGTGGTTCGTAGCTAAGCAGAAGATCAGAAATGTATTTTGGCCCTAAACCATTCAGTGCTTTGTAAACCAACAGTAGTATTTTGAAATCAATTCTTTGACAGACAGGAAGCCAGTGTAAAGACCTCAGAACTGGAGTAATGTGATCTACTTTTTTGGTCTTAGTGAGGACTCGAGCAGCAGCATTCTGAATTAACTGCAGCTGTCTGATCGACTTTTTAGGGAGACCTGTAAAGACACTGTTACAGTAGTCGAGCCTGCTGAATATAAATGCATGGACAAGTTTTTCCAAATCCTGCTGAGACATAAGTCCTTTAATCCTTGATATATTCTTTAGGTGATAGTAGGCTGACTTTGTGACTGTTTTTATGTGGCTGTTGAAGTTCAGGTCTGAGTCCATGACTACTCCTAAGTTTCTGGCTTGGTTTGTTGTTTTTAGCATTACCATTTGAAGCTGGGTGCTAACTTTTAATCGTTCTTCCTTGGCTCCAAAATCAATTATTTCAGTTTTTTCTTTGTTTAATTGGAGAAAATTCTGGTTCATCCAATCGTTGATTTGCTCAATGCATCTACTCAGTGCTTGTATTGGACTATAGTCTCCTGGTGATATTGTTATGTAGATTTGTGTGTCGTCTGCGTATCTATGGCAACATATTTTGATGTTTGTCCATTCATCAGAGCTGAAGAAGCGAGAAAGCATGCAGAGGGTGGGAAAGGAATGGATAAAATAGAGGTCAATGGTTAACAAAGGGGATCAATGGTTGGATGAGATTAGCTTGCACCAGCAGATCAATGGGTGGAGCTATGGGTTTGGGGAGGCCAACTGCAGATCAGCCATGGACAAAGACTAGTGTAGCAGGATTAAGAGGCATATACTACTGTTTCTTGTGCTCCTTTGTGAAGATCACAAACTTGTGACTGAGGTAACGGGTGAGATTTGTGGGTTATTTGATCAGCACTGAAGCTGTAAAAAAATTGGCCTCATCCTGAATGTAAATTGCTGACCGAGCATCCAAGAGTGCAAAACACATAGGTGGATGGCAAGGCAATTGTCTGGGTTTTTCCAGACATTACTTTTTAGGAGGAACTGGAAGAAATATTAGACCATGTAACTATCAGTATGAGCTTCATTTTCCACTAATTTCAATCACGCTCTATTTTTCATTAGGTCTCAAAAAACATGCGATTCAACTTCCAGACCTTATTATCTCTTAAATATATATTAAAGTACATTAATTGCAAGATTAAATATGAATTTGATTTTAACAACATTCACACAAAATTGTTTACATCTGCCAATTTACTCAGTTTTGAAAAACTGCATCGGCCATTAATGTACTTTATTGTTCAGTTATTATCACATTTCCAAAATATATTAAGTTCTTTTAAATATTTTTTGCCTCTGTCCATTTTTTTCCTATGCTTTTTGTACTAGATTTAATAATGAATGATATATAATTATTAATTAATGAATTATATATAAATATATAAGAAACACTTCTTGATTCAGTTTCCAGTATTGAGGAATAATTCTTTAATTCCTTTGATTAAGATAACACACAACTGTTTGGGGTGTTCACAGAATGTTGTGCCTTTTCGATAGTTGGCCAATAGGAATTTATTTTGGAAAAAACCCACATAACAAATCTGTGCCATCTGCCATGTTCCTAATATTCATCCCATTTTCTAAATATGTCCACAGCTCTTCTGTCATTCAAACTCTATACATAGTTTGGAAATTTCAAACTGCATTGTTGTTCCCTTCCAATGGGAAGTCTGTTAATTTCTGAAGGACTGCTATACATTTAATTGACACACAAGAAACTGTGGATGCCAGAGCTTGAAGGAAAAGTCAAAGTGCTGGAGGAACTCGGCGGGTCAGGCAGCATCTGGGCAGCGAACGGAAAGGCAAGGTTTTAGGTTAGGACCCTTCTTCAGTCTTTGTGTGTCGTGCATTTAATGTTGCTTTGGTTGCATTAAGAATCATTAAATATACAAATGTTTACTGTACACAATAAATTGTAAGAACAGGTCTCCCACAAGTCCCAGGTTAAATCCTGACCTCCGGTGCAGTCTGTGTGAAGTTTGCATGTTCTCCTTATGACTGCCTGCGATTCCTCGACGTTCTGCAATTTTCTCCCTCATCTCAACGATTGCTGTTAGGCTGATATACCATGGCAATTAATCTAGTTTAGATGGTTGGTAGGAAAATTAGGGAGTGGTTGGTGCTCATGTGTAAAGTTACAGAAAGATAATTGCAGAAAAGAATTGTGAAGAGAGCTGTCGTGGACAGTGGACAGAATGGCCTATATTGTAAGGAAATATGTAGGAGAAAAATATATTCTTGTTTACCCAATGACTTTTTCCCCGAATTTGATTTATGATGCTGAGTATTTAGTAATATTGTAAACTGCAAATAAACTGCACAATAATGATTAGCTATAAGGCACAGCCAAGAAGAAAAATAGTAGACACAAAGAGCTGGAGTAACTCAGCGAGTTAGGCAGCATCTCTGGAGAAAAGGAATAGGTGATATTTCAGGTTGATATTGTTTAGAAATACAGCATGGAAATGGCCCCATCAGCCCATCGAGTGCATTTCGAACATGGATTACCTAGTTTTGTTATCCCACTTTCTCACCCACTCCAAAAACATTAGGGGCAAATTTTAAGAGCCTCATAAACCCCCGTAATCTTTGGGATGTGGGAGGAAACCAAAGCACATGGAGTAAGCCCTCGTGGTCATAGGAAGAATGCGCAAATTCCTATATTAAGGAAAATTAAGGAAAAGAATATTAGCCTGAACAAGGGTCTCGACCCAAGACGTCACCTATTCATGTTCTCCAGGGATGCTGCCCGACCTGCTAAATTACTCCAGCACTTTGTGTCCTTTAAGGATTCATATCACAGAGTAGACAAGTCAGGTAAAAGTATGAGGTACAATCATCTAATTCCATATACTGGACATGGACAAATTGCAAACAGCTTCAAACCTTAACAAAATAATGTTTAAATATATTGCTTTCTATATGCTTTAATAAACAAATTACAAATTTTACTTCGGAGTCACGTGAGTGACTACGTGAAGAAGCCCGCCAGCCCGCATGCGCGTCAATACGTCTAACGCATGGCGCACGACTGGCTGGCAGGCGGGTCGCTCCTCCAGCGGTAAGTTTCAAACCCTGCAGGTAAGTTTTCGAATTTATTTTCAGGTTGTGATTTTTACTTGCAGGAAGCTCTTTTACAGAGTTCCTGCTGGATGACATTCCGGGGTCGAAATCCTGACGAGCCGCGGGGAAACCCGGCTACGGAGACCGCGGGGAATCCCGGCTCCGCGGGGAAACCCGGCTCGGGGGAACCCGGCTACGGAGACTGCGGGGAATCCCGGCTCCGCGGGGAGACCCGGCTCGGCGGGGACACCCAGCTCGGAGAAACCCGGCTACGGAGACCGCGGAGAATCCCGGCTCCGCGGGAATGTGGGCAGCCGGCGGCGGTCGGGTTCTCTACCCAAGTCGCTGACAGTGCGGTCAGCGACTCCAGACGCCGGCAGCCCGGAGAGGGTGTGCAGCCGAACGGAGTCTGAGAGGCTGGACTGGGACAAGTCAGGCCAGGAGGGTTCCCCTCCATGGGTACATCCTCGGACGTTTACCCAGGTGGAGCATGGATGCGTCCGCAGGGCGTTCATCCCACTGAGGTGATGCTCCTTCCTGATATGGTCAGTGGAACGAGGCAATATCAGCGCAGGTCTCGTCGGGGACCTGCAGCAGCACCTGTTTCAGGGCTGCTTACAAATCTTCCTCTCTGTGGAGGGGAGTGCGAGGGGTCAGTGTGTGACTGACTCCAAACTCGGAAGTATGTCCGTGAAACATACTGGAGTACATGCGTGAGGTCTGTCATGGCATCAAGGGTTGCGATATCCTCGCAAACGGAGGAGCCGCTGCAGGAAGAGTTGGCTTCCAGCCTATGGCAGAAAACCCGGGGGGGGGGGGGGGGACAGAGTTTCCCCTCACATTACAAGCTTGGTAAACATCAGTGACCTCACGTCACATCATTACAGGAACATACACCTGTAAATTGTGCATTCCTGAAAGTGTCGGCAGTGAACAACGCTATCTGGGGAGACTATGGATGGCGAGGCCAGCAATGTCCAGCCACCGAATCTTCTCCTTGGAGAAGACCTAGCCAAACAGGTAAAAAACCTGGATGAGGAAGCAAAGCTGTCGGACTAATCAAGGTACCAGCGACTAGCAAAGCTTTACCATTTCGGCGACAAACACCCCTACACCTCCATCGGCAGTAAGCTGGTGGCAGCTTGAAAGCTGATTCTCTGGGCGGAGGTCTTCAGGCCTAGGCCCAAGCCGGCCCTCATGGAAAATGTGCAATCCACGCACCCCAGCAGTCCTACAAAATCCAAATCAAGGACGGGAATAGAACCCACATCAGGGGCCTTTGGGCTTACCGTAAGACCACCGGTAACCATGCAGGTACATGGGTCTGGTTCCTTCCGACACATGGGTTGTGTGGATCAGTTACAAGTTGGTGAGATTACACTTGTTTTGAATGAAAGGCGTTGGATAACATCAGATTCGTTTATACTGTACAGTATACAAGGTTTCCAAATTGAATTCAATTCATTGCCACCCACACAGCATACGCCAAACCGGATTGTCCATTCACAACAGGAAGGTTTGGATGTACAAGCTGAAATTCAAAAGTTATATACAAAAGGGGTAATTGAGAAGTCGAGTCATGAACCTCACCAATTTGTTTCTAATATATTTTGACTCGACTTAACTCGTTTTGTGCAGTATAGACATTTCAAGATGGAAAACTTTGTTACTGCCAAACAACTGCTTTCCAAAGGATGTTATATGGCATGCATCGATCTCAAAGATGCATACTATTTCGGTACCCTTTCGCTGGGATCACCGGAGATATTTGAAATTTAGCTGGATGGGGCAACTGTGGCAGTTTAAAGCATTGCCTAATGGGATAACTTCAGCCCAGATTATTTACCAAATTATTGAAGCCAGTACTTGGGCTACTTCGAGCTCAAAATCATATTGCTATGGCATACTTGGATAATATCCTAATCATAAGGAAAACCCTGGAGTTGGCTAAATTAGCTGTTTCAGCCACTAAACTCATGTTTGAGAGATTGGGGTTTCTCATCCATCCAGTTAAATCCAAGTTGGTACCATCTAGAGTTATTGAGTATTTGGGATTTACCATTAACTCTATTCACATGTCTGTGACTCTGCCTTGGGGCAAGAGATTAGAATTAATAGAAGCCTGTAACAATCTCATTGTTAACGAGCAACCTTCTATTCGACAAGTAGCCAGTTTAATTGGCAAATTAGTGGCTGCTTTCCAGCTGCACAGTTTGGGCCTTTGCATTATCAGAATGTGCAAAGGAGCAAGCACTCATATACCATGCAGGTCTCTTTAATCAGACCTATGCGATTGCCAGCTGAAGCCATTTCTGAGTTACAGTGGTGGATGACCAATATTCAGCATTGCTCCAGTAACATTTTGGTCAGCAAATCTTCAGTTAAATTACAATCTGATGCAAGTGCTCAAGGTTGGGGTGCTACCAATACCATCTCTAGCTGCGGTGGCAGATGGAATGTGCATGAGTCATCAAGCTTTCAGTTACATGGTATCAACTATTTAGAGGTGCTGGGAGCACTCTATGGGTTGAAGGCTTATGGTGGGAATATGCATCATCTGCATGTTCAACTACAGATTGACAACACTACAGCGGTGGCATATATTAATCACATGGGTGGAATCAAGTCAGTATCTTGGGATAAACTGGCTAACCTTATTTGGCACTGGTGTATTGCAAGAAACATTTGGGTTTCAGCTACCTACTTACCAGGTAGGTTTAACATGGTGGCGGACACCAGGTCACGGAAATTTAATGACAACACAGAATGGATGTTGGATCATACGGTGTTTAACGACATTGTCGCTCGGTATGGAACATCAGATATCAATTTGTTCGCATCTCGACTCAGTCACCAGTTACCAAAGTATTTGCATGGGAACCAAACCCAGGGGCAGTAGCGGTAGATGCATTTTCGCTACACTGGGGAGGAAGGTTCTTTTATACATTCCCTCCATTTTGCCTCATCAGTCGGTACTGGCTAAGATCCAGCAAGACTCCGCCTCAGGCATTTTTGGTAGTGCCTGACTGGCCCACACAGCCATGGTTCCCACTCATATTGGGAATAATAACCTTTTATGGCTGTTCCCAAATGCAGAAATCTGCTGGTTCACCCTGTGACTGGGGAGGACCATCCTCTGCATGATTGAATTAAATTGTTGATTGCAGATTCTGAGAAGACCTTACCTGGGGCTCGGACTGTCAGATCGTACAGTGGATGTGATCACTGTGGCCTGGAGAGATAGTACCAAAAACAGTACATCTCCTATATCAAGAAATGGGAAGTGTTCTGTTTACAGTCCAACATATCGTATGACACGGCATTTATAACAGATGTCTTGGAATTCCTCTCAAATCTATATTTGACGAGACATTGAGTTATAGTGCCATAAATGGTGCCAGAAGTGCCTTGTCGCCATACTTGTTGCTGGGATCGGGACACCACTATGTCGGGTCTCACCCACTGATATCTAGGTTTATGAAGGGTATCTTCACCTCTAATCCCCCCAGGCCCAGGTACTCGGAGATATGGGATGTTAGCGTTGTGCTAAAGCTGCTTCGCCGGTGGGGCCCAGCTACATCTCTATCCCTGGTCAAACTCACTTAGAAAGTGGTTATGCTCATGGCGCTGGTCTCAGCGCAACGGGTCCAGTCACTGCATAAATTGCGACTGGACAGGATGGTTACATCTGTAAATAATATAAAATGTTATGTTTATGATTTAGTTAAGCAGAGCAGACCAGGGGCGTCAGGTCTCAAACTAGTTTTCATGGCATACCCCATGGACCTTCGGTTGTGTGTGGTCACACATTTACAACAATACGTCAAGGTCACCAAGAGCCTTAGAGGCTCTGAACTAGCAATGTTTGTTAGTTACAAAAAAACTCATAAGAAGGTATCAGTTCAGACCATCTCCAGGTGGTTAAAACGGGTTTTGGCTTATGCAGGAGTAGATACTAATATTTTCAAATCTCACTCCACCAGGGCTACTACAACATCAGCAGCAAGGGTTATGTATGTTCCGCTGGACCACATCCTAGCGGCTGCAGGATGGTCAAACGAACGAACTTTCCAAACATTTTATAATAACCCATTGCCAGACCGGGGGTATTTGCCAACTCTATTTTAGGTTCTGTTTTATAGTTTCCTCCCGGATGAGAGGGGTTACTTATTATTATTTGTTCATTGAAAAGCAGCAGCATGTTTTAAATCAATGTCATGTCTGTATGCTTTATGAATGTTCACTTATCTGTGGTCAACTGATGCAGTTGTGATTGTGTGGACTCGTGTTCACGGCATGAAATCACAGAGTTTTGAAATCTTCACGTAGTCACTCACGTGACTCCGAAGTAAAATAGTAAGATTAAACGAGAACTTACCAAGTTTGAAGTTTGATCTTTATTTTATGAGGAGTTACGATGAGGGATTACGTGCCCTCCGCTCCCAACCCTCTTATCATAAAGGTCATCTGGTAGTTCTAGTTCTCTCCAATCTTACTATATTCAGTTCAACAACTGTTATCTATGATTTCACACCGCTGCTTTGAAGGTTGACGTGCATGCGGGCTGGCGGGCTTCTTCACGTAATCCCTCATCGTAACTCCTTATAAAATAAAGATCAAACTTCAAACTTGGTAAGTTCTCGTTTAATCTTACTATTAATTTGCTGGAACTGTGGTGATAAGGATGGAATTGTCCCAGAATATCCAAACTTCACTGAACACCTCTGAAAGTAATGCTATATAATTCTGTAGATCATGTATTTTTACAGTAAAACAACTCAGTGGATTGCAAAGGGAAGCAGATAACAAATGACCAAGAGTGATTGCCAAGATTGCCAATAATAATCAATTGGGCAAGGTACCAAAGGGCTCTTGATACCAATGAAAAGTAATCTCTCAAGAGTCAGCATGTTCAATAACTTGTTGGAAAATGGAGAATATTGGGGAAATAAATGAGTTAATTACAAAATGAAGTTTAGGTGCCTTCATGAAAGACAAATGCACGATCTTAATTGCAAAGGTTCTTCTTTCTTTGTGAAAGCTTATTGTGGAGAATGATAGCTGTGGAGTAGGGATCTCAAACAAGAAAAGCAGAATACCTTTTCTTGATTGAGGACGTGTCCTTTTCTAAACGTAAGTCCCCTACTTGAGCATTTGAGATTTCAGATTTTCATATTGCATTCGGAGCACAAATGGTATTTTTCAAATGAAAACTTATGAGAATACAATTTAGTTTAGAGATACAGCGCAGAAACAGGTCATTTGGTCCACTGAGTCTGTGCTGGCCAGCGATCCTCATACACTAGCACTATCCTACACAATAGGGACAATTTACAATTTTTACCTAAACCAATTAACCTGCAAACCTGTCCTTTTTTGGAGTGTGGGAGGAAACCGGAGCACCTGGACAAAACCCACTTAGTCACGGGAAGAATGTCCAAACAACACCCATAGTCAGGATGGAACCTGGGTCACTGATGCTGTAAGGCAGCAACTCGACTGCTGCACCAACACTGCACCCTGAGCTTACACTGGCAGAATATTACCTTACTTCAGTGCAAACATAAATAAACTGAGGAAGCTATTAGGGCAAAAAAATCAACAAATTTCATCACGAGACCTAATCACTTCTGTTAACACATATCACTCACACCTGCTAAACCTAATTGCTTCTATTAAACGATACTCGTAAATTCAATTTACAGCTGTATTTTCAAAACTCCAGATGTCTGATCTTTGCTTCCATTTACCACATTTCTCCAGTTAAACCATCCGCCTACCTTCCACATCCAAGTCACCATTTAATGCATTGCTCCCTTTCTCTCAAAATCAAACATTTTCACCTGGCAGGGCTACCACCTCCACTTCCTTAAATCCAAGGAATACACAAATGAATGGACACGGACAACTATTTTAGCCGTTTACCTCCAGATGAAGCTGCACGATTTGAAGCACGATCGGGCCCTTTTTCTGTCTGCCATACTTGCTCACTGTTCCAGGACCATGGAATGCAACAATGCGGCTGAACAATAATCCGTGGCTTCTTTTTTTTGTTATAAATTCTGTTTATATCCCTTTCATTTGTCTCCTTCACTTGCACCTCTCACCACATGGGAGGAATGAAACTATCTGATCACTTGCTTTCCTCTCTTACTTGGCTGAATTATTATTGCCCATATGCAATAAATTTGAACTTACAACTTTCTTTGGTGTCTCCCATGCCCTCTCTTACCTTATTTCACCCATAAGATGTATCTCCTTCTGCAGTGATGGACAGCCATTTTAGAATGGATGACCATTAATGATATGAATGAGTTTTAAGGGACTCTCACACAAACTTAAATTCTAACTTCTGAGTAGTCCTTAAACTCTCAATCCATCTACTCTCCAGCATCAGACTTCTCATGATTGCCCACTGAATCTGTTCCAGGTTAGACCAGTTGCAGAACTTGTCTGTCTGTATGTCTGTCTCTATCTATCTCTCTATCTTAATAAAACTCATCTTGTTTGTTTCCATGTCTGTCTATGTGTATGTGTGTCTGTGATGTCCTGAATTACGCCAAAACGGTGCACGATAGCGCTACAATTTTTTCCCCACCTTACTCACCTGTGGTGTGTGTATCAAGTTTTGTTCAGATTGATGGTATATTTTACAAGTTATTCACAAATTTAACTTTACAAAATCCAGTTTGAGAAAAATCACTTGAAGTTGCAGTGGCAGTTAGCAGCTATGACGTCACAATGGGATCTCATTTACATAAACTGCCGACTTAACTTGCTGGCCCTGCCCGTTACAGTGTTGCAAATCACAGGACACTGAGTCCTGGTAGCAAGTGCATTTGGATTTTTTAAAGTGAAAAGTCAATTTTTTAAAGTTTAAAAAGAGGGAGGGTGAAGAGGATGGGGGGGGGAGTGCTGGGGGTTATGGGGAAATGAGCCGCCCTTACACAGTTGGGGGCTATGGGTGAGTGGTGGAATATTGCATTGGGGGAATGGGTTGCGTTGGGGGAACGGGTGAGTGGTGGAATATTGCGTTGAGGAATGGGTTGCGTTGGGAGACCAGGCCTCCAGTTGGGGCTATGGGTGAGTGGTGGAATATTGCGTTGGGAGAATGGGATGCGTTGGAGGACCAGGCCCCCCATGTGTCAGAGACACAATGAGTCGGTCTAGTATATATATCATATCTCTATAATTATACAACTCTGATCTTGGATGTGTGTGTGTGATAATATTGGCCAAGTAAAACATGCCACAAAATGGAGAATCTCTGTATTCGCAAAGCCTGCTTGTCCTCTTTCTGTGAAAAGTTGCAGGGCTATGAGTCATGGCTCCAATGTGTCTGGACCCTGGGAGGAAGTTGAAGATAAGGTGAGGTCCCAGGTGTCCTCTTATTGTTAATATGTATGAGGGTTTTGCAGAAGAGTTGAGCAGGATTGCAAATGCATGATTAGGATTGGTCATAGGATGGGGTGTTGTAAAGTATTATTAATTATGTTGCAGAGTGTGTGTGCTGTTATCTTATGATTGGTTAAAGTATGGAGCCATGTTCAAATTTTTTTATACTACCTGGGGAAATGTTTTTTTACTTTAGTGAACTGTCTTCAAAATAGAACTTTCTGTGGAAACAATGTAATGGGGTTCTTTGTGATTGGATTAGGAAACTGTCAATAAATGTATTATATGAACAATATTTGTGATTGGCTTGTAGGGGTTGCCCCCCCTCATATAGTTTCATGCCATGGGTCAGATACCCTATAAAAAGAGGGACACCACATGGGTCGGAGTCGATCTTCTGGGAGTACACTCGGGACTGTGTGACTTGTCGGAGGTGTCTACTCGCATGAGCTGAGGGGCTTGGACGAGTAGAGACAAGGATCGAGAAATTTTTACATATTCTGGTAGAGATATATACCGTGGACTCCGAAATCGTCTTATCCGAAAAATTAATGCATTATTTCTCGAGTTATTTATCAGTGTTCACAAATCTGAAGAAACTTTGAAAAAAAACAGCTGATGACCTCACAATGGACCTGCCTGCCGTTCTTGCTCGCGCTGCAAGTGACGTCACCCCCCCCACGCCTCCCCCCCCATTATTCAAAAGTCGTGCCGTCGACTGAAGACCAAAGATCATAGCTGAAGACTGCGCTGTGAGTGACTAGAGCTCTCAGTCCGTCTCTGGTCGTGTCCGTCTCAGGTCGGAACCGTATCGGGTCGGGTCCCTCTCCCCTCTCCTCCTCCTCCCCCCTCCTCCTCTCCCCCTCCTCCTCTGTCCCCTCCTCTCCTCGCCCACTCCCCCTCCGCCCCTCCCCTGGCCTCTCTCTCCCCCTCTCTCCCCACCCTCTCTCCCGCCTCCTCTCCCCCCTCCTTCTCCTCTCTCCCCCTCCCCCGGCCTTTCTCCTCTCTCTCCCCCTCCTCTCGCCCCTCCCCCCCTCCTCACCCCTCCCCATCTCTCCCTCCCACCCCTCCCCTCCCTCTCTCCTCCCCTCTCCCACCACCCTCACCCCTCTCCCCACTCTCTTTCCCCCCTCTCCCCTCCCCACCCCCTCTCTCTCTGTCTCTGCCCCTCTCTCTGTCTCTGCCCCTCTCTCCCTGTCTCTGCCCTCTCTCTCTACACCCCCCTTCCTCTCTAGACGCGCCTGTGAGTTGGGGGCTATGCGTCAGTGGAGAGAGCAGGGATGGGGTAAGAGGAGCCAATGAATAATATTAATATAATATCAAGGGGGATGGTTACTGTGTGCGTGTGGGGAGGGTGGTTAGTGTGTGTGTGTGTGGGGGGGGGGGGTGGTCAGTGTGTGTGTGATGCCGCATGCTGCGCCCCCCCCCGCAACCGCGCATTGAGGGGATGAGACCCAACGGGTCCCATTTGGTCTAGTAACTATTAAAAGTCTGATCTTGGATGTTTGTGTGTGTGTGTTTATTCGTTTGTGTATAATCATATCTTCATGAAAAAAACGACATGCTAATGTAAAATCTTTACATATTCCAGAAGAGATTTTTCCCCTTGAGTCCGAAATTGCCTTATCTGAAAATTTCATGCTTTATTTCTTGGGTTATTAATGAAAATGTTAAAAAATCTGACAAAACTTTGAATTTAAAATATTTTTTCCTGTTAAAATCATTCCTCACAGCTTCGAACACACTTCGATACAAAGTTGCAAGACTGGAACACTGGCAGGAGCACTCTGAACTTTTCAGCTCAATGGCATCTCAGCAAGTGCACATTTGCAACAATGTTGCTATCATAGCTCCTGGCAGGACAGGAGGGGGAGGGTCAATTGGTATTGCAATTGGGGAGGCGGTATTGGGATTTTTTTTTCAACTTCAGTGCTGGGGGAGGCTCACTAGCTGCTGAGAAGTGCTCGAATCTTACCTTCGGCAATGGGTTGAGTTGGAGGAGCACGTCTCCCGTGGGGGCTACGGGTAGGGGACGGGTGCGTTGGGGAGCAGACCCAAAGGGTCTGCACTTGTTCTAGTATATTACTAAAACTCTCATCTTGTGTGTTTGGATGTCCGTGTGAGTGAGTGAGATCCTGAAATTACGCCAAAACGGTACACGATAGCACTATAATTTTTGGACCACCTTACTCACCATTGTCCTGTGGTGTGTTGTATCAAAGTTTCATTCAGATTGATGGTATCTTTTACAAGTTATTCACATTTAAATCTTTAAAAAATTAACTTTTCACTTAACTTCTCATTGCAAAAAATCCAAATCCAATTGCTGGCTCAGCCCGCTACAATGTTGCAAATCCCAGGACACTGAGTCCTGGCAGCAGGTGCAATTGGAAAAAAAATTCTGACAGCAAGTCCAATTGGATTTGTTTTTAAGTTTAAAAAGGAGGGTGAATAAGGGGAAATGAGCCGCCCCTGCGCAGTTGGGGACTATGGGTGAGTGGTAGAATATTGCGTTGGGGGAACGGGTTGCGTTGGGGGAATGGGTGAGTGGTGGAATATTGCGTTGGGGAACGGGTTGCGTTGGGGGACCAGGCCTCCCGTGGGGGCTATAGGTGAATGGTCAAATATTGCGTAGGGGGAATGGGTTGTGTTGGGGGACCAGGCCTCTCGTGTGACAGGGACCGAACGGGTCCCATTTGGTCTAGTATATATTATTATTATTATTATCATATCTTCTCTATAATTATAAAACTCTGATCTTGGATGTGTATGTGTGGATGTGTGTGTGTGTATAATCACATCTTCTCAAAAAAATGACGCACTAACGATAAAATGTTTACATATTCCGGTAGATTTATCCCGTGGACTCCAAAATCGTCTTATCTGAAAAATTCATGCATTATTTCTTGTTATTCATCACAATGTTCACAAATCTGAAATAACTTTGAATCTAAATGAGATGGTCTCGCTGATGACGTCACAATGGGTTTGGTCCGCGCGGCCTGTGCTGTTTCACGCGCTGCGACTTGGTCCCCCCCGACTCGGTCCTTTGGTCGCCGCCCGCCCACCAGCCACTCGCCATCCGCCCAGCCCGCCGTCTGCCTCGCCCGCTCAGCGTCCGCCCCGCTCGCCGAGTTCAAGTCCGCCCTCTCCCTCTCTGCCCCTTCCCCCCTCTCCCACCCCTCTCTCTCCCCCCCTCTCACTCCCCCCTCACTCCTCCCCCCCAAATAATAACCTCCTCACACATTTCCCCTGCAAGTATTTCTGTCACTCCTTTAAAATATGCCCCTTCTTTGAACAAGCTCTTAAACATCGCATCTGAATCAGTTTCCATCTGATTACACCCCTTGAGGATGTTCATCTATGTGTTGAATTAATAAAACAACGAGATTGGGGACATTTCTATTCAACCTGTCAAAGGAATTGGGGGAGGGGATTAGAAAGTCAATGAGGTAATCAAACGTAATAGTTGAGTGGCAAATGACAATAGTGCTACCTTCCCAATATTTAACTGAAGGAAATAATGGGTTATCGGGGCTGTATGTTGTGACAGACAGCCTGACACCTTGCATGTCATTTTAATATTACACTTATCCCATCCCCCTGGATATTCCGGATAAATAAATTAAGGTTTTGCCAACTATTACAAATCAGGCTAATTACAAATCAATAACATTAGCCAACTTTGAAACACGAAGCGCTGAGCATTGGGATCCGGACATCATGGACAAATGGCCTCAGTTCCCCGCTCACATCTGGCAGTGCTCTCCGTCTGAACATCTCTCCCCTGCCGCTCGCCGGCCTCGCTCCATATCAGCCGCTTCCCGCAAATCCTTAAATTCAGACTGCTGCCGGGAGCAGGACATAGCCTCACTTGCTGCGCTGGGAGACACTGTATGGCATTCACTGCCCGTGTCTTTCAATGTAAATTTGCATGGGGACATGCTTTGGAGGTGTGTGACGGTTGTCGGTCAAGTGAGAATAAGAGAGAATAAGAATGCTGCTGTCTTGTCAAGACGCGCACACAAGCAGTTGGTATTAGTATTGAACTTCTTGTTGATCACAGAATTTCTCACAACAGAGCGTGAGAGTGCGAGAATTGGGCGAAATGCGTGAATCTCACGCTCAATGTAGCGATGTTACAAAACCTACCTTCAGCGGCGCTGCAGATCTGCCAGTGGCTGTGTGTGTGACTCCGGCGCCTTTGAGGGGGGGGGGGGGTTTGTATCGCTTGTTGGAGAGGGATTTCCTCGGGCTGCTAGTCGATGAAGAAAAATCGATCGGACGTCCGTTCCAGTTTATTTTTTAAATCGCTGGACAATTTAATCGTTGGATTAAAGTAAAAAGCCCTCAATGCCTTCAAC
>CM075994.1:1928857-1985294 GCA_038087875.1 Malacoraja senta
AGACGGGGTTTATCCCTAAGAGATACTCATCTAACAATATGAGACGTCTACTCAACATAATGCATTCACACAAATCTGAAGATCAAGAATTATCAATTATTTCGCTGGATGCTGAAAAAGCATTTGATCAAGTAGAATGGAATTATATGGACAAAGTATTACAAAAATTTCAACTGGGGGAGAATTTTATTCTATGGATCAAGTTACTATATAACAAACCTACAGCTAGAATACTAACTAATAACATATTATCCTCGAAATTCCAACTATCAAGGGGAAATAGACAAGGATGCTCATTATCACCACAACTGTTTGCTCTCATTATTGAACCGCTAGCAGAAAAAATTAGAATACATCCTGATATCCATGGATATACTAAAGATTCATATAATAAAATATCTTTATACGCGGACGATATATTACTGTACATTACAAAACCTCAAATCACTATACCAAATATATTAAATTTAATTGAAGATTTTGGATCTTTTTCTGGATATAGAATAAATTGGAATAAAAGTGAAATTATGTCAATAAAACCGAAAGATTCATCACATCTTTTAAAATTCCCTTTTAAAATAGCTACAGAAAAATTTAAATATTTGGGAATCGAAATTACCAGATCATATCAAGGTATGTTTAGGGCAAATTTTGACCCCTTACTTAATAAATTAAATACACTAATTAAATTTTGGAAAACGCTCCCGATGTCTTTAATAGGCCGAATAAACGCAATAAAAATTATCTTTTTACCACAAATGTTATACCTATTTCAATCAATTCCTATATACTTACCAAAGAAGTTTTTTAAAAAACTCGACTCAGATATCACTAATTTTATATGGGACTATAAATCACATAGAATACAAAAAACTCATCTGAATAAACCTAAAGTATTAGGGGGTTTATCACTACCTAATTTTATGTATTATTATTGGTCAGTAAATATTAAAAATATGATTCAACTGATGGATAACTCCGCCCAACAAGCGGACTGGATTGTAATGGAGAAAGAGGATTGCTCCTCTAGAAACATTGGAGCGATCCTCCTCTCTCCAATGAAATTGAATAACATAAATTATAATAAGAACCCAATTATCCATAGTACAAAACAATCTGAATTTGGAAACAAATAAAACAAAATTTAAAATTAAGAAATTTATCACTTTTATTACCTATAGTCAATAACCCTTTGTTTAATCCTTCTATTATAGATAAAGCTTATACACAATGGGATAGATTAGGAATTAAAACGCTTGGTGACTTGTATGAAACTGGAAAATTACTTTCATTTCAACAATTACAAATAAAATATAAACTCGGAAATAATCAATATTTTAAATATTTTCAAATATGCGACTATTTGAAAAAATATACAAAAGATCATCATAATAACCCAGCAGATGTACTGGACGAGGCAATGCAGATAAAAGCGGAATCAGCAAACTTAATATCATATTTGTATAATATTATCTTAAATGCACAAATACCACCTACGGAGGGTATCAGAAGAGACTGGGAACAAGAGTTAGCTATTAAAATTTCAAAGGAAAGTTGGAATGAATACTTATTAAATGTGCATAAATGCTCGATTAATGTAAGACACACTTTAATACAATTTAAAATTTTACATAGATTATATTAAACTAATAATTCTATGTAGTAAATTTTCCCAAATGTATCATCTATTTGTGATAAATGTCAATCCCAAGAAGCTACTATAACGCACTCATTCGTTTCTTGTACAAAAATTCAAAAATTTTGGAATGAAATTTTTGAAATCTTTACAAAGTTATTTAAAACAAGACTGATACCCAAAGCAGAATGGATTATCTTCGGTATAACGGAAGATGGTCCAGAATTAAATGTGTTTCAAAAGAAACTAATGGACTATGGGTTAATAACTGGAAAAAAGCTAATTCTAAAATTTTGGAAGAAGGCTCCAATACCAACTATAAATATGTGGATTTCAAATATGTTTGAAACATTACACCTAGAAGAGATAAGAATCCTCCTAGCAGGTAAACCAGATCATTTCCACCTGACGTGGTCTGTATTTATAGAATTATTACAAACATAAGGTGCAAAAGTACTTTAAAAAAAAAAAAAAAAAATTGAGGTCAGGTAAGGGGGGATGATAGTTGAAGAGTTGGTATGTCCATTTTGCGTAATGCTCATAAAAATATTTGTTTCTCTCTTTTTCCTCTTTCTTTTTTTTCTAGGGTCTATTTCTTAACTCTTTTTCTTTTGTTTTTAATTTTGCTCTTATAGGGTCTTTGTCCTTTTTTGTTGTCACATTTCCTACACTTCCACTTTTTCCTTCACTTTCTTCTTTCTTTCAATCTTTTCCTTTTCTAGTGTAAAAAATAAATGGAGTACATTAATTGTAAGAAGATATAAATGACAAGTACTAATGTATGTGGTTGTAATGTAATGTACTTCTAATAAAATACAAATTAAAAAAAAAAAATTAAAAAAAAATAATGTTTGGCACCGACATGGAACAGGCTGCCAGAGGAGGTAGTTGAGGCAGGTACTATAACAACATTTAAAAGACACATGGGCCGGTACATAGATAGGAAAAGCTTAGAGAGATATGGGCCAAACACGGGTATGTTAGTCGAGGCATCCTGGTTACCATGGATGAGTTGGCCTGATTCTGTTTTGTATAACTCTATGATTGATGTTTTCGTTTTGGACCGGAAAAGTCACCGATGCATGTTCTCCAGAAACGCTAAGTTACTCCAGTATTTTGTGTCTTTTTTTTAACCACTGGCTTAGTCTTTGCACACTGCCCTGTGGCTGAAAGGGTTAACTCAAAGCTGTGGATCTTTTATAAAAGGTTCCAAGGTGCGAGAACAAGATATACCAGTTGTGGGAGTGTGCAAGAGCAGAAGACAGCAAGATCTGTTTGTCCGTGGCTGCCGGTGTTACTGAGCTTTGTGCCCAGCTCACTCGGGACATCAGGGTCTAGATATCAACAGTCTTACAGGTTAGAGTCATAGAGTCATGCAGCACAGAGACAGGCCCTTCAGCCCAACTCACCCATGCCAACCAACATGCCCATCTATACTAGTTTCACCTGCCCGTGTTTGGCCCATATCCCTCTAAACCTTTCCTGTCCATGTTCCTTAATGTCTTTTACTGTAGTATTTGTGATAGTACCTGCCTCAACGACTTCCTCTGGCAGCTCGTTCCATACACCCACCACCCTCTGTGTGACAAAGTTAAATTAAATCTTGCCCCTGTCACCTTAAACCTATGTCCCCTGGTTCTCGATTCCCCTACCCTGGTTGAAGTCTCACCTTTTTTATTCCCCTCATGGTCGGCACGGACTCGGTGGACTGAAGGGCCTGTTTCCATGCTGTATCCCTAAATTAAACTAAACTAAACTTTGAGCGGCACAGTGGCACAGTGGTAGAGTTGCTGCCTTACAGAACCAGAGACCCGGGTTCGATTTGACTACGGGTGTTGTCTGTACGGAGTTTGCACGTTCTCCCTGTGACCCACGTGGGTTTTCCCCAGGTGCTCCGGTTTCCTCCCACACTCCAAAGACGTACAGGTTTGTAAGCTAATTGACATTGGTATAATTGCAAATTATTCTTAGTGTGTGTAGGATAGCGTTAGTGTGCAGGAATCGCTGGTCGGTGTGGACTTGGTGGACCAGAGGGCCTCTTTCCGCGCTGTATCTCTAAACTAAACTTCTGCAGCCGCTCATTGATAGCTCACCATATGATTCTTCATGCACGGTCAGGAAACGATGCCAGGAGATGACAAAGTTCTGGTGCAAACACCACAGCGGGAGGAAAATAAGGGATCTATGAGAATTTGCTCACTGCACACATTTGGCTGCTGAGCATCTCATTGTCAGAAGGTGGTGGACGGACTCAGCGGGAGAGGGGAGAAAATTGTTTAACCCCCCCCCCCCCCACAGGTGAACAACGTGAACATTCACATAGAGGGAGATTTAGCTTAAGGTCTGTTGTTGTCACGTACCAAGGTACTGTGAAAAGCTTTGTTTTGCATGCTATCCAGTCAAGATCAGATAATACTATATATATATATATATATACAATCAAGCCAAACTCGTACCACATTGATTGATTGATTGATTGATTGATTGATTGATTGATTGATTGATTGATTGATTGATGCTTTATTGTCACGTGTGCCTGGTACAGTGAAATTCTTTGTTTTGCATTCAATACGCAACTATGCTAAGAGTCGTCATGTATAAGGCACTGACAAAAGTATTCAATATTGTCCCGATGGTCCCTCTTCCTTGAGGTGCTGTTCTTCCAATTTGAGTGTGGCCTCACTCTGATAGTGGTGGAGGCCCAGGACAGAAAGGTCAGTGTGGGAATGGGAGAGGGAATTAAAATGTTTGGCAACCAGGAGATCACGTCGGCCAAGGCTGACTGAGCGTAATGTTCTGCGAAACGATCGCCCAGTCTGTGCTTGGTCTCGCCAACAAATGACTTGGATGTAAACGTGGATGTGTTGGTGAGTAAGTTTCCACACAACACCAAAATTGGTGGGATTGCATAACAATTGAGGAAGGTTGTCAAAGTATACAACAGGATATAGCTTATGGGCCTGTCCCACTTAGGCGATTTTTCAGCGGACTGCCGGCGACTGTCAAGTTGCCAGCAGTCGCCTGAAAAAACGGCAACTGGAACGGTGATTGTCAGAGTGGAACACACAAACACATTGCTTCCTTCACCAGCCCGTGTGAATTTTTTAGACAGCGGTCCCCCCGCTTGCCCTGTCTAAAAAATTCACACTGTGCAAAGCCAAGGTGATACAGACACATGCCGCGATGAACAGGGAGGTTGGCGCTGTAATTAAGACGGCTAAAGCACAGTGTACAGTAAGTCCTTTAAAAGAGGGGGGGGGGAGAGGGGGGGGGGGGTGGGAGAAGAAATCACATAGAATACAAAAAACTCATCTGAATAAACCTAAAGTATTAGGGGGTTTAGCACTACCTAATTTTATGTATTATTATTGGTCAGTAAATATTAAAAATATGATTCAACTGATGGATAACTCCGCCCAACAAGCGGACTGGATTGTAATGGAGAAAGAGGATTGCTCCTCTAGAAACATTGGAGCGATCCTCCTCTCTCCAATGAAATTGAATAACATAAATTATAATAAGAACCCAATTATCCATAGTACAATCCGAATTTGGAAACAAATAAAACAAAATTTAAAATTAAGAAATTTATCACTTTTATTACCTATAGTCAATAACCCTTTGTTTAATCCTTCTATTATAGATAAAGCTTATACACAATGGGATAGATTAGGAATTAAAATGCTTGGTGACTTGTATGAAACTGGAAAATTACTTTCATTTCAACAATTACAAATAAAATATAAACTCGGAAATAATCAATATTTTAAATATTTTCAAATATGCGACTATTTGAAAAAATATACAAAAGATCATCATAATAACCCAGCAGATGTACTGGACGAGGCAATGCAGATAAAAGCGGAATCAGCAAACTTAATATCATATTTGTATAATACTATCTTAAATGCACAAATACCATCTACGGAGGGTATCAGAAGAGACTGGGAACAAGAGTTAGCTATTAAAATTTCAAAGGAAAGTTGGAATGAATACTTATTAAATGTGCATAAATGCTCGATTAATGTAAGACACACTTTAATACAATTTAAAATTTTACATAGATTATATTATTCGAAAACTAAAATTCATAAAATTTTCCCAAATGTATCATCTATTTGTGATAAATGTCAATCCCAAGAAGCTACTATAACGCACTCATTCGTTTCTTGTACAAAAATTCAAAAATTTTGGAATGAAATTTTTGAAATCTTTACAAAGTTATTTAAAACAAGACTGATACCCAAAGCAGAATGGATTATCTTCGGTATAACGGAAGATGGTCCAGAATTAAATGTGTTTCAAAAGAAACTAATGGACTATGGGTTAATAACTGGAAAAAAGCGAATTCTAAAATTTTGGAAGAAGGCTCCAATACCAACTATAAATATGTGGATTTCAAATATGTTTGAAACATTACACCTAGAAGAGATAAGACTCCTCCTAGCAGGTAAACCAGATCATTTCCACCTGACGTGGTCTGTATTTATAGAATTATTACAAACATAAGGTGCAAAAGTACTTTAAAAAAAATAAAAAAAAAATTGAGGTCTGGTAAGGGGGGATGATAGTTGAAGAGTTGGTATGTCCATTTTGCGTAATGCTCATAAAAATATTTGTTTCTCTCTTTTTCCTCTTTCTCTCTTTTTTTCCTAGGGTCTATTTCTTAACTCTTTTTCTTTTGTTTTTAATTTTGCTCTTATAGGGTCTTTGTCCTTTTTTGTTGTCACATTTCCTACACTTCCACTTTTTCCTTCACTTTCTTCTTTCTTTCAATCTTTTCCTTTTCTAGTGTAAAAAATAAATGGAGTACATTAATTGTAAGAAGATATAAATGACAAGTACTAATGTATGTGGTTGTAATGTAATGTACTTCTAATAAAATACAAATTTAAAAAAAAATAAAAAAAAATAAAAAGGAATTGGAAGTGGGCTAGGGTTGGGTGAAAGCTAGAAGAGTCTCGACCTGAAACGTCACGTATTCCTTTTGTCGAGAGATACTGCCTGACCTGCTGAGTTTCTCCAGCTTTTTGTATCTATCTTGATTGAAAACAACCCTGCCCTCATCAGCAGAGCTACTGTAAAGAAGGTTGACAGTTTTAAGTTCCTCGGCATCCATATCGCAGGCAACTTAACCTTGTACTTTCATACTGATGCAGTGAAGTAGGCTTGATGGGCCGAATGGCCTAATTCTCCTATCACTTTATGAAAGCACATCAGTTTACAGTTTAAGATCTGAGAAGATTCGGTATGTCAGTGAGGATTCTCTCAACTCTACAGATACATTATACAAAGTATTCTGACTGTATACATCGCAGCCTGGTATGGCAACTGCTCTGCTTATGACGACCTGAAACAGCAGAGAGTGAATATAACCCAGTCCATCGCAGGCTCGTCATTTCTTTCCATCCAGTCAATCTTCACTGTGTCTTCATCAGGAAGGCTGGAAGTATAATCAAGGATACCTGTCCCCCTGGTGATTCCCTTTTACTATTATACCTTTTGGAAGAAGGAGCTTGCAAAGCTGCACGCCCAGATTTAAGAACAGCTTTGGTTTTAGAGATACAGCGTGGAAACAGGCCCTTTAGCCCACCGAGTCCCCGCCTACCAACAATCACCCCATATACTAGTTTTATTCTACAAACTAGGGACAATTTACAGATACCAATTAACCTACAAACCTGTTCGTCTTTGCAGTGTGGGACGAAACCAGAGCACCTAGCCACGCGGTCACCGGGAGAACGTACAAACTCTGTACAGACAGCACCCATTGTCTAGATCGAACCCGGGTCTTTGTCTCTGTAAGGCAGCAGCTCTACCACTGTGCCACTCACAGCTTCTTCCTCACTGTTATCAGACTCCTGAACCAATCACCTTTTTCTCACCCCCTTTCTGGAGGTTCTGCCATGCACTCTCACTATTAACTCTACCTCATTCAGTCATTGTTAGAATTTTCTTCAGATTGCTCTACAACCTTTGTACCATCCTGCTGTTTTGCATTTGTATTTATTGCTTTAACTATCATTGCCATGTATACTGTTTACTCTCTTACATCATCATGCGAACAAGGAATTTTATTGCACCCTGGTGTATATAAGAAACTAATCTGAGTCTAAATTTTCAGAAATGAAATTGCCTGCTGCCACAGTAATTTCCAAATAACATTCCTCTGGATGTGTGGGTGGGTTGCTATATATATAGGAATATATCATACTCATTATATAAAATTCAAAGATCCCACATTCTCCATTTGGCACTGTGTAGTTCAGGGAAATGTCGTAGAAGCTTATTGAATTTATCAAGAGTGGTGGCATACTTAACCAATCAGTAACCAAGGTTACGCTGCAAGAGGCAGAATTACTTTTAGTGCAGAAGTACAACCAAAGTAAAACACTGAATTTGTTGCCTAGTAACACTGTCTTGTCTCGTTGTCAGCAAACTCATTAGAAATTTGTTCTGCACCCTCCCACTTTTGTCAAAGAGACAATTTGTTGTTGGCCTACAGACTTCACTCCATAAATGTTTGCCTTCCACATCCCAAATGTTTGCAGTGCAGCTGCCCTCTCTGAAGAAGGCCCTCTTCAGACAGTGTGATGTGTAGATTCAGTCAAGGGTGGGAAAACTGGTCTGTGTGAAAGAGTGGGTTATATCCACAACTCTGCAATTTCTTGCAGAGGGAAAGCCAAGCATCAGGGCTAGAAATACAATTCAGTTCCCACTGATACTCCTGGCACTTATAATAGTCACAAAGATTTTAATGAGACTGGAAGACTTGAGTTATAAGCAGAGACTGGATTGGCTGGGATCTTTCTCTGGAGTGCAGGAAGTAGAATGGTGACATTATAGAAGTTTATAAAATTATTAGGCCAAAGATGAGCCACGTTACTATAAAACTTGCAATGAACCAAGTTATTATGAATCTGTAAAGCGTAGGAGCAGGCCCTTCAACCCATAATATATGCAACAAACATGATGCCAAGTTAAACTGATCTTCTCTACCAACACGTGATCCATTTCCTCCATTCCTTGCATGTCCATGCGCCATCATAGTAAATGCCACTATTGTTTCTGTCTTAGTTTATTTTATTGTCATGTGTGCTGAGGAAGTGAAATGCTTTTATTGCATAAAGAATATACATGATTACAATCGAGCCATCCACAGTGCCTCCACCACTGCCCCTAGCAGCACGTTCCACTCTTGTCAAAAACATGTCCCGCACATAATTTTTAATTTTGCTCCTCTCACATAAAGGAGTCCCCTCTGGTCTTTGACATTTCCATCCAGCAGAAAATGTTCTGACTGTCTACCTCATCTATGCCACACATCATTTTAAATACTTCTATCATGTCTCCCCTCAGCCTCTTGACACTCGAGAGAAAACAATCCAAGTTTATCTAACCTCCTCTTATAGTTAATACCCTCTAATCCAGACAGCATTCTGGTAACCTACGTGATAAGAAACCAGAGCACCTGGAGAAAACCCACACGGTCACAGGGTGAACGTGCAAACTCCACACAGCTCTGGAAGTGCAGGCAGGTTCAGCCCAAGCAGGCATTCTATGTGGCCAAAGCAACAAACAACCATTATGACACATCATAAATGGGTGTTCCGTTAAGCAGCATCACCAATTAACCCATTAAATGGTCCCAATCAACAATAGCCCGCAGAAACCAGTTGCCAGCTGACTAAATTATTCATCACTTCAGAAATAAATTGGCAGATTCATCCCAACCGAACCCTCAGGTTAGTTTGCTGTAATCTTTCCCTCCAGCTGAATGATGTAGGTATGGAACTCAGAACTGAGGTAAATCACTCTACCAGGATTCTTTTCATATGAATAATAAGGAATTAATTTTGTCTGCCAGGACCTACAAAGTAACCTCTTTCCTTGTCCAAGTGTATATTTGCTTTAAAATGAAAGATGCACAGGAAAATCTATGGGAGTTGCTGGACAACCCACTATAGGGGGGTTGCACGTAAGGCCACCGGGTCAAAGGGCTTGACGCACGGAGCCGCTCAATCCATCTGGAGGACATCGCAGCTTCCGGTATATGTTGTTAATACACGAAACTCGTACTTTCCTACCTGTTATAAAACGCCAAATTGGTGAATTTTTGCACTGTAAATAATTGTGGAAGTCGGGGAAGTCAGAATTCCAAAAGTGAAGAGAAATGAAGGTAAAGAGAAGCGAGAGCTGAAGGGACAACAACAGCTAAAGTGCTTGGCGAACATTGGCCGTGCAGATATCAAATTGGAAAATATTGGGAATTATCGCGTTTGCTCGCGGCATTTCATCAACAGTAAGGCATTATGTATGTTTTTTCTTTATTCATTTGGTATCTAAAAAGTTTCAGAAATGATAAATCTGGCTATAAAATTTTAAAATCGCCCATGGTTCTGAAGTGGGTTTTTACATGCTTCTGAAGCTAAATTTATCATAAAAAAAATCTCCAGACTTACGAGTGGTGTGTGGAAAAGTAAGTTTTCTATCGTTATGCTATTGAGGTGTATATTTTGGCAAATAATAAAATGTTCTGACAGCTTAAACACCCACTCCCTTTCAATAGGATATTGTCAATTTGCTGAGGTTGATTATGTCCAATTAACAGCTAAAAATTATGCAATTCCTTGGCTTGCACCTGAGTAAAATGTAATTCAAAACCCACGTATGGTTTGCGATTTTTTATAATGATAAATTTTGCTTCAGAGGCGTTTTCTTTTTGTATGTAAAAACCCACTTGAGAACCATGGGCGATTTTAAAATTTTACAGCCAGATTTACCACTTCTGAACTTTTTAGATGCCAAAGGAATCAAGAAAAAACACAAATAATGCCTTACTGTTGATGAAATCCAGTGAGCAAACGCGATAATTCCCTATATTTTAAATCTCGATATCTGCACCACCAATGTTCGCCAAGCACTCTGGCTGTTGTTGTCTCTTCAGCTCTCGCTTCTATCTACTGTCATTTCTCCTCACCTTTGGAATTCTGAAGTAGGATAAATGTCTCTCACGCTTATCCCGATTTCCTTAATTATTTACAGCGCAAATATTGACCATTTCGGCGGGTTTGAACAGGCCCGCTACGCTGGAAACAATGGTCAGTGTTTCCCTGCAGTTCATCGCGTGTACTCCAGTTGGCGTAGCGTAGCAACAGTACGGGTCAACCTCCCTATTAATGTGCTTTTGTAGAAACAAGGAACTGCAGATGCAGGTTTTCCAAGGAAAAAACACAAAATGCTGGAGTAACTCGGGTCAGGCAGCATCTGTGGAGAACAAGGATTGGTGACATTTCGGATGGGGACTCCAGTATGAAGGGTCCTGACCCAAAACAACCTAATCACCTATTCATGTTCTCACAGAATCCATTAACGTGCTGTTATTGGTTAAATCGCTTAAGTAGTGATTTGCACAGATTGAATGCTGATCCTCGTATTTTATGAATCTCTCATCAATGTTTAACTCTTCATTGTAAAACACGGTCATTATGAAACATATAGAACAGGCCTACAGCCCTCAATGTTTGTGCTGAACATGAGTCCAAGTAAAATTATGTGATCCATATCCCTCCATCCCATGTGCCTATCTAAAAACTCTTAAACGCCACAATTGTACCACCCTTGGCAGCACATTCGAGGCACGCACCACTCTGTGTACATAAACATGCCCTGCACATCGCCATTAAGTTTTGCCCCTCTCACCTTAAAGCTATGCCCGCTCGTCTTTGACATTTCCACCCCGGGGAAAAGGTTCTGACTGTCTACCCAATCTATGCCCCTGATAATTGTATACACCTGTACCACGTCTCCCCTCGGCCTATGACCGCCAAAGGAAACTATTTAAATTCGTGCAACCTCCCTGAGACCGAAACTTCACTGCCGGAATCCTACAAGAAGAAGAAGAAGAGACCGAAACCTTCTAATCCAGGCTTCCATTTCTGATAAACCTCCTCTGCACCCTTTCCAAAACCTCCACATCCTTCCTGCCTAATAAAAGTCTTATGACGTTGCAACGTGACTTGTTGACCCTTGGACATTTATCACCCTCCTCGTCCTTGTCTTCTGTTGCGCGGTGCTCCTCCGTGGAGACGCTTAGGCCGGGTAAATGAAGGCCGGATGCATCATTCGTGATGGGAACCAATAGTGGGACGTGAGTGTGGCAGGGGCCCGGAGCGGGACCGGGGGACGGGAGAGAGCGACGCACACATCGCACGGCAGCTTGGGAAGCGCTTGGAGCCGGAGAGCGGCGGCGGTGGTAGCTGGTAGCGGCGGTGGTAGCGGCGGCGGTAGCGGCGGTAGCGGCAGCGGCAGCGGCAGCGGCAGTCGGGGACTCGCCCGCCGGGCCATGGCGGACTACGGGGTTCCCAGATAGTCGGCGGATCCCTGTCCCCCGCTCCCCGGACACGGCAGCGCTATCCGCCGCATCACCTCCAGGTCACTGCCGCTGGATGAGCATCAGGATACCGGGGTGTAAACGATCACCACGTACCCGCCTTCTGGATAAACTACAGGGCACCCGTCCGTTGAATTCCTTGGTGCAAGTTGCCATTGGGTACCCGCTTTGTGGATTAATTACAGGCACCTGTTCATTGCATTAATTACAAGGTATCTGTGTACAAGTTATCACCAGCTACCGTCATCTGGATTAACTACAGGGCACTTGCCCATTGCAATAACTACAAGATACCTGGGTGCAAACTGTCACCACATACCGTCGTCTAGATTAAGTACGGGGCACCTGTCCATTCCATTAACTGCAGGGTACCAGTGTACACGTTATCATCAGTGACCATCTTCTGGATTAACCATAGAGTATCATTGGATGAACTACCAGAATAACCCTGTACAAATTATCACCAGGCTCCATCCACTGGATGAACTACGAGATAACTGCATACAAAATATCACCATATACTGGCTACTGCATTAATCATAGGTTACCTGTGATAAGATTATCGACTTGCAATGAGGCTTGAGGTGATAGCAGGCAACATCAGGGTAGTGGCAGGTAAGTGCTGACTGGTGTCAGAGGCACCCCTCCAGTCTAATGTTCACCATGACAATGTTTCACTACGTAGTTCAATGATACATTGTCATATGTACTGATGTACAGTGAAATTCTCTTTTTGCATATTGTTCACCATATACTGTGTACTGGATTAACCACAGATTAACTGTGGTAGATTATCAACTGGTATCATCCACTAGATTAACTATAGGGTACCTGTGTACAAGATTATTACCAGGTATAATTTATTGGGTGAACTACAGATCACCTGTGTAGGAGATTATCACCAGGTACTGATAACTGAATCCATTGATAACTGCTAATCACCAGGTTATCAATGGATTAACCACAGGATACCTGCCTATAAGATTATCACAGGAAACATCAAATGGATTAACAATAGGATATTTGTCCTTGAGATTTTCTCCAGGTATTATTCATTGGATTACTACTAGGTAATGAATTACTGTCAATTACCTGTCCATCAGGTTATCTACAGGATTCCTGTCGATTGGTTTATCATCAGGTCGTTCACTGAATTATTGCAGGGTGCTGCGCACTGAATTATCACCATGTACTATCCACTGGATTAGTTCTGGATTGTTACATCCACTACATTACAACTGGTTCGCTGTGAACTGGTTTATTGCCGGGTCGTTGTCAAGTTTGCAGCAGCTGATTTACCACAGGGTCAGTTACTGCTGAGATTTTAGGGTTGTGGGAGAAGTCTCTGGAATCACTACCATTTGATCTTGGCCCGTCCTGTCCACAATCGGCATCTTAACTAAATGGGAGAAGAGGAGATGACTGCAGTAATTTGTGCAGTGGTGAGATTGGGCAATGAGGCTTGAGGTGATAGCAGGCAATATCAGGGTAGTGGCAGGTAAGTGCTGACTGGTGTCAGAGGCACCCCTCCAGTCTAATGTTCACCATGACAATGTTTCACTACGTAATTCAATGATACTTTGTTGTCATATGTACTGATGTACAGTGAAATTCTCTTTTTGCATATTGTTCAGTAAAAATATTACTATACATAAGCACAACCTTAGTTAAGTACAAGTGTTTAGGAATAGTACTTTGAGACAGTAGACTAAGAGTCGCCATGTTATGGTGCCATTTTTCATGATATCCAAGTTGTTATAGTCATACAGCGTGGAAACAGTCCCTTCGGCCCAACTTGCCCACATTGACCAATATGTCCCATCTACACTGGTCCCACCTGCCTGCGTTTGGCCCATATCCCCCCAAATCCGTCCTATCCATGTACCTGCCTAAATGTTTCTTAAATGTTGCAATAGTACCCGCCTCAACTACTTCCTCCAACAGCTCGTTCCATACACCCACCACTCTTTATGTGTAAAAGGTATCCCTCAGGTCCCTAGTAAATCTTTCCCCCCTCACCAGAAACTTATGTTCTCTGGTTCTCGATTTCCCTACTCTGGGCAAGAGACTCTGCGTCTACCCCATCTATTCTCATGATTTTATACACCTCTATAAGATCACCCCTCATCCTCCTGCACTCTAAGGAATAGAGTCATAACCTACTCAATCTCTCCCAATAGCTCAGGCTCTCAAGTCCTGGCAACATCCTCGTAAAGGGCTGTCCCACTGCGGCGACCTAATCCGCGAGTTAAGAAGAGTGCCTTCGACCTTCGAGCTCGATGGGCACTCGCCTGGAAAACCGCGAGCTGGATTGACCGTCTGCATTGAAACCGCGAGCTGGATCGACCGACCGCACACACACACACACAAACACATCACAAAGACGGGAGCCAGGGAAAGCGGGGAAGCGCTGTCGGAAATTCACACCCGCGATGAAGAGGATGGTAAACGACTGCCACAGTGTACGGTAAGTCCTTTAGAAAGCACGGGGGTGGGGGGGGGGGGGAGAGAAGGGGGGGGAGAAGGAGTGGAGACACAGTTTTTAGAAGTATAATAAAGTTTAGCGGGCATTTTACCTTCCGGTCGGTTTTCCCTGGTCCTGAAAACTCCAATGAGCCAATCAAAATGCCCGGTCAGTGAAGGAGATTGCCTACGGCTGCCCTCGACTGCCTGTAACTACATAGCGACCCCACTCTACTGCCATAAAGAACTATGTCATAAAGAACCATGCTGACCAAATTGTACTCGTGGAAAAATTTTCACCATGCTGAACATTTTTCCGCGACCTAGCTGAGGCCACGAGTATTCGGGAACTTCCCTCGAGCATGAAGGAGAGTTCCAGTGACTTCATTGGACCTCCTAGGACCAGATCTAGACCATGCTGCGAGTTTGAGTCGAGAGCAAACTCTTCTAAACTTGCAAATTAGGTCGCTGCAGTGGGACAGCCCCTTGAATCTTCTCTGCACCGTTTCCAGTTTGACAACATATTTCCTATAACATGGTGCCCAAAATTGAACCCAATACTCTAAATGCAGCCTCACCAACGTCTTATATAACTGCAACATGACCCCCAACTTCTATACACAATACTCTGACGAAGGCCAATGTGCCAAAAACCTTTGACCACCTTATCTACCTTTGGTGCCACTTTCACTATGTCATAAAGTACTGGAGAGAATACTGTTGACAAAGCTAGAAATGTATGTCCTTACTACTGACAATCAGTTTGGGTTCAAAAGAAAACATGGAACTGACCTGTGTATCTATGCTCTTAAAGAGATTGTGTTCAGGTACACAAGCCTGAATTCATCTGTATTTTTATGTTTTATTGATGCGTCCAAGGCATTTGATAGAATTAATCATGAACAATTGTTTGTAAAATTGCTAGATAGAGGTGCCCCTAAATTCTTAGTGAGAATTTTAGTGTTTTGGTATGCCCATCAAACGTTTCAGGTTAAATGGGACAATGTTGTATATGCTCCATTCTGTGTTAGTAACGGAGTGCGGCAAGGAGGAATTTTGTCTCCTATTTTATTTAATGTTTATAGGGATGAATTGTCAAATCAGTTAAATAGGTTAAAAACTGGCTGTCTTGTCTTGTTAATCATCTTATGTATGCAGATGACCTGGTCCTGCTCTGTCCATATAGTGTTGGGCTGCAGCAGATACTGAAGGTGTGCTCTCAGTATGGCCTTGATTATGACATAAAGTATAATGCTAAGAAAAGCCGCATAATGATAGTTAGAAGCGCTGAGGACAGGAAATCAACTTTTCCGACTTTTTATTTGTTAGACAGTCCTCTTGCTGTGTGTGAGGAAATTAAATACCTAGGTCATGTCATATCCGATGACTGGACGGATGACAAAGACCTCTACCGACAGCGCTGTCAAATGTATCTTCAAGCTAACATGCTTATAAGGAAGTTTTCTATGTGCTCTGACTCTGTGAAGTGTTCACTGTTCAGAACCTACATCACACCATTATATACTGCTCAATTGTGGTCTAATTATAAGAAAAAGAGTATGCAGAGGCTCAAGGTAGCATACAATGATGCAATGAGGTTGCTACTTCGTGTCCCTAGATGGCATAGTGCCAGTCAATTGTTTGTGTCCACTAGAGTGCCAACCTGTGAGGCACTCTTAAGACAGCTAATGTTTAGTTTTATGTGTCGCCTGGATAAGTCAGAGAACCACATAATTGAAGCCCTAGTCAGCCCTCTGAAAAGCTGCTATAGATTCACTTCTAGGCTAAGACGGCATTGGTGCAATAGCTTGTATATCTTATAGGCTAATATGCAATTTTATATGTATTTTTTAGAGATTAGAGATTAGAGATTCCTTTATTTGTCATTCAGACCTTTCGGTCTGAACGAAATTTCGTTGCCTGCAGTCATACATATAATAATAAATGACAAAACACACAATAAACACAAATTAACATCCACCACAGTGAGTTCACCAGGCACCTCCTCACTGTGATGGAGGCAAAAGTCTTAAAGTCTCTGTCTCTTCCTGCTTTCTTCTCCCTCTGCGCTGAGGCGATCCAGGCTTCTGATGCTGTGGCCCCGCCGGGCGACGGTAAGCCAGTCCAGCGGCCGAATCCGTGCTCCGCGACGGGCCGGTTCAAACTCCGCGGCCCGGGGTGGTCGAAGCTGCCGAAGCTGCCGCCCTCCAGTCTAGCGGACGCAGCTGTAGTTCACCAACCTGTGACCTGCGCGCTCCCGACGATGTCGTCCACTGGGCCCGCGGTCGAGCCTCCGGATTCAGGTCGCCACCAGTGTCCTCGGTCGCCACCGCCGGACGCCACCGCAGCCCCGAAGCCGGCCAGCCTCGCGCTCCCGAAGATGTCGTCCACTGGGCCAGCTGCGGCCGAGCCTCCGGATTCAGGTCGCCACCAGTGTCCTCGGTCGCCACCGCCGGAACGCCACCGCAGCCCCGAAGTTGGCCAGCCCCGCGCTGGTAAGTCCTGGCTCTGCCTCCGGAGCCTCGAGGTCGGTCGGTCGCTCGCAGTTGGAGTTGGAGGCCGGCAGCTCGCAGTTGGAGTTGGAGGCCGGCAGCTCCGCCATTTTGGCCTCAGCGCAGACGGAGGCAGAGAAGGGGGACACGACAAGAAAAAGTCGCATTCCCCCGAAGGAAGAGACAAAAGTCATGTTTCACCCCCCCACCCCCCCACCCCACACATACACAACCCAATAAACTAAAATTTAACTGAAACAGGACAAAAGAAAACAACAACAAAAGTAAAAACAGACGGACTGCAGGCGAGCCGCTGCTGTACGACAGCGCCGTACAGCAGCAGGTATCTCATTATACTGTTTGATGTGTTCTATGGACCTGTGTCTGAAATAAAGCTTTTATTATTATTATTATTATTATTATTTCAACGAACTATGCACCTGCACTCCCAGATCCCTCTGCTTTATAACACTCCCCAGAGCCCTTCGGTTTATTGTCATACTTCCGTCATCCCAAAATGCACCACGTTACATTTCTCTGTATTAAATTCCATCAACCATTCCGCAGCTCATCTGCCCAACCGATCAAGATCGGGATAAATGTAGAGTTCTTAA
This sequence comes from Malacoraja senta, assembly GCA_038087875.1. Taxonomy (NCBI): domain Eukaryota; kingdom Metazoa; phylum Chordata; class Chondrichthyes; order Rajiformes; family Rajidae; genus Malacoraja; species Malacoraja senta. The sequence goes on from CM075994.1 coordinate 1,946,456, forward strand.
CTTGGCTATAAAGGTGTGTGCGTGTACATGTCTTCATCTGGATTTCCTGAATGACAATGTTCTCTCTTCACAGATGCCTCATTCTTAATGACTTTCTTTCAGGCACTTACTGTTCACAAGGAAAAATATATATCTTGGAGAGTTTAATTGAGGTTATGTTTCCATTTTTGTTCCTTATCTGCATGCTTTTTTTTTTAACCACATCTTTTTACATTTTCCTTTTTGATGATTTCCTTTCATTTTTGTTTCCTGCTAATTTTCAGCATTCCACACAAACTGTGTGTTAGTGTTTGTTTTGGTTTAGATTCTTGGTTGGCTTTTTGGTTGGCTTCTTTAAATTCCAGTGTCATCTGGCCTGAAATATCGTCTTAATCAGTGTGGTGTATTTCATTACAGCAGAGCCTCACTTCCCAGTGGCAATCTCTGATAACTGGTTGTTTAGTGTAAGAATTCAATTATTTATTCTTGGAAATCAGAGCCAACGTTTTGCACGTGACCATGTTAAACTGAGTTCTTTTGTTAATCTAAAGTCAACTTGACTCAAATGCTTGTAGCTGTTGAAATCGATTCTTTATTCAGCTGAGACTAGTCTCTGAACCTTCCAACAGAGAGCTGATGCTCTGGGGGCGGGTCCAGAGAGGAGTAACTTTGATAGAACTCATGGCATTTATATAGGTATTAGACATTTCAGATACAGAGGGTATGACAAGCTAGTAACCAATCATCTGAGTCCTTCTGGTGATTTACAACATCAGTCACATGATCCCCCTTCCCTGGCCTCACCTTACAACCTTTGTTTGCATGTGGTATAACTTTGCTTAGAATTATTTTATTTCAACACAGCAAAACCCCAGAAGGCTCAATTATCAAAGACCACCCCTCAAAATATAAGATACATATGTAATACAATGATCACACAAGTCATACACACTTTCCATACCAAGAAGAAAGGTATTTCTATAAATCTAAACAAAGTCTAATGTTTACAGTCCTACTAAGACACAATACATTTCATAGATTGTTTCACTACAATTTTACACAGTTTAAAATACTATTACCTATGTATTAAAACATTAATTATATGAGTTTGCCGAATTACAGTTTCTAAGTTCAAAACCCACACACACCTCCCAACCAAGCATACATGGGTCGTAAATCTGTCAACTTAATTAATAAGTGTTTGGTGCAAGGATACAACTTCATTTTAATTTGCAGCCCCTTTCCTGCTATCTGGAAGCCAGATTTCCAATCTCACTACAAGGTATTTTACAAATATCACAGAACACAGAGTAGATTCACAACTCAGACCATTACATCAGAATTACATCTGCTTCTTCGACTTTCTATAAACATAGGAAGGTCACATATCCATCAATCTAATTCTTTTCCTCTCCAAGCATTCATCCCTTATCACAACCTCATTATAATTTAACTTAGCCAAAGCTAAATTACAGAGTCTATTATCTCTCAGCCTTGAATTCTGTCTCAAGCTCAGCATAAACCTCACAGCTCAAGAATGTGCCATAGAGGAAGAGCAGATGACCTCTGGCCCAAGGAGAGGCCCCATTCAGTAATCCATTCTTCAACACAATCATATCAAATACAATTTCCTCCAGCGATATAATTGCCCCAAAGCAACAAACCAAGCTATGCAGGTTCAGATCAGCACCTCTATGCTTTGATTCATCTGTTCGCTCTGTGTTGTTTCCTTACACTTTATTTCTTTAGGATACATGTTTCTGAAAACCTTAAGCTTTTCTTTTGCAAATTACCTAGCATATAAAAGTCACTATCCGAGCGGTTCTATTATATAATATTTCTTCAACCACTCAAAGGATGTAGAAAAGACTCACGTCCCCTTCTTCCTATATCCCTCCCTCTGGCTTTACATTTCCCTCATCTTCTCCCCATATCTGTCACTCTATTGTCTCCTTTTCATCTCTAGCCTTTGTCCACCGATCAACCCCCCCACCTGTATCCACCTAGCACTTGCCAGGCTTGCCTCGCCTCCACGTCTTTTCCAGTTTTCTCCCCCTACTACAGTGAGTCAAAGGAAAGGTCCCGACTCAAAACATCACATCCATTTCTTCCACAGATGCTGCCTGAGTTATTCCCACTATGCATTTTGCTAAACGTTCCAACATCGGCAGTTCCTTGTGTCTTCACAAGGATATTACTTGGTTTGAAGGGCGAGTTATCAGGAGAGATTGCATAGGCTGGTTCTGTTTCCTATGGATCAAAGGAGGCTGAGTGGTAAAGTGACAAAAGTGTATTAAATGATGAGAGGTATTGATAGGGTAGCGAACCAGTGTCTGGTTCCCATGGTAGAGGGATCTAAAACTAAGGAGAGCCATGGGCAGGTTTTTCACACTGAGGGTGATAGGTATATCAGAGCTGCCAAGTAGTACGGATTTTCCGTATTTTGTACGGAAATGCGATAAGAGTCAAGTCAAGAGTCAAGAGTGTTTTATTGTCATATGTCCTGGATGGGACAATGTGCACTTTAACCACATGTAATTTTTTCTATTACAAATCTCAAATTGTGGAGTACAGAGGCAAATAAATAAATGATTGGTCTTTGTCCCAAACATTATGGAGGGCACTTTATACACAGTGGAGCAGCACTGCTTGTTGATACGGTTAGGAGAATGTGGAACTTTAACAGAAAAAGTTTTCTGGCAATCTGGCTGAACCCACCATCTTCTGCCTCCTTTAGATTTAGGGTTGAGTTTATTATTGTCAGATGTTCTGAGCTACAGTGAAAAGCTTTTTTCTTTGCGTATCATCCAAGTAGATCAGATATATCATACATAGATACAATCAGTTCAAACTCCTACTCCTTTAGTTTAGTTTATCGATACAGCACAGAAACAGGCCCCTCTGCCCACCGAGTCTGTGTTGACCAGCGATCCCCGTACACTAGCACTATCCTACACACTAGGGACAATTTTACTCGTCAATTAACCTATAAACGTGTACGTGTTTGGAATGTGGGTGGAAATTGGAGCACCCAGAGAATACCCACGCGGTCATGGGAAGAACATACAAACTACGTACAAAGAGTGTAAAGAATCTATAACGAGGCATCGTTACTTTACTATCTTTATTCATACTGGAGCATTACATATTGCACTAGCTGTACGTGGTCTGTCACAGGAACTAGAGAGCGATCTGTGGGTGGGGAGGTTGTACTTATACTTGTGATATGGGGAGTGGTTAGTAGGTATGAGGTCACTATGTTAAAGGCACATGCATATCTCATCTACATCCTTCCCCTCCGAATCGACAGGCAAATACAATGGTGACAGGGCGACCACGGCTCATGCGCTAGGATGGTTAAACAAAATCGCCATGGCGGACAGGCGGTTTGACAAGACGTCCCGACCGGGTTCGCGTCTCGCCATCCTCCCTTCCGGCAGGAGGAAGAAGCACTGATGGGGACAGACGAACCTGAAAGGGGGAAACGGGAGGAGACGGAGGAGACCGCGGCACCAGGCGTGGGTTCGAATCCCACTTCTGACACCATGTAAAGAATCTATAACGAGGCATCGTTACTTTACTATCTTTATTCATACTGGAGCATTACATATTGCACTAGCTGTACGTGGTCTGTCACAGGAACTAGAGAGCGATCTGTGGGTGGGGAGGTTGTACTTGTACTTGTGATATGGGGAGTGGTTAGTAGGTATGAGGTCACTATGTTAAAGGCACATGCATATCTCATCTACAAAGAGCACCCGTCGTCAGGATTGAATCCGGGTCTCTGGCGCTGTAAGGCAGCAATTCTACTGCTGCGCCACTGTGACGCCCTCTCCTGCTTCTCCGACAAGAAGCCAGCTGTTATGAAAGGCCTGGATAGAGTGGATGTGGAGTGGATGTTTACACTAGTGGTAGAGTCTAGGACCAGAGGGCACAGCATAAAAGAACGGAGCATTAAATAGGAGATGAGGAGGAATTTCTTTAGCCAGGTGGTGGTGAATCTGTGGAATTCATTGCCACAGGCCGCTGTGGAGGCCAAGCCATATTTTTACAGCAGAGATTGACAGATTCTTGATTATCATGGGTGTCATGGGTTTATGGGGAGAAGGCAGGAAAATGGGGTTGAAAGGGAAAGATAGATCAGCACTATTGAAAGGCGGAGTAGACTTGATGGGCTGAATGGTCTAATTTTGCTCCTTTGACGAACTTATGAGGCAGAGAGTTTGTCTTTGTTTTTGGATGATCGGTACCCTCCAGTGTCCTGTTTTACAATCTAATAATTAGGCAAAAGAGACATGGATTTATCTCTGATAGCTTGGATCATACACTGGCTTGGCGATTGAACTGCAGGCTTTCACTGATTAGTTTTGTATTATGTTTGATCTGGAAGCCTTTTCTCGTCTACTTTGGCGTTGTGCTATGTTGTTTGCAATGCTGCAACTTTTATTTCCAGTGTAGACCTCACGACAGAATTTCAAAACTGAAAAAGAAAGACTTGCATTTTGAAAAGTACCTCTCATGAATTCAGGACATCCCAAAGCACTTTTTCAGCCAACGAATCGCTAGTCAAATGCAGCAACGCAGCTGCAGCATAGGAAAATGCAGCAACATTGAGAAATGCAACAACATAGGGAAATGCAGCAGCACTGCTGTAAGATAGGGAAATGCAACAGCCAATTTGCACTCCTAAAGGAACCATAAATATCACCAGATGGTGAGCTGGCAAAAGCTGGAGTAACTCAGCGGGACAGGCAGCATCTCTGGAGAGAAGGAATGGGTGACGTTTCGGGTTGAGACCCTTCTTCAGATTCTGAAGAGTCTGCAGCTCCTTCCTACACAAGTTGCTTGTGGGTGTTTGTTAAGTGGAAAATATTTGGTTGGACACCAGGGAGAGCTTCTCTGTTCTTCCACAAAACAATGCCTTGGGATTAAATCCCCACGCATACTTGCAGTTGCAACCACCTGACTAAAGGGGAGGGTGCTGACAGATCAGACAAGGCTGGTGCCAAGGCAAGGCAGGCAAACATTGCTGGCTATGGAGATTTGGGTCATGAACTCTTGCATTGAGAGTTTGCCAAGCAATGTAATGAGGTCTGAATGAATCTGGCACCACGTCTGTGAATGATGAACTATTTATTCAGATGAAGTTGAGAAATAAAGAAAAGGACACAAAGTGCTGGAGTAACTCAGCGGGTCAAGCAGCATCTCTGGAGAACATGGATAGGTGACATTTCGGGTCGAAACCCTTCCTAAGATACTGGACCAAAAACGGACAGTGTAAAAATGAGGCCGGTCGCTCCATCTTATTTGTGTGAAAGCTACAATGCGATTGACATATGATGAAAGAATGGAGTCGACTGGGTTTGTATTCACTGGAATTTAGAAGGATGAGAGAGAGAAACATATAAAATTCTTAAAGGATTTAAAAAAACTAGATGCAGGAAAAATGTTCCCGATGTTGGGGGAGTTCAGAACCAGGGGGTCAAGATTCAAGAGAGTTTCCATGTGTCCCAGATAGGACAATGAAATTCTTGCTTTGCTTTCAGCACAGCAGAATATTGCAGGCATAAATAATACAGAGATCAGTGTGTCCATATACCATACATATATATATATATATATATATATATATATATATATATATATATATATATATATATATATATAATATACATAAATAAACATAACGTGCAGTAGGCTGATTAAAGTTCAGATTTTGTTTGAGTTGAGTTTAATAATCTTTTTTTAATTTTTTTTTTAAAATGTTTTTATTTTATTAGAAGTGCAATTGTATACAATCATATTTTCATAATACATTTTATGTACAGCTTCTTATTTTTTTATTATAGTAAAGAGGAAAAAGAAATTAGATAATAAAGTATAGAAAAACGTGAGATATATAGTGTGTGGAGAAGAAGAATAGAGAATGAAAGAAGAAAGTTAAAGAGTAGAAAATAGGAAAAAGAGAGTAAAAGAAAAAAGGAAGAAAAAGAAAAAAGAAGGAAGGAGATCTTATTTATAATCTTGAACATCCCTCGCCCAGTCACGAGACAGTTAGCTTTTACAATTGTGTTGCACCATATGATTCCAAAAAGACGACAAATGGAGACCAACTCGTTATGAATTGGTCAGATTTATCTATTAGGAGGAATCGCATTTCCTCAAGATGTGCGGTGTCCAACATACTTGCAATCCACATTTTGAGCGTTGGTATTGGTGTATTTTTCCAAAATTTAAGTATTAATTTTTTTGCTATTATTAAACCATAATTAAAAAATAATTTTTGAGATGGATTCAATTTATTCCCATCTTCCATTACCCCAAATATAATCAATTCATTATTAGGTTCCATTTTAATCTTAATTTTGTAAATATTTTGAAAATATCACTCCAGAATCTATAACGTTTTATGCAGGAAACAAAAGAGTGTGTTATAGTTGCGTTTTGGGTTAAACAATTATCGCAAGTGGGGGATATATTTGGATAGAATTTATTTAATCTTGATTTTGAATAATATAATCTATGTAAAATTTTAAATTGAATTAGATTATGTCTTGCATTAATCGAACATTTGTGAATGTACATCAAATACTTTTCCCATGTAACCTTCGTAATTTTTATCATTAATTCCCGTTCCCACTCTTCTCTAAGTACCTCTGTCGCTGGTAGGTCTATATTTAAAATACTATTATATAAATATGATATTAATTTTTGTGCATCAGCTTTAATATTCATTGCTTCTTCCAATAAATCAGGAGTTATTTTTTGATATCCTTGTATGTTGAGTTTAATAATCTGATGGCTGTGGGGAAGTGGCTATTCCTGAACCTGGTTGTTGCAGATTTTAGGCTCTTGTACCTTCTACCTGAAGGCAGCTAAGAGATGAATGTGTGGCCAGGATAGTGTGGGTCCTTGATGATGCTGCAAGCCTTTTTGAGGCAGCGATAGTGGTAGATCCCCTCGATGGTAGGGAGGTCAGAGCCGATGATGGACTGGGAAGTGTTTACAACTTTTTGCAGTCTTTTCCGCTCCTGGGCGCACAAGTTGCCGAACCAAGCCACGATGCAACCGGTCAGCGCGCTTTCTACTATGCACCTGTAGAAGTTCGAGAGAGTCCTCCTCGACATACCGACTCTCCGTATTCTTCTCAGGAAGTAGAGGCGCTGATGTACTTTCTTTATGATTGCATCAGTGTTCAGGGACCAGGAGAGATCTTCGGAAATATGCACGCCCAGGAATTTGAAGCTCTTGACCCTTTCCACCATCGACCCGTTGATATAAATGGGACTGTGGGTCGCCATCCTACCCCTTCCAAAGTCCACAATCAGTTCCTTGGTTTTGCTGGTGTTGAGTGCCAGGTTATTGTGCTGGCATCATTTGGTCAGTCGGTCGATCTCACTTCTATACTCTGACTCGTCTCCATCAGTGATACGTCCCACAACAGTGATGATGGAGTTTGCCCTATGACCGGCTACACAGTCATGAGTATAGAGTTAGTACAGCAGGGGGCTGAGCACGCAGCCTTGAGATGCTCCCATGCTGATTGTTATCGAGGCTGACACATTTCCACCAATGCGAACAGACTGTGGTCTGTGAATGAGGAAGTCGAGGATCCAATTACAGAGGGATGCGCAGAGACCCAGATCTGAGAGCTTGGTAACCAGCTTGGAGGGGATGATTGTATTAAATGCCGAGCTGTAGTCAATGAATAACAGCCTGACATATGAGTTTTTGTTGTCCAAGTGGTCCAGAGCGGAGTGGAGAGCCAGCGTTTAAGAATTTAACAGTTTAAGAATAAGGGGTAGGCCATTTAGGATTGAGATGAGGAAAAATGTTTTCACCCAGAGAGTTGTGAATCTGTGGAATTCTCTGCCACAGAAGGCAGTTGAGGCCAATTCACTGGATGTTTTCAAGAGAGAGTTAGATTTAGCTCTTGGGGCTAAAGGAATCAATTGATATGGGGAAAAAGTAGGAATGGGGTACTGATTTTAGATGATCAGCCATGATCATATTGAATGGCGAAGCTGGCTCGAAGGGCCAAATGGCCTACTCCTGCACCTATTTTTCTATGTTTCTACTTCAGACTGATAGGTGAAAGGGAAACGAGAGATATAGATGGCACATCGACTGCCTGAATGAAGTTAGTTTAGTTTATTGTCACGTGTACCGAGGTACAGTGAAAAGCTTTTGTTTCATGCTAACCAGTCAGTGGAAAGACTGTACATGATTACAATTGAGCCGTCTACAATTTACAGATACATGATAAAGGGAATAACGATTAGTGCAAGATATAGTAAAGTCCAATGAAAGATAGTCTGAGGTACTCCAGTGAAGTAGATAGTAGCTTAGGACTGCTGTCTAGTTGTTGATAGGATGGTTGAGCTGCCTGATAACAGCTGGGAAGAAAATGTGGGTCGCGTGTTTTTGAATTCGTTAATGTTTTTTGCTTACCAAAGAGCTCTCTGAAGTCAGCTATTTAAATAACATCAGCAATTTAATAAGCCATTTGGTCTCTTAGGCATTTGCATCATAGCTCAGTTACCAGTTTTTCTAGAGGTCTATTCTCTGCTGGAAAGTTGGTAGTTAATCCATGCAAACAGAATTTCGGGATAATCTGGGAGTATTAATGTACTTCTAATGCTAATAAAGTTTTTTAAAAAACTGTGGTCTGTGTTGAAACAATATCAGACATGATCCAAATCAGATTCGATGGGCTGAATGGACTAATTCTGCTCCTATGTCTTATGATCAGATGCATAGATATCGGCTTACACACCAATACAGAAGCAAGAGAGTGCTACACTGTCTTTCAGAAGAGATGTTGAACCAAGACACTGCCCATTTTCTTGTGTGTTGCTACTTCAAAGAATATGGAATATTAGTCCTCTGAGTCAATTATATCAGTTGCCATGGAATTGTTTTAGTTTACTTTATTGTCACGTGTACCAAGTACAGTGAAAAGCTTTTTGTTGCCTGCTAACCAGTTAGCGGAAAGTATAAATGATTACAATCGAGCAGTGTACAGATACATGATAAAGGGAATAATGTTTAGTTCAAGATGAAGTCTAGTAAAGTCCGATTAAGTGTCTGAAGACCCAAAACGTCACCCATTTCTTCTCTCCAGAGATGCTGCCTGTCCCGCTGAGTTACTTCAGCATTTTGTGTCTACCAAAGTCCGATTAAAGGCGGTCCGAGAGTCTCCAGCGAGGTAAATAGTAGCTCAGGACAGCTCTCTAGTTGTTGATAGGATGCTTCAGTTGCATGATAACAGCTGAGAAGAAACTGTCCCTGAATCAGAGATGTTCACTATATTTCACTATATTTCAGAAATACTCTGTCTACTTTCAACACTGGAACCTTATTCAAATTACGTTTTCCCACTGAATAGTTTGATGACAAAACTAAATTAGTCATCATGATGCAAGTACTATACTATCTTTTTTCACTAAATTAATTGATGTGACAGCTGATGAAAAGGAAAATACTTCATTTTTATATCTGAACTGCAGAATCTAGGCTACACATAACGTCTTTAAAGGTTGTATTGTGGAAAAACACACCGCGAGTCCCCGTGGACTGCATTGAGATGTGTAGGAAGGAACTGCAGATGCTGGTTTAAACCACAGATAGACCAGCATACATGGCGATTGAGAAGTTATTGTCAGACACGTTCAAGGGTTCAATGGTGCGTTATTTGTCACATATGCAACTGCATAGTGAAATTCATTTTGCATATATCACACATGTAGGCGCTGCCATTTTTGGCGCCATTATTCAAAGTCTGGTAACGTAAAGATGATAAGGGAAACAGGCCATTGTTAGCTGTTTGTAGGGTGAAAATGAGAAGCTAGTGCGATTTGGGCGAGGGAGGGATAGAGAGAGAGAGAGAGGGAATGCAGTGGCTACCTGAAGTAAGATAAATCAATATTCATAAGTTGCCCAAGCGCTTCTCATTTTCACCCTACAAACTGCTAACAATGGCCTGTTTCCTTTAGCATCGTTACTTTTTTGCATATCTTTCATTCATTGTTCTTTATCTCTACACATCGTTGTCTATATCTCTCGTTTCCCTTATCCCAAACCAGTCTGAAGAAGGGTCTCGACCCTGAAACATCAACCATTCCTTCTCTCCAGAGATGTTGCCTGTCCCGTTGAGTTACTCCAGCTTTTTGGGCCTATATTTGGTTTCTGTCTCCACAGATGCTACCTACCCTACTGAGTTCTTGAAGCTTTTCTGTTTTTATTCCTCCATAAAATTCTAGGTTGGCTCTTTTATTGTTTTTTCTTTTGCTAGGTGTCTGATTTGTTGCACCAATCCATCTTTGCAACTTAAATTTTTGTTTTAAGATTTCTAAAATGAAGTGCATATTTTCTGCCCGCCTAACTTACAGTAAGAATTTTCTTCTATAATTGGTTGGCTTTACTGTTTTCTATGAAGTCTAGATCTGATTGCTGAACTTTGAGGCTGCTGTTGTCTGGATGTTTAGTTACTGTGTGATAAATTGTTACCCTTGGCTTCTCCGGAGTCATCTGGCTTCCCAAGTCATGTGTGGATGACTAAGAATGTTTGAGGTTGAGAAATAAATTACAGTAACTACCATCTGTAGTTCCTATTGATGTTTCTTCATCATTTCGTTCATGTTTTGTGCAAAGGAAGGAACTGCAGATGCTGGAACTGCACAAAATGCTGGAGCAACTCAACAGGACACGCAGCATCTCTGGAGAGAAGGAATGGGTGACGTTTCGGGTCAAGACCCGTTGCTGTCTGTTCCGCTGAGTTACTCCAGCATTTTGTGTCTAACTTCGGTGTAAACCAGTTTCCACGGTTCCTATTGATGTTTCTTCGTCATTTCGTTCATGTTTTGACCAAAGGAAGGAATTACAGATGCTGGTTTACTCAATCATGCAGGGATTTACTTTTTTAAAAAATAGAACAAATAACCCTAACCCTTTCTTCTCCCCCCCCCCCCCCCCTATCAGTCTGAAGAAGGGTTTCGGCTCGAAACTTTGCCTATTTCCTTCGCTCCATAGATGCTGCTGCACCCGCTGAGTTTCTCCAGCATTTTTGTGTACCTTCGGTTTTTACAGCATCTGCAGTTCCTTCTTAAATACAGTAAACCCTTGTTTTACGAACCTCTTTATAGCAGATTTTGGTTGTAGCGGATGGACCACCAGGTTGAGTTGCCAACGCCAGCCCTGGCCACAATCCCTCCCCAGCCGTTTCCAGGCCGCGCCTGCTACCGCTACCACTGCCAACCCTTACCTGCGCTCCGGCAGTCAGTAAATAGGTTATTACCTTCCCCACAGCCAACAATGGACCATTGTGCGTTTCACCCTTCCTTGTTCATCGTTGCTGTTGCATATTTTTCAATCATTTTACTATGTACTTTTTCATATCTCTCTTTTCCCTCTATGACTCTCAGTCTGAAGAAGGGTTCCGACCCGAAATGTCATCTATTCCTTTTCTCCAGATATGCTATCTGACCCGCTGAATTACTCAGATGAACTGAACAATTCTATGATTCTATCAGAGTGAAATTATTTCACTGGAAAGAAAGTCCCCTCTGGAACTTAGAGAATTGTTTGCATTCTTTGCGTTGCAGAATAGATGATTTTAAAGAAAACAATCTTATGCTTGTAAACTACAATTGAGATGATCATTTAAGAAGCAAGAATAACTGGCTTATTGTCTGTGAAGGCCCACCCACTGCTGACAGCATGTGGCTGAATAGTAACTGATGTACAAGGAAGCTTTTGTGACTGTTATATGGTATGTAATTTCACTACACTGATCGGATTCAATATGAATTTGTATGTGGGAATAAGAATTCAAAGTCCAGATTTGCAAGGATTTTCATTTTACATTTTTGTTGCTTGTATGAAGGAAAGCAGGCAAAAATGGAGGCCTATATACTGTGATTGCTCTTACAATTTATCTGAGATGTTTTATGTTGGCTCCCACATCACATTACTGGGTTGTCAGCTTGTGAATCACCCATAAACTGAAGGAAGGCAAAATAATTTGCTATGTTTATTAATCAATGTGCTATAACGCATTGTTCCTTTCACTGGAATTGCGGCCTGTGTTGCATAGGATCTAAAATTATACCAGCATTTTGTTCCGTCTATCATTGTTGCAGCTCCCAATCCATCATGCTTTTTGATTTGGGTGGATGAATGTAATGGTTGAGGAGTGGCGGGAGGAACCATGGGTAGACTATTCTATTCTTTGGTGCCTTAAGCCTGACCTTGTGTTTTGCCCTGGTTGTTGTTTGATGCTAGATTCATATGGAATATTAAATCCTAGTTATCCCCACTTTGCGGTGAATGTGAATGTGACCTAAACTAGTAACTGGAACTGAACACTTGTTCACAGAGAGTGCTCTGTTAACCCTTAATGCATGACAGTAATAAAATAACAATCGTAGCGCAGGCCATAAATAAAAGGTTACGGTATTTTATGGGGAAAACGTGTTGGTTATATCAAAGATTAGTTGCTATCAGTTTAGTTTAGTTATTATTGTAACGTGAACCGAGGTACAGTGAAAAGCTTTTTGTTGCGTGCTATCCAGTCAGTATTATCAGGGCAGTGCTATTTTTAGAAAGATAATATGCCAAGGTTCAAAGTGCTTGGATCTTTCACATATTATAGAGCATTCGGTTCTGTGTATCAGTCCCATTTTACACCCCTCCCCCCCCCCCCCCCACCTTATTTCCCTGTAGCCTGTTCTGCCTCACCTTCTCCTAACTTCTCCAATTTGCCTGCCACCCACCTACACTGGAAGTAATTTACAACAGGCAGTGAACAACTCCCATCGTTCTTTGGGGTGTGAGAGAGGAAAGGGGAGCACTTGGAGGAAACCCACCCACTCACAGTGAGAATGTACAAACTCCACGGAAACAGCTGTAAAGGTCAGGATCAAACCTGGGTCACTGGCGTGGTGCAACAGCAGCATTACTTGCATGGTCGCTGTACCGCCCAATCATTTTGCTCATTTCCTAGGATGTGCTTGTGTGTGTGAGGGTGGTAAGACGGATGGAGATGCATTATAGCATACTTCAAATCTTTTTTTAAATCAGCCATTGCTCTTTAGAATCCGAGAATTATACAACAAAGGCATGCACAAGGATGTTACCAGTACGAGAGGGTTGGAGTTATAGGGAGAAGCTGGATAGGCTGTGGCTTTGTTCTCTGGTGTGTGGCAGGCAGAAGGGGATGACCACACGGAGGTTTATAAAATAATGGGTGGCATAGATAAGGGAATGGTTACAGTCTTTTTTCCAGGGTAGGGAAGGCTGGAAGTAGAGGGCATAGATTTTTAGGAGAGAGGGAAAGATTTAAAAGGGCCCTAAGAGGCAATTTTTCCACACAGAGGGTGGCGGATATATGGAACGAGCTGTCAGAAGAATAGTTGAGACGAGTACAATTGCAATGTCTAAAAGACATTTTGTGAAAGTTTACAAAAAAAATGAAAGTTTACAACATATACATCAATGCTCGTTAAATGCCAGACACTCTTTAATATAATTTAAAGTACTACATAGATTGCACTATTCTAAAACAAAATTAAACAGAATTTTTCCAAATATTTCTCCTATCTGTGACAAATGTCAATGCTTAGAAGCTAATTGAACTCATATTTTTGTAAAATGCATAAAAAATTTAAAAATTTGGACGGATATTTTTAAAATTATTTCTGAAGTTGTTAACATCCAATTGGATCCTGACCCAAAACTATTAATATTAGGAATATCAGAACAAAGCATAAAACTTACAATAAATCAAAGACATTTCCTTGATTATGGTATAATAATTGGGAAAAAATGAATATAAAAATTTTGGGAAAATCCAACAACCCCCACATGTGGATCACGGAAATGTCTGAGACCTTACACTTGGAAAAATTAGACTTGTCTTAATTGACAAATCAGAACTATTTGCTAGAATATGGTCTACATTTATTGATTTTCTAAAAGGGTAAACTGGTTCAACACGGAAGCTGGACTGAAACTTGAATCCAGGACTGGATGAACTATTACACTCTATAATCTACGGACCTATCTCCAAAATTGTGTTATTGGTAATCCTCTTTGTGGGTTTTTTTCTCCCTCCCCTGTCTATTAGCTCATAGTTTCCTTTTTCTCTTCCCTTATTTCTTTTCACTCTATAGCTCTATCTTTCAAAAAAAATTATAAAAAATTAGAAGCTGTGTTTATATGTAAGTGGTAAGCAAATCGTGTTTTGGTTATGATATGTATATGCTTCTAATAAAAATATATATTTTTTAAAGACATTTTGATAGGAAAGGCTTCTTTTATCCATCGGTAGGTAGATAAAAGGTCTAGATGGATATGGCCAGGCAAACAATAGGGGCAACACAGTGGCACAGCGGTTGAGATGCTGCCATACAGCGCCAGAGACTCGGGTTCGATCCTGACGACGAGTGCAATCTGTACAGAGTACGTACGTTCTCGCCGTGACCGCTTGGGTCTTCCTCAGGTGCTCCAGATTCCTCCCAACACTCCCAAGACATACAGGTTTATATGTTAATTAGCTTTGGTAAAGATTGTAAATTATCCCTAGTGTGTAGGATAGTGCTAGAAGTCGCTGGTCTGTGTGGGTTCGGTGGGCTGAAGGGCCTATTTCTGCGCTGTATCTCTAAACTAAATGGGGATACAAGGAACTGCAGATGTTGGTTTACAAAACAAGATACAAAATGCTGGACTAACTCAACAGGTCAGGCAGCATCTATGGAGAACAAGGATGGGTGACGTTTCGGGTCAGTACCCTTCCTCAGACCAGGCATATGGGAGTAGCTCAGGTAGGCAGCTTGGTCAGTGTGGACAAGTTGGGCTGAAGGGCCTGTTTCCTTGCCATATAACTTTATGTTGTATGATTCTAGAAGATGGAAAAAGATAATTTGGGCCATTATGGTTTGGTTTTAAGTCCCTTGAACACCCTCTTATTCCATGCAGCCCTTCAATTTTTTTTCCCTTTGCTTAAATATCCAATTTCCACTTAAACGTTACAATTACAGTGCCCTCCATAATGTTTGGGACAAAGACCCGTCATTTATTTATTTGCCTCTGTACTCCACAATTTGAGATTTGTAATAGTAAAAATCACATGTGGTTAAAGTGCACATTGTCACATTTTAATAAAGGCTATTTTTATACATTTTGGTTTCACTATGTATAAATTACAGCAGTGTTTATGCATAGTTCCCCCCATTTTCAGGGCACCCATAATGTTTGGGACACAGCAATGTCATGTAAATTAAAGTAGTCATGTTTAGTATTTTGTTGCATATCCTTTGCATGCAATGACTGCTTGAAGTCTATGATTCATGGACATCACCAGTCGCTGGGTGTCTTCTCTGGTGATGCTCTGCCAGGCCTGTATTGCAGCCATCTTTAGCTTATGCTTGTTTTGGGGGCTAGTCCCCTTCAGTTTTCTCTTCAGCTTATAAAAGGCGATTGACTTGGCTACTCAAGAATTGACCATTTTTAAGCTTTGAAAAACTCCTTTGTTGCTTTAACAGTATGTTTGGGATCATTGTTTTGCTGTAGAATGAACCGGCAGCCAATGAGTTTTGAGGCATTTGTTTGAACTTGAGCAGATATGATGTGTCTATACGTATCTAATTATGAATTCCAAACAGTTGATGTTGGTAAGCCTAATGTTTGGCTGATGTCTCTAACAGATTTATTCTTGTTTCTCAGTCTCAATAGACAATAGGTGCACGAGTAGGCCATTCGGCCCTTCGATGTGATCATGGCTGATCTTCCACAATCAGTACCCCGTTCCTGCCTTCTCCCCATATCCCCTGACTCCGCTATCTTTAAGAGCCCTATCAAGCTTCTCTTTAAAGCATACAGAGAACCGGCCTCCACCGCCCTCTGAGGCAGGGAAATCCACAGACTCACAACTCTCTTTGTGAAAAAGTGTTTCCTCATCTCCAATCTAAATACCTGACCCCTTATTCTTAAACTGTGGCCCCTGGTTCTGGACTCCCCCAACATCAGGAACATGTTTCCTGCCTCTAACGTGTCCAAACCCTTAATAATCTTATATGTTTCAATAAGATACCCACTCATCCTTCTAAATTCCAGAGTATACAAGCCCAGCCGCTCCATTCTCTCAGCATATGTCAGTCCCACCATCGCGGGAATTAACCTTGTGAACCTACGCTGCATTCCCTCAACAGCAAGAATGTCCTTCCTCAAATTTGGGGACCAAAACTGCACACAATACTCCAGGTGTGGTCTCACTAGGGCCCTGTACAACTGCAGAAGGACCTCTTTGCTCCTATACTCAAATCCTCTTGTTATGAAGGTCAGCATGCCATTCACTTTCTTCACTGCCTGCTGTATCTGCATGCTTACTTTCATTGACTGATGAACAAGGATGCCCAGATCCCGTTGTACTTCCCAATTCTCCCAATTCTGCTAGCCCTTGCTGTCCCCTCCCCTTCATCAGCCATCTGGTTGTCTCCTCCCCTCCCCCAGCCCTCGGGCTCCTCCTCCGCCTTTTTCCTTTTTTCCTTTCTTCTCCCCACCCCCTATCAGTCTGAAGAAGGGTTTTGGCCCGAAACGTTACCTATTTCCTTCGCTCCATAGATGCTGCTGCACCCGCTGAGTTTCTCCAGCATTTTTGTGTACCTCCCGTTGTACTTCCCCTTTTCCCAATTTGACACCATTTAGATAATAATCTGCCATTTAATCTGCCATTGACACCATTTAGATAATAATGGCTTCTTTGACTTTCATTGGCACAACTTGGGTCCTCGTGTTGATAAACAGTAATAAAAGTTTCCAATGGTGATGGAAAGACTGGCGGAAAGACTAGGTGCTGAGAGCTCTCTTATACCTGCATTAAGGAGGCAATTAAACACACCTGAGCAATTACAAACACCTGTGAAGCCATGTGTCCCATACATTATGGTGCCCTGAAATGGGGGGACTATGTATAAACACAGCTGTAATTTCTACATGGTGAAACCAAAATGTATAAAAATGGCCTTTTAAAAAATCTGACAATGTGCACTTTAACCACATGTGATTTTTATTCTATTCCAAATCTCAAATTGTGGAGTACAGAGGCAAATAAATAAATGATGGGTCTTTCTCCCAAATATTATGGAGGGCACTGTAAATCCACTTCCGCTACTCATTAAATGCAATGCTCTGGGTTAGATGGCTGTGACTGGAATAAAATGTCTTAATGTTGCCAACCTGCAGTACCTGCAGTAAAAGCTTAATCAAATCTGTACATTTTTAATAATGTTGAATAGTTTTTAATGATCAATAGGAAAAGAGAGGATGAACTAAATCTGACAGGGTGCAGAAATTAACCTTACATAATATTTTATTAATAAACTCTGGGAACATAGAATATAGAAAGGTACACTACAGCACAGGACAGACACTTCGGCCCACAAATTCCATTCCGACCATGCTGCCAAGTTAAATTAATTTCCTCTGCCTACATGTGAGCCACATCCCTCAATTCCCTGGAGATCTATGTGTCTATCCAAAAACCTCTTAAATGGCAGTATAGTAATTTTCCAAATTCCGCTGTGCAAATTTATCACTTAATTCTCTGTTAAATTAAGAAGAAATTGCACAGACAATGTTTTTTTTAACCTGTTGATGATATCTGGATGTTATGGGCAAGACCAGCAATAATTTACCAGTATAATTAGCCTGGAGAAGGTTGTAGTGACCCACCTTCTTGAATTTCTGAGGTCCCTGTGGGGCTCCAAATGCCCATTGACAATGAAGGAATGATAAAGTTTCTAAATTGATTGATTGAAAGATACAGCATGGAAACAGGCCCATTGAGCCACAGAGTCCACGCCAAACGTCAATGTTTGCAGGCTAGTTATCTGAAATTGGAGAATTCAATGTTTATACCATTAGGTTGTGAGCTACCCAAGTGGGATATGAGGTGCTGTTCCTGCTGTTTGCGTGTGGCCTCCCTTTGGCAATGGAGGAGGCCCAGGACAGTTAAAATTGTTTTTATCAACCGGGAGATGCAATAGGCCTTGGCAGACTGAGCGTAAGTGTTTGGTGAAACTGTCGCTGATTGTACGCTTGGTCTCGCTGATGTGCAGGAGGCCACTTTGGGAACACCAAATGCAATTACTGAGGTTAGAGGGGATGCAGGAGTCCGAGTATTGGTAATACCGTTGAATGTAAAGAAAAGGCGATGAGACTTCCTCTTGCTTTGATTATTTAGCTCATGCCTGTACATCCAGCACATGCTGTATTCTGACACAAGTTGCTTCACATCTGAGAACTTGTCAACAAAACTGAACACTGCAATGGCGGGTAGTCAATCCACTTCTAATGTTACAACGGATGAAACATTTTCCTCTACGATACAGTTGAATACACTAATATCCATGGACATGAATTTTATTCTGACTCCTTGATATCTGGAATACTTGGATTGTTGACACTTTCTTGCTGATTGAGAGTAGGCAATGTAGCAATAACGGAAGAAGATAGAGTGCTGGAGGAGCTCAGCGGGTCAGGCAGCATCCCTGGAGAACATAGATAGGTGATGTCTAGGCACGGGGCCCTTTTTCAGACTTCTCGGACCCCATCCTCTGGTTGTGGAAAGGATGTTTCCACTAGTGGTGGATGTGGAGACGATGTTTTCATGAGTGGGAGAGTCTAGGACCAGAGGCCATAGCCTCAGAATAAAAGGACGTACCTTTAGAAAGGAGATGAGTTGGAATTTCTTTAGTCAGAGAGCGGTGAATCTGTCAAATTCATTGCCACAGAGGACTGTGGAGCCCAAGTCGTTGGTTATTTTAAAGGTGGGGATTGACAGGTTCTTGATTAGTAATGGTGTCAAATATTACAGGGACAAGGCAGGAGAATGGGGTTGAGAAGTAAAGGTAGATCAGCAATGATTGAATGGTGGAGTAGAGCCGTTGGGCCGAATGGCCTAATTCTGCTTCTATGACTTTTGAACTTATGAACCCGTCTTCAGAGCAATATTGGAAATTACCATAAAGATTCATTCAATTAAACATCTATTAATTAAATAGATTTTCCTGCTGAATTTAAGAAAATGCAATTTTCTTAATATTTTTTGTTTGATCTACAAAACTTCTTTAACATTCCAGGTAAATGACCTTTGATGAGTTTGGAGTTGGACGTCAGGCGTGTAATTAAGGATGAACACGGAGGAACTGGAGCTACTGGGCGACTCTAAATACAGAAACTACATAGCAGCAGTGGATAAAGCGTTGAAAAGCTTTGAGTATTCTAGTGAATGGGCAGATTTAATATCAGCACTGGGTAAACTTAACAAGGTAAGCACAGGAACTGAGAACTTTTAATATTGATTTAAATGAAATTGTAAAATTACTACTCTATGAAGTTGAAATGTTCCTGATCTTTCTACTACATATTAAACATTAAACCTAATCTAGTTGGACACAAAAAGCTGGAGTAAATCAGTGGGTCAGGCAGCATCTCTGGAGAAAAAGAATAGGTGACGGTTCGAGTCAAGACCCTACTTCAGACTGGGGAAAGGGAAACGAGAGATATAGATGGCACATCGACAGCCTGAATTAAGTTAGTTTAGTTTATTGTCACGTGTACTGAGGTACAGTGAAAAGCGTTTGTTTCATGCTAACCAGTCAGTGGAAAGACTGTACATGATTACAATTGAGCCGTCCACAATGTACCGATACATGATGGAGGGAATAACGTTTAGTACAAGATAAAGTCCGATGAATGATGGTCTGAGGTTCTCCAGTGAAATAGATAGTAGCTCAGGACTGCTGTCTAGTTGTTGATAGGATGGTTGAGCTGCTTGATAACACCTGGGAAGAAAATGTGGGTCACGTTATTTTGAATTTGTTAATGTTTTTTGCTTACCGAAGAGCTCTCTGAAGTCAGCTATTTAAGTAACATCAGTAATTTAATAAGCCATTTGGTCTCTTAGGCGTTTGCAGCATAGCTCAGTTACCAGTTTTTCTAGAGGTCTATTCTCTGCTGGAAAGTTGGTAGTTAATCCATGCAAACAGAATATCGGGATAATCTGGGAGTATTAATGTACTTCCAATGCTAATAAAGTTTTTTTTAAACTATGGTCTGTGTTGAAACAATATCAGACATGATCCAAATCAGACTCGATGGGCTGAATGGACTAATTCTGCTCCTATGTCTTATGATCAGATGCATAGATATCGGCTTACACACCAATACAGAAGCAAGAGAGTGCTACACTGTCTTTCAGAAGAGATGTTGAACCGAGACACTGCCCATTTTCTTGGGTGTTGCTACTTCAAAGAATATGGAATATTAGTCCTCTGAGTCAATTATATCAGTTGCCATGTACAGGAGTTTTTTTAGTTTACTTTATTGTCACGTGTACCAAGTACAGTGAAAAGCTTTTTGTTGCCTGCTAACCAGTTAGCGGATAATATAAATGATTACAATCAAGCCATCCGCAGTGTACAGATACATGATAAAGGGAATAATGTTTAGTTCAAGGTGAAGTCTAGAAAAGTCCGATTAAGTGTCTGAAGAAGGATCTCGACCCGAAACGTCACCCATTCCTTCTCTCCAGAGATGCTGCCAGTCCCGCTGAGTTACTTCAGCATTTTGTGTCTACAAACGTCCGATCAAAGGCGGTCCGAGAGTCTCCAGTGAGGTAAATAGTAGCTCAGGACAGCTCTCTAGTTGTTGATAGGATGCTTCAGTTGCATGATAACAGCTGGGAAGAAACTGTCGAATTTCAAAACTGGAATCTTATTCAAATTACGTTTTTCCACTGAATATTTTGATGACAAAACTAAATTACTCATCATGATGCAAGTTCTATAATATCTTTAGTTTCACTAAATGAATTGAAGAGTGACAGCTGATGAAAGGGAAAAGACCATTTTTATATCTGAACTGCAGAATCTAGGCTACACGTAACGTCTTTAAAGGTTGTATTGTGGGAAAACACACAGCGAGTCCCCGTGGACTGCATTGAGATGTGTAGGAAAGAACTGCAGTTGCTGGTTTAAACCGAAGATAGACAAAAAAAGCTGGAATAACTCAGCGGGACAGATTGAAGAAGGGTCTTGACCCGAAATGTCACCCATTCCTTTTCTCCAGAAATTCTGCCTGTCCCGCTGAGTTACTCCAACTTTTTGTATGTATCTTCGACTGCATTGAGATGATGGAGCATAATTAGTTTTAAGGAAGTAAATTGAAAGACAAATAATGGCCTCAACTCTTCTTTAAAATGGTGCCATACCTAGGACCATTCTCAATTGAATGGCTAATATTTGGACAGGTGTATGAATAGGAAAGGTTTAGAGGGATCTGGGCCAAACGTAGGGAAATGGGACAAACATTCCTAGGCATGTTGGTTGACATTGCTCTACAGTATCGGCCTAGATTTTGTGCTAAAGAATGAGAGGTGAAATTGCCACATCAACAATAGTCATAGATCAATTGGTTGCAATCAATAGGAAAACCATTGATGAGTCAAGAAGAAATGCTATTAACATCTTCTGCAGCGCATTTTTTGTACATTATGTCTAACACAGTTTACAGTTTAGATTAGTTTAGAGATACAGCGCGCAAACCTTTCCTATCCATGTATCTGTCCAAATGTATTTTAAATGTTGCTATAGTACCTGCCTCAACTACCTGCTCTGGCAGCTTGTTCCATACACCCACAAATTTCAGCTGCAGAATAATGCATAATACTTTCTACAACAGATCATCATGACTTCACTCCAGTACTACAGTTACTTTCCTAATGTAGCAACTGAAGACAATTACAAGTTCGAAGAATAATACAATAATTATTTTCAGCCTACACACAATGGACTAAATCTCTTATTGAAATGCTGACGCAACTTAAGCAGTTGAATTCAGAGAGTTCTTATTGCATTTTTAATGCTCTTAAAAATTCAGGATGTAAATGAGTTTGTGGAATAAAATGGCATAAAATCACATTAGAATGTCTTAATTAATGTGAATGAAATCTGCTCTTTTGGATTCAAATGCAGCTTTGCTCACTAAATCCAATAAATAAATCTGGTTGAGGATTGCTTTTAGTTCAGTTTTTTAATATTGGGAGGCGCAGTGGCAAAGCTGGTAGAGATGCTGCCTCACAGTGTCAGAGACTTAAGTTCAATCCTGACCTTGGGTGCTGTCAGTGTGTGGAGTGTGTACATTCCCCCGTGACCGCACGGGGTTTCTTCCGGGTGCTCTGGCTTCCACATCCAAAAGGCATGCGGGTTTGTTGATTAATTTCCATTGTAAATTGCCCTGGTGTGTAGGGAGTGGATGTGAGAGTGGCATAACATTAAAAACTAGTGTGAACGGGTGATCGATGGTCGGAGTGGACTCGGTGGGTCGAGGGGGCTGTTTCCATGCTGTATCTTTCAATTCAATTGAAAAATATGCATGTGAACAAAGAAATTGTCTGCCTGTAGGTTTGTACACGTAATAATGCTGAATTTCATCTACAATAATGTACCATCTAGTCAATATATTGCTCGTCTGACTGAAGTTCATTTATTTCACATTGAGGAATACATTCTAACATTTATTCCACAAACTCATTGTGAGCAAAGAGAAACCTAGACCTTTATTCAGCTCTGAACCTCAGTAATTAAAGGACAGTTAATCATACTTTAACAATGCAGAATACTTTTTGTTTCTTTGGACTTAAATGTGGCTCTGCTCATGTGTACAAGAAAAGAATCTGGTTGAGGACTGCTTTTAGTTCAATTTTTTCAGCAGTCTGAACGTTTGTACAGAATTAATTTCTAGAAATAAAACTTGCATCTTACAGGGGTTTAACAACAATAAACCAATATAAAATGAATTCCTGGGCACACTGTTATTATTTGCTAAGAGTAATGTTTCATTTACAAATTTAAATTCTGCCTGTAAATAATTGCATTAGAGAATTGCAGAGGTAACGGTGGAGTTTTGAAATAGGATATTTCTTTGAAATATTTGTTCCTTCAGCTATCAATATGGTACGTTAGACTTAGGTTTATTATTGTCACATGTACTGAGTTACAGTGAAAAGCTTTGCTTTGCTTGCTATCCAAACAAATCAGATAATACTGTGCATTTTCAAGTACAGATACAATAGGTAGGACATGGGGAAGATACAGGGTGCAAGATCTAGTTCTCAGCATTGTAGTGGACCCGTTCCATAGACAAAATCCAATGTCCACAATGGCATAGTTGTCAACCGGACAGTACCTTAGCTTATTGAAGGACCGTTCAGAAGCCTGATAACAGAGGGGAAGAAGCTGTTCCTGAGTCTGGTGGTGCGTGCATTTAAATCTAAGGGTTTAAAGTACAGAAGATAGACACAAAATGCTGAAGTAACTCAGCATGACAGGCAGCATCTCTGGATGGAAGGAATTGGTGATGTTTTGGGTCTGAATCAGGGTCGCAACCCGAAACGTCATCCATTCCTTCTATCCAGAGATGCTGCCTGTCCCGCTGAGTTACTCCAGCATTTTATGTCTATCTTCGGTGTAAACCAGCATCTGCAGTTCCTTCCTGCACGGTTTAAAGTATAGGTTTAGTTTAGAGATGCAGGCAGAAACAGGCCCTTCGGCCCACCTAATCCGTGCCGACCACTGATCGCACATTAACACTATACAACACACATTAAGGACAATTTTACAATTTTATCAAGCCAATTAACCTACAAACCTGTGCGTCTTTGGAATGTTGGAGAAAATTGGAGAAAACCCACACAGGTCACACAGGGAGAACCCGGGTCTCTGGCGCTGTAAGGCAGCAACTCTACTGCTGTGCTACCATGCCGCCCAAGGCTTTTACAAACGGTACTTGCGAGACAATGAACATATGTTCAGAATTTAGACATTCCTTGATGATAATAGAAGAGAAGAAGCTGGTTATTTATTGGCAGCTGAATTCATGCGAATATACCATCGTAGGTTTGGCTAGATTTGAACTCTGTGCAAGGATTGTTGACATCTAGTGTCTGATCACTGATTTTGTTTTTTACATGCAGGTTTTACAGAACAATGCAAAGTACCAAGTGGTCCCAAAGAAGCTAACTATTGGCAAGCGCTTGGCCCAGTGTCTTCACCCAGCTCTGCCCAGTGGTGTTCACCGAAAAGCTCTGGAGACCTACGAGATCATTTTCAAAATCATCGGCTCTAAAAGACTGGCCAAAGATCTCTTCTTGTACAGGTGTGCAAAAGTTAATTAGTTTTAAAAGAACTGAAGTACATGTTTGAAAGCAAGGAATGAGTGCAATAAACATCAGGTCACTAATGTCCAAAGTAATTAAAAGTAATTTGATTGTAAAAACATTGCCGCAAATGGTCATAGAGTCATAAAAGTATGTATACAGGTCCTTCGTCCCAACATGCACATGCCGGCCAAGATGCCCCATCTACGCGAGTCCCACGAGTCCATATTTGGTTCATATCCCTCTAAACATTTCCTATCCATGTACCTAATCAAATTATATATATATATATAACTCTCATCTTGTTTGTGATTCTGTGTGTCTGCGTGCGTGTGTATATGCTCCCGGAACTATGCCAAAATGGTACACGATAGCGGTAGACAATTTTTTTTACCACCTTACTCACAATTGTCGTGTGTTTTTATCAAATTTCCTTCGGATTGATGTTATATTTTACAAGTTATTCACATTTTTAACTTTACAAAATCCAGTTTGAAGTTGGTGGCAGTTAGCAGCTATGATGTCACAATGGTATCTCATTTACATAAACTGTCCCTCAGCAGTGTTCCACTGGCAGTTAGCAGCATATGACATCACAATGGGATCTAATTTACATAAACTGCCCATCAACAGTGTTCCACCCAGTGCAATGAGAGATTTGTTACATTGTTGTAAGGAGAGTGGGGGAGGGGAGGAGGAGAAGTGTTATTTAAACATTGTGTTTAGTGGGGCAGTGGGATAGGGGAGAAGTGAGGAGTGGGGGAGCAGGGAGATAGAGTGAGAGGAGGGGGGTTATGGAGGGAGGGAGGGAGGGAGTGACTGAGGGTAGGGGAAAGGAGAGGGAGGGGGAGGGAGGGGAGGAGGAGAGGGAGGGTGAAGAGGAGGGAGAGAGAGTGTTGGGGATGAGGGGGAATGGAGGAGGATAGGTGTAGGAAGGGATGGCGAGGCGCAGTTGGGGATGGTTGCCGTGACTCGCGTCACAACGCGGATCTCTGACATCACAACGGGAACCCTTCAGCCACGCAGTGGGGGAGGTGAGGAGGGAGAGTAGGTGAGATGGGGGGGATAGAGGGAAGGAGGGGGGAGTGGGGGAAGTAGGGAGTGGGGAATTGAGAGGAGGGCAGTGAGGAGGGATAGTGGGGGGGATAGGGGGAGGTGAGGGGTGGGGGATATAGGGATAGGAGGGGGGTAGGGAAGGAGGGAGTGACTGAGGGTAGGGGAAAGGAGAGGAGAGGGAGGGATTGGGGGAGGGGAGGAGGAGTGGGGAAAGAAGAGGAAGGGTGAAGAGGGCGATGGAGTGCTGGGGGATAAGGGGGAATGAGCCGCGCCTGCTCAGTTGGAGGCTACGGGTGAGTGGTGGAATATTGTGTTGGGTGAACGGATTGCGTTAGGGGACCAGGCCTCCTGTGTGACCGTGACCCAACGGGTCCCACTTAGTCTAGTATATTACTAAAACTCTCATCTTGTTTGTTTGTGAGTCTGTGTGTCTGCGTGTGAGTCATGCCCTGAATTACGCCAAAATGGTACATGATGGCGCTACAAATTTTAGACCACCTTACTCACCATTGTCCTGTGGTGTGTTGTATCAAGTTTTGTTCAATTTGATGGTATATTTTACAAGTTATTCACATTTTGAACTTTACAAAATCCAGTTTGAGAAAAATCAGTTCTAGTTGCAGTGGCAGTTAGCAGCTATGATGTCACAATGGAATCTCATTTGTATAAACTGCCAACTTTATTTTTCAGTGTATAAAATTCAATTGCACTTGCTGGCTCTGCCCGTTACAATGTTGCAAATCACACGATACTGACTCTTGGCAGCAAGTGCACTTGGATTTTTTAAAGTGAAAAGTCCTTTTTTTTAAGTTTAAAAAGAGGGAGGGTGAATGAGCCGCCCATGCGCAGTTGGGGGCTATGGGTGAGTGGTGGAATATTGTGTTGGGGAACGGCTTGCGTTGGGGGAATGGGTAAGTGGTGGAATATTGCGTTGGGAAACGGGTTGCATTGGGGGTCTAGGCCTCCTGTGGGGGCTATGGGTGAGTGGTGGAATATTACGTTGGGAAACGGGTCGCGTTGGGGGACCAGGCCTCCCGTGTGACAGGGCCCACTTGGTCTAGTATCCTTTAAATATTGTTATAGTACCTGCCTTAACTGCCTCCTCTGGCAGCTCGTTCTATGTAGCCTATACCCTTCGTGTGAACATGTTGAATATCACACTGCCGACCTTAGATTTTGCACAAGTTCGTCTTTAGACGGTCCCTTAGGATCAATGATGCTGTGCTTTCATCAAAGAAGTAAGTAAAACAAGATGACATGAAGTTAAGACAAGAGGGAAAATATTTGGGGGATTACAGCAGGCATCCTTTCTCACCCAGAGTGTGGTGAGTACCTGGATTGCACTACCTGAGAGAGTGGTTGAAATTGGGCCACTGACAGCTTTTAAGAATACTCTGGAATGGCGCATGAAGCACTTAGGCATATGAAGATATGGGCCAAGTGCTGGGAGATGGTATTAGAATGGCTATGTGCCCACTGGTTAGAATAGATATGATGGGCCGAATGACCTGTTTCCATGCTGTACGTCCCTGTGGTTCAGAGCTGGTTAAGGAGGCAGATGTGGGAGTTGCAGAAAGGGTAATCAGTGGTCGGTGTGAACTCAGTGGGCTAATGGGCCTATATCAAGGCTGAATCTTTCAGTCAGTTCAATCTATGGAAAGCCCATTGTGTTCATTGATGTCCTTAAGGGAAAGGAACTTTGATTGTGTCCCATTCTAATTTGGACATGATTCTAGTGGCACCCAGTGTGACTGGTGGTTCAAGTCATTCATTTTTTTTTTTTAAGTTCCTTTACTGCCTTAGGTCCATCAGGTGAAAGCCATGGATAGGATGTTTTCACTAGTGGGAGAGTCTAGGACTAGAGGCCATAGCCTCAGAATAAAAGGATGTACCTTTAGAAAGGAGATGAGGATGAATTTCTTTAACCAGAGGGTGGTGAATCTGTGGAATTCATTGCCACAGACGGCTGTGGAGGCCATGTCAATGGATATTTTTAAGGTGGAGATTGACAGATTCTTGATTAGTAAGGGTGTCGGGGGTTATGGGGAGAAGGCAGGGTTATGGGGTTGAGAGGAAAAGATCTGCCATGATTGAATGGCGGAGTAGACTTGATGGGCCGAATGGCCTAATTTTGCTCCTATAACTTATGAAAGTGCAGGAGGAACTCAACGGGTCAGGCATCATCTGTGAAAGGAATGGACAGGTGATGATTCGGGTCAGGATCCTTCTCGGATTGATCAGTCCCAACGAGTGTCTCTCTGGTGGCGTGTCTCTTTGCTCAAGACAAGATTCCAGTTTCTTGCGTCTTATCCGGTGAGAGTTGGTGCATTCAGGAGAGATGGGGAGAATGATTTGTAACATCCTTAATAATTGGAATTTATTTTACTCTCTCCTCAGTTCTGGCCTTTTCCCACTTCTTGGCAACGCGGCAATGTCTGTTAAACCCGCGCTTCTGAGTTTATATGAAGTCTACTTCCTGCCACTGGGCAAAACTCTGAAGCCAGGATTACAGGGACTGTTGACTGGGACATTACCAGGCCTGGAAGAAGGATCTGAATACTATGACAGGTGAGGATTTGTGAGCTGAGTATTTATCGAGTCACGAGTATTTGATTGTCATGTGTACCGAAAATGGAACAATGAAACTCTTATTTGCAGCAACATGACAAGACTATAAACTTTACAGATACAGCATGGAAGCAGGCCCTTCGGCCTACCGAGTCCATGCCGACCAGCGATCACCCTGTACACTAGCACTATACTACACACTAGGGACAAATTACAATTTACAGAAGCCAATTAGTTTTGAGATACAGCGTGGAAACGGGGCCTTCAGCCCACTGAGTCCATGCCGACCACCGATCACCTGCACACTAGTTTTATCCTATACACCAGGGACAATTTACAGAAGCCAATTAACCTACAAACCTGTACGTCTTTGAAGTGTGAGAGGAAACCAGAGCACCTGGAGAAAACCCATGGGGGTCACAGGAGTGAACATGCTATCTTCTTATAGACGGCACCCGTATACTGGATCATACCCGGGTTTCTGACGCTGTAAGATGGCAACTCTTCTGCTGTGCCACCTGTAAACACGATAGATAGCAACCAAAGACAGTCCATAGCTTAGTTAGTGTTGTGTGGTGTTCAAGAGCTTGTTGGTTGTTTGGCACATATTTTAAAATATCACAGACCCGTATATCATTAGATCATTTAAGCATCATCTAGTAACCATAGTCTATCATTGATTGCTGTTGAAGGACTCTTTTATAATATTCTCTTTTGGTCAGCTGTACGTTCATCTGGAAACAATCCCCCAGCTGTGTGTCCTCGCTCTTAAAATTGCATACTGCCCAGACTTAAATGCATTATTGTCCTATGCTGATCCCTGGGTGCTAATCCTGGAGCATTCTAACCAACCACACTGTGGGAAGGTCTTCATCAGATGAACGCAGTGAAACACCTTGTCAGGTACAATCAGGGACTGGTGATAAATATTTGTTTTCCCCGCATCATCCACACTATGAATTAATAAATAATAGGTACCCCTCCCATTGCTTTGAGGAGAAACATCATATGCTGCTTTTGATCTCTGTTGCCGCAATCTCCAACGTTCAAAACGAAGTTGTAGGTGCAGCATTTTTTAACATCTTTTAGAATTTAGAGATACAGCGCGGAAACAGGCCCTTCAGTGGTCCACACCGACCAGTGATCCCTGTACACTAGCACTATCCTACACACTAGGAACAATTTATAGAAGCCAATTAACCTACAAACCTGTACGTTTTTTGGAGTGTGGGAGGAAGCAGGAGCAGCCGGGAAAACCCGCGCGGCCACAGGGAGAACATACAAACTCCATGCAGGCAGCACCTGTAGTCAGGATCGAACCCGAGTCTTTAGTGCTGATATAGAGCTCTACCGCTACGCCACTGTGCCGCCCCACACCATTAGTGTATTTAAAAATTTTTGTTTGAGAACTGGAGTCTCCTCAAATGTATGCCTTTGAACTGCTGTTTATACCCAACGATGTGATGGTTTGCTGGTGACATACAGCAAAGATTGAGCAGGTTAGGGCTCCTTTTATATAAAATACTTGCAAGTTATTGCTGCCTCTGGCTGCAAGTTGTGAATAATGTTCCTAGAAATAAGACAAGACTAAATGGTTTGACTACCTAGATAAATGAAATTGCCGGAAAGGAGCACTGATGAATGTTAAAACAAAAGTCTCGAGCCGAAACGTCACCCCTCCTTTTTCACCAGAGATGGTGCCTGACCCGCTGAGTTGCTCCAGCACTTTGTGTCTATCACTGATGAATGCCCTGTGTCTTACAATGATTAAATTGTCTTTCTTTATACACAGGGCTAACTCATTGCTGGAGAAGGTAGCGGCTGCCGTGGAACAGTCTGCATTTTATGGTGCACTTTGGGGGAGTATTCTGACCAGTCCTGCTGTACGGTTGCCTGGAATCACCTTTGTGCTTTCTCATCTGAACCGGAAACTTTCGATGGAAGACCAACTCTATATCATTGGTAGCGATATTGAACTGATGGTACTGAGAATTTTGTTACCATGTAGACCACTTTTTTTTTAATCCATGTCATCGTGAAGTGAATTAAATCTAAAAGTCGATGTAAGATTAATTTGCTTCTTTTGGGTGAACACATGTATTTTGAGTGATTTTGGTTAAAACTTGGGTCATAAAGTCTTTTCAAATACTTGAGTATCCTCCTTTGATTGGGATGGTATGGCCCGTTTCCATGCTCCATGTTCCTAGTGTTCTAATATATTACACTTTTGTGTGACCGGATGCAATCTGAAGAGACTGTTCCCCTCCTTGTATCCCTTTTGTTCTCACACCTTCCCCAGCTAACAATGGGCCATAATCGGCTTCACCATTTCCTGAGGTCATCTGTTGCCGGCCCTGATTTGTTCTGCTCTTTTCTCACCTCCAATTCCACACCCGCCGCCATTCCAAGTCTGATCTTTCAGTCTGAAGAAAAGTTCCGACCCAAAACATCACCTATTCCATTTCTCCAGAGATGCTGCCTGACCCGCTTAGTCCGCCTGGACTCGGCGGGCCGAAGGACCTGTTTCCAAGCTGTTTGTCTAAAGTCTAAATTAAAGTAACGGACAAACATCGAGACAAACTGCATAAGGGTGCTGAATAAACAATCATAATTGATTTTGAATCCAGAGTAGTTTTAAGTTTTCTTGATTTGAACAACGTTGCTATTTTTCTTGTTCATTCTGGTAGGTTGAAGCAGTCAGTGTTTCGGTGCAGGACTCCAGTGTCTTGGTGCAGAGGAGCACCTTGGATCTTATCTTGTTCTGCTTCCCTTTTCATCTGTATCAGGTATGAACACTTCAATTAGGAAACCTAAAAATATGTCAAATTTATAAATGCCTGGGATATTGAGAGAATCATAGAACTTTACAATGTGACACTTGGCTCACCGCATCACCGTCAGATTCCAAATACACTTGTGTTTACTCCTTCTCTTCACACCTTTTACGGAATGAATTAGCCAATGAAAATAGTGGCTTTGACATCAATGCTGGATATGACCCAAGGAGATAATGCTGACAGTGTCAGTGAAATAGTATTGGGTGGCATAGTGGCGCAGCAGTAGAGTTGTTGCCTTACAGCGCCAGAGTCTCAGGTTCGATCCTGTGACAACATGGGGTTTTTCCTGGTGGTCTGGTCTCCTCCATCATTCCAAAGTCGTGCAGGTTTAATTGGCTTCCGTAAATTGCCCCACGTCAGGGTGGACTCGGTGGGCCGAAGGCTTACAAAAAGGATGTGTTTTTTTAAGAATGTAAAACCCAGCATTATACAGATATCTCTAGGTAAGAATGTTATTGTTCTTAGTTAAAAGATACAGCAAGGAAAGTCCATGCTGACCATCGATCCCCCATTCACACTAGTGCTATGTTATCACACTTTTTCATCCCTACACATTCAGGGCAATTTTTTTTACAGAACCTACAAACCTGTATGTCTTTAGGATGTGGTAGAAACCAGAGGAAATCCACGAGGTCACAGGGAGAACGTGCAGATTCCACATACAGACAGCACCCGAGTCAGGGTCTCTGGTGCTGTGAGGCAGCGGCTCTACCAGTCGTGCAACTGTGCCGCCCCATTAAAGATGCAAATATCATTGAATTTGGAAGCTTTTGGATAATTTCACAATTCATGACACAAATAAACATACTTTTTAAAAAAGAAATTATCTTTTAATTTGAATATTAAGGAAGGTTGAAAGGTTAAACCAAGATGAATTGCATCTCAGCATATTAATAAAAGTCAGGGAAGAGATAGCACAGGATTTTTATATGGTGGTTAGAGTGGCAGAAAAACAGTGGATTGCTGTGCTGAACTAATTATTATTTGAATGTTTAAATTGGTTCATGCATTTAGTTTAGACTCAGCTGCAATATATTAATATACACCAGCCCAACTTGTCCGTGCCGACCACGATGCCCCTTCTAAGCTGGGGCGTGGGCCTAACAGGCCCATTTGCCTGCGTTTGGCCCACATTCCTCTAAACCTTTCCAATCCATGTACCTGTCCAATGTTTTTTAAATGTTGTTATGGTACCTCATGTTGAGTTTCATTGGGATTGTGGGGAAGGTTGAAGTTGGGGAGGGGGTGAACTGGAGAATTGAAGTAACAGTCAATTGGAAGTTTGGGACACATCAGCTGACTGAATGGAGGTGTCCTGCAAAGCAAAACGTACTTCAGTATCAAACCTCCTACATTAATGCAAATGTATTTTCTTCCCTTCTATTTCATTAGGCCACGCGCCCTGATATGATACAGATATTATCTGCAGCTTTACACGTGGTCCTCCGGAGAGATATGTCCCTCAATCGCAGATTGTATGCATGGCTTCTGGGTGAGTTGGAAGCACTTTTGCAAGTATATACTGTTTTAAAAAAAGGTGGCATTAGCACATATCCTATGCTTTAACTCTGGCAGTGTTATTCCCAGCTCACCTGATGATATATAACATTCTATGGAATGGTGAAAATGTAGACATTTAGATATGCAGCAGGGAAACAGGCCCTTCAGCCCACTGAGTCCGTGCCGACTAGCGATCCCCGCACACGAACACCATCCCACACACACCAGGGACAATTTACAATTTTTACCACACCAATTAGCCTACAAACCTGTATGTCTTTGGAGTGTAGGAGGAAACTGGAGAAAACCGGTTCATGGGAACCTCATGGGGGAGAACGTACAAACTCCATACAGACAGCACCTGTAGTCAGGATCGAACCCGGATCTTTAGTGCTATAAGGCAGCATCTCTACCGCTGCACCACTGTGCTGCCAGATACTACGCTCTTTTCAATGTTCAGCAGTTTATTTAGTTTATTGTGATATGCACCGAGGTACAGTGAAAAGCTTTTTGTTGCGTGCTAACCAGTCAGCAGAAAGGCTATACATGATTACAATGCCGCCCTCCACAGTGTACAGATACAGGATACATGACAGTAATCAATGTTTCTTTGTCCATTCTTCGTGATGTTCCATGGTCATGAACACTTACTGTGGTACAACTGTGTATCTGAATGTGACATATTATATGCCTCTTGTTCCCTTGACAAATAGTCTCCATTCTGAATATCAGTAAGCCTTTTGGATGGTGTAGGAAGGAACTGCAGATGCTGGTTTACACCAAAGATAGACACAAAATGCTGGAGTAACTTAGCGGGTCAGGTAACATCTCTGAAGAAAAGGAAAAGGTTACGTTTAGGATTGAAACTTGTTCTTAACCTTTTCATACCTCAAGTTTCCCTTCCCCCTGATTCTCAATCTGAAGTAGTTTGGTTTAGTTTTGTTTATTGTCACATGTACTGAGGTACAGTGAAAAGCTTTTGTTGCATGCTAACCAGACAGACAAAACATGATTACAATCGAGCCATTTAGGGTTTCAACCCGGAATGTCACCTATTTATTTTCTCCAGAGCTGCTGCCTGGCCTGCTGAGTTACTACAGCATTTTGTGTTTATCTTGGATGGTGTATTACATGGTTCACAAGACATTTTCTGTGCGCAAATTAAGAACTCTGATAATAGTTATGAGAACTCTAATAAGAGTTACCAGTTCCTATCCATCCACAGTTGTAGATGATGCATACAGCTACTGTTGCACAGAATACCCCATTGAGAAGTGTAGATTGGATTCTCGTCTGTTTATGTACTCAGTCTTACAAGCACGCCTTGTAATGGGAGAGGTCGGAAATTTTTTGTATTTTGCATGTTTCTGTAACGATTTTATAAGAGTAGATAAATTGCGATGCGTGCAGTTTAGTATTAGTCTATATATTATAAATGAGTTGGTACGTTCTCCATGTGACCACGTGTGTTTCCTCCCATGCTCCAAAGATGTGTGGGTTTATTGGCATCAGTAAGATTGTAAATTGCCCTTATGCGTAGGATAGTGCTAGAGTACGGGGTGATCGTTGGTCGGCGTGGGCTGAAGGGCCTGTTTTCAAGGTGTATCTCTACAGTCCAAAATAAAGAATAAAGTCTAAAGATTGGCGATGGGAAAACTCAATTACTGTGGTTTTTGTTGTGGGCCGTCTTGTCTTCAGATTAGTTTCCCACTTCATTCTTTTCAAATTGGTTGCAGTAGTTGTGTGTTGAATTTAAATGAGACTCTGGATTAGTGTTTTGTAGCATTTTATAAACCATCCAGAGTGTCTTTAGATTTTCTCAAGAATGTGAAGCTGGCAGTGTGATTCAGAATCAGATTTTACGCTGCCACAGGAAAGCAGTCAACAGAAATCAAGGATCTTTCCACCTCGGTTGTTCCCTTTTCTCCCTACTCTGTCGGGCAGAAGATAAGAAGCTTGAAAGCACTTACCACCGGACTCAGGAATAACTTCTTTCTTTCTGTTAACAGACTTCTGAACGGTTCTTCCATAAGCTAAGGTGTGGTCCTGATTTTCCAACCTACCTCATTGTGGACATTAGACTTTTTCTCTGGAACTGTTACTCTACAATGCCGTAACTCTATATTCTGCACACTGATATATTTATCTTTGCTCTACCTGTGGATTTGTGTGTTGCTGATTTTATTCATGTACAGTATTGTCCTGATTTGACTGGATAGCACGCAAACAAAAGCTTTTCACTGTATCTCGGCACATTGACATACATCAACTAATACTAAGATGTAAGCATTTAATGTCAAGATATTTTACTCCACCAAAAATCAGTGGAGAATTTTATAATCATTGAAATAACAAATTATATGTAACTTTTTATTTTGCATTCTTTAAATGGATTATAATTTGGTAAGTAAAAAGCTTTTGTTACTTAATCTGAAGTCAATGCATTGGTGCAGTAGTTAGATCTACGAACACATTTCGATTGTGTACATTTAACTCTATTCTTCAATTTACTTAGGATTGGATAACATGGTGTTATAGGCCCCAGAAGCACAAGGCACAGCAATCCAGAGGAACATGCAATCTACTATTTCAATACCTTTTCCAAAGATCTACTGATTCAGGTACATTTATTGTTCTTGCCCTTGAAGAACTTCTTTTCTGCAGAGGGGTTTTCGGGGTGGTTTTCAGATCTGTTGGGGATGGAATTGTAGGGGAAATGGGTGTACATCAGGTGTGGCACAAGGAAAGGAGGTGGGGGAGGGGGGGGGGGAAGGGGGATAATAGGGATGGGAGGGGGGGGGGGGGGGGTTAGAAATAGTGACCAGAATCTAACCAGGTTCATACTGAAAATGGATGGAAAAAACTTGCCAAAAATCAAGGTGCTGAAGAGGAATTTACCTGAACTTCAGAGGTCAGCAATGGGAGATATCTAAATGTTCAACATATAAGATACAGTAGTAAAGCAAATCCACAGTGCATCACACTTTGGGGTTCTGTCGATATAAAGAGAGGTTGGAAAAAAGTGGCATTTGATAATGATGTAAATATGTCGGTCATGGTAAATATGGGAATACCCTTCAAAAGCAAAAGTTATCGATGGGAAATCAAGAGATTTGAATGTACGGAGTTGACAAATTCAGTACGGAGTTTGTACGCTCTCCCTATGACCCCGTGGATTTTCTCCAGGTGCTCCAGTTTCCTCCTCCACTCCAAAGAAATGTTGGTTTGAAGGTTAATTGACTTTGGTAAAATTGTAAATTGTCCCTAGTGTGTGTGTGTGTACTCGTGCTAGAGTACGGGCTGATCACTGGTCGGCATGGTGGGCTGAAAGGCCTGTGTCTGCGCATCACACCTCCAACATCTGGAGTCAATCCAGACCTCGGGTGCTGCCTGTATGTGGAGTTTAAAACATCTCCTTGTGACTGTGGGGGTAACTCCAGGTGCTCTGATTAATTGGCTACTGTAAACTGCCCTGACTGTATACAAGAGTGGTAAAATGTGGAGGGAATTGATGGGAATGTGAGCAAACTAAATTGGGATTCCCATAGGACTAAGTGTAAATGGTGTTTGATGATTGGCGTGGACGTGGGCTAAAGGGCCTGTTTCTTTGCTGCATGGATATGTGGAAGATGCATACCTGGTGATTTTTCTTGTTGAACCGATTAACCTGACTTATTTCCCCTTCATTCCTCCCCCCCATCTTGATTTTAGGCCATGGTAGGAATCTTGCAAGGAAAGGATGCGGAGAGGAAGAACGTAATACCGTCACATGATCTGAAACCCTTTCGTATACTTATCAGTCTCCTCGACAAGCCAGAACTAGGTATTGTATTGTGGACTGGAATAACTTCCTAAGTATAAGTAAATGGGAGGGAGGGGAGGGGAGGGGAGGGTGGTCAGGGTTAAAAAGTAGATGTCTGCATGCCAGGCTTTTGACATGGTTCTGTGTGGTAGGTTGGTCCGGAAGGTACATGGTTCTGTGTGGTAGGTTGGTCCGGAAGGTACATGGTTCTGTGTGGTAGGTTGGTCCGGAAGGTACATGGTTCTGTGTGGTAGGTTGGTCCGGAAGGTACACGGTTTCTGTGTGGTAGGTTGGTCCGGAAGGTTAGGTTACATGCGATCCAGGGTGTGCTAGCCAATTGGATACAAAATTGGCTTAGAAGGAGAAAGAGGGGGTAATGACAGGGTTCGAAATTAGAGGTTGCCCGGGTGCCATTGACCACAGAAAGTGCCCCCGGGCAACCTAAACGGCGACTCATTTTGCCCGGCTTGGCACCCAAATACTGGTTTATACCGATAGACGCAAAAAACTGGAGTAACACCGCGGGTCAGGCAGCATCTCCAGCGAATAGGGACTGACGTTTCCGGTCGGCGGCTGTATTCCTCTAGTATCTTTGATTGCGGGGCAAAGATACTAGGTGCGTGGTGACGAAGGGTCGGGGCGAATGACGGGCCCCGAACAGCGGCACAGCGGCCGCGACAATGGCTCCACCGCCTCCTCCTCCCGCACCCCGCCCGCGGGAAGGAGGCTCCCCCTCCCCCCCCCTCCCCCCCTCCCCCCCTCCTCCCCTCCTCCCCTCCTCCCAGCCTCAGCGTGCGGGAAGGGGGTGTTTTGAAAGCACCTTTTGCGGATTTGCCATCAGCGGCTCCTATCGCCCTGATAACGGTCGCTGCTTGCAACTCCGCTAACGGCGCTTTCAAACCAACCTCTCTCGCACGCCGAGGCCAGGAGGAGGGAGGGAGGGAGGGAGAGGGAGGTCTCCTTCCGCCGTCTGAAGCAGCTGCACCAAAGATCCTGCAGCTATCGGATCTTTGAGCTGCACCGCTCGGCCCCGCACCTTCCTGTCGGAGGCGGTGGCGAGGAGGCGGCGGCACTTTGGCGTTGGACAGGGACGGCCAAGGCAGCGGGGCGATGTGTCCGAGGAGCGCTGACCTTTCTCCTCCCCACCTCCTCTGCCCCTTCCCCCCCCCCTCTCTCTCTCTCTCTCTCTTGTACGCCCTCTCCACCCCTCTTATCCTGGGACCCCTCCTCTCCATCCCGCACTGATTCCCATTCCCTCCTCTATTCAGTCCTCACTGACATCCCTGTGCTCCCCTCCCCATCTACCCCCCCCCCAATCTATCATCACCCTACCCACCTCACATTGATTCTCCTGCCACCCCCATCCATCCTACACTGGTCCCCCAATTCATCCTGTACTGACCCCCCTTCCCATCCATCCTGCACTTCTCCCCCCCCATTCATACTGCACTGATCCTCCCATTCATCCCGTACTGACCCACCCTCCATTTACCCTGCACCAATCCCCCCATCCATCCTGTAGTGATCTCCCCATTCATCTTTTACCGATCCCCCATTCATCCTGTACTGATCCCCTCATTCATCCTGTAGTGATCCCCCATTCATCCTGCATAGACCCTCCGATCCACACTGTCCTGACCCCCCCCCCCCATCCATCCCATACTGATCCCCCCCATTCAACACCACTGACATCCCCCGTGCTCTCCCCTCACAATTTTACATACTCCAACCAACACGTACTAATTCACCTGTCTCAATCCATCCATTCCGCACCGATTGCCTTCTCAACCCCCCCCCCCCCCCCCGCCATCTATCCAGCCCGCACTGACTCACACACCCCCTGACCCTATTGTGCTTCATGGTCTTCAGAGCGAACATTGATTATGTTTGATAACGGAATGTAATCAAATGTGTTTTAATTCCCAATGTTATTATTTGTTTTGACACCTTTAAACATATTACCAAAAGAACATTTGCTGCAGTTATGTCCTTTGGCCATCTCTTGTCAGTTAGTGTAATGTTTAACCTGTCAGATGGGTATAGTTGGTTTTAACAGCTATTATCATAAAATGCTTTAGAAATTTCCTTGCGACCTGTATATTTTGTTATGGATAAATTATGTGGGAAGCCAGAGTGTTTCTGTGCCAATAGCAATAACGACCTATGCTATGGCCATTAATAAAGTAAAAATCAATCAAATCAATCAATCATGGTAATTATCGGTCCTTCACAGAAAACATGCTTGCATCAATGTGTAGTGTGTATGGTTAAGCATATATGTTACCATGGTCCAGGATTTATTGATGCTGAATAATCCAACCACATTTTTGTTTGGAAGTGGAAAGAACTAATAGGAATTGCATTAATTGAATGTGTAAAAAGAGTTGAGATATTGTATTATAATTTTGCTGCATGTCATTGTGGTATATATCATGCCTTGATTGGTGAATATGTTTAGTTTGTGAGTTATTTGAAGCAGAAATAATATGTGAATGTAGACAAAAGTGCTATGGAGCGAAGGAAATAGGCAATGTTTCGGGCCAAAACTCTTCTTTCAGACTGATGGGTTTCGGCCTGAAACGTTGCCTATTTCCTTCGCTCCATAGATGCTGCTGCACCCGCTGAGTTTCTCCAGCACTTTTGTCTACCTTCGATTTTCCCAGCATCTGCAGTTCCTTCTTGAACATAATATGTGAATGCTTCATTGAGCATAATTCCGACTGGTAACTACGCACTTCGTCCGAGCACATTATCGCACGCGTCATGCAAAACCGTCTTCAATGACCACCTAAACTGTCATTTGGCAACCTAAAAAGCTGTCAAGGTTGCCCGGCTGGCAACAGGGAAAAAAGTTAAGCGAGTGCCCTGAATGAAGGGTTG
>CM075994.1:1985494-2023173 GCA_038087875.1 Malacoraja senta
GGGTTCTCGGCCTGAAACGTTGCCTAATTTCCTTCGCCTCCATAAGATGCCTGCTGCAACCGCCTGAGTTTCTCCAGCCACTTTTTGTTCTATCCTTCGATTTTCCAGCATCTGCAAGTTCCTTCTTGAACATAATATGTGAATGCTTCATTGAGCATAATTCTGACTGGTAACTACGCACTTCGTCCGAGCACATTATCGCACGCGTCATGCAAACCGTCTTCAATGACCACCTAAACTGTCATTTGGCAACCTAAAAAGCTGTCAAGGTTGCCCGGCTGGCAACAGGGAAAAAAGTTAAGCGAGTGCCCTGAATGAAGGGTTGATTGATTGACCTGTAACCAGTTGTGTACCACAGGGATCGGGTGCTGGGTCCTCACTTTTGTTTGTCCCATAGATGGGTTAACATATGATGAGCGTTGATGGCACTGGGCATGTACTGGTGGAGTTTAGAAGGATGAGGGAGGAACCTCATTGAACTTATCAAATAGGGATTGAATGTGGAGAGGATGTTTCCACTACTGGGAGAGACTAGGATCCAGCAGAAAGAGCGCCACTTAGAAAGAGATGAGGAGGATTTTTGTAGTCAGAGGGTGGTGAATCTGTGGAATTCTTGACCACAGACAGCTGTTGAGACCAAGTCAATGGATATTTTTAAGGCAGAGATTGACAGATTCTAGATTAGGAGCAGGCCCATTATCCTTTATCCATCGTTACTTTTTTTACATATTTGTTCTATACCTCTCAACATCACTGTCTATATCTCTCATTTCCCTTTCCCTGACTCTCAGTCTGAAGAAGGGTCTCAGCCTTTTTCTCCAAAGACGTTGTCTGACCCACTGAGTTACTCCAGCTTTCTGTCTCTATCTTCGGTCTAAACCAGCATCTGCAGTTCCTTCCACACCGAGATAGAGGTGGTTACAAGTAGACAGTTCCCTGACAGTACTAACATAGGTGTACAAGCTGGTGAAGAAGGCATATGGCACACATTGCCTTCATCAGACAAGCTTTTAAGTACAAGAGTTGGGACGTCCTGATGGAGTTGTACAAAACTTCGGGAAGACCACACCTGGAGTATTGTGCAGAGTTCTGGTCGCCAGTCTGTATGGAGGATGTGATTAACTTAGCGAAGGTGCAGAAAAGATTCACAAGGACGTTGCTGGGACTGAAAGCTATAAGTGCAGACTTCAGAGGCTGGGCGCAGTTTTCCCTGAAATGAAGGAGGCTGAGGGGTGATGTTATAGAGGTTTATAAAATCATGAGTGGTATAGATAGTGGAATGAAGCCACTGCTAATACTAAGACATTTGGATGGTTCATGGATAGAAAAAGTTTAGGGGGATATGGCTAAACACGGGCATATGGGACCAGTGTAGATGGGGTGTCTTGGTTGGCAGGTTAGTTAGTCACCAGGGCCTGTTTTTTTTAAGTTTAGTTTAGTTTATTGTCATGTGTACTGAGGTACAATGAAAAGCTTTAATGCCGTGCTAACCAGTCAGCAGAAAATACTCTATATCTGTATGAATCTACAGATATATGACACTGTATGACCACTTTATAATAGTTATTTGACAAAGTGAAATAGTGGCTTGAAGTGATTTTGGCCATGGCCTTATTCTGTACCTTAGTAAGTTCTCAAGCAACCCAAACAAAATCAGGAATTCAGCATGGATTAATCATTGCTGACCTACATTCTTGCTCTATGGTAATGCATTAACTTAACGTAACGTCCTGCTGCTTGCATTGTTGAGAGAACGCAATGCTGCTTGGTTCAATTGACTCCATACCAGTTGGGAATTCATCAAGGGCCTACACCACGCAAGCAATGCTCCCATTTCACTCTTGCCAAAGGGAAGAAGTTATAGGAGTCTGAAAACTGCTGCAATTCAGCACGAGACCCAGGTTCAATCCTGACTACGGGGTGCTGTCTGTAAGGAGTTTGTTCATTCTTCTTGTGTCCACGTACATTTTCTCCAGGTGCTCAAGTTTCCTTCCACATCCCAATGACGTAAATTGTCCCAAGGATGTAAGATAGAACTAATGTATGTGATCATTAGTCAGCGTGGATTGGGTGGCCAAAGCACCCATTTCCACCCTGTACTTTTAAACTAAACTAAACTACTGAACATGACAAACTCTGAAAAATGAACTGCCTGGGTTGCACCAAGGACTTTGTTTTGTTTTTGTACTATATTGGCTTTTTATGTATTGTACTTTATTTGTTTGGTTATTATATTATTTATTGAGTAAGGGCGGCACAGTGGCACAGCGGTAGAGTTGCTGCCTCACAGCGCCAGAGACCCGGGTTTAATCCTACTGCAGGTGCTGTCTGTACAGAGTTTGTACGTTCACCCTGTGACCATGTAAGTTTTCTCCAGGTGCTCCGGTTTCCTTCCACATTCCAAAGACGTACAGGTTTGTAGATGGATTGGCTTTGGGAAAAAATTGTAAATTGTCCCTAGTGTTAGTGTACGGGGTGATCGCTGGTCAGCATGGACTTGGTGGGTCAAAGGCCCTGTTTCTGCGCTGTATCTCTAAAGTCTAAAGTCTATTGTGTTTGCAAACCTGTTGTTCTGCTGCAAGTAAGAATTTTATTGTTCCGTTTCAGGACATATGACAATAAAACACTGTTGACTCTTGAGGTTGCTAATTGCATTGTGAAAGCTTTGTTCAACAGAGGTTGCCTCCTACAGTGTCTTTATATAGCTGTTTCTGTCACTCCAGGGCCAGCAATCTTAGAAGATGTACTTATAGAAGTTTTCAAGACATTGCATTCACAGTGCAAAGCTGAACTGAATCTGAAAACACAACCTTCCTACAGCAAAGACCAGACTCAGTTAAGCAGGTATAATAACTTAATTGTGTTTCTTACAAACTTATCAGTTAATTATTTTTTTTTTTTTTTTTTTTTAATTTTTATTTATTAGAAGTACATTACATCACAGCCACATACATTAATACTCGTCATTTATATCTTCTTACAATTAATGTACTCCCTTTATTTTTTTTTTACGCTAAAGAAAGAAAAGATTGAAAGAGAGAAGAAAGTGAAGGAAAAAGTGCAAGTGTAGAAAAGTGTAGAAAATGTAACAACAAACAAAAAAAAAAAAAAAGGACGAGGACCCTATGAAAGCGAAATTAAAGACAAAAAAAAAAAAGGAGTTAAGAAATAGGCCCTAAGAAAAGAAAAGAGAGAGAGAAAAAAAGAAAAACAAATGTTTTTTTTTTTTGAGCATCACGTAAATAGGACATACCAACTCTTCAACTATCATCCCCCCTTACCCGACCTCAATTTTTTATTTTTTTAAAGTACTTTTGCACCCTATGTTTGTAATAATTCTATAAATGCAGACCACGTCAGGTGGAAGTGATCTGGTTTACCTGCTAGGAGGAGTCTTATCTCTTCAAGGTGTAGTGTTTCAAACATATTTGAAATCCACATATTTATAGTTGGTATTGGAGCCTTCTTCCAAAATTTTAGAATTAGCTTTTTTCCAGTTATTAACCCATAATCCATTAATTTCTTTTGAAACACATTTAGTTCTGGATCATCTTCCGTTATTCCGAAGATAATCCATTCTGCTTTGGGTATCAGTCTTGTTTTAAATAACTTTGTAAAGATTTCAAAAATTTCATTCCAAAATTTTTGAATTTTTGTACAGAAGACAAATGAGTGCGCTATAGTTGCTTCTTGGGATTGACATTTATCACAAATAGATGATACGTTTGGGAAAATTTTATGAATTTTAGTTTTCGAATAATATAATCTATGTAAAATTTTAAATTGTATTAAAGTGTGTCTTACATTAATCGAGCATTTATGTACTTTTAATAAGTATTCATTCCAACTTTCCTTTGAAATTTTAATGGCTAACTCTTGTTCCCAGTCTCTTCTGATACCCTCCGTAGATGGTATTTGTACATTTAAGATAATATTGTACAAATATGATATTAAGTTTGCTGATTCCGCTTTTGTCTGCATTGCCTCGTCCAGTACATCTGCTGGGTTATTATGATGATCTTTTATATATTTTTTCAAATAGTCGCATATTTGAAAGTATTTAAAATATTGATTATTTCCGAGTTTATATTTTATTTGTAATTGTTGAAATGAAAGTAATTTTCCAGTTTCATACAAGTCACCAAGCGTTTTAATTCCTAGTCTATCCCATTGTGTATAAGCTTTATCTATAATAGAAGGACTAAACGAAGGGTTATTGACTATAGGTAATAAAAGTGATAAGTTTCTTAATTTTAAATTTTGTTTTATTTGTTTCCAAATACGGATTGTACTATGAATAATTGGGTTCTTATTATAGTTTATGTTATTCAATTTCATTGGAGAGAGGAGGATCGCTCCAATGTTTCTAGAGGAGCAATCCTCTTTCTCCATTACAATCCAGTCTACTTGCTGGGCGGAGTTATCCATCAGTTGAATCATGTTTTTAATATTTACTGACCAATAATAATACATAAAATTGGGTAGTGCTAGACCCCCCAATACTTTAGATTTATTCAGATGGGTTTTTTGTATTCTATGTGATTTATAGTCCCATATAAAATTAGTGATATCTGAGTCGAGTTTTTTAAAAAACTTCTTAGGTAAGTATATAGGAATTGATTGAAATAGGTATAAAATTTGTGGTAAAAAGATCATTTTTATTGCGTTTATTCGGCCTATTAAAGACATCGGAAGCGTTTTCCAGAATTTAATTAATGTATTCAGTTTATTAAGTAGGGGGTCAAAATTTGCCCTGAGCATACCTTGATATGCTCTGGTAATTTCGATTCCCAAATATTTAAATTTTTCTGTAGCTATTTTAAAAGGGAATTTTAAAAGATGTGTTGAATCTTTCGGTTTTATTGACATAATTTCACTTTTATTCCAATTTATTCTATATCCAGAAAAAGATCCGAAGTCTTCAATTAAATTTAATATATTTGGTATAGTGATTTGAGGTTTTGTGATATACAATAATATATCATCCGCGTATAAAGATATTTTATTATATGAGTCTTTAGTATTATATCCATGAATATCAGGGTGTATTCTAATTTTTTCTGCTAGCGGTTCAATAATAAGAGCAAACAGCTGTGGTGATAATGAGCATCCTTGTCTATTTCCCCTTGATAGTTGAAATTTCGAGGATAATATGTTATTAGTAAGTATTCTAGCTGTAGGTTTGTTATATAGTAACTTAATCCATAAAATAAAATTCTCTCCCAGTTGAAATTTTTGTAATACTTTATCCATATAATTCCATTCTACTTGATCAAATGCTTTTTCAGCATCCAGCGAAATAATTGATAATTCTTGATCTTCAGATTTGTGTGAGTGCATTATGTTGAGTAGA
Source organism: Malacoraja senta (assembly GCA_038087875.1). Taxonomy (NCBI): domain Eukaryota; kingdom Metazoa; phylum Chordata; class Chondrichthyes; order Rajiformes; family Rajidae; genus Malacoraja; species Malacoraja senta. Next base: position 1,990,848 of record CM075994.1, read on the forward strand.
CGTCTCATATTATTAGAAGAGTATCTCTTAGGGATAAACCCTGTCTGATCTGGGTTTATTAATTTACTAATGTATTTACTTAATCTTCTGGCTAATGTTTTCGCTAATATTTTTTGATCTGTGTTTAACAATGCTATAGCTCTATATGAGCCAGGATCTTCTAAATCCTTATTTTTCTTAGGTATTAATGTAATCGTTGATTCCGCTAATGTATCAGGTAGTATTCGTTTTTTAAAAGCGTATTGGTACATTTTTTGTAATCTTGGTATTATTTTTTCATAAAAGTTTTTATAAAATTCATTAGTAAATCCATCAGGGCCTGGTGTTTTTCCATTTTTTAGTGAGTTTATTGTATCTTCTAATTCCTTAATTGAGATTTGTGCACCCAGTTCCTCTTGTTCCTTCAGCTCTAACTTTGGAAGATTACAGGTATCCAAGAACTTTGTGATATTATTGGAATCAATTATCGTTTTAGATGTATACAAATTCTCGTAAAATTGCGCAAATCTTTTATTAATATCCTTCGGTGTTGTTAATAATTCCCCTTTATCTGATTTGATCTTTGGTATAGTATGTTCCTTTTCTCGTTTTTTTAGCTGGCGAGCCAAAAGTTTATGCGGTTTATCCCCAAATTCAAAGTGCTCTTGTTTTGTAATTTGAAAAAGTCTTATAAGTTTGGCAGATAATAATTTATTTAATTTAAATTTTAAAATTATTATTTTAAGTTAATTATTTCTGTCAGAACTGATTATTTCTTGGAATTGAACAGCAAAAAGCTGTTGATGCAGTAAATGGGGCAGAGAAATGGAGAGAGAATGGAGTCAATGTTTAAGGCCTGTGATTCATTGCAACAGGCTGACAAGGGGTCTTTGACTTGAAATATTGGCTTAGTTCCTCTCTGCCTGTTGTGCTGAGTGTTTCCCTCATTTTTTGTTTCACCTGGGGATGTTTAACCTTTGATGGTTTAGGTTTATTATTGTCACATTAACTGAGGTACAGTGAAAAGCTTGTGTAAAGAGGTTTCCTGCTCTGTGATCAAGGCTCTGTAGGAACCTAGAACACAGATCATAGAACAGTACAGCACAGGACTAAGTCCTTCGGCCCACAATGTCTGTGCCAAACATGATGCCAACACTTATCTGCCTGCACGTGATCCAAATCCTTACATCCCCTGAATATCCATGTACCCATCCAAAAATCTCTTAACCACCACTATCGTATCTGCCTCCACCACCACATCCAGCAGCACGTTCCACGCACCCACCACTCTCTGTGTGTAAAAAAAAAAAAACTTGCCCAGTGCAACTCCTCTAAACTTTACTCGCCTTAAAGCTCTGCCCTTTAGTATTTGATGTTTCCATCCTGTGGAAAAGATTCTGACAGTACTCTTTCTGTGCCTCATAATTTTATGTACCTCTACCGGGTCTCCCAGCATCCTCCGGGGCTCCAGAGAAAGATCTGTCCAACCTCCCCCAATAGGCAATGCTACATAATCCTGGCGTCATTCTGGTAAACCCGTTCCAAAGTTTCCTCATCCTCATATTGGGGCGACAAGAACTGCACATAGTTAAAAAGAAGCTTAAAAAGTTTAAATCTGAAACATCACCTCACCTAGAGCCAATGTAGGTCAGAAAGTAAAGAGGTGTGAGTTTGAATGTGGGCAACAGCATATGTTCCAACTCCTACAGTGTATTAGTGCATGCTCTTCCCTTAACTCCAGTGCCTGAGATTAAATTCAGTACAACCTTTCATTTTGTACGGCAGATTACTTGCTGCTTGACTAAACACGTATTTTAAATTATATTAATAAATGGTTACACACAAAATGCAGTAGTAACTCAGTGGATCAGGCAGCATCTCTGGAGAAATGAAATGGGTCACGTTTTGGATTGGAACCCTTCTTCAGGCGGTATGCCTACTTTGAAGATGTTGTCCTCTTCTCTGCTCCACATTAATAAACGGTTAATTAGTGTGAAATATTACTTACAGATGGAGGGAGTATTTTAGGTTTATTATTGTCACATGTACTGATGTACAGTGAAAAGATTTGTTTTGCGTGCTGTCTAATCAAATCAGATAATACAGTTCATAAATACAATTAAGCCAAACTCATGCAATAAGTCGAGTAAATGGAAAGTGCAGAAGACAGAGTGCAGAATATAGTTCTCAGCATTGTAGCATCATAGTTCCAGGGACAAAATCCAGTGTCCGCAATGGAGTAGAAGTGAATCGACAGTACCCTAGCTCATGGAAGTTCAGAAGCCTATAAACAGAGAGGGAGAAGGTGTTCTTGGATCTGATGGGGTACACTTTCAAGCTACTGTACCTTCTGCCGTTTGGGAGCGGGGAGAAGGAGGAATGGCCAGGGTGAGAAAAGTCTTTGACAATAGACAATAAGTGCAGGAGTAGGCCATTCGGCCCTTTGAGCCAGCACCTCCATTCACTGTGATCATGGCTGATCATCCACACTCAGTACCCCGTTCCTACCCTCTCACCATATCCCCTGACTCCGCTATCTTTAAGAGCTCTGTCTAACTCTTGAAAGCATCCAGAGAATTGTCCTCCACTGCCTTCTGAGGCAGAGAATTCCACAGAATCATAACTCTCTGGATGAAAAAGTGTTTCCTCATATCCTTTCTAAATGGCTTACCCCTTATTCTTAAACTGTGGCCTCTGGTTCTGGACTCCCCCAACATCGGGAACATGTTTCCTGCCTCTAGCGTGTCCAATCCCTTAATAATCTTATATGTTTCATCCTTCTAAATTCCAGAGTATACAAGCCCAGCCGCTCCATTCTATCAACATATTCCCGGCATCCTGGGAATTTGACTATGTTGGCTGCTTTCCAGAGACAACGTGATGTGTAGATGGAGTCAGTGTTGGGGAAACCTGACCATATATTGGAAATATAATCACTAATTATGTTAAAAATATTAAATCATTTGCATTTTTATATTTCAATATTACCATTGCTTTCCAACCTCAGCAGAGCACTGATTATATTTTTCTTTGTTTCAGTAAAATGAGAGAGAACAAGAAAACTTCTGAGCTTATTAAAACAGCAAATCTTTTGTTTAATTCATTTGAACCATATTATATGTGGGACTATATAGCTCGTTGGTTTGAAGAATGTTGTAGGTAAGTCATATGTTTTTATTGACGATAGTATAGTCATCATTAAATAACTATTGCAGTTTTTCCAGAGCCGTACTGTCTATTTCAGGGTTTCAGAACAACTTTAGTGGAATGTTTGCTAGATTTTGGTCTAGCCTGTCCTAAATGATTACTTAAATAAAATCAAAGGGCATGACGAATGTAGATTTTTTAATTAAAATGCTTGCCGGCACTTTTCGTCCACAAAAAAGGAAACTGTCAATAATAGGCAAAATGAGCATTGAGAATTGGGATGCAGAATATAATTTGGAGATTGAATTTAGAATTGACCCAGCATAGAACAATCTTGCTCATGTGAAAAAAGCACGGAAATGAAAGAATCTTTCTATTAGTATCCACTTTAATTGCGTATTTATGCCAGGATACATTAGGAAGATCAAGTCTGCATTAATATTGACAAATAATACTAAGCTTGTAGGGGTGGCACAACAGTAGAGTATCTGCCTTACAGCACCAGAGACCAGGGTTCAATCCTGACTACAGGTGCAGTCTAAGCGGAGTTTGTATGTTCTCCATGTGACCGCATGGTTTTCGTCCAGGTGTTCTGGTTTCCGCCCACACACCAAAGACCTACAGGTATGTAGGTTAATTGGCTTTGGTAAAAATTTGTAAATTGTCCCCAGTGTGTAGGGTAGTGCTAGCGTACGGGGTAATTGCTGGTCGGCGTGGACGCGGTGTACCGAAGGGTCTATTTCTGTGCTGTATCTCTAAAGTCTAAAGTCTTGTACTTCTCTCGCTAGGAGAACACTGAATGCAAGATTGCAGGCTTCGTCTCGTGGCAAGGAAATGTCAGAGTACTCTCTGGGTGAATTCTGTCTCTTGGTGGACTTCCTCTTGGACATAGTATCATTGGTAAGGATCTCACCGAATCAAGTTCTGTCATTATAAGCAGCAGAATTAAAAACTACTGGAGATTACAAACACAAATGTACAGTTCAGGTCAATGTCTTGACGTAGTGGCTACTGATTAGCATTTGCTTTGTGTATTCTACCTTTAAGCTAGCATTAACAATTTAATAACTGTTCAAGTTACATTTTATTCAACACGATAGGAGAGGGATATGGACTAAATGTGGGCAAATGGAACTAGGTAATGGAACATCTTGGTCGGCATGGATGAGTTGGGCTGAAGGGCCTGTTTCCATGCTGTATGACTATAAGACAATTTTTTTTTAGATGTTGGATTTTGGCAGGAGTATAGGGTTGAGAGAGAGAAATAGATGAGCCATGATGAAATAGTGGAGCAGACTTGATGGGCCAAATGGACTAATTTTGCTCCTATGCCTTAAGGTCTTAGTTTCTTCGATAAGTAAATTGGCCTGGGATTTCAATAGCAACACCCTGCTATTGTTGATGTTTGCAACTTGTGCAGTGCCCTGACCCTTTAACCGAATGCCCATGGTATACACCTGCTAGGCTTTATGCTGAGAACTATAGGAACCTGCAACACGTCAGTAGGTAATACCAGAAAAAAGACACGGAGTGCTGGAGTAACTCAGCATCGTTATGTAACATCTCTGGAGAACTCTGGATGACTGTCTGATGAAGGGTCCCGACATAAAACGTCACCTGTCTACGTTCTCCAGAGATGCTGCCAGACCCGCTGACCTTGTTTGTAAACCAGCATCTGCAGTTCCTTATGTCTACATTCTCTTTTGACGTACCTTATTGAGTTATTCATATAAAAACGTGCTGTACTTGGCACGTGGCAAAATATAGTGTTTTTATGGGAAAGAACAGCAAAGTGGAAGTTAAGTCAAGCTGCATGTAGTCTTACTCCATTTACACAGCATGAAGAGAGCCCTTGAATTAGATTGCTTTTGATTTTGAAGTGCTGTCAACAAATCGCATGTTATGCAAAATACAAAGTGCTGGAGCAACTTGGCAGCTCTGGCAGAAATGGAAAGATGCTATTTCGGGTTTGGACCCTTCTTCAGGTTGATTGTAATAGAGGGAGAAAGCTGGAAGAGAGAGGTGGGAGGCGGGATAAAACCTGGCAAATGATAGATGGCTACAGGTATAGGGGAGGTTTGCTTGGGCTGATTGGTGGAGGAAGTGACAAAAGGGTGTAAGGCAAGGAGGAGGGGTGAAATGTAAAGCCAGAGGGAGGGGTATAGGTGGAAGGAAACAGAGGGGGTGGGGGGCATGAGAGAGGGGGGGGATAAAAGGGAAATGGGAAAATTCCGGAATGGGAGATGAGTGTATGAAGGAGGGAACAGGAGCAGGATGGGGGGATGGGCGATAATGGGAGAAATAGGCATGCACAAGGGTGGGGAAGGCACAGAAAAGAGAGAAGAAGGGTATTATAGGTCCACCACCAATTAATCCAGACAAAATCCACGCCCTCCCCTCCCCCCAGGAAGACCCAACAAAAATGTGGCACCTGGGCTGGCTGAGGCATGCAATCACGACCTCATTGGGTCTTCTGCACCGATCGGCAGGTCGAATTTTCTGGCGACCGGGGCTCTGGAATTCCAGCCCAGTGGGGCTGGTGGATCCGTTCCCATAGCCGGCATCCGCTGTTGACGTTTCGGGCCGGTATCTCGGTCCCCCAAGGCGACCGCTGTTGGTCCAGCAAAACGGACAATCCAGAACCTTTCAAGGGTGCCAGACCTGTACTTGAAATTGGAGTATTTAGTGTTCCTAACTTAGTGGGCATGTTGTGTTGTGCCTCAGAATGGCACACAGCAGTGGTCGTTTGTACATTGCAATCTGTATTGAAGGCTATACTAATTTTTGCAGGCTATACTAATTTTTTTATATTTGTCTGAAAATAAATGATTTTTGAATATGTCAAAGCTTCTTTGGAGATCTCCAATAAACCTTTATTAGTATGTCGTAAAGGTATCAAATTTTATAATCAAAATACTTTTTATTCCATGGAATTTCTTTTCTTCCCAAACCCATATTGCCCATTTCTATCTCCTTTCCAAAAATAAAGATTTCTCTGGCAAGGAGTCATTGTCTCCTCGTGACAACCCCTTCACAAACCAAACATAATAAACAAACCAAAAAAAGTTCAATAAATAAAAAAACAATATAGTGCAAAAACAAAACAAAACAAAGCCCATGTTCCCAAGGCAGTTTGGAGTTTAGTTGAAGTTTGTAGTGTTCAATAGCTTGATGGTCATTGGGAAGAAGCTCATTCTTGAGCCTGGACATTACAGGTTACAGTCATTCTTGAAAGAGCAGCAATTCTTCCTCTGTCAATCCAGATGTCACACATGACATAAATGAAGCCACTTTGCACAGACTATGTGTTACAATTAATGTTTTCCCTTGTATCTGCTAGGGTGTCCATAGGTAGCACTTCATATAACTACATTAAACAGTAATGCCTTTTCCATACCATTAACCTCTTCTCAAGGGTCAGGCGTAATTGAAATAAAATGGAGGCTTGGATTTTACTAACTGACTACAATAAATTCTGAGCCCACACATGTGGATTTGTCAGGAGTTTCTGAGTGCACTTGTCAGATTAATTTGCACCAGTTAATATAAGTCTGTGCTTCTTTCATGAGCTATGTAATGGATATTGTAGTAAGGAATAGGCCGTAAGGTGAGGCTACATTTAGAGTATTGTGTTCAGTTGTGGGCACCATGTCATAGGAAGGATGTTGTCAAGCTGGAAAGGGTGCAGAGAAGATTTATGAGGATGTTGCCAGGACTCGAGGGCCTGAGCTGTAGGGGAGGTTAAGCAGGCTGGGACTCTATTCCATGGAGCTCAGGAGGATGAGGGGTGATCTTATAGAGGTGTACAAAATCATGAGAGGAATAGATCAGGTAAACACCCAGAGTCTCGGAGTAGGGGAATCAAGAACCAGAGGACATAGGTTTAAGGTGAGGCAGGAAAGATTTAATAGAAACCTGAGGGATAACTTTTTCACACATATGGTGGTGGGTGTATGGAATGAGTTGCCGGGGGAGGTAGATGAGACAGGTACTATCACAACTTTTAAGAAACACTTAGACATGTGGATAGGATAGGTTTAGAGCGATATGGGCCAAACAGGAGCAGGTGGGACTAGTGTCGATGTGACATGTTGGTCAGTGTGGGCAAGTTGGGCTGTTTCCACGCTGTATGACTATGAATAGTTTGACTGGCAGATTGATACTTGATTGATCCGCAGACCTGTGAGTCCTTTGTTGCGGCATTACATTGCATGTTTAGTTCCAGGGAGGCAACCTACAAACCTCATTTCAAACTTCGAGCATTGACTTTTTATCGGCAGCCTAATTTAGCAAGAAACGGCAATGCTTTCAACTCCAGTGAGTATCTCACAGTCTGCAGTCCCTGAGCATTTTACATCCATTGGAGTGTACTCCCAATTGTAATATCGGAAATGCACCAGCCAGCTCCCACAAATGGCACGGTAATGGGTCAAAAACAGTGTTATATTCATTAGCTGCTCAATAACCACTAAATGCTTTACACATGGAAGCTCGGAGCCTGTACTCCTATTGATGCTGTCCCTGCAAACCAACAACATTGAGTATTTTAGATACATTTACACAGCAATGTGATTTTGTAATTTTACCATTGCGATTCAAGAGTCAGATCTAGTTTTTAAAACCCAATGGCAAATACAGTAATTGACATGATTGCATTTATGGAGAAAAATGTTTGTTTACCTTTCAAAGATAAGTATACTAATTTTCTTTCCCCCCCTAATATGTATAGTTCAACCATTGCATTCTAAGTTCGCAAGCCAACTTGGGACTTCTGTTTTGTATTATTAAACCCAAGTTCCACCAAGTTATCAGACGAAGGGTCCTGACTTGAATCGCCATCTCTCTATGTTCTCCAAAGATGCTGCCTGACCCGACGAGTTACTCCAGCACCTTGTGTCTTTCAATCATGTTAATCCCCATTCCAGTCATCTTTTGAAAATACAAGGCTGTTCTCTTACAAATATCTGCACAGTGGAATTGTCATGACTGATATGGCTACTGTGTTCTCTCTATCTGCTCTTGTGAAGGCACCATCTGCCTGCTGGGATTCCACACAGACCATTGCCCTGTTCTATCAGGGACAATTTCTAATTTCTCAGTCAGCCCTCTTAAATGACCAATGATCAAAATTGTTGGAGGATTCTGTCTCTTCCTAATTGGGAGTTGTGGCGGATATAAGAAACCGGGAAAACACCGGTGCAGTTGCTTCCTTACAGTGCCAGAGACCTGGGTTCCATACTGACTCCGGGTGCTGTCTGTATGGAGTTTGTACCATCTTCCCGTGACCAGCGTGGGTTTTCTTTGGGTGCTCTGGTTTCCTCCCACACTCCAAAGATGTACAGGTTTGGAGGCTAATTGGTAAATTTGTAATTTGTCCCTAGTGTTAGTGTAGGATGTTGTTAGTGTGTGGTGATCGCTGATCGGAGTGGACTCGGTGGACCGAAGTGCCTGATTCCGCGCTGTATTTCTAAACTAAACTATATCAAGCTTGAGTGTGATTTTATGAATTACATTTGTTAAGTCTTCTGTTTTTAAGGATCTCTCTTATAGGATATGTTGCTCATATTTTAATCATCTTGTTCTCATCTTCATTTGCAATGAATAAGTACTGAATTATCTATTTAAAATTGAACGTAGTTATATGTAGGCATTCGATTCAATTCAACTGAAAACAGGGCAAACTATTGAGACTGAGAGGGAGAGAGGAAAAGAGAAAATGTATGAACCGCAAGTGTTCGTCAAGAATGCTGCAGTAATTTCTTGGTGTCATCGTTAGTGTGACGATTATGCTTTTTTTATAATTGTCTGCTTTCTTTTTTTTTTAAAGCCTACTCGAAGTATGAGAGTACTGTGTCAGGTATGGGACTCACACCCTTGTCATCTAATCTTTCTTCATCCTCATCAGCTCGACAGATGTACCATTGCATGCAGTTCTGAAGTGGGTTTAAGGACCCTTGTTATGTAAAAAATGTTTATGCTAAATTTTCTGGCTCTGTTTTTTAATAAATTGCACTTGTGTTGTGTTTGAAAAGACACAAAGTGCCGGGATAACTCAACGGGTCTGGCAGCATCTCTGCCTGACCCGCTGAGTTACTCCAGCACTTTGTGTCTTTTTTTGTAAACCAGCATCTTTAGTTTCTTGTTTCTAGATTTCTGTTCTGATGTTTGTTTAGCAAAGCACCCCAAAGCAACTAACAGAAACGTTACTGAATCAAAGCATCTTTTGGCAATGAGTTGATGAAAGAGATATCAAGTAGGTAGTAAAAAGAAAAGAGGAGATAGAAGTAGAAAAGTTTACAGAGGGGGTTTCAGGGCCTACAGACAGTGGAAATGAAAACACTGCCTCCATTGCGGAGCTATTAACATTGAAGGGGCATATGACACTGGAAATGGAGAGATAACAAATTTTCTATTTAAAATTGAACATAGTTATATGTCGGCCTTCGATTGAAAGATGTTATACATTGAACATAGAATGGTGCAGCACGAGAAAAGGCCCTTCAGCCCACAATGTCCGACCTAACACAATGCCAGTTAAACCAATCTACTCTGCCTGCACGTGATCCATATCCCTCCATACCCTGCATATCCAAAAGCCTCTTAAATGCCACGATCGTGTCTGCCTCCACCACTACCCTTGGCAGGGTGTTTCAGGCCCCCACCACTTTGTAAATAAAACGTGGTCTCACGGATCTCCTTTAAACTTTGCCCATCTCACCTTAAAGCTATCCCCCGTAGTCTTTGACATTTCCACCCTGGGAAAAGGGTTTTGGCTGTCTACCCTGTCTATGCCTCTCACAATTCCTCTCCCACACTCCAGAGAAAACAATCCAAGTTTGTTTGACCTCTCCTTATACTGTAGCTAATACCCTGTAATCCAGGCAGTGAACCTGGTATATACAGATAGTATTGGACTGGGTGCCAGTGTCAGCATGCAAGCACTGGCATGAAGTGTGAGTTTAGGAAAATGGATTGAACGCACTGTTTTGTGTCTGGTGAAACATGGGTCAGCCAGGAGGATTTTCAAATAGTCAAGTCAAGTCAAGTGAGTTTATTGTCATGTGTCCCTGATAGGACAATGACATTCTTGTTTAGCTTCAGCACACAGAACATAGTAGGCATTTACTACAAAACAGATCAGTGTGTCCATATACCATAATATAAATATATACACACACGAATAAATAGAAACATAGAAAAATAGGTACAGGAGTAGGCCCTTCGAGCCTGCACCGCCATTCAATATGATCATGGCTGATCATCCAACTCAGTATCCCGTACCTGCCTTCTCTCCATACCCCCTGATCCCTTTAGCCACAAGGGCCACATCTAACTCCCTCTTAAATATAGCCAATGAACTGGCCTCAACTACCTTCTGTGGCAGAGAGTTCCAGAGATTCACCACTCTCTGTGTGAAAAAAGTTTTTCTCGTCTCGGTCCTAAAGGATTTCCCCTCTATCCTTGAGCTGTGACCCCTTGTCCTGGACTTCCCCAACATCGGGAACAATCTTCCTGCATCTGACCTGTCCAACCCCTTGAGAATTTTGTAAGTTTCTATAAGATCCCCCCTCAATCTCCTAAATTCTAGCGAGTACAAGCCGAGTCTATCCAGTCTTTCTTCATATGAAAGTCCTGACATCCCAGGAATAAGTCTGGTGAACCTTCTTTGCACTCCCTCTATGGCAATAATGTCCTTCCTCAGATTTGGAGACCAAAACTCTACGCAATACTCCAGGTGTGGTCTCACCAAGACCCTGTGCAACTGCAGTAGAACCTCCCTGCTCCTATACACAAATCCTTTTGCTATGAATGCTAACATACCATTCGCTTTCTTCACTGCCTGCTGCACCTGCATGCCTACTTTCAATGACTGGTGTACCATGACACCCAGGTCTCATTGCATCTCCCCTTTTCCTAATCGGCCACCATTTAGATAATAGTCTGCTTTCCTGTTTTTGCCACCAAAGTGAATAACCTCACATTTATCCACATTATACTGCATCTGCCATGCATTTGCCCACTCACCCAGCCTATCCAAGTCACCTTGCAGCCTCCTAGCATCCTCCTCACAGCTAACACTGCCCCCCAGCTTAGTGTCATCCGCAAACATGGAGACGTTGCATTCAATTCCCTCGTCCAAATCATTAATATATATTGTAAATAGCTGGGGTCCCAGCACTGAGCCTTGCGGTACCCCACTAGTCACTGCCTGCCATTCTGAACAGGACCCGTTTACTCCTGCTCTTTGCTTCCTGTTTGCTAGCCAGTTCTCTATCCACATCAATACTGAACCCCCAATACCGTGTGCTTTAAGTTTGTATACTAATCTCTTATGTAGGACCTTGTCGAAAGCCTTCTGAAAGTCCAGATATAACACATCCACTGGTTCTCCCCTATCCACTCTACTAGTTACATCCTCGAAAAATTCTATGAGATTCGTCAGACATGATTTACCTTTCGTAAATCCATGCTGACTTTATCCAATGATTTCACCACTTTTCAAATGTGCTGCTATCCCATCTTTAATAACTGACTCTAGCAGTTTCCCCACTACCGATGTTAGACTAACTGGTCTGTCATTCCCCGTTTTCTCTCTCCCTCCCTTTTTAGCTACCCTCCAATCCTCAGGAACTACTCCAGAATCTAAAGAGTTTTGAAAAATTATCACTAATGCATCCACTATTTCTGGAGCTACTTCCTTAAGTACTCTGGGATGCAGCCTATCTGGCCCTGGGGATTTATCGGCCTTTAATCCTTTCAATTTACCTAACACCACTTCCCGACTCACCTGGATTTCACTCAGTTCCTCAATCGCGGTCCCCTGCTATTTCCGGCAGATTATTTATGTCTTCCTTAGTGAAGACGGAACCAAAGTACTTATTCAATTGGTCCGCCATGTCCTTGTTCCCCATGGTCAATTCACCTGTTTCTGACTGCAAGGGACCTACATTTGTTTTAACTAATCTCTTTCTCTTCACGTATCTATAAAAACTTCTGCAGTCAGTTTTAATGTTCCCTGCCAGTTTTCTTTCATAATCTATTTTCCCTTTCCTAATTAAGCCCTTTGTCCTCCTCTGCTGGTCTCTGAATTTCTTCCATTCCTCTGGTCGGCTGCTTTTTCTGGCTAATTTGTACGCTTCATCTTTTGCTTTGATGCTATCCCTGATTTCCCTTGTTATCCACGGATGCACTACCTTCCCTGATTTATTCTTTTGCCAAACTGGGATGAACAATTTTTGTAGTTCATCCATGCAGTCTTTAAATGCCTTGAATTGCATATCCACCGTCAACCCTTTAAGAATTAATCGCCAGTCAATCTTGGCCAATTCATGTCTCATACCCTCAAAGTTACCTTTCTTTAAGTTCAGAACCATTGTTTCTGAATTAACCATGTCACTCTCCATCCTAATGAAGAACTCAACCATATTATGGTCACTCTTGCCCAAGGGGCCACGTACAACAAGACTGTTAACTAACCCTTCCTCATTACTCAATACCCAGTCTAGAATAGCCTGCTCTCTCGTTGGTTCCTCTACATGTTGGTTTAGAAAACTATCCCGCATACATTCCAAGAAATCCTCTTCCTCAGCACCCCTGCCAATTTGATTCACCCAATCTATATGTAGATTGAAGTCACCCATTATAACTGTTTTACCTTTGTTGCACGCATTTCTAAATTCCTGTTTGATGCCATCCCCAACTCTACTACTACTGTTAGATGGCCTGTACACAACACCCACTAGTGTTTTCTGCCCCTTAGTGTTTCGCAGCTCTACCCATATCGATTCCACATCCTCCAAGCTAATGTCCTTCCTTTCCATTGCGTTAATAGACTGATAAAGTGCAGATAACAGATAATGGGTTATTAATAATCAGAGTTTTGTCCGAGCCAGGTTTAATAGCCTGATGCTGTGGGGAAGTAGCTATTCCTGAACCTGGTTGTTGCAGTCTTCAGGCTCCTGTACCTTCTACCTGAAGGTAGCAAGGAGATGAGTGTGTGGCCAGGATAGTGTGGGTCTTTGATGATACTGCCAGCCTTTATGAGGCAGCGACTGCGATAAACCCCCTCGATGGAAGGAAGGTCAGAGCTGATGATGGACTGGGCAGTGTTTACTACTTTTTGTAGTCTTTTCCTCTCCAGGGCGCTCAAGTTGCCGAACCAAGCCACGATGCAACCGGTCAGCATGCTCCCTACTGTGCACCTGTAGAAGTTAGAGAGAGTCCTCCTTGACAAACCGTCTAGGAGTTACAAAGGCACAGAGGAGAATTTCAGCAGAAATTCCTGCTGATACAGGGTTTGAGTTGGGTGCTGCCATGGAGCTGTAGACAGTCGTGGAGATGAGGCAGGTCTGTGGTCAGAACCTTATGTCTAGCCCAAACACTACGTGAAGAGCGCAGATGGTCCAGCTTAATTTTGGAGGCAGAGAAAAACAGGTTAGGGGTGACACACAATGTCTGACGAAGGGTCCCGACCCGAAACGTCATCCATCCTTTTTCTCCAGAGATGCTGTCTGACCCACTGAGTTACTTGAGCACTTTGTATCTATCTTTAGCATAAACCAGCATCTGCAGTTCTTTGTTTCTACATCCTTCCTACATCTGTATCCACTCAGATATCAACCTGGAGTTTCTCTGCAATCTCCCTAAAGACCACCCTCTCATAGAAGCACCTATATACGTGGAACCTGATCAAATTATGTCAGCAAGGGAATTACACAGAGGAAAATAAAAGAGAGCTAAGTGGCGGCAGAGGAGCGCAGTGGGCAAGAACATAAGGAATAGGAGTAGAATTAGGTCATTCTGCCCAAGTCTACTCCGCCATTCAATCATGGCTGTGTCTATCTCTCCCTCCTAAACCCATTCTCCTGCCTTCTTCCCATAACCTCTGACACCTGTACTTATCAAGAATCTATCTATCGCTGCCTTAAAAATATCCACTACAGCCTGATGTGGCAAAGAATTCTACAGATTCACCACCCTCTGACTAAAGAAATTTCTCCTCGGGGTAGAGTCGCTGCTTCACAGCGCCAGAGACCCGGGTTCGATCCCGACCTTGGGTGCTGTTTGTGTGTGGTATTTGCACGTTCTCCATGTGACTGTGAGGGTTTCCTCCGGGTGCTCCAGTTTCCTCCCACACTCCAAAGACGTGCAGGTTTGCAAGTTAATTGGCTTCTGTAAATTTTCCCCATGTGTGTAAGGCGTGGATGGGAAGGTGGGATAACATAGAACTAGTGTGAACAGATGATCGATGACTGGCATGGACTTGATGAGCTGAAGGGCCTTTTTCCATGTTGTACCATTCATTGAATGAGTGAACAAAGCTAAGGATATATCTCAGGCGTAGTTCAGAGAATTATTATTATTGAAACTGGTAAAAGAAAGTTGATATGAAAATAGTTTGGCAGTTCAGTCAGAATAGTGGAGGAGAGGTGCTGAGGAAGGGGTGTGTGGACCATGTGTGGAATGCTGTGGACATGTTGCGAAGAAACTGGATAGTTTACTGTGCTCTCTATGATGCAAAATGGTACTTATTACTTTGATAAGAGTCATTTGTTGCTGTTTATTGCAGGTGGCCTGTTGCAGATTAATACCAATTCAGTTCTTGATTAAAATATATTTTTGCTGGAGTTTAATAACATGACCTCCATCTAAAATTTTGAAATGAAGGCTGAATTTTCAGAAACTTGTGCAAATCTGCTGGATAACATTAAATGAATATTTTTTTGAGCATATGACTATTGTTGCTGATGCCACAAGAAAAGTCACACCGATTTTTATATAGTTTCAGAAATTATCTCAGCCATTTAGAGAGCTTCATATCTTCTACATAAGCCTATTGATTATAATACTTATTACTGATATAGCTATATCTGAACATTGCCATTCATGCGTTAACATTTCTGAAGAGTGTGGTGTAACATATAAGTTTTATTTTCTGTATTATGGTAATTTGCTCACAACTTTAATCAAAATCGTGCAAGGTACAATAGAATCACACCATGACCAATCACTCCCAAATAAAACTGTTTTGGAATTAATTTGCAAGTTCATTTTAACTCATTCAATTCTTAATGCATTGGGGGGGGGGGGGGGGTTTCAAGAGCTTGCACAGCGGTTAGTGGCTTAGTAGCTCTAACACTCACTGAGATTTGTTGGACAGCTGTCTAGTTAACAGATAGTGAGTGAATCAATCACCTCAGTGGAGAAACAAACCATTTTGACCTCGGTCTTTAGGGCGCATGGTGGCACAGCTGTAGAGTTGCTGCCTTACAGCGCCAGAGACCCAGGTTCGATCCTGACTATGGGTGCTGTCTGTACGTAGTTTGTATGGTCTCCCCGTTACCCTGTGCCCTTTTCCGCACATTCAAAAGACGTGCAAGTTTGAAGGTTATTTGGCATTGGTAAAAATGTATAAATAGTCCCTTGTGTGTAGGATAGTGCTAGTGAACAGGGTGATCGGTGGTCAGCACGGACTCGGTGGGCTTAGGCGGCGGTTTCCACGCTGTATCTCTCAACTAAACTAAACTAAACCAAACTATGGCATTGGTACAAATGACCACCACACTATCATAATATCATAACATGGATAGATGACGTTTTGGGTCAGGATCCTTCTTCAGATTCAACCTGACCAGGTCCCAAACTGAAATGTCACCCATCCATGTATTCCAGGGATGCTGGTTGACCTGCTGAGTTACTCCAGCACTTTGTGATGTTCTTTGTAAAACAGCATCTGCAGTTCCTTGTTTCTATTATAATGGAGGCTAACTCCTGGGAGAACTTTCTAGTTTAGTTTTTTTATTATCACCGAGGTACAGTGAAAAGCTTCATTGTTGCGTGCTATCCAGTCAGTGGAAAGACTGCATATGATTACAACCAAGTAGTCCATAATGTACGGACACAGGATAAAAGGAATTCCATTTAGTGCAAGATAATGTCAAGTAAAGTCTGATTAAAGATAGTCCGAGGGTCTCCAATGAGGTAGACAGTAGGCCAGGACCATTCTCTAGTTGATGATGGGATGTCTGTAGATTTCCCTAAAAGTTGCACCTTTCCCTGGAAATTTATCACCAGTCCTTCTTCATCACTAGGTCTAAATCCTGGAAGTTCCTGCCCAACAGCATTAAGGGGTTATTCTCAGCAGAACTGTAGTGATTGATACTGTGGTGAACTGCAGAGAGGCAATAAATGGTGGCTTTGTCCACGATGCCTGTATCTGAACAATGAAATAACCAAAAGAAATGAAGACAGGGTGCTGGAGTAGCTCAGCAGGTCGGGCAGCACCTCAGGAGAACATGGATAGGTGACATTTCGGGTCTTGGCCGTTCTTTAAACTGATGGTGGGGGTTGCGGGTAGGACAAAGCCTGGCAGGTAATAGGATGACACAGTGAGGGGGGTTATTTGATAGGAAGATGGTTGGACAGAGGTTAAAAGACAGAATGTGTGAGACAAAAGGATCGAACCCAGGGGGGTTGTTGGGGGGTGGTGGGGGGGGGGGGGGGAGAAATAGGTGTGTCCAGGTCTGGCACAGGTGGCGCAGCGGTAGAGATGCTGACCTGCAGCGCCAGAGATCCGGGTTCGATCCTGACTACGGGTGCTGTCTACGGAGTTTTTACGTTCTCCCTTGTGAACTGCATGGGATTTCTCTGGGGGTTCCGGTTTCCTCCCACATTTCAAAGATGTACAGGTTTGTAGGCAAATTGGCTTGGTAAAATTGTAAATTGTCCCTAGTGTGTGTACAATAGTGTTAATGTACGGGGATCGCTGGTCGGCGTGGACTCGGTGGGCCGCAGGGCCTGTTTCCATGCTGTATCTCAAAACTAAATTAAAAGATGCGTTAAATGGTCGAAGAAGGGAGAGGGGGAGTGTTAAGTAGTTACCTAAAATTGGAGAATTCAGTGTTCATACTGTTTTGTTGTAAGCTACCCGTGGAATATGAGGTGTGTCAAAATAAACGTTGGGGGCTCTAATCCCTTCTGCAATTGGCTGTTCATGAAGCTAAATATTTGGTTTTAATTTTACTTGGCTAATTATATTCAGCTAACAATGGTGCATCTGGAAGAACTGCTGCCTCACAGTGTCAGAGAGCAAGAATCGATCCTGACCACGGGTGACTGTTGTCTGTGTGGAGTTTGTACGTTCTCCCTGTGACCACGTGGGTTTTCTCTGAGTGCTCCGGTTTTCTCCCACATTCCAAAGACGTGTGGGTTTGTTGGTTAATCGGCGTCTGTGAATTGGCCCTAGCGTGTAGGGAGTGGATGACTGTGCACGCCATACGCAAGAAGAAGAAGAAGGTCTTTTAATCAGTTTAACCAATTAAAGCTTGAGGTCTTGATATTGTTTTATTTCAATGGTTCAGTGGTGCTTAATTGTCACATGTACCTAGGTTCAGCGAAATTTCATTTTTGTATAAGAAGGAACTGCAGATGCTGGAAAGGTAGATAAAAATGCTGGAGAAGCTCAGCGGGTGAGGCAGCATCTATGGAGCGAAGGAATAGGCGGCGTTACGGGTCGAAACCCTTCTTCAGACTGATGTGGGGGTGGAGGGGGGGGGCGGGAAGAAGAAAGGAAGAGGCGAAGGCAGTGCGCTGAGGGAGAGCTGGGAAGGGGAGGGGAAAGAGAGAGAAAGCAAGGACAACCTGAAATTGGAGAAGTCAATGTTCATACCGCTGGGGTGTAGACTACCCAAGCAAAATATGAGATGCTGTTCCTCCAATTTACGGTGGGACTCACTTTGGCCATGGAGGAGGCCCAGGACAGAAAGGTTGGATTCGGAATGGGAGGGGGAGTTGAAGTGCTGAGCCACCGGGAGATCAGGTTGGTTATTGCTGTTCAGTCAAAATCCTACTATACGTAAGTACAATCATTCTGAAGTACAAGAGTGTAGGATCAGTAGGTTACACTGAGATAGTACACAAGAGTCGCCAGATTCCTGGCGCCATTTTGATTGCTTTTGGACACACATCTAGGCGAACCCGTTTTGTTTCATTGTGCTTGTTGTCATTCAGTTCAATTGCATGAATGGTTTATGAGCAATGCAAGGACTGTATAGTACCTCTTCTGTTTACAAACTTGATTTGCAACTATTTGGTCATTATAATTTGCCTCGTGTTAATAGTACACTAACCCTGTTTGGTTAATGACCTAGACCAGTGACCTGTTGAGAAATTCTCACCTATCCTGTTTGCTTGTCTGGGATATGAGGCAGAGCATTTGTTTCCCTTCAGTACTCCAGTCTTGAAAGAATGTTAAAGTCATGTGACTCTAAAAGCTGGACAACTCTGAAGGTGTAAATATCTCTTGAATTCTTGTGCAAGCAAAGTAAATTGATATTGAAAATCCATTTTGCAGATTATTGAGAACAATACAGCTTTATTGAGTTCAAGAAGGAACTGCAGATGCTGGAATATCGAAGGTAGACAAAAATGCTGGAGAAACTCAGCAGGTGCGGCAGCATCTATGGAGCGAAGGAAATAGGCAACGTTTCAGGCCGAAACCCTTCTTCAGACTGAAGAAGGGTTTCGGCCCTAAACGTTGCCTATTTCCTTATCAATTTTCAATATCAATTTACAGGAAACGTTGCCTATTTCCTTCGCTCCATAGATGCTGCCGCACCCGCTGAGTTTCTCCACATTTTTGTCTACCAGCTTTATTTAGTTCAGTTGAATAATTAATGGCTATGTTTGCCATTTATATTTCATGTTGGAAAGGCAAATTGCAATTCTTATTTTAAATAACATACTGAAGGCATCTGTTTCGTCCTTAGGAGACCTACATTGAGATCCAAACGGAACATTTGCCCCAGCTGTTGGTGCGAATGGTGTCTGCCCTGTCCAGCCACCTGCAGGCTTTGTGCCTCTCTGAGCTCACCGACTGTCTCAAGCTGTGCTCCAAAATACTGAGCAAAGTACAACCGCCTTTGCTGTCACCCGGGGCAGAGAACAGACTACATTACCCAGGACACTCCAACTTTGCCCAACAGACGGAAGAGAAAAGGGTAAATTTTATCGACGGATTAGCTACTGTTTTTATTGAGGGTTTTTTTGTCTGCAAGTTGAAACTTAGTTATCTTTAATTAGACTTTTCTGTCTACCCCATATGACCGTTGCTGTTTCCATATAACCCCCCCACCTCCCTCGCCTCTCCTGGGCTCGCACCTATTTCTCCCCTCCATCTCCTCTTCCATCTGCATTCCTTACTCTAGCTTCACAATTCGCAATTCTTTGATCATTTTGTCGCACACCTTTTCACCTCTGTTTCAACCATCTTCCTAGCAAATAACCCTCCTCACTGTGTCAGCCTATTACCTGCTAGGCTTCATTTATTTTGATTATTTCATTGTTCAGACACAGGTGTCGTGGAGAAAGCCAACATTTATCGCCTAGCTGCAATAGTCCTCCATCTGCCTTCCCAAATCACCTCCGTCCCTCTGGTGAGAATGACCCCTCAATCCTGTTGGGCAGGGACTTCCATGATTTAGACCCAGCGATTAAGAAGGACTGGTGATAAATTTCGAAGTCAGGGGAATGTGCAGCTTTTGGGGAAATCCACACTCATTCCAACACCAACTACAGAGCGATCCTGACCTACCCCATCTACCTCATTGGAGACCCTCGGACTATCTTTAATTGGACTTTTCTAGACTCTATCTTGGACTAAACGTTATTCCCTTTATCCTGTATGTGCACACTGTGGACGGCTCGATTGTAATCATAGATACATAGAAAATAGGTGCAGGTGTAGGCCATTCGGCCCTTCGAGCCTGCACCGCCATTCAATATGATCATGGCTGATCATCCAACTCAGTATCCCGTACCTGCCTTCTCTCCATACCCCCTGATACCTTTAGCCACAAGGGTCACATCTAACTCCCTCTTAAATATAGCCAATGAACTGGCCTCAACTACCCTCTGTGGCAGAGAGTTCCAGAGATTCACCACTCTCTGTGTGAAAAGGTTTTTCCTCATCTCGGTCTTAAAGGATTTCCCCCTTATCCTTAAGCTGTGACCCCTTGTCCTGGACTTCCCCAACATCGGGAACAATCTTCCTGCATCTAGCCTGTCCAACCCCATAAGAATTTTGTACGTTTCTATAAGATCCTCTCTCAATCTCCTAAATTCTAGCGAGTATAAGCCAAGTCTATCCAGTCTTTCTTCATATGAAAGTCCTGACATCCCAGGAATCAGTCTGGTGAACCTTCTTTGCACTCCCTCTATGGCTATAATGTCCTTCCTCAGATTTGGAGACCAAAACTGTACGCAATACTCCAGGTGTGGTCTCACCAAGACCCTGTACAACTGCAGTAGAACCTCCCTGCTCCTATACTCAAATCCTCTTGCTATGAATGCTAACATACCATTCGCTTTCTTCACTGCCTGCTGCACCTGCATGCCTACTTTCAATGACTGGTGTACCATGACACCCAGGTCTCGCTGCATCTCCCCATTTCCTAATCGGCCACCATTTAGATAATAGTCTGCCTTCCCGTTTTTGCCACCAAAGTGGATAACCTCACATTTATCCACATTATACTGCATCTGCCAAACATTTGCCCACTCACCCAGCCTATCCAAGTCACCTTGCAGTCTCCTAGCATCCTCCTCACAGCTAACACTGCCCCCCAGCTTAGTGTCATCCGCAAACTTGGAGATGTTGCTTTCAATTCCCTCGTCCAGATCATTAATATAAATTGTAAATAGCTGGGGTCCCAGCACTGAGCCTTGCGGTACCCCACTAGTCACTGCCTGCCATTGTGAAAAGGACCCGTTTACTCCTACTCTTTGCTTCCTGTTTGCCAGCCAGTTCTCTATCCACATCAATACTGAACCTCCAATACCGTGTGATTTAAGTTTGTATCCTAATCTCTTATGTGGTACCTTGTCGAAAGCCTTCTGAAAGTCCAGATACAACACATCCGCTGGTTCTCCCCTATCTACTCTACTAGTTACATCCTCGAAAAATTCTATAAGATTCGTCAGACACGATTTACCTTTCGTAAATCCATGCTGACTTTTCCAATGATTTCACCACTTTCCAAATGTGCTGCTATCCCATCTTTAATAACTGACTAGCAGTTTCCCCACTACCGATGTTAGACTAACTGGTCTGTAATTCCCCGTTTTCTCTCTCCCTCCCTTCTTAAAAAGTGGGGTTACGTTTGCTACCCTCCAATCCTCGGGAACTACTCCAGAATCTAAAGAGTTTTGAAAAATTATCACTAATGCATCCAATATTTCTGGAGCTACTTCCTTAAGTACTCTGGGATGCAGCCTATCTGACCCTGGTGATTTATCGGCCTTTAATCCATTCAATTTACCCAACACCACTTCCCGACTAACCTGGATTTCACTCAGTTCCTCCATCTCCTTTGACCCGCGGCCCCCTGCTATTTCCGGCAGATTATTTATGTCTTCCTTAGTGAAGACGGAACCAAAGTAGTTATTCAATTGGTCCGCCATATCCTTGTTCCCCATGATCAATTCACCTGTTTCTGACTGCAAGGGACCTACATTTGTTTTAACTAATCTCTTTCTCTTCACATATCTATAAAAACTTTTGCATTCAGTTTTTATGTTCCCTGCCAGTTTCCTTTCATAATCTATTTTCCCTTTCCTAATTAAGCCCTTTGTCCTCCTCTGCTGGACTCTGAATTTCTCCCAGTCCTCTGGTATGCTGCTTTTTCTGGCTAATTTGTACACATCATCTTTTGCTTTGATACTATCCCTGATTTCCCTTGTTATCCACGGATGCACTACCTTCCCTGATTTATTCTTTTGCCAAACTGGGATGAACAATTTTTGTAGTTCATCCATGCAGTCTTTAAATGCCTTCCATTGCATATCCACCGTCAACCCTTTTAGAACGAATTGCCAGTCAATCTTGGCCAATTCACGTCTCATACCCTCAAAGTTACCTTTCTTTAAGTTCAGAACCGTTGTTTCTGAATTAACAATGTCACTCTCCATCCTAATGAAGAACTCAACCATATTATGGTCACTCTTGCCCAAGGGGGCACGCACAACAAGACTGCTAACTAACCCTTCCTCATTACTCAATATTGTATTGCCTCATTACTCAATCATGTATTGCCTTTCTGCTGACTGGTTAGCTCGCAACAAAAACCTTTTCACTGTACCTCGGTGCACATGACAATAAACTAAACTAAACTAGTCTAAACTAAACTTAATTCATTTTGTTTTATATTTGTGATACCAATACCCTCATAATACAGTGTTGTCAGATTGTGAATTAAGAACAGAATTAAACGGTCAGTCATCTCTCTATTTATTTTCGAATATCTGTTTTATTAAAAGTAAACCAGCATCGGGCCCTTCGGCTCATCTTGTCTGTGCAGAACACGATGCCAAGTTAACTAATCTCCTCTGCTTGCCTGTGATCTAACTCCCTCCATTTTTTTCATATTCATGTGCCCATCAAAATGCCTCTTAAATGGCACTTTCGTATCTGTGTGTTTCAAACACCCACCACACTCTGTGTGTAAAAATAAAATAAAAAAATGGCCCCACAAATCTCCTAAAAATATTGCCCCTCGCATCTTAAAACTATGATTCCTCTTTGACATTTCCAACCTCGGGAAAAGGGTTGTGTCTTTCTATACTATCTACTATAATATCTCATTATTTTATATACCTCTGTCAGGTCGCCCTCAGCCTCCACGCTCCAGAGAAAACAATCCGTTTGTTCAACCTCCATTTATAATTTATATTCTCTAATCCAGGCAGCAATCTGGTAAATCTCTTTTGCACGCTTTCTAAAGCCTCCATATCCTCCCTGTAATAGTGCCACCAGAACTGCACACAATACGCCAAATACGGCCGAATCAAAGTCCTATAAAGCTGCAACATGACTGGCTGTTATACTAAAAAATATAGGAAGATGAATGGGGCGTGTGACTTTAGAACAGCATGGCCCAGTGGGAAAAATCATCTGTAAGATAGAAACAAAATTAAAATAATGCATATGCTGTAAACCTGAAATGTGAAGTGAGAACACCAGCATTCGATCAACTATGGGCTGCTGGATCTCCCGGCTGCCAACCATTTCAACTCTCCTTCCCATTCCCTTACTGATCTTTGCTCCTTAATTGCCAGAGTGAGAGCACACACAAACTGGAGGAAATGTACCTCGTATTCTGCTTCGGGTTGCTTGCAAACTAACAGTACAAAGAGTGAATTCTCTAATTTTAGGTAACTAACCACCCCCCCCCACCCCCTTATATTTATATATATTTTCAACCCCCCTCTCTTCCCTGTGCCCCACGTGGATTCACACCTATTTCTCCCCTTCCAACTATATTCCTACCTCTGGCTTCACAATTCACACCTCTTCTGTCCATATATCACACCTTTTGTCTTTTCACCTCTGGCCTTTGTCAAGCCCTCTGCCTATCAACCCCCCACCCCCTCCTCCATCTCTGTATCTACCTATCACTCCCCAGGTTTGTCCTGATCCTCCTATCTTGTAGCATTCCCCCCCCCCCAACCACCACAATCAATCTAACGAAGGGTCCCGACCCAAAACTTCACCTATCCATGTTCTCCAGAAACGCCGCCTGACCCGCTGAGTTACTCCAGCACTTTGTGTCTTTTTGCATCATTCTCTGGTGTACAAATGTCGTTTAAGTGAATAGAACACAAACACAGTTTTTCACTGTACCTCGGCACACATGACAACTTACAAATAATAAACTCTACCTTACAGTACCAGCGACCCAGCTTCGATCCTGACTACGGGTGTTTTCTGCGTGGAGTTTGCATGTTCTCCCTCTGACCCCGTGGGTTTCCTCCAGTTGCTCTGGTTTCCCCCCACATCCTAAAGACATGCAGATTTGCAGGTTAATTGGTCACTGTAAAATTGCCCACAATAGGAATTGGAAATGTAGGAAGTGGATGAGAGATATATATGAACATGTGTTTGATGGTTGGTGGCGACTCGATGGCCCGAATGGCTTCTTTCCAAGCTGAATCTCAAACTAAACTAAACGGCATCCCTCCCATTAATCTGTAACCTTATTTGTGTGGTTGGCGTATCTCATCCTGTTCGCACTTCACTCCAAAAATGAGGTGTCAAAATATGAAATTTTCACCGGCTCTTGGTTTTCCTGATAGTTTTCATGCCTTTCATTTCTTTGTCCAGGCTTCATCAGCCGACCTTGGGGCTTCTGGTGACGTGTTTGAAGACGGGGAAAACCCTCCAAGTAGCCAGTCGTCGGAGAGTGGATTCACAGAGTTTGTGCAGTACCAAGCGGACAAGACCGATGACCTTGACAAGGTTCTAGTTGAGGGCCAGGTTTCTGGGTCGGTGCCACAGGGCAGCACTTCGTCGGAGACCGAAACTGCTTCCACTGTTGGGTCTGAGGACACCGTGGTCCCATCTTCCACATCGCAGGAAGATAAAGTGGCCGTGCCCGTGGCAACCTCTACTCAGAAGACGACAATGCAGTATTGTTTAGAATACTTTGAGCAGTTTTTGACCCAGCTGATCACCCTCTACATTATTCCCTGCGAAACAGTTTGCCAGGCATTTTCAACAGATTTCCACACGGACCCATGTAGAGAGAGAAGCCAGACTAATGACCAGGATCTTGCTGGCAAAGGTGATGCAACGTTTCCAGTGACAGAACCACATCTGGGCTCCAAGGAGCATCATCAGTCCTTCGCTGCTGCATGTCAACTTTTCTTTGAGTGCTCCAGCTTTCCTGTTTACATTGCAGAAGGAAGTCAGGCCTCTTCACCTCATAGTAATAAGTCAGAAATGGGTAAGTTTTCCTGCATGCATCTCAGGTTAGACAATGCTTTTATGCTGCTTATTATGTGATCCTCACTGTTAGGTACCGCACTTTATGCGTGTTTGACCAACGCGTTTTTGAAATAACACGCTTGTTCATTTAATGCCACAGTTTGATTTACGTTCTTGTTCTTTTTGGAATAACGCGCTCAAATTAACGGCTAACAGCATAGTCACAGCCCAGACCATCACGCACGCAGCAAAAGTGGGAGATGAGAGGGGCAAGTGGGATGAATCATTTTTTGCTATTTGTCTGCTGTTGATTCAATGTTTGTGACAGCACAATGTTTTGACTGTTGTCTGTTCTCCTTTGTGTAGATTGTGCACTGGTAAAGCCGCCAGTCTGGCTCCAGACTCTGATGACCGCCTGCTGCTTTGCCAGTGACTTCAGCATTCAGAGTATTGCCATTTCTCTGGTGCTTGACTTAGTTGGACTCGCACAGTCCGTTGCTGTAGTGAGTGGAGAATGCTTGAACAGCCTTGAATCAGCACAGCCACGGAGTCCCAACCAAGGCACGGTGGCGGTGGTCATCATGCCTCCACTAACGCTGGGAAACCTCAAGTTTATGGTTCAAAAGACGGGATTTTTCAAGGTGAGTCTGTCTTTAAAGATCTCGAGCTGTGAATGGTGAAGACTCTCTGCCTTCTCTTCTATTTTGGAATGCTTCTGTTTAGTTTAGAGGTACAGTGTGGAAACAGGCCCTTTATCCCACTGAGTGCGCGCTAACCAGCAATCACCCGTACACTGGTTCTATTCTACATGCTAAGGACAATTGACAGAAGCCAATTAACCTACAAACCTGAACAAAGTCTGAAGAAGGGTTTTGGCGTCACACACACACTAACCACCGCCACCCACACTAACCCCCTTCATATTATATTAATATTATTCATTCGATCCTTTTACCCCATTCCCCCCGCCCCATCCACTCACGCATAACCCCCAACTGCGCAGGCGCGGCTAGAGAGGGGGTGGGTGGAGAGAGAGGGGGTGGGGGTAGAGAGGGAGAGGGAGGGGGTAGAGGTGGGGGGGGGCTAGTTCATGAACGCAATACTCCACCACACCCATAGGTCCCAATATTCACCACTCCCAAGAGAGAGGGGGGGGTGGCAGAGAGGGAGGGAGGGGCAGAGAGGGAGGGCCCCCCCTCCTCCCCCTCTTCCACCTCACCTCCCCCCTCTTCCCCCCCCCTCCCTCCACCCCCCCTCTCTCCCCGCCCCCTCTCCCCGCACCCTCTCTCTCTCTCTTTCGCTGGCCCGGGGAGGGGGTAGCAAGGGAGGGGGTAGAGACAGCACCTACCCAGATCGTAGAGCAGGCCTCCCCACCAGGTGCCGAGCCCGAGCTAGGCTGCGGCTGGCGAGAAGCAGAGCGAGGCCCGGAGCGATCTGAGGACGGTGAAAAGCAGCGGGGGGGGCGGCCGATCGTGGCTTCCGCGAGGGTAAGCCCACTCACCAGCGTGATAGACGATCGGGCGGGGGAGACGGAGAGGAGGTCGTCCCCTGTGACGGCCGCCACGGCCACTTTTATTCCACGCTCAAAGTTCAAGCAAGCAAGCAAACATCCCCACAAGTAAACATACAAGATCAGAGTTTTATATTATACTAGACCAAGTGCAGACCCGTTGGGTCTGGACTCCGAACGTGCTTCAGACCCCGGGGTCTGGTTCCCGAACGTGCTTCAGCGTCTTGACGGCGTAGACACAGAGGACGGCGAAAAGCAGAGGGGGAAGAGCCGATGTTTGGCTTGAGCCAGCGTGAGAGAGCTGGCCCGGGGTGGGGGGTAATGGAGGAGAGCCAGGCGGCAGCAGCGAAAATCGCCAGCGAATGAAGAAAAATGTCAGTGTTTTTGGAGGAGAGCTGGGCGCTTGAGCCAGCGTGAGAGAGCCGGCCCGGGGGGGGGGGTCGTGGAGGAGAGCCGGGCGGCAGCTGCGAAAATCGCCAGCGAAAGGATAAAAATGTCGGCGTTTTTGGAGCAGAATGGGCAAATGTTTAGTTTAGAGATACAGTGTGGAAACAGGCCCTTCAGCCCACCGAGTCCACGCCAACCAGCGATCACCCCGTACACTAGTTCTATCCTACACACTTGGGACAATTTACAGAAGCCAAAGGGAGAATGTTCAAACTCTGTACACACAGCACCTGTAGTCAGGATCAAACCCGGATCTGTGGCGCTGTGAGGCAGCAACTTTACCGCTGCACCACCATGTTGCCCTGGCACAGGACAGATTGCTGGCAGGAACAGACGCATTAACTTGTCTTTGCCTGAAATTTCTAAAAGTATACCCTTAAATTAAGAAAGTTAAATTAATATATTGTATCATCTATGGTGGAATGTCAGTATTAAATTTATAGCAAGTGTATATGCTGCACAGTTTATTAATTAACAATTAAATTGGCATTGATTTTGTTTTCTTTTCCCCTTAAGCAAGTGGCAGTGACACTTTGGAACCAGCTTGGGGAAAAAACACCCCAATATTATCAGAGGAGCGTGGAACTGTTTTATCAGCTGCATAATCTCGTTCCGTCCTCCAGCGTGTGCGAAGATGTCATAAGTCAGCAACTGCTCAACAAAGACAAGGTATGGGGTTGCCTCGTTTAGTTTAGAGATACAGCATAGAAACAGGCCATTTGGCCCACTGAGTCCGCATCGACCAGCAATCACCCCGTACACTAATTCTATCCTACACACTGGGGACAATTTACAAAAGCCAATTAACCTACAAACGTTGCACGTCCTTGCAATGTGGGAGGAAAGTGGGGCACCTGGAGAAAACTCATGCGGTCACAGGGAGAACGTGCAAACTCCATACAGTCAGTACCTGTAGTCAGGGTCGAATTCGGGTCTCTGGCGCTGTAAGGCAGCAACTATACAAGGTTTAGACTTGGTATATCTGAGAATGCAGAGATCACTAGTCATTTGATCTTCAAAGCAAAAGGGCATACCTTTCGAGGAGATGAGGAGGAATTTCTTCAGAGGGTGGTGAATCTGTGGAATTCATTGTCACAGATGGATGTGGAGGCAGTCATTGGGTATTTTTAAGGTGGAGATTGACAGATTCTTGGTTGGTACAGGCATCAGGGGTTATGGGGAGAAAGCAGGTGAATGGGATTGAGGGGGAAAGATAGATGGCCCATGATTGAATGGCAGAGTAGACTTGATGGGCCGAATGGCCTACATCTGCTTCAATAACATGAACCTCTTGCTAAATCTACAGCTGGAGTGACACAGTGACTCTTTTCATGCAATCATGTGAAGCTCCGAATGGAAGGCAGGAGTTTTAGACACCAGATATATCTGCGTGCCTTGCTGATATGGGTAAAAATGAAGTATCCTGGGGCCTGCAGCATGTGTTGGGCCCTTTGTGGATGAATGCAAGAACAACGTGTGGTTGAGATCCTACGTGAACATGGATGTGATCTGAGGTAGCACCATCCTAATGGAATCAACAATAGGGAGAGGGGAAGGCGGGAGGATAGAGGAGGAGGCAGGGGGTTGGGGAGAGGGAGAGGCGAGTGGAGACGGGGGAGAGCAGGAAACGGGGAGAGGCGGAGGTAGAGACAGGTGGGGGGAGGCGGGGAGAGGTTTGCTCTATAACAGGTGAAAGAAACCTGATGAAATGAACCAAAATTAGTCCCTTACAATAAACATTCTGTTCCTTCCTACACGTCTCCGATTGTATTGTTTGCAACACCCAGAAAACATATTAAAACTAATTTTAGGGGCAGCACAGTGGTGCAGTGATAGGGTTGCTGCTTTACAGCACAATAGACGGGGGGTTGATCCTGACTACGGGTGTCGTCTGCGCGGAGCTTGTACGTTCTCCCTGTGACCATGTGGGTTTTCTCCAGGTGTTCCGGTTTCCTCGCGCAGTTCAAAGACGTACAGGTTTGTAGGTTAATTGACTTCTGTAAAATTGTAAATCACTACCTACATTATAAAATGTAAATTATAAGTCACTACCTTTGAGGATATACTAACAACAACTATTTACTTGGAACCTTTAACCCAGGGACTTTTACCCAGGGTAGAGGCATGAAGAACCATAGGGCATAGGTTTATGGTGAGAAGGGCAAGATTTAATAGGAAGCTGAGGGGCAAGTATTTCACTCAGAGGGTGGTGGGTGTATGGTATTTGAGGCAGATACTGTGACAATATTTAAAAGACATTTGTACAGCGACGTGGATAGGAAAGGTTTAGAGGGATATGGACCAAATTCAGGCAAATGGGATTAGCTTAAATGGGACATCGTGGACTGCATGGACAAGTTGGGCCGAAGGAGCCTGTTTCCTTGCAGTATGACTATAACCGAGTAAAGTGTCACATGGTTTTTCATAGCAGTGATGCCAATAATTTTTGTCAAGCCCCCGTTAGGGCAAAAGTTTGGTCAAGGAAGAAGGTTTATAGAAGCATAGGAGAGTTGGAGGTGTGTTGAGGCTTTGAAAGATGAAGGCTCAGACACCAATGTGGAACAATTTAAATTTGGGATACAGAAGAGGACAGATCTGCAGATTTACTAAACAAGTTCTTTATAGCTGGTTTCAAATGAGGTTACATTTTTCCCCTTTATTTCCCAGCTTACCTGCCAGATAATTTCTTCTTGTGCTTAAGTAAAAATTGAACCGAAATTGAGCACCGTGTTGCCGCAACTGCATGCGGTTTTAACTTTTATCTTTCTTTTGTTATAGAAAATACGAATGGAAGCGCACTTAAAATTTTCAGTGCTTTGGCACATTACTCGGGATCTTCTCATCAATAAGTCTTCTTCCTTTAAACGCACTTTTGACAGGTCAGTGATTTTATAAGCCCTGTGTTATTGTGGTGGAATAGTATTTTTAAACATGAAAATAGAAGGTTACATGGATACAAGATGCCATTTGTATAATAGAGCCAGAGACCTGCATAACACAGAGCTTTTTACCCAGAGTAGGGGAGTCAAGAACCAGAGGAGACAGGTTTAAGGTGGAGGGGAAAGATTTAATGGGAACCTGAGGGACAACTTTTTCACACAGAGGGTGTTGGGTATTTGGAACGAGCTGCAAGAGAAGGTAGTTGGGGTAGGTACTATAAGGACATTTACATGGACAGGTACATGGATAGGAATGATTTAGAGGGATATGGGCAAGCACAGTCAAATGGGATTAGCTTAGATGAGGCATCTTGGTCAGCAAGGACAAGTTTGCTGAAGGGCCTGTTTCCGTGCTGTAGGACTCAATGAATTAAATCCCAGCCTGCCCAACCTCTCCAAAAACTCAGTCCGTCAACTGCTGTCAAAGTTCTGGGCAGAGAGACACAGCGGTAGAGTTGCTGCCTCAAAGCGCGAGAGACTCGGGTTCGATCTTGACCTTGGGTGCTGCCTGTATGGAGTTTGTATGTGTACGGGTGATCGTTGGTTGGCATGGACTCGGTTGGCCAAAGGGCCTGTTTCCATACCGTATCTCTAAACAAAACTAAACACCCGCCCATTCTAGTTAGTTAGGTCCCACACCACCAGCCTCAGAAACAGCTACCTCCCAGGTTCTTGAACCAACCTACACAACCCTAATCCTATCTCAACAACAGAACATTTCTTACCACCTCTTGCACTTGAACATTGATCATAGATCAGTACAGCACAGGAAAGGCCCTAGTTTATGGATAATTGATGGTCGGCACAGACTCAGTGGGCTGAAAGGCTTGTTTCCAAGCTGTATAACTAAAACAAGGCATTTTCCAAGCAGTGCTTACATTTAGTGTAGGAAGGAAATGCAGATGCTGGTTTACACTGAGGATAGACACAAAATGCTGGAGTAACTCAGCGGGCCAGTCTGCATCTCTTGGAGAAAAGAAATAGGCTTTCATTTACAGTTGTGTTTTGCAGATCTCTTTCCATAATGCTCGATAGCCTGAACAGTACGGATGGTTCCATTTGTTCAGTGGCTCAGGCTTGGCTGAATCAGGTCATCCAGAGACATGACATTGCAAGAATCCTTGAGCCACTCCTGCTGCTGCTCCTCCACCCAAAAACCCAGCGCATCTCTGTGCAACGGATGCAAATGGAGTGGCACGTCACGAAACCCAAGAACACTCCTGTGGAAGAAGATGGAAATAATTACTTAGGAGGAATCAATACAGTTGATAGTGAGTGTCCTTTTAATGAGTATTGTTATATGATAAGTCTAGTCATTAATCTATTTTGAATTTTCATTTAATTCACAGTTTGTTAAAATATTGATAAGGAGAAACAAGATGCTGGAGTCATGATCAGCCATGATTCAATGGTGGGGTAGACTTGATGGGCCAAATGACCTAATTCTGTTCCTATAACATGAACTTATGAGTGAGTATGTTCTTGTGCTGTACTATTTTATGTTCCATGTAAGAAGGACTTTTGATGACATAATAAAACATTTAAAACTCAATTATCAATATTTTAATTAAAGCACAAAAGGATGGAGTATGTCAGCGGGTCAGGTAGTATCTTAGTTTCGTATCAGTTTAGTTTGATTTAGATATACAGTACAGTGTGGAAATAGGCCCACCGAGTCCATGCCAACCAATAATCGCTCATACACTATTCTATCCTACACACTTGGGACAATTGACAGAAGCTAATTAACCTACAAACCTGCACATCTTTCATGATGCTGGAGGAGAATTGAGCAACCAGTGAAAATCCACACGGTCACAGCGAGAACGTACAAACTCCGCTCAGGATTGAACCCAGGTCTCTGGCATGTAAGTCTACAATTCTACCACTGCACCACTGTGTCTCCCTGTGGAGGGAAATGGACAGGTGGCGATTTGGGTCTGAAGAAGGGTCCTGACCCGAAACGTGAGTCTGAAGATGGGTCCCAACCGAAAATGACACCTATCCATGTTCTCCAGAGATGCTGCCTGACCCTCTGAGTTACTCCAGCGCGCTTTGTGTTTTCATTAAAATATTGATCATTGAGTTTTAATTATTTTATTATGTAATTTAAAGTCCCTCATATATAGAACATAAAACAGTATAGCACAAGAACATGCCCTTAGGCCCACAATGTCTGTGCTGAACATGATGCCAAGATAACCTCATCCCCTCTGCTTGCATGTGATCCATATCCCTGCATTCCCTGGATATCTGTGTACTTATCTCAAAGCTTCTTAAATGCCACTACCCTATCTGCCTCCACTGCCACCTCTTGCAGTGCATTCCAAGCACCCACAGCACTCTGTGTAAAAAGAAACATGTCCCACACATCTCCTTTAAACTTTGGGCCCTCTCACCTTAAAGCTATGCAAGTTACATTTATTGTCACATGCACCAATTGGTACAGTGAGATTTGAGTTACCATGCAGCCGTACGAATTTAAAAAAACTAGTCTTTAAGAATTTTGCCCCGTGAAAATGGACTATCTATCACTTTCATAAT